>JANHMN010000008.1:9293460-9387511 GCA_030674055.1 Rhabdomys pumilio | reverse complement strand
GTGTGTGTGTGTGTGTGTGTGTGTGTGTGTGTGTGTGTGTGTGTGTGTTTTGAGCGCTCTCCACAGCCTTCATCCTCATTCTCTACAGCATCAAAAGCCCTGTCTTTTCAAACAGCCCACCAGGACTCTTTTCTGGTGAGAGGAAGTGATAGATCTCAGTCTCAGTCATGCCAAGGAGTTGCACCTGTGTGTTGCGTCTTGGCCCAGGGGAGAGCTCAGGACAGAACCCTGATACCTTGGGACAACTGAGTCACAGAGGTCAGCATGCTCCAGGTCTCACAGGTTTGTGAAGCTTGGCCCTAATTCGCACACTTCCTCACATCCGTTCTTTCTGCGCAGCTGGAGGAGGGGTGCATCTTGGTTTGAGGACACAGTCCATTGTGGTGGGGAACACGTGGCGGCAGGAGACTGAGGCTGTATGTGTGTGGACATCAGTCCTGAGAACCTCCTAGTGCTGGAGTTTAGCTGGCTCTAAAGTGATGGAGACCCCCTGAGAGGAAGGGAGGAAAGTTAACCAGCACAGAGAGAAAGGAGGGAGAGAGGCAAGCCGTAAGGCTACAGAGCGGCCCAGACCTTGCCTGAAGGTGAGGCAAAGTCAAACCTAGACCTACGGACTGGACTGTGGTGTCTGTATGTCTCCCCTCCCCTGCCCTGCATTACAGTGCTGTCTGCCCTGGGGCTTCTTTATCAGTTTTGAGATCAAAGCCCCATCAAGAACCCATGAAGAGCAGGGAGACTTGTGGAGGTTGGCAGAGGTGAGTTGAAAGAGTGGTTGTTCAGGGAAACTGGACCCTTGGTGATCTGTCTGCTGAGGAGAGAGGTGGGGGAAGGACTGTGAGAGATACATCACAGAACACTTCGAGGGGGTCATCGAGCACCAGCCAGGCCTGCCCTGGAGCCAGGCACACTGTGAGTTTGAGTTTCAGAAGACTGGATTCGGCAACAGTGGTGGCTAAAGCTGCCAGTGAGGTCAAGACACGCTCACCTCAGGGTCCAAATCCGTTATTCTTTCCACACCACTCCCGCCAGTTCCTGGTGACAGGGGCAGGAGCTGAGGCAGACGTTCGAAGGTTCTGGAGACACAGGAGGAAATGGTCATGTGCTCATGGTCGTGTCCCAGAGGTCTTTGCCTTCTGAGAGTCTGGCTGGTCTCCACCATACAGTCCTCTGATCTTTGTTCCCAGGTGAACCTGCAAAGGCCCAGATGCACACAAGGTAGATTGCCCTAGGAAAACCACACAGTAGTAGTTCTTAAAATCAAGGTAAAATGCACGGATCCCAAAGTGGACCACGTGAGAGGACACAGTATGTCTGCCAAGGAATGGATGGTGTGCTTGCTCCCCATCTGCCGATTGTGCCAGAACCTGGTAACTGCTCTTTGTGTTGAATATACTTATTCTTCACAAATGGAACTGTTCAACACATGTCCTTAGTAAACTGCCTCTGTGGGTTTGGGAACAGGGGTTTCAGGTCCGGGATGACAACTCCTGATCCCTCTGCTTCTACCTCACCAGGACTTCTTAACCCTTTCTGCTTGTAATCCCGTTCTACCCTCAAACTTTTCCATGTCCCAGGTATAGGTCTATGGACCATTTATACAAAGCAATCGTTTACTGATAATTAGTCATAAACAAATCTGTTTTATTCTACTTTTTAAAAAGATTATATCTTTGTATGTTTGTGGGCCAGGAGAGTGCATCAAATATGCTGGCTTTATGGAACGTGATGAGCTACCTGATACAGGAGTTGCGAGCCTAACTCGGCCCCGTTGGAAGAGCAGCGAGCAGTCTTAACCTCTGAACTGTCTCTCCAGGTCCCACTAAAATTATTTTAAAGAAATTTTTTGCTTTAATATAACATTACCATCTATTAATGATTGAAGTAAAAGTTCATACTAAAGGAATGGTGGTGGTTGTTTATTTTTACGTGAAGAATTAAATCCGGCCCAAATATTTGATTCTGCAGAACATAGAACATCAGAGTCGCCTGCCATTTTGATTTTATAGTTGTCAATGCAGAGAAAGCTGCTTTATATAAATATAGCACAAATGGAAGAAGTATGTTTAGATGAAGTTCAGAAATTGTTGGTCTAATCCCAAGCCAAAATCCATTTAATAATTTAAAACATTTTTAAAGATGTATTTATTTTATTCTATGCCTGCGTGTGCACATGTGTATCACATACATGTCTGGAGTCTGTGGCAGTTAAGACTTGGATCTCCAGGCACTGGAGCTACAGATGGTTGTGAGCTCCTATGTGGGCGCTGGAAACAGAACCCGAATCCTCTGCAAGAGCAGCCATTGCTCTTAACCACTAAGTCATCTCATCACGGTTTTTGTTTGTTTTATTTTAGATAAAACGCAGGTCAACAACTCACACATCAATTATGAAAATCAAACATTCTAGCAAGGCAGTGATGGCACACACCTTTAGGTCGAGCACTTAGGAGGCAGGTATCTGAATTCGAGGCCAGCCTAATCTACAGAATGAGTTCCAGGACAGCCAGGGCTACACACAGAAATCCTGTCTCGAAAAACAAAACAAAACAAACAAATGAACAACAACAAAACCCAAACAAATAAAAAACCCCAAATCAAACATTCTAACACAGTACCATATAAAATATACTAATTGAATACTTGCGTGATAAGGGATGATGAAAAACACTAACAGTTCTTGTTTCTGTAATTAAACCATGGTGTTTCTACAGGAGCAGAGGGTTTAGTACATCCATTACAAACTCACAATTCATATCATGAACTTGTCTCAAATCTGACTTCAGCTGCTAATGTTCTGTGACATGGTGGCATGTGCAGGGCCAAGAGCCCTCACTGAGTGTTCAGAGCCACGTGACAAACTGTAAGTGTGCTCTGGATTCATCAGACACTTGATTTTTTTTTTTTTTTTTTTTTTTTTTGGTTGTGGGGAGGGGTCGGAGAACATTCAGAAACCTTTTATCACAGCCAAATTTTGTGTAACCCTCACATTGAGTTACACAGTCACTTCTGGAGTTGTGACCCACAATTTAAAAAGCTGGAAGTGCCCAAGTGCTGGGACAGCAGGTGTCTGCCACCACACCCAGCACTGGAGTGAAATGGCTGGTCTTTTGGTCCATCTGTTTGTGAACTCTCTGTTTTCTATAATGGTGACTCCAATCTACAAGAGCACCAACAGTGGACAAGAGCTCCAATGTGCCCACATCCCTGCTGGCCCAATCACTGGTGGGTTATGGTTTTGTATCCAGCCTAGTGTTTGTGAAGGGCTATCTCATCGGGGTTTTGTTTGCATTTTGTTACCAACTAAAGATGTCAAACCTCTTCTTATGGCTTATTGGCCATGTGTACGTCTTTGTGTGTTTGTTTAAAATGGTTGTGACTTAGAAAACACATTCTACTCTTTTTAGAGGAACATCTGTGCTGTGCAAAGTGCTCTCTTGGTCCTACTCGCTCACTACTACTCATAGAATTCTGTCAAATCGGTTTAGTCAGCGTGGCATTATAAAGTGTCTCATCTCAGCAGTGTGACCACCCATGTGTGCTCAGTGTCTTTCCATTCTTTCATGGACACCAGCTGTGCTGGTTAGTTTTAACTGTCAACTGGACATGGCCTAGGACCACCTCAGAAGAGCTTCAACTGAGGAATTATGTAGATCAGGTAGGCCTGTGGGTATGTCTTTGGGGGGACTGTCTTGACGGTTGATTAATGGCAGGCCACCATGGGCAGTACAATTCCCTAGGCCTTAAAGTATGTAAACCTAGAGAAAGCAACAAGAGATCAAGCAAGCAAAGATTTCTGCTTTTTTTTTTTAAGCTCTTGACTGTTATGTAACTAGCTGCTTTGAGTTCCTGCCTCAACTTCCCCCAGTGATGGACTTTAAGCTGATGTAAACCCTTTCCCCCTCAGGTTGCTTCTGATCAAAGTGCTTCATCACAGCGACATAAATGAAACTAGAACACGGAGCTCGCCAAGGAAGCAGCTCTCTCAGTTCATGATTAAAAGTAACTGTTTTGTCAGGGGGTTAAAACCACAGAAAGGGAATTCCTGAATACCTTAATTGGAAACTCTCATACTCTTGTGACAAATTAACCTCTAAACATTGGTGATGTAACTCAATGCAAAGCCACTGAGACATTTGGTGTCATTTGAAAGCAGTGTGCCAGGCTAGGGAGTATGTGCTCCATTTGATCTGCATGGGCCCATGATCTGTCTGTCTTGTGAACACCCATATTTAGTTCACGGCTCCGGGAATCTTCATGCAAAGTGAAGCCAATAGATGACTTCACAGTGCACGGTGGGGAGAGCCCTAGAGACCAAGACCTAAATCCTATGGATCCTGACAAACTGCAAGGGTGCTCGAAACAAAACAAAACAAGCAAAAAGCCAAAAACCAAAGCAAACCAAACAAACAAATATACCGGGAGTCTTGCTGGAAACATGAGAGGAGAGGGAAACAAAGTCAGTGGATAGGTGGCAGCGTCTGCCATGCTTGAGATAGCAGAGAGGGTCCTGTTAGCTTTGATCCTCTGTTACTTGTCCTCAGGCCTCAAAGATCCTGGATGCTTTTTATACTGACGTGCTGATTGAACAGCTGATTCAGTAGCCACAATGGATGATAGTCTATACATTCTACCTGACCCTTTCCCCCCATCATCAGACAGCATTTCAGTATTTTTTTCTTATTACATTTTATTTATTTATTGAGGTTGGGGCATGTACACAGTATGTGTGTGGAGGTCAGAGGACAACTTTCAGGAGTTTGCTCTTTCCAGCGTGTAAATCCTGAGGGCTCGAATTCACTACTCCAGGCTTGGAGGCAGGTCCTTTACGTGCTAAGCCACCTCAGCAGCCTACGGTCTCATTATGTTGCTCACACTGGCTTTAAACTCACGGGCTCAAGTAGTCACCCCTGCTCAGCCCCATCTTCCTGGGAATCACATACTTGGCA
Organism: Rhabdomys pumilio; assembly: GCA_030674055.1. Taxonomy (NCBI): domain Eukaryota; kingdom Metazoa; phylum Chordata; class Mammalia; order Rodentia; family Muridae; genus Rhabdomys; species Rhabdomys pumilio. The sequence continues at coordinate 9,382,565 of JANHMN010000008.1, read as the reverse complement.
GTGTCATCTGCTTATGGGATCAGTTCTGAAGGACACCAAGGACTCAGTCACATTGACTAGGTAAACTATGAGTTTAAAAAGTCAGGTGCACAGCGTGAGCCTTTCCTGTGACCCCGAAGCATACAACTGGAGGTTCAGTCATCGTTTATACTTACCTGAGTTCTGTATTGCATCTCAACTAAGGTACATATCTCCCTTAAATGATTTTAAAAGTCACCCTTGTTCCTCTGTTCTCCCAAATTAGTGGCCTTTGCTACTGAGCAGCATACGCTCTGGTTTGACTGCAGTCAGAATTTGTTCAGCACGAGTCAGTCTGCGTGTCCAGGGACCTTATTGATGGCTATTGTGTCAGAGAGATGACTGTGTGAAATATTCCTTATTTATCAATTCTGCTGCTGTTGTTTTGAAGTCGGGTCTGTTATTATACCCCGAGTGTCCTCCCACTAGAGAAAACTCTCCTTCCCAGCTTTGCTGCACGCATGAATATAAAAGAGCTTATTTGTGAGTATTGTTTCAAGACAGTAAACACTTCATCACAAAGAATTGTTAAACAAACAACAAGCAAGTAAAACATTATTATTATGTATTATTATTTTTATTATTATTATTGTCATTGTTGTTATTTTTTTTTTTTTTGAGACAGGATTTCTCTACATAGCTTTGGCTATCCTGGAACTCACTATGTACACCAGGCTGGCCTGAAATTCACAGAGATCTGCTTGCCTCTGCTTCCTCCTCCCAAGTGCTGGGATTGAAGGTGTGTGACCCCATATTCAGCAAAGCATTTTAATTGATAGTGGGCCAAACCTGCATGTCTTGGAAGGTAGAAGTGAAGGGATGAGAAATTCAAGGCCCTCTCTGCTATACCGCAGTACACACTGAGTCAGGGGCTAGCCTGCTACACCCCAGTACACGTTGAGTCAGAGGCCAGCCTGGACTATGTGAGACCCTGTTCTAAAACCAAACAAAATGAACTTAAATGGAATGAAGCCACAGTAGTCTGGTAGGGGCGCTGCTGGTCTGATGAAGTTGGGTCTGCTCTGGGCTGTGTGACCCGCTTCAGCTGTGGTGGGCACAGGCAGGAACTCTTGAAATAGCTCTGGAAGGAGTGACTAACGGGTGAAAGGACGGCATAAACATCAACAGTGCCGAGGACGTTGTTCGGTGAAGGAGCACGCACTCCTGCAAGGCCCTGGGTTCAAGTCCCACAGCAAAACAAACTGTTGTTAAAATACTTCCAGCAAAAGTATCCAGCTGATCTTAACTCAGTCTGTCAGAGAACACTGGGACTGTGTCATGGAGTGGGGCGGTCCGGGGTGGTGGTGGCAGGAGGGGGTGGGAGGGAAGCTTACCAGGTTTGTGTTCATGTTCCACTTGGAAATCTCACAGTCAGGTCTAAACCAAATTAAAGAAAAAAACAATCTAGATTGGTTTTTTTTTTCTAGTCCCTTGGAAAAAGTTGTAAATGCTACTACCAAGGGGAAATGAAAGAACAGAGTAAAAGTCTTCATGTAAAGGGTTAATGGGACCACTGCTACTGTGCCGACACCACTGTGAGACCACTGCTATCCTACAGACACCACTGTTACCCATAAGAGAAATGAAACTCAGAAGAGGTGGGGGTGAAGGCCTGAGGCAAGATGAGGAAAGTTCTAGAACAACCAGGACTACAGAGAGACAGAGACAGATAAATAGATAGATAGATAGATAGATAGATAGATAGATAGATAGATAGATAGATAGATAGATACAGAGAGACAGAGAGACAGAGAGACAGAGAGACAGAGGGGGAGACAGAGAGACGGAGACAGAGAGAGACTAAGAAGTAGAGAACAGCATAGTGACCCTGGAGAGGTGAGCCGTCCTTAGAGAGTACTTATCACCCTGCTGAGGACAGGTTTGGTTCCCAGCACCCACAATAGGCAGCCCATGGCTATAACTCCAGCTCCAGGGACTCTGAAGTTCTCTGGCCTCTGTGGACATCTGCCTGGCATGTGGTACATGCCAGAAGGCAGGAGGAGTCAGATATCCGAATTCCAGGCCAGTCAGGGCTATATAATGAGGCTCTGTTTCAAAAACAAGCATAACACACACACACACACACACACACACACACACACACACACACACAAGTTACTATAGGCATAGGTACCTTGCTTTGGGATATGGAATTGTGCTTTGACCTGTAAAAAAGAAGCACACCTGCCAAGTGTGCCATCAACCTGTGTAGGGAGCAGAAAAAAAAATGTCTTACTGAGTGAAGTCCTGAGGGGATTAGTATTGCTGGCATGGGTGTGGCCATTATGGCCCCAACACCTCAAATCCATGGAGAAATGGCAAATAGTTTTCAACTGAAAACCATAAAGAATATACAAGAGATATTCTGGGGGGGGGGGGAGAGGAGAAAGAACCTGGCAGAGGGGAGGGACAGGAGGGAGGACAGAGGGGAGGGACAGGAGGGAGGGCAGGGGTGCAGGGACAGGAGGGAGGGCAGCTCCTAAGTGCACCTAGCTGGTTGTTTTCTGAACTTCTGCTGGTCTGACTGGTGTCTGCGTCTCCAGCAACTCTGGCTGTCTGCTGCTGTGAGCCAGTGGCTTCTGCTGCAACCTCCCAGCCATTCGGCATCCTTCAGTTCTCTTTCCCATTCCCTTACCCTTTCTGCTGCAACCTCCCAGCCATTCGGCATCCTTCAGTTCTCTTTCTCATTCCCTTACCCTTTCCTTGTCGGCTCACTATCTGAGGTAGACTGGAGCCACTACTATTACCTTTCAAAATCCTGGGTGTTTTTGTTTGTTTTGTTTTTCGAGACAAGATGCCACTTACCCTGGGTTGATCTGGAGCTCAGTATATCTGAGGGTGACCTTGAACTCCTTACTTTCTGGTCCTAGCCTCTTAAATTCTGTGATTACAGGCTGCACCACCACACCATGTCGCTTCAGTGAGGGGATTGCAGCCAGGGTTCCCTGAATGTGGGGCGAGCACTGGGCTACATCACAGCCCATGGCTTCAGCTCATGTTCCCATTGTTTCTCCAGCACTAGATTATTGCAACAACTTCAAGGGGGCTCAGCCTGGGCCTCTTCATCGGCTCAGTTCATGTGCACACAAACCAGGTTTGTCTTTCTGAAAGGGAACCTTCACTTGACTTTCGATCTTCACCGTCTCATGTTCTGTGGGTGGGACTCAGTCCAGAGCCAACCCAAGTCAATTTCCTGCTCAAGTCTTGGCTTCAAGTTGAATTTTACCGACTTTGTGTGTGGCGGTGGTGGCAGACGGTAGGGTGGTGTTGGATATTCAAGACAGCATTTAATGTAGCCCTGTTTGAGGCAAACCTCCACAAACAGGAGAGGATGACCTTGCCTTTCTGATCTTCCTGCCTGTGTGCCCCAAGCATATCCTAAGTGTATACCAATCTGGCTGGGTTGTATTGTAGTATTTAATTCTGAACTGTTCTGTGATTCAAAAGCAGCAAGTGGTAGAACACTGTCCATCACTATGTAGCACCCACAAATCCAGTAACAGCAACATCTTCCTTTAAGTTTTCAGATTCCCACTTAACTTTAAAACATTCGTTCGAGTTACTTGGTTACAAAGGGCACGGCACATGTTGGAGGTAGATGTATATTCCGCTGTTCCAGTAACCTGAGGCTGAGACAAAATCCCTCCCAACTCCTATGACTAGAATATATAAGCAGAAAGGCTGCTTGCGTGCCTACCTGTATACTCGATACACGCTTCACCCCTCCCTGTATCTCAGCTGACAACCCCACCTGATTTATTCAGGCTTCCTTTACATCATGTTAGCTTCTTCTTCTTCTTTTATTTATTTATTTTTTTTTTTTTTTGGTTTTTCGAGACAGGGTTTCTCTGTGTAGCCCTGGCTGTCCTGGAACTCACTCTGTAGATCAGGTTGGCCTCGAACTCAGAAATCCGCCTGCCTCTGCCTCCCAAGTGCTGGGATTAAAGGCGTGCGCCACCACTACCCGACTTCATGTTAGCTTCTTAAGGCTTTTATTACATTTATTCACATGCACGCATGCGTGTGTGGAGGTCAACACATAGCTTGTGAGAGTCAGTTCTCTCTTTTCAAATTCATCTTTTTGGCCTCAGCATCATGTTAACTTCTGAAATGAACATGGCCACTGCCCCCAGAAAAATGACTCCAAATGGATAAACACCAAAAAGCAAATACAGGATTTTTTTTTTTTAATTATTTGAATCTGGGTATGGTGGCATATGCTTGTGATTCAGGCTGAGGCAGGAGGATCTTCTGTTCAAGGACAGCCAGGACTACATAACAAGATCCTGTCTCAAAACCTTTTAAATTTTATACAAGGAAACCTACGTCCTTTCATCAGCTCACATCATGGTCCTAGAGTAAGCCTTGTGTTAAAAAGAAATTATTCGCCGGGCAGTGGTAGTGCACGCCTTTAATCCCAGCACTTGGGAGGCAGAGGCAGGCAGATTTCTGAGTTCGAGGCCAACCTGGTCTACAGAGTGAGTTCCAGGACAGCCAGGTCTACACAGAGAAACCCTGTCTCAAAAAACAAAACAAAACAAAACAAAACAAACAAAACCAGAAATTATTCAGCCAGACATGGTAGTTTATGTCTGTAATCTCAACATTCAGAAGGCTGAGACAGGGGACTGTTATGAGTTTGAAGCCAGTCTGAGCTACATGGTGGGATCCTGTTTCAGAAGAAAGGAAGGAGGGAAAGAGAGAGGGAGGGAGAAAGGGAGGAAGGAAAAAAAGGGAAGGAGGGAGGGAGAGAGAGATCTGGCTCAGTGGGTAAAGGTTCTTGCTATTAAACTGGATGGCCTGAGTTCAATCCCTGGAACCTACAAGCTGGGAGTTGTCTTCTGACCTCTGTGTGTGCCACATACAAACTCACACGAATAGATAATGTAATAAAAATATATAAAAAAGGGAGAAAATATTCAGATAAACCCCCCATGTGTGTGTGTGTGTGTGTGTGTGTGTGTGTGTGTGTGTGTGTGTGGTAAGGGTCTTCACCTGTTGAACTATCTCACCCACACCCTTTCAGTCATGCTGAAGCATTCTAATGGTCTTGGCCAGGGCCTGGGTCCTAGCTGAACAGTAGAGCAAATGAAAGAATACACACAATGTGTGCGGTGCCCTCAGAGTTCAGAAGGTGTTAGATCCCATGGAACTGGAGTTGCAGACGGTTTTGAGTCACCTATGTGGGTTCCAGGAAACAGACCCAGAGTCCTCTGCGAGATGAGCCAGTGTTCTCGGCCACTGAGCCATCTCTCCACTCTTACTCGGCAACCATCTTTGTATTTAATGTATACATATTCCAGCACAATCTGTCCCCTGGATGCATTTTACATTAACTCCACCATCCAGTTTCCTTTTCCCTCTGTACACATGTAGGAAGAAAGGGAAGGGGGTGTGTCCCTGTGTCGCAGGTGGTGGTGGTGCTCTGAGAGTCCTTAAAGGTTTTGCTCGGGTCCTCAGCGGGTAGAAAATGTCTCTATCTGCATGACATCATCTCGGTTTACTTCCCTTCTGCACCAATGTCATTCATCTATAGTGATAGTGATACCTCATTTCTATCTGTACAGCAAGGCATCTATAGTGATACTACATATGTATGTGTGTATGGGGTTATTTTTCATAGCTCAAAATACTCTCTGAGAGGCTGATCTAAAATCAACTCGTGCTCTGGAAGACTTTGTGCTGTGGTTATACGTCTTCATCTCTGCTTTGCAGTCAGTCTTAGCTCTTCACTCTAACCTAGGAAGCAGAGATGAGGCTAGCCACTGGCTAACCACTCCAGCCCCTTGGTTGAACAGCTGATCCATGGCCTGCGCTTGTTTGTGGGACGGAAACCTGCACCTGCTCTGGACACTGGCTCACTCTGTAACACTCTGTGTTCTACCCCACGTGTGGAGGATGAGTGGTTATGGGGCCCGTGTTCTGCTATTCCAGACACCATACATTCCAGACAGTGGCATTTCTGTCTACAGGGAGTATACAGTCTTCATGGGATAGACAAATAATAAAGAGACACAAAGAAAAAATTGGACAATTTGTGCAAAGTTAAAATAATTTGAATAGTTTTTAGTGGGGTACTGGGGAGATGGCTCAGCCTTTGAAGCACTTGCCTCACACGTGTGAGGAACAGAGTTCAGATCCTCAGAATGTGTATAATGCCTGTTAAATGTGACTGTTCACCTCCAATGCCAGAATAGACATGGAGACATGGGATTCCCCAGAGCAATCTGGCTAGCAAGACTAGCCACATCAGTGAGCTCTGGGTTTGATTGAGAGACCCTGTCTCAGTGAATAATGTGAACGAGTAATCCAAGATGACTTCTGATATCACCAATTCCTGATATCACCCTTGGGCTTCCACATGCATATGCCCCAACCTGTGCTCAAACACATGGGTGTGCCTACAGACACACATGCATGTATTCACACACACACACACACACACACACACACACACACACACAAATGGGAAAAGAAAAAATAATGAATTAAGATTTTTTTCTTTGAGACAATCTCATGCATCCTAGGCTGTCCTTGAACTGACTACATATCTGAAGATGACTTTGAACTTATGATCTTCCTGCTTGTTCCTCCCAAGTGCTAGGATTACAGACATGCATCACTAAGCCAGACATTAGTCTAAAGATCTTAGTTGGTTTATTTTATATTCTAGAATAGAGCAACACTTCAGTTCATAAAACAGAATTAGTGTTCCTAAGGGCTGAGCTAATGAGACCAGCTTTCCAGACAGAGAAGGAGCAAAGCAAGTCTGGACCAGGCTGTTTCAAGGGCACTGCCTTCTAAGGTGGGAACAGAACAATGGAAAATTCACTGATTGGTAAATATTTGATCATTTCAGGTTTTTTTAATGACTAAGTGATGCAAGAAACATCATTACCATGAACAAATAGCCACCGGAGGAGCTGACACTTACGTCTCATTTCTTTGGCTTCTTGAAAGGTCAAATAAATGGCTTAGAGTTGTTTTGACGACATGGGACTTTAGCGTGGTGACTTCCTTTGATGTTTTGTTTGTGTGTCTATGTGTACACATGTGTTCCTGCTGTGCATGCATGCGCACAGACACATACAGGGGCCAGAGGCTAACACTGGGTGTCTTCCTCAACCAATTTCCAACTTACCTTTTGAGACAGGGTCTCTCCCTGAAACTGGAGTCTTCAGATTTGTCTAGATGGGCCGGTCAGTAAGCCCCAAGTATTTCCTGTCCCCACTTCCCCAGCGCTGGCCTTATAGTTATGAGTCTACACTCAGTTTTTATGTTGGGGGTGGAATCTGAACTCAGGTCCCCAGGCTTGTGTGGCAGCAACTTAACTGACTGAAACGTTTTCCCACATGCCCCCTTTTGACTTTTAATCTGATATACTGGCACACAGTATAAAACATTGCCTAGAACAATGACCTATGATTTTTATTTAACAAGCTAATGAGCTAATGACAAAATACTCATTTCCTCCAATCCACGGTGTTTGTGCACATGCATTTATGATTGCATTCGTTGTTACTATTACATATAAATGTATACACTCAGGAGGCGGAGGCAGGTGGACCTCTGAGTTCGAGGCAGGCCTAGTCTACAAAACAAGCTCCAGGACAGCCAGGGGTACACAGAGAAACACTGTCTCAAAAAACAATACAATAGAAGAGGAAGAGGAGGAGGAGGAGGAGGGGGAGGAGGAGGAAGAGGAAGAGGAAGAGGAGGAGGAGGAGGAAGAAGAAAAGGAGGAGGAGGAGGAGAAGGAGGAAGAGGAGGAGGAGGAGGAAGAGGAGGAGGAGGAGGAAGAAGAGGAGGCAGGGGCACAGGAAGAAGAAAGATTTCTTCACATGAACTAAAGAATGGAGTCTGGCACCGGGAACTCAGTGGATGCACAGTCTACATTATGATGGACCATGTTAATTGTCTTATTGTTGTGTGAGCAGAGAGGGCTACTGGCATTTAGTAGGTGAGTCCAGGGGTGATAGACATTACCTGTTACTTCTAATAGATGTCCAGAATTGAGTTCATTTACATATCAACCCTCCCTCCACATTTCTTCCCTCCCTGTTGTTTCTCTCATGTTTCCATGTTGTGTTTATCTCATTCACTGTTCTATCTCAGCGCTTAGACATAGGACTAGAATCCTAGAACTTAAGATTTCTGTATGTGTACAATTCCTGGGAGAGGCTATGTGTGTCCCACAGTAGTGTGAGGGTCAGAGGACCGTCTCAGGTGTCCATCTTCACGTTGAGCCAGGGCCTCTCTTATTCATGGCTGCATATGCCAGTCTAACCTGCCTTCTTCTTAAAATTCCATCTCTACCTGTCTGCTCCCGACAGCTTCCTGTCTTGGATTCTAAGAAGAAATTGAGCATCTTTGGAGTTATTCCAATTGTAGTGAGACAGCCACTAGGCAAGAATTGCCTCTTTCCATCTACAGACAAATTACTGTCCAGAAAAGGACATACTTGCAGAATAGTCGATTGGTTATATCTGCCAAGACAGAGTAATCAGCCCTTAATAATTCTACATCACTAGGTCTGTCAGATGATCCTGGGCCAGAAGGCTGAAGATTGGATGCTCCAACGTTCTATTGTTTAGAGACTGTTCAGGTGTTCAGTGGTCTCTATAAGTTGACTAAGTTTCAGAAGCTATGCTTTGTGCTTCCCATAATTTCAGTTAACTCAGCCATTCTGGATTTCTGATGGGGTTGAAAACTTATAGTCTCATAGCCAATCCTTGCTATTTACTTTGAGAGAAAAGATTTGAGAAGATGGTTTTCAGCTGACATTCATTCTAAAGCCAAGTTCAGAACTAAGTCTTTTAGTTAGGAGAGATGACAGAGGTTCTACTTAGTCAACAAAATGATGGACTGGGTATTAGGTGTATCTTGCACCTTACTGACATAAATTGGTATAGTTATGCTCTAACTGTATTTTGAGAGAAAAGTTTTATTTTAACAGGAAAGGTGATATGTAGGAGGAGCTAAGGTGGGAGGAGTACAGAGAGAAAGAGGAGTAAGGAGAGGAGGAGGAGAGGAGGAGCTAGGTGATGAGAGAGAGAGAGAGAAGGGGGACAGACATGGAGGCAGATGTTCACATGTCTCTGCCAGTCAAAGATAGTTGATACATCTAGGTTAGGTATTAGGTTACACTTCTGGTAGATATTGAGCGTTACCAAACTTATAAAGCCTTTGGTTAACATTAAAAAATTTGAATAAAAGCAAAAAGGAGAAGGGGGGGCATGGGATAGGGGTTTTCTAGGGAGGGGAAATGAGGAAAGGGGATGGCATCTGAAATGTAAATAAAATATCCAATAAAAAATAAATTAAAAAAAAAAGTCTTTCCCTAGGGCTGGAGAGATGGCTCAGTGGTTAAGAGCACTGAAGAAAAAAAAAAATTCCGTCTCTAACTCCAGTCTGGTAGGAGTTCTGCACCTGACTGTATATAGGATCTGGGAATTTGAACTCAGCTCCTCACTCTTGCACAGCAAGAATTTTGCCACCAAGTCACCTCCCCAGCATTTACTGTCTAAATGAACAGGTGAAATACTTATTCTACTATTTGGTTTATGATTTAATTGACAGAAATAGTTTGTCTAATAGCACCATATCAGCCAGGGTCAAATCAAAGCCACAACAGTGGTTAGAGAAAATCAAATACAAAAAAAGTAATTAATCAGAAATGGCGGGCACAAGAGGACTCTAGGGCAGGGTTTGATGGGTCTTCTGTAAAGGGCCAGATAGTAAGTTATTTTGGGCTTTGTGGGCAAGAGTCACAGCCAAAGATATCACAGGTTACAACACAAAACAATCAGCCACAACATTTTTATTGATGAAATCCAAGATAAAATGCATGCATGTTTTAAAAAACTTTGTGTGTTGGGGGCGTAGAGGGTGAGTCCACAGAACACGTGGAGGTCAGAGAACTTGGGGGAACTGGTCCTCTATCCTTCCACCATGAGGGACCCAGGGATTGGGCTCAGCTTGTCAGGCTTGGCAACAAGCACTTCTGCCAGGCCCACAAGTACATGCTCTGGAATACAGTTCAATTAATGAAGACATCTCTACTTTGTAGAGTTGAGAATCAAATGCGCTGGGCAGTGGTGGCCCACGCCTTTAATCCCAGCACTTGGGAGGCAGAGGCAGGCGGATTTCTGAGTTCCAGCCTGGTCTACAGAGTGAGTTTCAGGATAGCCAGGGCTACACAGAGAAACCCTGTCTTGAAAAAAAACCAAAAAAAAAAAAGAGAATCAAATGCTACAACTGTCAGACCAACAGCACCAAGCAGGTGGCTGGCCATGACCTACAGGTGGCAGCTGACCTGTCTGGGGCTGGGTTCCATGGGTGGGGCTGAGGAGGCACAACTCAGAGGGGGAAGCCTGAGGGTCCTTTTCCCAACCACTCAGGATTTACACTCTGCAGACAGAATTGGGTAACACAGCCCACCAACCAAGCCATTTACTGAGGCGCAGAGGCGACAGGTAGGACCCTTTTCCTACCACCTCCCCATTTTTGTAACTAAGGAAAGGGCACGTCAGGGAAAAGGGAAGGCCCCCTTTCCTGACTCTGCAATGACCTTCTACCACCCTCTACTGGAAGAAATTAAAATACCAGACAAGTGCATGAGGTCCTGTTTGAAGAGATAATTTGATACCTAGGGCAGGACATTTAACAGAATAACAAGTAATTTCCCTCTGCTCTGTTTCTTGCCTTTACAAACAGCTACAGGAAAAGTCATATGAAACAAAATTCTGCATAAACCTAGCACACTGCAGGAGTTGGCTCTGTCCTACAGTGTGGGTCCAAGGGATCAAACTCAGGCTTAAGCCAGGCTTGGTGGCAAGCACCTCTACCCCCTGAGCCCTCTCACTAGCCCCTTGAAAGTTAGTCTGCCCCTCAGTGCTGTCCTTTACCCACCAAATTCTTGTCTCCTGAGTCCACTTGTATCAGATACTCCATGTGTTTCTGGAGTTTTGTGCATTTATTTAATGCTTATTTACAAGCCTCTAATTTTTACAGCAAAGCCTTCTGCTTTGCTTCTAAATGTTTTGACATTTAGTTTTTCTTGTTTAATAGCATCTGGCTAATATACTGTAAGACAATTCTCTCTCGGCGGGCATGGTGGTGAATGCCTTTAAGCCCAGATGTAATCATCAAGACAGTTTTACACAGCATATGTTGATCTGCTTATCATACACCTTGGTGAATGTCAGGTAATCCTGCAGCCAATTTTAGCCAGACTAGGTGTGGCAGGGCACTTCCCTTGGTGGCCCATCAGAAGAAGGCTCCTGACTGGGGGTGAGATGTAGCTCAATGGAGAGGTCTTGCCTAGCATGCTCAAGGCTCTGGATTAAATCCTCAGCATGGCAAAAAAGAATGCAGCCCCATTAGCGCAGATCATAATTTTTTTCTTGTCTTCTTTTGGTCTTTACCATTAGTAGAGGGGTTGAGCGGTAGCAAGAAGACGGAGTGGACAGGAGTATCGCCAGAACGGGAGCGATGGCAAAGGTGGCAGCAGCTATTGTTGCCATGTTTTCCATAGTAGCAAGGATGGTAAGAACAGAACTCGGCTCAAATTCCCAGAGTGGCCAAGGGCAGAAACAATAGGAAGCAGAGGTACTGCGGTCAACAAAAAGCTGTAGGACAGCAAGTGGGCCCTGACCACAGGAAGAGTTTCAAGGAGACACCAAGTGTCTGAATAACCCAGCCTCCAGAACTTAGCTCTGGCCTGTTACAGAGACTGAGCATTCAAATGCACAGCCTGCAGCTACTACCTACTCCTGCTAGTTTCTGCTCTCGAGCCAAGTGCTAGGGCCTCTGATAATTAAAGCCCAGAGGGAAACATCCCCAGCCTCAGCACCTAGATTTATCTGAATTGACTTCTAAAGGACACTCAGGCTTCTGACTGAAAGTCGCTGTGTCTGTCAGCACAGCCCAAAGGCCTTGCACACTGCCAAAGAGTCTTCTCCCCTGCAGCACCAGCACAGCAGCCCTGTGCAGACTCACAATTCCACACCAGTAGAGCAAATGGACCACGGCAGCCACCTGGCAGCTAACTGCTTCGAGGTCATTTAATTCATCCTTACCAAGAGAATCAACACATTGACTTTTGGGACCCAAAATGCACAAACATCAGAAGCGACTGCCCAGGATAGCTTCATCCCACAAATCCCTCTCCTCCGGTTCCTTCTTCTTATGGTGGGACCTGTGTCTGCCTTTGGTGGAGTCTCTCCCATTATGGCAGTTCTCCTTTCTGTGCTTAGACTTCTCTTCATCTCCTGGCTCTGCTGAGATCTTCCTTCTGCTGAGGCCATCTTCTCTGCATGAACCTCTTACTCTGTAGAGTTTCCCCTCGGGCATCCCTGGCTCCTGAATGGTGGCTCCTTCTTCCTCCTGGCACCTTGTCCTCTCCTTTCTGTCTTGACTGACTGGCTGGTTTTTCAGACAATGTTTTAGAGATTCCCGACTTTGTCTGTAGTAAGGTATCTGGTTTTCCCCTGTCAGACTTTTATAAGGAGAATATCTGGAGTAGTTTCTGAACAAGAATGGTAGCCCCAGCACTGGAGCTTCAGGACTGACCCTGTCTCTCTTTTGGTAAACAGAATCCTCTGCCATCTTTCTGAAGCAGACATTTGGATGTAATCCTCTAGCTTTCTGCTTTCTAATGAAATCTTCAAGTTCATGTCGAAAAGAGTCATTGATCTGAAACTCTTCCATCGCAAAGCACTGACGAGGAATGTATTTCTCTAGAAAAAAAAAATGGGAGAAGACCCTCTGTTGATGCATCACTTTACTTTAGACATTTTCTCTGTCCTAAGAGAGACTGTTTGACGTTACACACATAGTAAACAGAGCATAGTCACGGGTACTGGACATGAGCATTTCACATATTCTGGGGACAGGAAACAATAATGGAGGAGGACAATTATTGCTCATTGGGTTTTGTTTTTAATTTAATTTTTTTTATTATGTGTATGTATGTATGTATGTATGTATATATGTATGTATGTATGTATATATGTATGTATGTATGTATGTATAGATTTTTACATAGGGCCCCAAGGAGGACAATGTTAGCAGAAACTCCCAGGGCTGACAGGTGGTAGTGAGCCGCCTGATGTAAGGGCTGGAACAAAACTTGGGTCCTCTCTTAGAGCAATGCATTCTTTTACCTGTTGAACCCTTCTCAAGCCTGCTTTTTTTCATTTCAATATCGTTACTTGGTACTACTAAGTAGCCTTAGCTGCTATTGAACGGGCTAGCCTTATACCCGTGTTCCTTCTTCTGTTGCTGCCTCCAGAGTGCTAGGATTACAAGCACGTGTCTTAGGTGGTAGGAAATGCGCTGTAAATGTTAGGATCTACACACACACACACACACACACACACACACACACACACACACGAATATATAATAGTGTTTGTGTGTGCATGAGTGTGCATGAGTGCACGACCCATGTACGTATGCATTTGTGTGCAGCTGTACACATGAGTGCAGGTCAGAGGCTAAGCTCAGGTATTACTCCTCAGGAGCCTTGTTTTTTGAGTCTCTTGATGGGACCCAGGGCTTGCCCTTTAGGCTAGGATGACTGCCTAGTGATGCCCAGGGATCTTCTGACTCCACCTCCTCAGCACTGGGGTTACACATGTGCCATAGTACCCAGTTTTCCACGTGGGTGATGGGGATCAAACTTAGCTCTTCAAGTACTTTTCTGAGTTATCACCAGAGCTCAAATGTTACATATACTAAAGAGTATAAGGTTTATCAATGGTTGTGATAGGTTTAAAAATCAGATAATTTGGGCTAAAGACATGGTTCAGCAGTTAAATGCACTGGCTACTTTTACAGAGGACCACTCAGTTCCCAGCACCCACAGGGCAACTCACAACCATCTGTAACTCTAATTCCAGAGGATCCAATGCCCTCTGCTGGCCTCTGCAGGCACTGCATGCAGATGATATACAGTCACACACGCAAATCTTTTTTTAAAAAAAAATCACATAACTTTAGACCTTTCCTCTGTCATAAATATGATTCCACGTATAAGATTAAGTCATTTAATCTTCAAGTTAAACTGTAAGTTAAAAGGGACCGTCATGCAACTAAACTAAGCTGAAATCAAGCTGTGCATGGTGTTGCAGCCCATTAGTCTCATCACTTAAGAGATATCTTCGGCCAGGCAGTGGTGGCGCACACCTTTAATCTCAGCACTTGGGAGGCAGAGGCAGGTTGCATTTCTGAGTTCAAGGCCAGCCTGGTCTACAGAGTGAGTTCCAGGACAGCCAGGGGTACACAGAGAAACCCTGTCTCAAAAAACTCATCTTTGTGAGTTCAAGGCCAGCTTGGTCTACAGGTCAGCCAATGAGACAAAAAAAAAAAAGTACTAGAATGAGGACTAGCAACATTCAATAGCTCGTTGGTGGCCTATTCTGAAAACTTGGCTGCATTTTACTATATGTTTCTATCCATCCAGCCAAGGTTGTTCTAATGGAAAGCCTGCTGCACTGGCAGTGCAGCTCACGCAGCCTAACTCCTGCTATTCTATCCTCCTGGGTCAGTGTTTCTCTATTATAAAGAGTTGTAAATGCAACTCACTAAGCGTGAGGTTGTATTTGTCATTCTGGCTTAAGATCTAGTCTCCTTCCAAACAATATACAGTCACGTGCTACATAATGTTGTGGTGGACAGAATTCATATAGACAATGGTAGTCCCATTAAGATTATATTGCTGGGTCAGCAAGAGGGCTTAGTAGGTAAAGACACTTGCTGACAAGCCTGTTTAATCTCTGGGACCTACAAATTGTCTTCTGACCTTCACATGTGTCCATAGCTCCTGTACAAGTATATATATATATATATATATATATATATATACACACACACACACACACACACACACACACACACACACACTACTATTTTTTAATGAAAATCTCCTTGAGACAGACTGTTGCCTAGTGACCACACAGCTATCTAAGTTGGAGTAGAAGCACTCCAGCCAGGTGACATTTCTTGATATAATAATTCATCTTCACTGATGTACAGCAATGTACAGCTATGTTAAGATCCACTTTTTATTTCATAATGGATGAGTACACTTTAGAGGGCTGTCCGACAGGCTGGAGCAGTTCTGGAATGTGCTTTTATTTTTAACCAAATCTCTAAATTTAGATTATTTGTGGTTTGGGGGTCTGGCTAATGAAGCAGCAGTATTCTGGATTCACAGTGTGCCATGGGGTATATAGTTCAAACCTAGGTGGGCTCTGGGGCCAAGGTCCTCATCCTTGGGAAGGCCTGACAGCCTAATTCTAAGGCAGATATAGGGGCTGAAGTTCCTACCAAGGACTTAAGTCTTTCTCCCTCCTCACTGCTTTCCCCTCCCCCTCTCTCTTTCCATCTGAAGTAGCTCAGGCTGGCCTGGAACACTCTCTGTACTCAGTACAGCCTTGAATGTCTAATCGTCCAGCTAAAGGGATGTACACCATCACCTTCCGCTTACACGGTGCTGGAGGTTAATCCCAGGGCTTCGCACTGAGCTACATACCCAACCTGGGGTATTGTTTTTCTGTAGAGAGACTTAAATTGAGTTCAGATTGTGTTGAGGTGAAAAAATTTTCAAATGGGCTCAAGTGTTTCTTCAATATGGAAAGATGAAGAGTGAACTTTTGATAGTAAAGCCCTTTCTTATTATGAAATGGTGGGTAGCACCCTGGTGCCCTTTAAGAAAATTGCCAAGGTAAAAAGATGGCGTCCATCCACGGTGGGTGGGGGTGGGGTTCCAAAAGCCACATAAGGAGCAGAGGTATTTAAGAGAAGCAAGGCAGTCAAGCAAGTTGACACATGGGTACAAGACAGTATAATTCCTAAGTTATCTTAAGTATGACCTGTTCAAAGAGGACCAGACTAGGATCAGGAAGTGAAACCCAGCCACACCTGTGCTTAGTCAAGCTGGTATTTATGGTGTCTCTGCATACAATAAGTTTGCTGGAGTTACTCAGAGCCAGGTTCAGATGGGGCACTTACAGCTTTGTGTGGTGGTCAGATAATACATAATCTTTGATACCCCCTCCCAAATGCAAAACAATAGCTGGGGGTGCAGCTCAGTGGGAGAATATGGGATGTCCAGGGTTTGGCCTCCAGCACACCCTCCTAAAGCAATCCCGATTAACAGGAAAGGCCCAGGCTGTTTTACCAGGAAAAGCATGAGACCAGGGAGAGTAACCTTCGGTACAATGAGTATGCCCACTTCTTTCCCTAATGGCCTTCTTTAAGCAGGGCTTAGACACTGGCAGAAAAGGCACTGTGAACTTCACTAGTCTGGCCTGTCTATGGACTCAGCATCCATGGCTTACCTACTACCTTCCACTTTGTATATCTGTAATTCAACACATTCGCAAATGTTTGCTGCATTCATTTTTATTTTGTGTGGATACGTGGGGCATGCATGTACTGTGGCCCACAAGTGGTCAGAGGACAACTGTGGAGAGATGGTTCTTCCCTTTTATCCTGTTGGACCAAACTTGGGCCATCAGCCTTCGAAGTAAGAACCTTTACTCACTGGGCACCAGCACACACCTTTAAAACTGGGCTTGGAGTCAAGTAGTGGTGGCACACCACATGCCTTTAGTCCTAGCACTTGGGAGGCAGAAGCTGGTGGATCACTGAGTTTGAGGCCAGCCTGGTCTACAGTGAGTTCTAGGACAGCCAGGGCTACACAGAGAAACCTTGTCTCAAAAAAAAAAAAAAAAAACAGGCCTTGGATTAGATCAGCTTACCTCCACCTCCCAAATGCTGGGACTATGGGTTTATAGGCTTATGGGACCACACCCAGCCAGGGCCTCAGTCTTCCTCCTCTACTTTGACCCACCCAGGAGCCATTCTCTAAGAGGCAATAGAATTGGTTTAAGATTTATCTGATCCTGTCATCTCTAGCCAAACACTCCCTGCTTGTCTTTGGTTTAAGTAACAATACTTATTAAAACTCGGCCTCCCAAGTTTCTCTCCTCATCCATAGCACTCATCATTTTCACTCTATTTGGGATCCAGGCTTCCTCTCACTGGCCATGAAAAATGAACTCAATTCCTACCCAAAGTCAAGATGAGCTGGGCAGTCATTCCCTTCCTTCCTATTGTCAAGAAGAAGAAAAAAAAGCCTAAGAAATGCTTAGTTTAAAAAAAAAAAAAAGGAGGGAAAGGAAGAAAATGCCATGTTAAGACCAAACATTTCCTTCTGTTCAGCGTTCTCCCTCAACCCAGAAGACTCCATGCAGATCATGCTCACCACCAGGGGGAGCCCTTTTCATTAGTTGGGGTGCCAACAGTGAGAGCAGTCCTCTGCTCTTTGTTTTCTTCTAACCAGAAGGCAACATCATCAGGGCTGGCTTTCAACTCCTAGAAGACCTTTTCCCACCTCTACCCCCAGGGGTAGATTATAGGCATGTACCACCACACCCGGTTTTATGGTGGCCTGGGGCTTCTGGGCAGGCCCAACAACCTGCCAATTGTGCCACACCCCTAGTCCTGGCTCCATTTTCAAGATTCAAAACATTCCTCCCAGGGTCAGGTTCTGGGAACACTTCTGGACTGGGGACACTACCTCTCATTTGGGTTCCTGCTCCACCTGTTTCCAAACCCACACCCAGAATAATCCTTAGTTTTTCTCTTATCTGCTCGAAACCACCAGGTTTCCCTGGCACAGAGGGAAGCTCAGTTGCCCACTGGTCACCCACAGCACTGGTGGTTCCTGCTTCCTCAAGACAGTTTTCCTCGTGTTGTGACCTTCCAGCCACACTGGTCTCTCCTGGAAGAGCACAGAGGTCTCTGAGCCTTTGTGTCTTTGTGCTCAAAGTCCCTAAGCACAACCAAAAATTCTCACCTCGTAAGGCTTGTTTGGAATGCTAGCTCAGCTTTGATGACCTCTGACACCCCTCTGCTGTTCCCTGCATTACCATCACCAAAGCTTCCCCGTGTTCAATGCATGCTTTCAGGTGTTTTTAATGCTGATTCTAAATCGGGTATGATGGCACAGGCCTACGACCCCAGCACCAGGGAGACTGAAGCAGGATTTTGAATGTAAGGCTTAGCCTGGCTGATGAGTTCCAGGTCAGCAGCGGCTATAATCACAGACAGCTGATTCCAGCTTTTCCTTTCTACCCGGCCCCCAGCTGCTGTTGGTGCCTCTCTCACACAGTCCACACAGAGCAGCAAGAACTAACACTTTTTCAGATCTGGTACGTTCCCACACATGCATGCAAAGTCCTCAGGAACAGAGATCCTCTATTCGCTGCTGTCTCAGCACCCGATCCAATTGTGCCTGGCGTCAACTAGGCCTTCACAAAGAAACCAGTGACAAATGGCCCTGACTCTTCCCTGCATATTTAAGTCCACTAAGAACCCCAGATCCAAGGAGCCCTCCCTTCCAGCCCCAGTCTTCCCTTGTACCTGAGCCAAGGTCCTCACTAGTGCTCCAAAATGCTGCCAAATATCAGAGTGAATGAGAAACACGTTTGGGTCAGTTCTTATCTGGAACCATCACCTTTCATAGTTTACTGAGGAAAACCTACCACACACAGGTGGATCCCTGGCCTTCTGAGGCTGAGTCTTTAGGGTCTTTAACGTGAAAGACCTGTGGGTACCACAAAGCACCAATGTCTTCCTGGCTAGAACCTCTGTAGTAAGGGTCTCACACAGGGTGGCAAGTTACAGTGACCTCCGGAACAATTGCAGGTTCCCAGCTGCTCTGGTTTGCTGCTCTGCTGCTCTGCTAATGGCTCTGATGGCCTGGATGCCGGAAGTAGGAAGCCACGCCCCTTCCTCTGTCTGAGTTCTGGTGTTTCTGCTTTCTCAACCAGTTCTAGGTCACCCAGGAAATAAATCCAATCTTACACTTAAAGGGATTGAGCAACGCCCTCAATTGAGTTCACTGCCTGCGAACAAAAACCAGGATGTAGTGAGATCAGTACTAGGCAATCCTGTCCGGAGTTTATTTTGAAAGAGTAAATAAATTATCCAGTTTTCAGCACATCCAACCTCCCCACCCCCTCCAAGCACCTCCCCTTCTCATCTTTCTCCATTTTGAGACCGACTCTCATAGCCTTAGTGGGCTTTCAGTTCACTACGGAGAACGGAAAATGATGACTTCGAACTTCTGGGTCTTTCTGACTCCACTTCTTGGGTATTGGGATTACTGGCCTGAGCCAACTGGTGGATTTATGTGACACTGGGGATGGAACCCAGAGCTTCTAGCATGGCAGATAGATAAGCATTTTTACTAATTGAGCTACAATCCCTAGTGCTGTACTTTTAAAAAAATATTGTCAAATTTAGCAATCAAACTTACAGCTAATTTTTAAAAATTCATCTTTTGAATTATAATTACCAACTAGTATTTAAAACTAGTGGGTAAGTGACCTTGGGTCACACCTCTGCCTTTGGGAGGGTGAAGCAAGGAGCCCTGAATAGGACATGGTTTTATTGGAAATGACAAGCAAGCAAGGAGGTTTCTAGGCTGGCACACACCTGATTGGGAGGCTACTATGGAATTTTGTTGTCCTTTACAATATTTGGCTGGAGCTGGGAGCCAAACCATAAACTTTGTTGTTGTTGTTGTTGTTGTTTGAGACAGTGTTTCTCTGTGTAGCCCTGGCTGTGCTAGAACTCACTCTGTAGACCAGGCTAGCCTTGAATTTAGAAATCCGCCTGCCTCTGCCTCCCAAGTGCTGGGATTAAAGGTGTGTGCCACACTGCCTGGCCCAAACTTTAAACTTAACCTTGGCTTTCCTCCTGATTGGTGGTTGTTATGAAGTAAAGTGCCAGGGGCAGGCTTATAACCTGGAAACTGGTGTTAGACACAGGTTCTTTGGGGGCCTAATCTGGAAACTGGAGCTGGAGAGTTCAACCTTAGGCCAGGTTCTTTAAGATGGAGTCTGAACTCAAGATCTGGTCTCTCTCTCTCTCATGCTCAGGGCAAAGGCACCACTGTCTTCAGATAAGATCATTTTCCCTCAAAGTGTTAATCCTAACAAACCCTAGCTGTAAAATGTAGATGCCAGTGTAGGATGGGTGAGTGGTCATGCTCGGTCATTTCTGACACTGGCTAAGATTGTCATTGCCTCAGGGTTAGAATACTGCTAGCCACAGTGTAACCCAACTGCAACTATTCCAGGACACTGTGACAATGACACACTGCTTGCTGGCCAGCCCAGAGTTCCCTTCCCAGTCTAACAAAAATAGCCCTTTTGCCCACTGTGACTGTCTCACAGTGTAGCTAAGGAGCTCTACTCTGGAGTTCTGTCTTCCATGAATTCACTCATAGTCGGTGTTTCTGGCCCCTTGCTGCTGTCCCTGCATGGCAGTATCCCCCTTTTGAAGCTTCCCACTTTTGCTCTCCACCTGTCCCTTTCCTTTTTGTAATAGTTCTTGGGTTTTCATGTTATCTTTCTTTTAGTTTCTTCGAAGAAAAGAAATACTGAATTCAGATAATAAAACACAAGTTACAAAAGAGGATAGAAGGGTAATGGTTTTTCTAGTTCTAACTCTGCTGTGATCTTTTTTTGTTTTGTTTTGTTTTTTGTTTTTTGTTTTGTTTTTCGAGACAGGGTTTCTCTGTGTATCTCTGGCTGTCCTGGAACTCACTCTGTAGACCAGGCTGGCCTCGAATTCAGAAATCCGCCTGCCTCTGCCTCCCAAGTGCTGGGATGAAAGGCGTGCGCCACCACCGCCCGGCTTGTTGTTGTTTTTGATGGAGGATAAGTGTATAAAAATATATTTGATAATGAATGTGTAAATTCTACTGTGAACCTGCAAAGCTTCTGTTCCAAATAGCTACTCCAGTCGTAGAGAAGTTTATTGAGTTTATAGAATTTGTGTCTGGTTAGTTTTGGTATGTGATTTTTTTTCAACTTCTATTATACTAAAATTTCAGAAATTAAAAATAAAATTTAAAGTGTATTATGTTTACTTGTGTGTGAATGGGAGTGCACAGATACCACAGTGTGCTTGTGGAAGTCGGAGAATATGCAGGGGTTACTGTGACGGCTATTTCTGGTTGCCAACTTGACTACATTCTAGAAATGGAGGGCACTCCTAGATCCAGATTATGGGGCTGGAAGACACAGGCTTTTTACCCAGATCTTGACGTGGGATGACACAAGCTTTTGATCTAGATCTTGAGGCATAGTGGCCTTGAAAAGCTTAGGTTCAGGCATGGCAGTACATGCCTTTAATCCCAGCATTTAGGAGACACAGCCATACAGGTCTGAGTTCAAGGTCAATCTACAGAGTAAGTTCCAGGACCACCAAGCTTAGGCAGTGAGGGAGTTGGAAAACAGAAAGCTGATGATAATGTAACAGAATAAGGGGCCGTGTTCCAGCCCCAGCAAGCAGCAGAACTTGGCAGCTTTGGTTATGTGGCTTTGGCTTTAGAGCCAAGATAGAAGGGATTACTGGGACAATTGATGCTGATTAGGTGGAGCAAAGAAATTACTAGTGATTAAGAAGAGACCAGGATTCCTCAGGTGAAATCTTCTGGAAAGTGTTTTCTGAAAGTGTGTTCCAGAGGTAGCTAAGGTTGTATCTTCTGCTTCAGCTGGGCTTGGTAATGTAAGAATCACCCAGGTAGTACTGGTTTGGAAGGCATGAAGGGGTCATAGAGAGCAGCTGAGTCTTGGCACTGTGGTGCAGCCTCAGTTGCAATTGATGGTCCAGGACTGAAGGGGTCATGCAAAGTTGAGGCTTGGCACCATGAAGGGAACCTATGAGAGGATATTGACAAAGCATAGTTGTAGCAGAAGAGCCCGTGGAAGCCTATTGGAGGTGCCAGTACCATGTGACAGCCACCAAGAACAGCAACAGCAGTGGAGTGGAGTCAACCAGAGCCTACAGTGCTACAGAGGGCAGAGCTGGAGAAGTGACCCAAGACCTTTAAAGGAGTTCAGATGATCTGTGTGGATTTGAGATACTGGAATAAGAAGCAGTAGCACTGAAGTTTCCTTGGATACCCTAAGATGTTAGAGATGCCAGAGCTCCTTCTGCACCATGCCTGCCTGGATGCTGCTGAAAGAGTTAAAAATGTTTAAACCTTCCACAGATGGAGTCAAGAGTGCAGATCAGCTTGTTCTGTGCTCTGGGTCCTAGGAAACTAGCTATCCATAAGACAAAATAGATAAGATAGGAGTTCAGAACTGAGAGTTCAAGTCAGTGTGCCCGTGCACCCTGGATACCAGGAACTGAACTGACCACAAGATAAATTAAATAGGGTTTGATTCTTAAGAGAAGATGAGATATTTCCCCATGACAGTTTCTTGAACCTGTCACGGAAGGTGAACACTGGACAGGTACGTTCTATAGATACTTAATCATGATTCCCCCCCCATCTCCCCTGGGTTTTGGTTTTTCCCTTTAAAAGCTCCACCTCTTCTCTGGGTCAGGTCGTACTTCATTGCTTGCCTCTGCATAGGACAGGCTAGAAGTGCGACCTCAATTCGTTGAATTAAACATACCTCTTGCTGTTACATCAAGTTCGGTGTCTTGTGAGTTACTGGGGTGGCTGTGAATTCCCGAAAAGAGGGAGGGAGTCCCTCCCCTTCTGTCGGGCCTTACACTGCCATGCTCCTACTTTGATGATAATGGACTGAACCTATAAGCTAGCCCCAATTAAATGTTGTCTTTATAACATTTACCTTGGGGTGGGGGGCTGGTGAGATGGCTCAACTGTTAAGAGCACTGACTGCTCTTCCAGAGGTCATAAGTTCAAATCCCAGAACCACCTGGTGGCTCACAACCATCCGTAATGAGGTAGTCTGATGCCCTATTATGGGGTGTCTGAAGACAGCTACAGTGTACTTACATATAACAAATAAAAAACTGCAGGGCCAGAGCAAGTGGGGCTGGAGTGAGAGGGAGAAAGGAAGGAGAAAAACAGAGTTTCCTTGGTCATGGTATCTGTTTACAGTAGAAAAACCATAAGGTAGTGTTTCATTGTTTTTATTAAAATTTATTTTTACATCTCTGTGTTTGTGTGTGTGTGCCCCCTATAGTGTGCATGTGAAGATCAGAGAACAACTTATGGAAATTGGTTCTTTCATTCAACCTTATGGGTTCAGGGGATCAAACACAGGTTGTCAGACATAGTGGCAAGTCCTTACTGGCAAGCCATCTCATCAACTCTATTTTACAAGTTTTATTGTAAAGGTCTTTACTTTCTTTTAAATTTATTCCTATTTTAAAGGATATTTTGAATAGAATCCCTTTTTTCCCACTCATTATTGATGTTTTTTTTCTTTTTTGGTTTTTCGAGACAGGGTTTCTCTGTGTAGCCCTGGCTGTCCTGGAACTCACTCTGTAGACCAGGCTGGCCTCAAACTCAGAAATCTGCCTGCCTCTGCCTCCCAAGTGCTGGGATTAAAGGCGTGTGCCACCACCACCCTGCTTGATGTAATTTTTAAAGGACTTATTTTTGAATATTGTTTCTCTCTCTTTTTCTTTTTTTTCTCGAGACAGGGTTTCTCTGTGTAGCCCTGGCTGTCCTGGAACTCATTCTGTAGACCAGACTGGCCTTGAACTCAGAAATCCGCCTGCCTCTGCCTCCCAAGTGCTGGGATTAAAGGCATGCGCCACCACAGCCCAGTTGTTTCTCTCTTAAGATGACATGTTCTTGCTGTGTATCCTAGGTTTGACTAGAACTCATATTCCTCCTGCCTTAGACTCCCAAGTATTGAGATTATAAGCATATACTTAACAACTACTTGTTATTTATTTGAGATGTCTCATGTAGCCCAGGCTGGCTTTGAATTTACTGTGTACCCAAAGCTGGCACTGACCTCCTGATTCTCTTGCCTTTATTTCCTAGGTGACACAATTATATGTACTCTCATGCCTACCTAGCCCCTTGGTCTTCCATCATCCATTGACTTACCCTAAAACCATTTTCCAAGAAGCAGACAGAGACACTTTAGAGTGTTCTGACCCTCTGCCTCTATCTCTCAAGTCTTTGGGTTAATGCCATCATGCTCAATTATGTAATTTCCCCCTTATCATTAATTTTATTTAATTGCTGTATTATGTTAATTTGTGTGTATTAAACTATCTAAACAAAACCAACTTGATCATGGTGTACATTTAAGTATGCTGTTGAAGTTGGGCGGTGGTGGCACATGCCTTTAATCCCAGCACTTGGGAGGCAGAGGCAGGCGGATTTCTGAGTTCAAGGCCAGCCTGGTCTACAGAGTGAGTTCCAGGACAGCCAGGGCTACTCAGAGAAACCCTGTCTCAAAAAAACAAAAAACCAACCCCCTCCCCCCCCAAAAAAGTATGCTGTTGAATTTGCAACCTTTTTTTTTTTTAACCTTTGTATTTTTATTTATCTGAAATACCACTTTATAGCTTACTTTCTTCTTTCTTTTCTTAGGTAGGGTCTCTCTACATATCCCTGTGTGTACCAGAACTTACCACATAGGCCAGTATGGACTGAAAAATCACAGAAATCTAAGACTCTGCCTACTGAGTGCTGGGATCAAAAGTGTATGCCACCATGCTTAGGCTATAGTTTTCTTTTTGTATCACTTAATCATGTTTTGGTAGGTATAACCCTACAGAGACATAATTTTGCCTCCTAACAAAGAAAGCTTGGGACATATTGATTCACTATTAGATCTTACCAGGCCTTTAAAGAATCACTATGAATGTTTCTCTATTTTGTGAAACTCCCCCCAAATTAATTTTATAAAACCAATACTAAACCTGCCAAAACCTGATAAAGACACATGATTGGTTGGGCATGGTGAAGCATGCCTGCAATTCCAGCACTTGGGAAGTGGAGGCAGAATATCAGGTGTTTAAGGTCACCTTTAGGTAACCTGGACTACCGAAGACCCTTTATTCTCTTCTATTTTTTTAAATTCTACTTATCAATCATCTGTCTTTTGTGTGTAGGGTGAGAAAGGATATAAAAGCAACCTGTGAAGATTCTGATAGGTGTTATGTGTCCACACTATTTTGCCTATTGATGGATGTGTCTGGTGTGGGCCACAAGGTTGTGCTTGTTTGGAGCCTGGGTCAATGGCTGCAGGTTTTTGTCTTTCATTATTTTGTAAATGAATCTTTTGCCAGTATACTGCATGTATTCCTGGTACCTGCAGAGGTCAGAAGAGGGCATTCAATCCCCTGAGACTAGAGCTACAGACTGCTGTGAATTACCATTATTGGAAATCAAACCCAGGTCCTTTTCAAGAGCAACAAGTGCTCTTAACTGTTGAACCATCTCTCCAGCCCGTGTTCTCTACTCTTTAAGTTGAAGGATTCACCAAAGTCCAAGTAGGACTAAGTTGCAGCAGATAATCTACAACCTGTCCTGTATTTCTCTCCAGGTAAAAATGAGGTAATTTATGTGCCCAGAACATCTATATTTACTTCTGGAAACTTTGTATACCTGGAGACACTGCAAAGGCAGAAGTTGTCTCACTGTCCAGAACATTTATTGGTCCGTGTAGCAGACAACATAGCCTTCAGTCTGGGGCATTACACATTTGTGGTGTATACCTGAAATGGCTCAGAGTGGAGGAAGTAATCAAACCAACTTCTTTGTTGGAGGGGAGTTGATGGGAGCCAAGTCCTTTGCCAATTCTGGTCTTATGCTCTCAGACCTAGGCTCCCTCTTCCCCCATGTAAAACCATGTGACCAGTCTTGATTCTTGCCACAAAGGGAACATTGATAACCATGTCCCCTATTCCCCTCCTCCCCAAAGCCAGTATTCCCCATTGGATTTGTGAGACATTCCTTCTTATCTGTATTTGTCCTCAGGTACCTTCTCCCACCCTGTCCCACCTGGGCAGCAAGGTCCTCTGTAGGAACCATGATTTGTGATTGTTCATTATTTTCTGATCCTGAGAGCAGTCAGTCCTGATTGATGAGATACTTCTGACAGGCACTTTTCAAGACTGCGTATAGTACTCTGAGCTTTTGCTGGGACATGGATTTCTTCTCCAAATATGGGTTGTCTGGGGGATAGTTAAAGGCTAATCCTACTGATGGACTTAAAGCTGCTAAGAAACATGGGTTTTTCCTGCAGTTAAGACTATGTTCTGATGTTACTGTGAGTGGTGGGCACCCTCTGGCCTACCTTATTCACCTGTAGCCTTCAGTTCTCCCTTCCTCCCTGGCTTAGGGAGAAAGGAACTAAATTGCCAATTGCTTTGTACTTCTTTGCACCTTTCCATGGTATTTAGGCTTCTCCTCTTTTGATTTCCCAGACCTTTTGTCCTCGTCATTGCGTTGATTCTTTTCACTTGCAGATGCATGAAGGATACTACTATCCCTCACCTTGTTCTTTGGGATTAAGTTGGTTTTGTTTGTTTTTGTCTGTTTTTTTTTTTTTTTTTTAGCATACTTAAGTCATCTTCCTAACTTTTGACCAGGGTTTTTCCACCTTGGCTATTTTGGTTCAAAAGTCTCTTTGTAGTGGAGGCTGTCCCAGGCATGTATTAGGTTTAGCTTCCACCATTCAACTTAAATGAAGTTGGAGAACAGGGGACATTTTAGGAAAAAGGTTTCTGCCCTAAAATTTTAAAAAATTGTGCTAGCCACAGTGGCCTCAATATGATCAATACCACACATGTATAGTCTTCTCTTGCTCAGTTTCTATTATTTTAATTAAAATATTTTAAAGAAATGCATGATATATTTAGTGTCAGTTAATATTCTGTTGTATGACACTAACTGTTGATTTTGAGCCATTTTTAAAGGAATCACAGCATCGCCAGGAGAGAATAATAGCATTTTCTTTTGTAAATTCCTTTTTCATTTCAATTATTTGGAAAAATTATCATGAGACATAGATTTTTATTATAAAGTGTGAGCCTGATACAGTAGGTAAATAATTTTTACAACCTTTTAGTGTGTTCTACCTCTAAAATCTTTAATATAAAGTGTGGTTACTGCTTTTTCCTTTCCAAAAGAAAATCACCAGAACAGAGCACTGACACAAAGCAACATCCAGAAGTTAAAATACTTTATTATAAACATTTTCAGAATATAAACTGATTTTGTGTGAAGTCTCTGAAACTTTAAAAACTATATGTTAAGATAAAATTATTACAATGTTTTTCACTTTCCAACCCAGAAAATATATTGCAAATTAGATCTAAAAAAGGAAATCTAAATTGCTTCATAGAGAAAGCCATTGAGCATAAAAATATGTGACTCAAAACTAAAAGAAACCCAACCAAGAAATAGATTCCATAAAAGTCAGTTAATCTTCCAATTTTAAATAAATGATCTCCCAAGGGAAAATAATTCCACTACCACAGCAATTTGGTCAATAAAAGCAGAGCCACTCTCTTAAAGGGGAATTCTACCACAGGTAAGAAAAATTAATAAATCTTTTAGAAAATAGAAAAGTAATCTCCATGTTGGAAAGCAAGCACACTAAATACTTCATGTTCACTTTGTAAGAAGTTGAAACTTCTGTCCACATATGCAAGTGACATGAATATGAATGCACATAAAACCAAGCTCCTTGACTGTTATTTCAGGAGATCTAAGGAGCTTCAAAATCCAAGGATAGACTGGTCCCAAAGCATCTCCTCCTCTGTCCTTTCTTCACCTTGTTCCTTTTTTTCCTTCCTACGCTTACGGTCCTCTTTCTTAGATGATACATCTCGGGTTTTTTTCTCTTTCCGATTCTTAAGCTTTTCTGTACCATCCTGTACAGTTTCTGTTTCAGACTTTGTTTTCTTTCTTTGGATGCTCCTATGTTTGTTTAAATCCATTTCCTCAGAACTCCTTTTCCTCTCATGTTTGGGCCGTTCTTCCTGCCTTTCTCTGCCCTCTTCTAGATGTCTTTTCCTCTTCTGGTGCATTTGTCTATGACTGACTTGAGGGTCGACGGTACTGTGTCCTGAGCAGAAGCGCTTGTGAACTACAGACTCTACACTATATGAGCCACAATTGTATTCTTGCTGACTAAGGTTCCAGGGGACTGGTTTTTCTGAGAAGCCATCCCTAGTAAATTGACAATAGCTCAGAGAGTTTAGTCTTATCTTATCATGAGGTGGTAACCACTGGGGTGCCTGATCTTCCGTTTGTGAACTACTGCATGATCTTGGGTAGGAATGGTTGGTTCCAGTTGGGAGTCTTTGATCAAACATTCTATACCTGGGCCTGGAATCAAACTCTTCTCTGTACCCACAGCTTTCCAAATACTCCCCTCTCATCCTTCTGAAACAAGTCTTTGGCTCTAAGCCTCTGGCTTTCTGTACTTTAATATAGTCTTCAAGTTCATCTTGAAAAGAGTCATATGGCTTGTTTGAATGCTTCATTAGGTTGACAGAAAGGGATTATCTGTAGAGAAAATGGGAGAAAAAATACTAAATTCTTTTGTTCTGAAAAATTCTTCACTCTCAGAAAGGTTAAAATAACAAATAGAAACCCAAATTAAAACCTACATTAACTGTTAAATATTTTGATAACGTGTGTCAAAGAGAAGTATCACGATGGTCAAATATCTCATAAACCATTCATAGTAACCTCAATATTCTAACAAGAGAAAAAAGTATAGAAAGGAAATAGAATATGAGATGTTTTCATAAGTCTAAAAATAAAAAACGTATAGCAACAGGGATGTGTGAATCACGTCTGTGGCAGTGGCCTGATCTAAATGTTAGGTAATTTTAAAGCTGTGACCTGTATTATTGTTTTCTAAGACAAGTAACAGAACCATAATTAAGTAATTTAATCTTTAAAATCCGGTTTACTCAAATAAAATAAATGTACATACTTACCTGACTATAGTACTCTAAGGCCTACTAATGAAAGAATGTGATGTTTGTAAATTTTGGAATGCTGGAAATGATAAACTCAGCTACAGGATGAGCTACTACTCATGGGAATAGGGTATGAGAACAGGTGAAGGGACAGAATGGAGTTCTGCAGCATCTATACAGCACTTGGATTCCCCTCTATTACTTGACTGCTATAAAGGCATTCTAGAATGTCTTCTGGTTTGTTCTCTCCCAGAAGAGAAGTATGAGGTGGAAACTGAGGAGGCTGAGGCAGAGATGGACATAACAGGGACAAGAACTCACACAGGAAAGTTTCAAAAGAGCAACAGCAATTCCTTATTATCTTTCTTTACCCCACATCAAAATTCATTTTTGGGGATTTATTTATTAGGATAAAAAAAAACCCTAGTACAACTGAATATTCCTTCCCTTTAAGAAGTAAGATCCAACAAAGCATTCCAGAGGCAGGAATGGCCAGTGATTATTCTGAGAATAGGAAAATGAGTAGGTCTAACTGAAACGTACTTTGGTGAATTAGAAAAACTAGATATCATACAAACTTAGAAGCATAAAAATTCTGATTAGGACAGCCACAATAAACACAAGGAAATAAAGGCATACCATTTTGGTACTTCAAAACAGCAACCATACAAATGGTCAATAAACACAGGAAAAGATGCTGCAGATCATCAGACATAAAATAAGTGTGAATTAAAACCACAGGGAGGAATCACTACACATTCACTGGAATGACTAAAAGACTGACAGTGTTTAGTGAGGAGGTGGAACAACTGTAACTCTGACCCTTCTGGCAGGAATGGTAAAAGGGACAATCACTCAGAAAACAGTTTGGTAGCTTCTTAATCAAGTTACATATACACCTATGTAATAATGATTTAGTCATACCACTCAGAGGCATTTACCCAAAGTATATAAGTCTTCACAAGATTTAAACATCAGTGTTCATAGTAGTATGAACCCTCTAAAAACCAAATGTAAATCAATAGGTAAATGGGTAAAGCAAATGATGGTCTAACTACCTAACGGAATAAACATCTATACAAAGCAGAAACAGTCCTAGCATCCACCCATTGACAACTGGATAAAGTGGATGAATCTTGAGACACATTACGCTAAGTAAAACAACCCAGTCCCTAATTTTCTCAGACGGCACACACGAGTAAAACCTTACCGTTATCAGGCTGAGAACTTGATGGTGAAATCTGATCATATTCAACCATTAACCGCTTCAGTTTTTCAGCGTGAATGCTCCACAAAGTGAAGACTATAACAATCAAGGAGCTAAACCATGGAGTAGAGATTATATCTATTTTTGTCTAATACTCAACTCTCATTCACCTGAAACCAAGCACAATTTTGTCACAAAGATTAAAAGTTCATACCTACACAACCAGCACAGACAAAATCTACAAAATTCATCTTGTTTGCTGTCAATCCGAAAGCTTTTTAAAAAAAAAAACATTTATTGTGCGTGTAGAGGTGTATACATGTATAGTGGTCAGAGGACAACTTGCAGGCATCAGTTTTCTCCTTCTACCATGTTGGTTCTAGGGATTAAACTCAAGTTAGGCCCCTGAGGCAAGCAACTTTACCCACTGACCGGCCACTAAAACTTAGCTTTTTGTTGTTTTGTTTTTTGAGACAGGGTCTCTCTATAGACCCCTGGTTGTCCTGGAACTCACTATGTAGATCAGACTGGCTTCAAACTCACCAAGATTCATTTGCTTCTGTCTCCCAAATGCTGTGATTAAAGGTGTATGTCACCACGCCCAATGAATATTTTATTTTAAAAACCCTAAAAAAGTTTTTAAAGAATGGATCATCCTTCTTGTTCTCCACTCTGGTTTCTCAGTCTTACTTAGTCTTGCAGGAGCCCCTCTTTCCAGTCTACTTCCATCCACTAGAGACCTCTTGATGCCAACCTAGGGTCTACCTTGTTCTATTTTGCCACTTGCCCATCTCAGTCATTCCTTCTAGTATATCTCCATTCCTTTGTGATACCTTATGGCCTACAGAAATACTAATTAAGGACTTCTCCTGCCACAGTGGTCACAGTAGGTTGGGTTCTCAGACCAGTGCATTATGCTCCTCTCCTCAGAGAAACTGCTTCTTATAGTAGATGACAATCAACACAGACATCTGGGGTGTGACATACTTTGGAGAACTCAGTCCTAAACAGAATACCTTCATTAAACTCAGGGATCAATGCAGAAGAGAAGACCGACTGTAAGAGTCAGAAGTGACGGATGACTCAAGGAAACAGTGCCTGCTAGACACAGCAGGACTGATGCACCTATGAACTCAGACTGGCAGCATGCACAAGATCTGCACAGCTTCAAGCCAGACAGGGTCTTAGCACTAAAAAGGTAAAGTGGACACAAAGCCTTATCCCTAACCAAGAAGCTACATGTAATTTATACCTGCTGGAAAATGAAAAATTAGTCTTCTCCAATGAGTGTCACTAAGCATATCAACTACACTCCAGAGAGCAGGTCCCATGGCCAGAAGTTGGCGCGCGCACACACACAGACACACACACAGAGTTCATGTTGTTTTGGCATTTTTTTGTAGTGTGTGTTTGTGTGAGTGAGTGAGAGACAGGGAGAGAAAGAGAGAGAACAAGAACACACATGAAGTTGGGTAGCTAGGGAAGGGAAGATCTGGGAAAAGTTGGGGAAGGGAAGAAGAATATGGTCAAAATATAATGTAGTAAAAATTTTAAATCATTATCACAGTGGTGAGATGTCCCAATGGGTAATAAGAATCTGAGTTTGATTAACTCACATGATAGGAGAGAACTGACTCCTGTTGAATCCTCCCTAACTTCCACATATTCACACCATGGCATGTACCCTCCCCCAATTATGATATTGGCTCAGTGGGTCTGTTTGTCACACAATTACAAAGACCCAGAATTCAAATCCCCAAAATGCATGTAAAGGCAAGTTACACTAGCACATGTCCATAATATATTAACCAAAAAACCTCTAACTATAATGAGAGTTTCACCCCAGTCAGAATATCTAACATTAAGAAAACAATACATGCTACCAAGGACTTTGGGTATGTGGGAGTTATGCACTGTCAATAGGAATTTAAACTTGACCAAACACTATGAAAATGTACATGAAGGCTCCTCAAACAAACTGAAAATAGAACCACTGTATAATCCAGCTTTAATAGTCGTGGGTATAAACCTCAACCATTCAAGTGAACACACACATTTATTAAAGCACTATTCACTATAGCTAGGTTACAGAATCAAGTTATCCATCAGTAGATGGATAAAGAACATGTGGTATATACTATACAACAGAATTTTATTTAGCCATTTAAAAAAAAGGACAGACTTATGCTGTTAGAAAATGAATACAAATTAGAGAACATCATATAAAGTGAAATAAGCCAGGCTCCTAGGCAAATATTATGTTTTTTCCTATTTGTAGATCTTAGATTGAATATACTAAGGCACAAACACACAAAATCTTTCAAAATATACATTTCTTGCCATTATTAGGCAAAATATTGCCATATGAATAAGTTCAAGTAAAATAAAAACAAAAACCCTTAAGTGCTTAAATGTGTGTGGGGGGTGGGGGTGGGGGTGGCGCTACAAGACATCACTTTGCTGTTGCTGGAATGATGCCATATGTGGATTTCAGTCATCACAGGACATGAGGAAGTGAGCCAGTGATTCAGAGCAAAGACAAAGATGCTTGGGTTCTTTCTACTCATATTATGAACATGTGCTAACAGCTTTGCATGTTCTACCTCCAAACTCCTTATAAGAGAGGATCTAACAGAAAATAATCTTTGAGTGAGTTTGAAACTGTCCACATAGTAGTAACTGAAATGTTGATTCAGGGAAAACAGAGAAATTAACATTTTGTGAATAGTCGTGAATTATTTTTTTGTTTTCTTGAAACTTATCTTTCTAATTGTGTATTACTTTACAATCTTATAAAAGCTAACTAAAAAATTTCAACACAACTCAAATATCAAAACAACACTTTGATTATCTGATAACTTTTCTACAGAATTAGAATAAACACAGATGTCTTCTTCTACCTAATTCTCACAAATATGGCAAACGGCATTCTGTGGGTTTAAGAAACTGAGTGATTCAAAGTGATTTGCCCAATGATTAATGGCAAAGTTGAGACCTAAATCCAAGTCCTCTTAATCTGAAGCCAAGAAATAACTGTAATTAGAGTACTTGAATCTCAATCACATATAAACCAAGATGTAGTTTCAAACAAGATTACCAATGGGTAAAACTAGATGATGTGGCTGGTAAGATGGTTTAGTGGGTGAAGGGCACCAATGGCCAAGCCCAGTGACCTGAACCAACACGATAGGTGAGAACTGACTCCAAGTTGTCCCCTGACCTCCACTCAGTGTTGTGGCAAGTATGAATCTACACACACACACACACACACACACACACACACACACACACACAGTGCGTATGGGAGAATTACTTAGATGAGATCTAAACAGTACAACTTTATGTTTCATTAAAACAAATGTACTTAGTACTTTTGCATCCAAGATGGCAGAGCTAAAGAGATCAAGTTTCTCCAGGTCTCTGAACATTAAGAGACTAGAGTAGAAAAGATAATTGTGTATATAGATGGTAGTGATTAATGGCTACCTGCCCCCTCTCTCCATGACACCAGTATACAGGCAAGATATAGAATGGAAGCCACACCATATTAAAGAACATTGGACAGGAACTCAGACTTAAGGTACAGGAGTATCTACCAACCCACACCTGTGTCTAGCTGAGAGTCACAACTCATCCTGGTCAGTATCTTCATTTATGAACTAGAGGCAAGACCACTAAACAGTTCACAGTGAACCGAAGCCTCTTTAAAGGGCTGTCCAAGGTAAGACTACTGTAGATTACCTTTACTGCAGTGGAAACCACTAATGTAAAACAACAACAACAAAACCTTTTGATACAGACTTATAGTTTCTTGAATTTCTCTTCTATCCATACATTATTGTATGAATGTACTGGCTAAATTACTAGGGACTTAAGGTGCTGTGTGAATTCAGTGTTGGGGGGAGGGGCAGAAATGAGCTTCAGAGTTAGAAAGACCTGAGTTTAAACCCTATTTACCCAAATATGTCAGTTCATTATTTCTTTTCTAAGCTCATATCTTCACCCATCAAAAGGGCAATACCATCTACCACAAAGCATTCTTAAAACAATTAAACAAAATGGTATGGATGAAATTTATCTGCTACATTTCAGACTGCAAAAGATAGTCTCTTATTTTCAACCTATCTCATCATAAAAAAAAAAAAAATCTTTTATTTAAACAGTAGCACCACTCCACAGATGCCTTTTATAAAAACCTGTCTGCATTCCTGATATCTACAGAGAAAGTAAAGGAAGGTAAAATACTGGAGGTTGCATTTTCAATCTTCATTTAGCAATACCATTTCAAACACCATCTCAAATTTTAATTTTCCAACTGCTTACAAGGCTATAGTTACAACTTTTTGCTCATAATAAACCTCATTATAATATGAAAATATCTAGTAAGCTTAATATTTAATATGGAAATCTTTTAAACTTAAAAAAAAAAGGGGGGGCGCTGGAGAGATGGCTCAGCAATTAAAGAGCACTGACTGCTCTTCCAGAGGTCCTGAGTTCAATTCCCAGCAACCACATGGTGGCTTACAACCATCTGTAATGGGATCTGATGGCCTCCTCTGGTGTGTGTCTGAAGACAGCTACAGTGTACTTGTATAAATAATAATAAATAAATAATATTTTAAAAAGAATATTCAATGTCTATTTTTTAAAAAATTTCATTTGTTTATTGTGTATGTATCCAGTGTACATTACAGAGGAGGCATGCGGAAGTCAGGGGATAACTAAAGAGAGTCAGTTCTTTCTTCTTCCACCACTGAGTCCCAGATATTGAATTCAGGCCCTCGGACTTAGAGGTGGCCATCTCTCAGGCCATATAGCCTCAAATTCGTAATCCTCCTTGCTTTAGCCTCATAAGTACCTAGAATTATAGACGTGTGACATCACACCAGAACTTTCTATTTTCTGTGGTCCAGAAAGTATCACTGAAAATGAGAAGGTACCAGGAAACTGATGACAGAAGATCTGAGTCACAGTATTGAAATACGGACTAAGATACTGAACCTAGGCTTTTTTTTTTTTTTTTTGGTGGAAAACAATCTCAAAAATACAATTTTATGAGTCATGGATTCAAACCTAGGTAAACCCTCCATATTTCTGTGTTCCACTTTTTTTTGGACTCAACTACTGATTTAAAAAAATCATGTTTATTGAGCAAGAAGACTTACTTTCCTTGTCATCATTCCCTAAACAACACAGTATAACAATTATTTATTTAACAGTTATACTGTACTCAAGTCAAGGCTATATACAGCTACACTGAGTCAGATTTTTATAGGTTTTGTTACAAGAAGTAGGGGGTCTGGAACTAATCCCCTGCAAATAAGTAGGACTGTACACTATTAATGCTCTGTGAGAATCACCGGGAGGAACCACAAACCAACTTTACCTGTAGCAGGCAACCTTCTCCCAGTTGGTAAAAATGCAACCATATAATGTCACTAAATATGTAATATAATACAAACACGAGGATACTCATGTTGTATATTAACTTTTAGGTCCCAGGCTAACTCTTCTCCCTTCACAATTAATCTTGCCCAAATCACTATATTTACATGGTCTACAGTTAAATCTAAGGCACCCAACTGCTGAAAATTTACAGATGCTTATCAATTTATGAGCAAGAATGCTACAGTTTGACAATATATCCCCCAAAACTGGTGTTGGAATGCTGGAGACTTTACCCCAGTACAAGCGTTATGTGAAGCCAAATGGGAACTATTTAGGTCATGAGGTCGCCACCTTAGGATTTGATTAATGTCAGTGAAAAGAGAACTTATGGCTGCAAGTTTGATATCTCTCCACACACATACCCTTGCCTTCCTCCATGAAGGGGATCTTCACCAGATGGTGACCATCTTTAAAGAAAAATCACCAGCCTCTAGAACTGTTAAAAAATCTTTTAAAATAGAAGTGTGGAGTTCCATCATATCAACATAAAGTAGACTGAAGACAAATGCCATTTAGTACCAATATTGTACATTAAATTCAAGTATTTATGTATTGGTTTTTCAAGACGGTTTCTCTGTGTAGCCCTTGCAGGTATTTATTTTCAAGACAGGGTTTGTGTAGCCCAGGCTGTCCTGGAACTGGCTTTGTAGATCAGGCTGGCCTCTGCCTTTCGAGGGATTAAAGGTGAATGTCATCACCTTTATTTCTTAGGTTATTTCTGTTGTTTTGAGACAGTCTCACCACTTAGCCCTTGCTAACCTGGTACTATGTAGAAGAGAATAGCCTCAAACTTGTCAACAGCAGTGTTTGCCTTCTGAGTACTAGGATTACATGTATATGTTAAAATGCCTACCTTCTATGTAGCTACTTAAATATATTGGAAATGTGATGCTATGTACATGGTATATTTTAAAAAATGTTGTAGAACGGTATACTCCAATTATAGTATCAACGAGCCAATATATACAAGCTAAAATAATTTAAGAGAGGAATTACTGCGGCTGGCTCATGATCCATTCACTTCCTTTTCCAGGGATGGGGGTGATAGTAGGAGGAGGGTGGTACCTATATCTGAGTGAAGCCCTGAATGTATTTGCTTGAAAGAAACTAATTTTTACCTTAAGCTATTCCTGGTCAAGGATTACTGACAGTAAACACCGCCCATATCTAAGAGGCACAGCACCCTGAAAAATGCCATAAAACTTATGATTCCCTAGGGTATGTGGATATATTCATAATCTACAGTGTGACCCAGTGAATCTCACCAAAGATACAAATTTGAAACAAGTCTGAAACATCTTTCACTTACCAGACACTTCTTTGTTTCATTTGGGTTTCTAAATGAACTTATCTTTGAGATAATTTCTCAGTCTTTATACTGTATTACACTGCTAATTCATGGGAGACTGATTTGCAGTTCAATATTATGTTAGCTAAATTTTATTGAAAATAACTGAAAAAGACATACACTGATTTAGGGTTTGCTACATGTACCTACATTTTAGTTTTAACTTTTGCAAAAATGACAAAGTCTGTATTTATGCTTAGTTAATCAAACTAAGCTTGATTTCAGCAGTAGTATGTAGCTTTTCTGTTTAAAAATGTGTGTTCAAACGAACTGTTAAATCAGAAAGTTTAGAAAGAACGTGAATATAGTGTTTTGCAATTATTTTAAATTGTTTAAAAATATGTAGTTTAGCTACAGTAAGGTAAAACAATTAAATAATGTAGTTTTCACAACTTCCCTTGATTTCGAATTAGTGCATACAAACTGACCACAATGATACTGACTCTTCTTGGGACAGGATGTGTTCAGGTTAGCCCCAAACTTCTCAAAAGTTTTACTTGTCCTATTTTGAAGGTGAGAATGGAACTGAAACTGTAATTCTTTTCTAACTTTTGGAGGGGTTTTCTAATATATTAAAATAAACACACACACACTTTTCAAGCACTGTCTTTTTGGGTCTCATAGTGAGCCAGGCCAGCCTTAACTCCTGAGCCTCCTGCCTCAGTCTTTAAACACTGGGATTATAGGCATGTGTGACATGCCCACTCTAACTTTTTTGTGGGGGTGGGAGAGCAGTCTACATAGACCAAGTTGGCTTAAAACTCAGAGATCTGCCTCTGCCCCTCAAGTACTGGGATTAAAGGTATGAACCACCATACCTGGCTCCACCTGAAAATAAAAGAGTTCTAAACCAGGTAGGGTGGCACGTTCCTATAATCTCAACACTTGCAAGGTAGGTGGAAAGTTGGGAAGACATTTCAAAGGTCCCATAACAGTGACTAGGTAACTTTTAAAACTGCTGTTTTGGTTTTTTTTTTTCAAATCTTATTGGTTTTAATCTGAACTCAAGATTTTTTTTTCAAATGTTTCCAAATGTTCAAATGACCATTCAAAGTCCAAACTTCCATGTTCTATAATTACTATCTCAGCACACAGCTACACCACGGAATACCAGACTGCTCAGTAATCAGTCCAAAACTTTAAATCTAATTTACATAGCCCTTTTGGTTATTGTAAGTTTGGTTACTGTAAGGTTCCTAAACTTGACAATACTGGTATTCTCCACAGGATAATCTGTTGTGTATAAGGGGGCTATTCTGTGCACGTTACAGTGTTGTGGCATCTTGGTCCTATACCAAATATTACCTAAAGCATTTGTTTACCATGTTCCTCTGCCAGTGGCTAAGAGAATAAATGTCTCTGGACATTCCAAATGAATCGAAGATGGAGAGTCTGAAACAGACACATCCTTGGTTGAGAACCACTGGGCTAGTCCAACTACCCCACTCCATAGATGACATAACCCAAAACC
Organism: Rhabdomys pumilio; assembly: GCA_030674055.1. Lineage (NCBI taxonomy): Eukaryota > Metazoa > Chordata > Mammalia > Rodentia > Muridae > Rhabdomys > Rhabdomys pumilio. The sequence goes on along the minus strand of JANHMN010000008.1, from coordinate 9,344,321 downwards.
AAGTGTGGGACTTTCCCAGGGTCATCAAGACTCCCATCTCACTAGTCTCATTTTTACCACCTATAAGTGGAACAGCAGTTATTATTACATGGATTATCACTTAAGTTTTTTGCACATATTAGAATCATTGAAAAAAAATTGATGTGGAAACTGGCAGAAAGGTTGGCTTTGTTTGATTCTAAATTGTCCTGTGATCTGACAATAGAACTAAAAAGAATTGCATGTTGATGCCTAAAAGCTATCCAGGCATACTTGGTGATAGAAGTTTAAAAACACACACATACAAAATTCAGATAAAAAAATTTTCTCAGGATATTCTAGGCTGATTAAAGATACTTATCTGATTGCAAATGAATTTCTATAACATTCTTACTAAATGGAAGTGTTCATAAAAATGTTTTAAGGATACTATTTTACTCCTGTGCCACTTCTCCACAATGAACTGTGTAAGGATATAAAATACGGATATCATGGAAAAAAGTTATTTTTAAGTGTTATATTTACAGGTATTCTAGAAAAAGGAATCTAAATCATAATGTAATATTCTGGCTTTCATTATCTTACACTCTGGAGACAAGGAGCAATATAAGGCAAAAATACTAAAAAGTAGTTTTTCTGTTTCTTGGTGTTTTACTGAAATTTACAGTGGGGAATCATCTTCTACAGTGGGGAATCAAATGCCAGGATATAAAATTATTTCCAAAACTACTTTAAAGACTTATCTCACAGGTGCAGGCTGTCTCAGGTGTGTAGTACCCATAAGAACATACATTTCTACTGGGATAGTCAATAGCGTTTTGTGTTTTGGTAAATGTGTTGGTGAGAATGTCAAAACTCTCCAAACCTCCATCCATAAAAAGTGACTTAAACTGCAATTTAACATAGCCCCTAGGAGCCTAAGGTCAAGTCCCTGGGACACCCCAGTCCCCCTTTAAGGAAAAGCTCTGGCTGTCAGGTTTACTGTTTATTTTAGCCCTCAACAGATGGCCTCCGAGTTTGTGATGCTCAGGGTCTAAGGAGTTCTACTTTTAGTAGAGATCACTCTTAAAAAGGTAACAATTCTGACCCCTTCCCCGCTGGTTTTTTTTTTTGTTTGTTTGTTTGCTTTTTGTTTTTCCTGAGGTAGTATCTCATTCTATAGCTCCTGCCGGCTAGGAATTCTCATGTAGACCACGATGGCTTTTGCCTCTCCAGTCCTGGAGATTTAAGGCGCTCAGCACCACGCCCAACAAACGCTCTATCTATCCCTTCATCTTAAGTTTATTTCCCACAACTCAGCAGTCTTTCATAGACTATAAAACCGTTTCTCTGAAATGTAATTAGGATGAAGAAGGCGCTTTCCTGGTCTCTGTGGGAGATAGGCGTCTAACTTCCATAGTTCCCAGCCTGCAGAAGCAATGACTAACTCTTGGGAAATTTTCACCGCTCCTTCAGGCCTTCCTTCTCTCCTTACACATACTTTTTTTTTTTTTTTAAAGGCCCAAGTCACCCCGAGCAGTTCACAATACAGTTCAGTTTTGCTCCTAGTCAGTAGGTATGGAATAAAATCTTGATTCTCGCCACTCTCACACTGGTCAATAAATACTAAAACTCCCATCGCTATGTCAAGATATGTTTGAACGTATTTTCTAACTCGTCTTCCTGGCTCTCCAGAAGCCTCGAAAAGCTTCGGGGTGATCCCCTCCACCTCACCTCTGCTCTTCCCTGAGGAAAACTTTCAACTTGGAAGCTCCCACACTCCTTTCCAGAACCTCCTAATTCCCAACTAGTTTCTGTCCCTGAGTGGCCTGCTGTGAGGTCTACTCTCCAGGCTCCCTCACCAAACCGAGGCTGCTCTCTCTAGGGGTCGCTCGAAGACGGGGCTTCCTCACTGACCCCCCCACTTCCCTCGCCCTCTGCTTGGCCGCCTCTTCTCCTGGCCCCCTCGGACCTCGGCTTCCTCGCCAGGCGGTGGCGTCCCCTGGCCATGGCGCAGCGGGTGCTGAGGGGTACTGAGGAGAGAGGCGCTCCGAGGGCCGTCGGCCGCGCCCGGCTCGTCGGCCATTTCGCAGGCGGGGCGGGGCGCTCGGCCTTCACTAGGCCGCGGGAGTTGAGGGCTGAAGCTCGGGCCGCCCCCGCCGCCGGGCGGGAACTCACCTTCTCTGAGGCAGGGGCGGGCGTCTACAACTACTGTCCCCCTCCCCGCCAACAACGCCGGCCGGGGATCAGAGGCTACGGTGGAGGTGGCGGAGAGGCAGAAACACCGCTGCCGCCGCCGCCGCCTCCGCCGCAGAGCAGGCGGGGTGGGGGGAGGAGGCGGAGACCTGACTTCCTGAGGGGAAGTCGCCGCCACCACCCGCGACTGACTGGACGGCGCCAGCGCCATGGCGGCGGGGCGCGCAGACGCGCATGCGCAACAGAGCGGCCTGGCGCGCAGGACAATTTTCAGCCCCGCCCTCCATGTTTGCTCCGCCCCTTCCCGCCATTTCGGACTAACCGGCTCCGTCCTGAAGAGTTTTATCTGGGTTATCCGTCCTTCTTGCCAGTGGAGGAAAGAAACCTAGTGACAAGGTTCAGCCAGGAAGCCAAAGTGAGTCTGGAAATATATGGATCCACCGGCAAAAGTATCCAAGAAACGCACATCTGCCTTTTCTTTTTCTTGTGCTCTTGTACTAATACTAAATATTAAACACAATCCCTGCTCGGGTTATACATGTACGTGCATAGTATTCCTCAAAGCACATACACGGTATGATCACCATACATGCTCCTATCACATAGATACATCACACAGGTACTACTAAAGTGTATTTAGTTTTCTTTACATGGTCATTTTGTGTGGAGCGGAATGAGGGTGGGGCTCCTTTTTACCTTATGCACCCCAGAGGTCGAGTCAGGTTCTGGGGCTTGGCAGCAATCTCCTTTACACAACGACCCATGAGTAATAGGGTCTCACTTAGGTCTGGCTGGTTCCAAACCAGTGATTGAAGGGTTAATTACCTAAAAGCCTTAGGTGGACTGAGACGCTCAGAGTTGGCTGTTGACTGCTGACTGCTGAAGCTTCTGATAAGGAGATCCTAGTGTCTACCACTTCCTGACTGCTGGGGAACTGACCAGCAAATGGAATCTTCCGGCCCCAAAGCTCCCCCCTCCTCTCTTCAGTCCTACAAAATCCAAGGGCCCCTGCTGCCACATGTGCCACTTGGGCATAGTCTCACTTCCCTGAAAGACTGCAGCCCTTCAGTTTTGATGAAAGGTCAGTCCTGTTTCAGGAGATGTCTATCTTCCCTTCATTTCTACTGGCCTCCACCAATCCCTTTCTGACATTAGCAAACCTTCTCTCAGGCTCTCGGACTGAAATTCCTAGAGTGAGCCAGAAAGCTCCACTAGGGTCTTTGGTTTTTAAAGCTGAAGACTGCTTTACTCATAGGCTGGCCTGGAAAACAGGATCCTTCTACTTCAGACTCCTAAGTGCTGGAATTATAAACAACTTTATTCCTGGACCATGTTAAAGGCCCCGATTCCTGCTAATACTACACTATTGTGTAACTCAATATGCTGCATTTGCTTTCTTTTCTGAAAATTGCCACTCCTCTACAGCCTAATAAACTCCTTCTGTAAAAGGATCACGAGGTTTCACACAGAGGCAAGCAGTCCATTACTGAATCCATTCTTTTTTTTAATAACACAGGGATAAGAGAGAACATGAGGTTTTGGTCTGTGCTGTAATTAGACAGCATACAATGGGCTATTTATGTGAGTGACTTTCTCTCTCCCCTCCACCCTTTAAAAATATTAATTTTATTTTAAAAATATTCTACATTACATAAAAACTTGCACATAAATACAAATGTGGTGTTCCTAAAGATCTGCTCGTAATCATGTGTGTAGTGTGTTTGTGTGTGGAGAGGGTATGCGCCCATGTGTGTGTGTCCAAGGAGGTCAGATGCATCGGATTCTCTGGAGACAGGTCTGGTTCTAAGTGGTCTGATGTGGGTATTGGGAACCTAACTCGAGTCCTTTGCAAAAGCAGTACAGAGCTCGTACCCTCCAAGCCGTCTCGCTAGCGCTTCACCTTTATTTTCAGTGCCATTCCCTCTGCTTATTTAGCACCCCTTAATTCAGTCTCTAACCTTTCTCATTGGTCTCTCACATTGCTTATGGAGCGAATGAATGAGCTGTGAGTGTCCGAGCTCTTCCTGGCCTGCTTAATATTGCCAAGAACTCTGAACATTCTATTATTAGACTCAGAGGGGGCTGGCAGACATTTTCTGTAAAAGGTCAGCAGTAAGCACTTTTGGCCCTGCTGGTTATATGTTTTCCAAGGGACATAGTCAGCCACTGTGTTATGAATACATCCATAGAAAAGATGTGAGCAAGTGAGTATGTTTGCTTTCTGATAGTTATATTTACAGTAACTGAAATTTGAATTTTGCCACAAAATTCATTTAATCCCCAACCATCTATTAAAGACAATAAAAACTATTTTTACTTCACGGCTGTAAAGGGCCCTGGAAGAGTTCTGCCCTAAATGAACTTTGGCATCAAGAAGAAAGGAAGTTTGCTAAGGGTAGAAAAAAAAAAAAAAAAAAAAAAAAAAAAGAGAGATGAGCACTTGCAGCTTCTTTGATTTGCCACTAGATGGTGATCTTTTCGAGTGTGTAGCTCAGCCAGTGGGTCTTGATGTAGGGGAACTTTGGAGGTTTTGCAGGGCATGGTAGCATCCTTCTATTTGGACAAGCACACCAAAAACTTATAGCAAACTATATTGATAAAATTTACCCTTTACTTCTGGACTTTCATACCTATTCATACATATTCCCTATACTGTGACATAGATAACTGAGGAAACACAATCACTCTCCTGAGGCCTCTGAGGTGATCAGTTTAAAGGTTTGAAACAACAATGTGTATACACAGGAGGTACAGCTAAAACTCTAAGTGCTACAACAGGCATCTGGAAACACATTCTACTCAAAATTCAGGTCAGCAGGATGACCTCCTTCTTACATTAGGAGGCTGTTTACACAGGAGTGGTAGTATACTAGCAATCCCAGCAACCTGGGAGGGCAGTGCAGGACAATAACATTAAAGCCAACTTAGACTCGATCCTGAGACAGTGTCACAGGACAGCAGGAACAGCAGCAGCAGGAACAGCAGCAGGGACAGCAGCAGGGACAGCAGCAGCAGGGACAGCAGCAGCAGGAACAGCAGCAGGGACAGCAGCAGCAGGGGAAAGCTGAAGTCATGACTTGGTTTTGTGATGATCTACCAATCTCTCCAAAACGACCCTATCTTTTGTTTACTACCTTTGGGAATATAGCCCCAGCTGGCTCCTTCCAGTCACTAGCCTGACAGCTAATACCAGTACCCACAGTCTCACTGATGATGCTGTATGTCCTAGGGAGTGAAGGACAACCTTAGACAATGAAGAATCTCTGCTCATCTCCAATACCCAGAGGAACATGCAGGTAGGTAAAAAAAATTATTTAATGTCTCCTGAGTTTAGAACTCTGCTCCTTAATTTATTTTTATTTATTTAATATTACATCTGTAAGTATGTCTCTATGTAGACATACACACCAGTCCAGGAGCTGTCAGAAGCCAGAGGTAAAGGATCCACCAGGAAATAGAGTTGGAGTTGGTTGTGACCTTGTCACATAGGCACTGGAAACCTAATGGGGTCCTCTGCAGGAGCAGTATAGCACCCACAACCTCTGAGCCATCTCTCTAGCCCCTAGAACTCTGTATGTTATCATAGAGAAGATTTTAAAACACTTTAATGTATACTGGAGCCTTTTTACATGAATGTGTCTTCTTGTTAATTGGAGGAACAATTATATCTCCTTTGTTCAGCACTCCACTAAAGAAGAGATGCTTACCTACTGCATCACAAAGTCACGTTAGAGGGTTCATTCCCCATTAGAGATTTGTCAACCTCAGTTTCAGCTCTCACTCTCACAGTGAATAGGTTTGGAAGTGCAAAGATCTGGTCACTTTCTGCCTCCTACTGTACTTACTCTACCCAAACGTGAAAGTGAGCCTCTGTACGCACCTCATCTGTAACCCGCATATACTAATTTACTGTAAATTAGCCTTCATTGTCTTCTAAATTGAAGTACACTAATAGCTTGTTTTTAGCGATGAGCTAGTAAATGACAGGCTTCCTGAATTTCATTTCGGATTTGTTTGCTTGTTTTGTTTTGTTTGGAGACAGGATCTCACTGTGTAGCCCTGGCTGGCCTGGAATCTTCTATGAGAAGTGGTTAGTTATACTTACTATAATAAGAGGCAAACGTAATATTTTATGGTAGATTCCTATTAGTGAGGTAACAGATTATTACAAATTTAGTGACTGAGAATAACGTACATTTGTAATCATCTTACAATTCTGGTGATCAAAAGCAGAAATGGGGTTCGCCTGTCAGTAGGACTGAGCTCCTTTTGAAGGCTCTGGAGTGGGAATCTCTTTCTTTGCTTATTCCAATTTTCACAAGTCTCTTGGGTTTTTTGGTTCATGATCCCATCCCTTCATCTCTGAAATCCCCAAGGAAGGACTTTGCAGTGTCTCTGACTCTGATCTTCTTACCTCACAATTATCTTTTCTGTCCCTGCTTTCCTTGTATGAAGACTGCTATGATTACATTGGTCCCATCAGGATTACACAGGCTAATACAGGATAATCCCTCACTGAAAGATCCTGAATTTAGTCAAATTTGCAGAGTTCCTCCTGGCATGTGTCTCAGTCTATTTTCGGATGCTCCAACTAAATATCACAGATTAATTTATAAGGAATATGCTTTTTGACTCACGATTCAGGTGGCTGTATATGGCAAAGTCCTCCTGTTGGTGGGACTTTCTGCAAAGGTCCAAGACGGAGCAGGACATTGCTCTGGGGGGCGAATCATCCCCACCCACCCACATCCTTTTTCCTCTTATGGAGCCACAGTACTGTCAGATTAAGGTCTCCCCTCTGGCCTCATTTAACCTTAATTACTTTCCGCAGAACCTCCAAATACTACAACTGGATTATGTTTCTCTCTTCTATATGCCTCATGATAGGAAGTCTATTTGTACATAAACTTTGGCGGACTCTCTATATAACATTTGTAAGGTGGCATTTCTGTTTCTGGGTATTTGAACTTGGCCATCTTCTAAGGGCTACCTGTCTTCCACCTGTCTTCCTACTACGTAACTATACTGTGATGCAATGAATATCCACAGGCAAAGCTAAAGCTCAGAGCCTGATGTCTTTGTCTTTCCTCTTAGCCTCAGGTCAGGTAGATTTTTTTTTTGACCATGGCTTGGGCTGAATGTGTACCAGTACAGCATCTCGAGAGGTCTGAGTCCCCGCCAGACTGAGCACTGTCCTCAGAGCTGTTGTTGCAAAGGCTACGAATAACAGAACAATGTTGATACAAAGCACTTACTTGATTGAAAACTCAAAATGGGTTGAAAAACTCGTTTTTTTTTTCCACTCTCTTGGTGTCTTAGTTTGGGTTTGCATTGCTGTGAAGAGACACCATGACCACAGCAACTCTTATAAAGGACAATATTTAATTGGGGCTGGCTTTCAGGTTCAGAGGTTCAGTCCATTGTCATCATAGCCAGAAGCATGGCAGCATCCAGGCAGGCATGGTGCTGGAGAAGCTGAGAGTTCTACATCTTGTTCCAAAGGTAAACAGGAGAAGACTGACTCCCACACGGCTAGGAGAAGGGTCTCAAAGCCCACACCCAAAGTGGCACACTTCCTCCAAAAAAGGTCACACCACCTAATACTTCCACTCCCTGGACCAAGCATATTCAAATTACCACACTTGGCATCAGTGATATTTATTTATTTAGTGTTTTTGGCTTTTATTGCCTTTCTTACTCCTCCTATTTCTCCTCTTCTTTCTCCTCTTCTCCCCCTCTTTCTCCTCTTTCTCTTCTTCTTTTTCTTCGAGTAGAGTCATGCTATTTAGCCCATGCTATTTAGCCAATCTACCTGCCCTAGCCTCTACAGTAGCTTGTGTGATGATCTGAGTGAGAATGACTCCCATAGGCTTATGTTTGAATGCTTGGTTCACAGTTGGTGGATTGTTTGGGAAGGATTAGGAGGTGTGGCCTTGCTGGAGGAAGTGTGTCACTGGGGTGGGCTTTTGAGGTTCCAGAAATCTCCACCAGGCCCAGTCTCTCTCCTGCCTCCATCTTGCAGATAAGATGTAACTCTCAGTGACTGTTCCAGCACCATGCCTGCCTGCTACAATGCTTCCCATCATGATGACCATGAACTAATCACCCGAGACTGTAAGCAAGCCCTTGAATTAAATTCTTTCTTTCTAAAGTTACCTTGGTAATGGTGTTTCTTTACAGCAATAGAATAGGAACTAGGACAGCTACGAGGGTGTGGAGCTTTGAGTTTTGCTCATTAGGATACATCTGAAATCGCTGAGATTCTCCAGCTCTGGTATTCTAAGAATTAAGACACGCTGTCTGACAAGGGGGTTGGGTGGGTTCCCAAGGCTTAAAGGAGTTTTGAGCCATGCAGTTTAGCTGAAGACACAGAACTTCTGGTACATCCTGATGACACAGGATATGACACAGTAAATAAAGTAAAGCCAAGCACCGAAGAATGACTGTTTTATGAAATGCCAAGACCTGTGCTGTCCTTGCACATATCACCTCATTTTTCGCCTACCACGACGGTGAGGCAGAGATTGCCACCCTTGTTTCATAGGTTCCATCTTTAGGTGGTAGTAGCAAACTCATAGTGACACACTTCCTCCAACAAGGTCACACCTATTCCAACAAGGCCACACCTCCTAATAGTGCCGCTCCCTGGGTCAAGCATATTCAAACCATCATACCAGGCATTAAGCTAGGATGCTTGATCAATGAAGCACTGTCATCTGTTGACTGATATAAGAACACCAACACCAACAAGGTGTCTCTTTTCCCATTGCCAGGGGGTGACTGGGTAATTTATAATGAACAAAAATGTATTGACTCATGATTCTGGAGACTGATGAAGACCTTCTTGCTGAATCACAGAATGACAGAAGGCGGGTAGAGTATGGGGAGAGGCCAAACTCATCCTTTTGAGCAGGCATCCATTCTCTTGCTAATGGATTCATTCATTTGTGAGGGTGCAGGTCTGATGAACTAATCATCTTAGATGTGCTGACTCTTCTGAATGCAGCACTGATTGTTGTTAGGTCTTAAACCCAGGACAAATCTCACTCAGTACCTCTAGCTCCTTCCACACTTCTGTCCTTTCCCCATCCTAAGTCTTTCCTTCCCAGGACTGGGCTTCTACTTCCCTTCCCTCAGCCTGGTCCCTGTATAACCCAGGCAGTTTGGCTATACAGATCTCTTGGCCTCTGGGCTCAGGCCACCTCTCAGTCAGGAGCCCCTGTCTTGCTCTCCCTCCCGCTCTCTTTTTTCATAGTTCAGTTTAGTCTTCAGGCCACAATCAGCCCGGACTCCTCCGTTATACCTGCAATAAAATCTCCTCCACTTTGAGAGTAGTCATGGGCACCTCCTTTTATTTCTTTGTTTTTCCCCCATTCAATTAGGTTTTCTCACACTTGGACTGTGAAGGTCACACACATACCATAACAATCCAGAATCTAAACACACCCAGAAACTAAAAATACTACACAGAAGCTAAGCCACAGTGCAGAATCTGCAAGGGCTCTTCTCTCAACCTTAGTGAGATCAGCCAGCTGGCCAAGGACTGGTGCTAAGTTCACAGGGATTTTAGAACCATGCCTCTAATGTCGGCCCTCATGGTGAGAGGAAGGACAGAACAAGTTGATACTTTCCTGGCAGTAGACACATGCTTGAGGGAGTTTGGTAGAAAGGTCTTGAAGATGGATGCTGTTATTTTCAAGCCTGCCTTTTCTGTATCCAGCTTTCTTGCATCATCAGTGATGCTGAGAACCTCTGATGATGAACTATGCGGTGGGCTGCTGTGAGAGACACAGCTGACACTGGAGAGAAAGGATGTCCCTTGAGTCCTAAGAGTTCTGCTACATATATGGCAAAAGGCTCATTTTAGCTTCTGCTATTTATTTCTTGCCATGGGGAGACACTTGGGTGGGGATGGGGCAAGGAGCCCATCTCAATTGAGAAAGTCTGCGTCTGACAGCTGAAGAGTCCCAGAGCAGCCATTATTACATTGCCTCTCTTCTCTGTCCACTCCAGTTGTCTCCTTTTGATTGTCAGAGGCACCTGGAGGCTAAAAATATCCTACTGACCAAGTGCTCTTGATTTCAACTCAAGCTGAATATGACTGCAGTTCAGAACATAGAACATGCAGAGAGTCTCTTTAAACGGGTTTTCAAAACCTGCCAGGCTCCATATCAGGACCACACTAGCCTGTGCTCATTTTCTGTCTTGGCGGCTTTTCTGGGTGATGAACGAGACCTTTGTAAGGTCACTCACTGTTCACTTGCCTTTTCCCTCCTGACACAGTGGTGGAGGGGGGTGAGGGCCCAGCTCTGGAGAGGCGTTGGGAAGGGGAGGTGGCCAGTCCATTTATAGCCCTGCTCTTTGGGGAAGGAGCTAAAGAGCACCAAGGACAAGAGGCTTGGCTCTGTGAGTGAGCCACCTTGAGGGCCTGACAGACTCTGAGATGACAATAGGCAGCATGGAGAATGTGGAGGTCTTCACTTCCGAGGGCAAAGGCAGAGGTCTGAAGGCCACGAAGGAATTCTGGGCTGCGGATGTCATCTTTGCTGAGAGGGCTTATTCTGCAGTGGTTTTTGACAGGTATGGCAGGCAGGGAGCCAAACTCTCAAATTCTGGCTTCCAAAATCATCATAAAAACGAATGAAGTTCATGGACTCCTTAATTTTTAATTTAAAAATTATTACATTTATGTGTGTGTGTGTGTGTGTGTGTGTGTGTGTACAGAACACACACATGCCCCTGTGTGGAGCATATACTTGTCCCAGTGCATGTGGACAGGCCAGAGGATAGCTTTCAGGAGTCAGTTATCTGCTTCTACCCTGCAGGCTCCGGGGACTGAGCTCAGGTAGTCAGCTTTGTTGGGTAGAGAACACCTTTGCCAATGGAACTGTCTTGCTGGTCCTTCAAATTGCACTTCTGATAACTGTCTTCTGGCATTTCTTTTCTGCAAGGATTTGTTGTCTCTAACAAAGCTGAGCAGGGGCCTTTAGACACTTTTTCTAGTCACAGAGAGCTTGGCTGAGAGGCCGTGCTGGCTGTGGGTGGGTGGGTATGGTACAGCAGGAAACATTTTCTAACAAAAAACCCTCTTTGTAGTTCCTTAGTTCCTAAAAGCCCCAACAAACCCACCGGAATATAAAGCACGTATGAAAATTTAAGAAATTAGTTTTAACTATAAGTAATACACGAATCTGTTTACTCTAATATCCCAAATATTAGAGTCTTACCCTTAGGGATAAGGTAGACAAATATTATGCCCACCTTAGGGATAACTTGTGCTTTAATTTAAACCAGCATTCTTGTATTATTTCATACATTGATTTGCACTAGGTAAGCTGGGTGGGTAGCCACAGATTGTCTTTGTTGGTTTTATAGAAATGATACCATGCTTCAGGGGTCTTGCTCTTTTCCTAAAACAGTGTTTCCCATCCTATCCTTGTGAGGACAATGAGTCTATCTATAGGTAGTTCATTTGTTTGTATTACACTGAAATTGTGTGTGTGTGTGTGTGTGTGTGTGTGTGTGTGTATGTGTGTGTATTTCTGTATGTAGGTGTGCACATGCCATTGTGTACATGTGGAGGTTAGAAAACAACTTTCTGGAGTCAATTCTCTCCCTCCTTCAAATGGGTCCTAGGATTGAACTCAGATCCTCAGCCTTGTGGGCAGACACTTTTACCTGCCCAGCCATTTTGTCGGTCCTGACATGTTTTATAAATCCTCAAAGATCAATTTATTCTAACTATGCATTGAGCTTTCCATATTTATTCACAAACTACATGGGATATGACTTTTTACAGCTGTAAATATTCCACCCTATAAATATATGTACATTTTACTTATTTTCCAATTAAGAGACATTTAATGGGTCCCTATTTTCACAAAATCAAATATTCCTGGAATTAAAATGTGTTTCCGTGTCCACAAGTACAGACTAGAAAAGAGCTTCTGTTTTCAGCTTTACAGTGGTCTGTTCTAATGTCCCTATAGCCTTGTCTATGTGGAGCTATCAAAATTTAAGAATAGTACTTAGTCCTTATTTAAAAACTTCCCTCCCTCAACCCAATACATAGTGGTTATGTTGGAATGATAGTATTTTCTGAGCCACAGTTGGAGTGATCTGTCTGGTGTTTGTGTGGCTTGAATTAAGACAGCCTCTGATAAGCTTCTGGGTGAGTAGTTGCAGGATCAGCTGTCATGGGGGATGGGTGCCGCTTTTTAGAGATGACACTGACAGCATTTAAATTCTCCTCCCTCCACACCACACCTATAGAGACTTTCAGGAAAATGGCAGTTAACCAGGGCGAGCAGCTTACCATCCAAGAAGTAATCAGGACCTCAAGTGACACTAATCATTTCAGAGGAGTCCATGGTGTGTGTGTGTGTGTGTGTGTGTGTGTGTACATGCACGCTCGCTGTGTGCAGGTATGGTGTAAGATTTAGAGTTAAAAATATAAAACCACAGGCACACCCAGATGGCAGGTGCTCTCTTGGTCCTGCCGCCACCCATCGTGTACCTTAAAGTCTCCAGAGCCAGTCGAGCCAGATTCTGTCTCAAGACTCTGGAGTTGAGCGGAAGTTTCCAGTAAAATGTTCTCTTCTTTTCCTAAGACCAGCCACACTATGGAGCCCGGCTGTTTTAGCGCTCAGAGAGATCCACCAACTCTGCCTATCCCTACTTAACTCTGGTTAAAGGTGTGTACCACCACGCCTGGCTCTCCATAGAAAATTTTTATTCTTGGCATGTTGGGCTCTTCCTTCTATTCATTTTGCTACACAGCAGAGCTTTTACTAGAAGTCTTTTTTTCCCCCATTTAATAACTTGAACATCTTCTGTGTTTACCTTTGAGTCTGTGTGCATGTCTTGTGTGAGTGTGAGCAGAGTGTACCATCACTTGTGTGAGTGTGAGCAGGGCATCAGGGCATGCCATCACTGGTGTGTGGAGCTCAGCAGACAACCTCAGCTTCTACCTTCTCTGGGGCAGGATTGGTTGCTGTTGTTGGTCCAAGACTGGTTTTCTCTGTGTAGCCCTGGCTATCTGTAAAGCAGGCTGGCCTTGGACTCACAGCTCAGCCTTCCTCTGCCTCCCAGAGTTCTGGGATTGAAGAGTCACCAGGGTCTGTTGTTGGCAGTTGAGTGGTCTAGGAGCATCTGAGGACTCTCTTGTCCTCATCTCTAGGAGATGCTAAATTTACAGATGTGTGGAATGGCATCTAACTTCATGTGGGTCCTGGGATTCGAACTCGAGTCGTCATACTCTGTTGGGCAAGCACTTTGGCAACTCTTATTGTGCTCCTCTGTATAGTGATACCTAAGTTTTCAGCATCTTTCTTGCTGGTTTGTTTTTTAGTTCTTGTGTTTATGTATATGCACATGTGGAGTATGCACACACTTGTGTGGGTTGGAGGCCGGAGGCTTTAGTTGGGAGTCTCCCTTGGTTCTCTCTATGCTATTTTTTATTTTACCTTTTCTGTGCATTGGTGTTTTGTCTGCATGTGTGTCTGTGTGAGGGTGTCAGATCCTGGAGTTTTAGATAGTTGTGAGCTGCTGTATGGGTGCTGGAAACTGAGCCCGGATCCTCTGGAAGAGCAGTCAGGGCTCCTAACTGCTGAGTCATCTCTCTAGCCCTCTGTATGCTATTTTTGAGATAGGACTTTTCAATGAACACGGAACTCACCTACTCAGCTAGACTGACTTCTAGGAGACCTCAGTGACCCTCCTGTCCCTCCCTTCCCAGTGCTGGGATTTGTTTCTGTGGTTGCTTGACATGTGTACTGAGGTCCTCTTTCTTCTGATGAAGCACATTACTGGCTGATCCATCTTCCCAGCCCCATGATTCTTTATTTTGATTTAGTTCCTATTGTCATTGCCTTTGTTAAGTTTTTATGTTCAGCAAATTAACTTAATTTTGTATCAGATAGAATGAGAAGATGAATAGATTTATTCTGAAGAGTGAAGGGCTTTGGCAAGGAGGGGAGATACATCTCTCTTCCTGTCTCCCCCTCCCCTCTCTGGTTGTCTGTCACCACTGTCACCATCACCACAATCACCATCAGCATCAACACAATCACTGTCACCACCATCACCATCATCACAATCACTGTCACCACCATCACAATCACTGTCACCATCACCACAATCACTGTCTATACTGTAAGTATCACAATCACCACAATAGGGAAGAACTCACCACTGAACGTCTGTGATTATCACACTCAAATACACACACACACCACACTACATAAAAATCTTAAAAACAGGAATATACATGTGATTAAAAAGGGGAAAGTCCTTACAGTAATAAATCAATATATATTTTCTGATGTAACACACTACCATAACCCAGGTGACCTTAAGACAACACGATTCTCTATACTTTCTGGGTGAGGAGTCTAAAATGGGGTAATAATTCGATTCTTTCTCCCTTTCCAGCTTTTAGAGGCTATTCCTAGGCAGGAAGATGGCTCACACATTTCTTTCTCCATCTTTTATATTTTTAAATTTTATGTGCATGAGTGTTTGGTTTGCATGTGTGCGTGTGCAACCATGTGCTTGCCTGGCGCCCATGGGGCTCAGAAGAGGGTGTTGGGTCCTCTTGAACTGGAATTACAGGCAGCGGTGAGTTGTCATGTAGATACTGGGAACTGAACCTAGACCCTCTGCAAGAGACATGAATGCTTTGAACTAATGAGCTCTCTCTAGTCTGAAAGTTCTTCATTTTACTTACATCTGCAAAGTCTCTTTTGACACTACCAGGTTCTGGGAATTAAGACGTGGGCATTTCAGAGACATTTTCCAGGCCCCTACAGCCATACTCTATTATATAAATATTCTAGAATAATTCAGTTCATCACAAAAATATATTAAGAAGCAAGGACAGTTACTGGATTTTTTAAAATTCCTTTCCCCTCATGCTAGGCAGTGTCTACACATGCTAGCACATGCTATACCACTGACCTAGGCCAGAGTCCCCTTCTAGACTCTTTAAAGAAAAACTTGACAATTTCCCAAATAACTGTGGCTAAGAACTGAAAGTACCCAGGGTTGTGCGTATTTCTGTGTGGGGGGTAAAGTGAAAAGGGGGACCACAAGAAACAGTTGAACACTTTTAAAGAAATCAGTGTCAGTCAGGATGTTTTTGAAAATCAATTATGAGCTTTCTTAGGCCCCTGGGGGCATCTGGACTTTTAGTCAACGTATTCTATGTGAGCCTGTGGGAGAGACAGGATTAGCTTTGCCGTTTACAGTAGCACACATGTGACTTTTAATCTGGTAACAGCTGGTGAGTGGGTGATGGTGGACAAGAGATATTATAAATGGAAATAATTTAATAACAGGATTAGAGAAGTTCTCAAGCAATTAGTTCAGAAAATGGAATAAGTGTTTGCTAAATTATTCAAGCTTCTCTCGATGTTTAAACTTGCTGAGAACAAGCTGCAATAATAGATGTAGAATTATGCCTTTTAGCCATTCTTGGCTACAGAGACAAGCTATGCTGATACGCCGCACAAACTGCTGTGAGCTATATTGCAAAATTTTATTAAATAATAATGAAACTAAGAACTTTGAAAATAATTGACATTTTATTTTATTACTGGCTTTTGAAGACAAGTCTTTCAGAACTCAGTCTGGCCTTGGGCTCTGTGTTGTGGAAGATAGCCTTGCTTGGCTGATCTTCCTGCCTCTAACTCCAAATGCTGGGGCTGCATGTGTGTGCCACCGTATTTGGCTCTATGTTTTAATATTTTGAGTCTAGGTTTTGCTATGTAGCTCAGACTGTCCTGGACCTCTAGATCCTGCTGCGTGCGCCTCCTAGTGTGTGGAGTTACAGAATGAAATGATGAATCTCTGGCAGAATGAGGTCACTTTTCTGAGGGTGTGACTTGAACTTGGGATGAAGACGTTAGCTCCAGAGCAAGGCTTATCCAGGTGTGCATACGGGTGTGTGCATCTCATCCTGGGAGAGCTGCTGTGGAAAACCCTTGCGAATTGGCAGTATGGTTTTCTAATTTTTTATTTGTGTGTATGTGTGTCTATGTGTCTTTCTCTGTGAATGTGGGTGCATCCATCCTGCCATGATCCAAGCACGGAAGACACTGCTAGAGAATAATTTCTGGGAGTCTTAGTTCCTACCATTGTGGACTCTGAAGGTAGAGCTCGGGTTGTCAGGCTTGTTTGGCAAGTGTCTTTATCCACTGAGCCATCCCACCAGCCTTCTCAATCTTAGTCTCTCCCTGAACCTGGAGCTCACCACTGCATCTGGACAGTCTGGGCAGCGAGCCCTAGGGTCCACTCCACCCCGCTTTTAGACTGCAAGTGTGTTTTTAAACCAATAGTTTTAAATGAACTATTTAATTTAAATAGGAGCAAGGTCACATTGTATGTGAGGATTCTCTCTTCTCTGGGGGCAGCCAGGCCTTGGGTACCTGTATTTAGCATTACAGCACATAGCAAAAGACCGAACCTCCACAGTGACATACATACATGTACCACACACACTCATCCATGCACCTATACACATGCACGGCTGAGCTAGGTAATACCTGTCTATAGCTCCAGCATCTGTGATGTGAAGGCAGGAAGATCACACATTTGAGACCAACCTGGGTTTCACAAGGAGACTGTCTCAACAAAGAGAACAAGACTAACAAAGCCAGCCAGATAGACTGTCCTTAAACTTGAACAGGGAAGCCGTGCTGCCTAACTTGCGCCTAGGTATATAATAGTCAGTATAAACCTGGGCCCAGAAATGCCTCTAGGATGACACAGACCTCTGGATGACGTCACCAGGCAGCAAAAGGAGCTCATTTACTCTGACTGCATTGTTCCCTTCTGCAAATGCCTGCAGTGACACCACCCTTGGCTTGCAGGACAAAGATGCACTACTCAGAGTGGCCGCCACTGTCCCCACAGTCGGATTACCTCCCTGACAACATGTCCCAGAATGGGGCACCCTGCGAGCTCATGCTCTTACATGTGTCTGCATGCCACCTGTCCTCAAGCCTTTGACCTCCATCAGTGCGTCTTCTCAGAGGACCCTGGCCTTCTCTGAGTACGAGCTCAGTCCGCCTTTACGGGATTAGAACAAAGCCTCTCTCCTGTCTAGTGGGCTGAGTTTCTGGATGCCTCGCCTCCCTCATCCTGGTGGGGTAAAGTCTCCCTTCTTAGATTTTTTGTTGCAATTCACCCACATCTTTATATGTGTTTATGCGGCAGCTCAGCCTGGGGTCTCCTGGGAAGCAAAGTCTCTGTGTTGTTTATCTTTAAGACCCCTCGTGATGATTTGAATGAGATGTCTCTCATATTTTCAGACATTTAAATACTTGGTCCCCAGTGTTTGGGAGGTGTTTGGGAGGCTTAGGAAGCATGGCCTTGCTGGAGGAAACCAGGCTACTAGAGGCAGCTTAAAGGGGTGCTCCATTTGGAGTTCACTTGTGTTTCAAAATGTGAGGCCTCAGCTGCTGTTCCAGTCCCCGTGCCTGCCTGTAGCCATGCTTTCCCGATGCTTTTGGACTGGACTTTCTGCATGCTGGACAGACATTCTACCAGTTGAGCTACATCCTTAGCCCCCAGGCTCATTTTTTTTTAAGCACATTGGAGACACAAAAGCATTGGCTCAACCTTATTGGATCCATAGTATTTTTGCAGGTCTGGTCATTCACCATTCACACCCCTTGTGTCTGTGTTTATCTGTTATGGCTCGCTATTCCCATATAAGGAGCTGTCACACAGCTGCCGTTCTAATCCTCTTGACTCTGACAGATGACAGAACCCAGAACAGGGCTGCAGAGTGAAGAGTAACTGTAGACTTTCCTCCAGGGCAGAGAGTATTCCAGGGCTCTGGAAAAAAGGTTTCTTTCGTGTATTCTGGTATCAGTGGCTGGGAGCAGAGACATATGACACCAGTGCTCCCGTGAGGAAAGTGATCACTGGCACTCTAAAGAGCAAATTAGAAGAGTAGTAGTTCTGGGGAGGTAGCTCAGTGGTTAAGATCATTGCTGCTCTTCCAGAGGTCCTGGGTTTAATTCCTGGCACCTACATGGTGGCTCACAACAGTCTGTAACTCCAGTTCCAGGGATTCTGACTCCTGTGAACACCATGCACACTCATAATGCCTACATAGTCCACATGCAGGCAAAACATTCATACACATAAAATAAATATACAAATAGTTAGAAGGAGTGGCTAGAAACATCACTTTGAGAATGGTGAAGTTTGGTGAAAATGGGAATGACTACCTTGTATGGACAGGAAGTTGGAGATGGAAGGTTACCTGGCTGAAGTAAGCACCCTTTTTTCTCCCCCGGAATCCAACAGGAATTTGGGCACCTGGTGCCTTTGGACACACTCCATCACTGGGGGGAAGTAATGGGTAGGGTGGTAGTGTGGTATTTCTGTCAGGGAACTGTCTTTGTGGTTCTCCCCTACCTGGTTAACTTCCTTTCCCATGGCTGCCTTTCCCGTGGGTGCTGGAGGAGAGAGAACTTGAGTTCCCTGGTTCAACTGTGCCATGAGACATTGGATGGGCAGAGCAGACATATGTCTGTGGAACTTGTACCCAGAGATGGGTGACTTGGCACCTGCTTTACACTCGTTATTTCTATTACTCCAGTTAACTCTGGGTCACCTAACAATGGGAAAACTGGAAAATTTATTTCTCTGTCTATCTATCTATCTATCTATCTATCTATCTATCTATCTACCTATCATCATCATCTATCTACCTATCTAATCTAATTTATGCATCATCTATCTCTATCCATCAATCATCTATTTATTAGCTATTTAATCTAATTTTTCTAATTTATATATCATCTATATCTCTATCTATCTATATATATACATATATATCTGTTATCTACCAATCATCTCTCTATTATTTTATCTTCCTATCTATCTACCTACCTACCTATCTATTGCATCTATGTATATGTATGCCACATGGAGTTGCAAGCAGTTGTAGTCTGCCTGATGTGGGTGCCAGGAAATGCTTACATCTTCTAGAAGAGCAGAAAGCACTCTTAATCACTGAGCTGTATCTCGTCAGCTTCTTATGTTGTTTTTATTTGAGAGAGAGAAAGAGAGAGAGAGAGAATGCCACTTGTGTGTTACAGAGACTTGTGTGTTACAAAGACCAGAAGAAGATGTGGGATCCCTTAAAGCTGGAGTTACAAGTAGTTATGAATTTTCCGATGTGTGTGCTGGGAACTAACTTGGGGTTCCCTGGAAGAGAGGCAGGTACTTCTAACTGTGGAGCTATCTTCAGCCCTAGAACTTCTTTATAACTTTCTTCTTGACTAAATTTTTTTTTTGGTTTTTTTGAGACAGGGTTTCTCTGTGTAGTCCTAGCTGTCCTGGAACTCACTCTGTAGACCAGGCTGGCCTCAAACTCAGAAATATGCCTGCCTCTGCCTCCCAAGTGCTGGGATTAAAGGCGTGCGCCACCACCGCCCAGCAATTTTTTCTTGTGATTGAGTTTTGAAGTTTTTTTGTTTGTTTTAAGTCAATGTCTCACATATCCCAGGGCAACCTAAAAGTGACTATCTATCTATCTATCTATCTATCTATCTATCTATCTATCTATCTATCTATGAATAACCTTGAAATTCTGATGTTCTTGCCCTAAGCTCCTGCGTGCTGAGATTACAGGTTTATGACACTATCTTTGGCTCTGACTGGGACTCCGGCTAGCTAGATGCGCAGGCCCGTGCACCCATGAGATGCCAGTATTGGGGATGGCTCTGCCAATCCACCAGGCTGTATCCACAAAGCTCGGCTGGACCCCAGACAATATCTGCCATCCTTGCAGTACCTAGTAGAAATGAGACTCTTAAAGCTTAATGATTCTCTAAAGGATTTATATGTTTAGAAATGCTCAGTCAACAAGATGCCCACACAGAGTTGTTACCCAGTATCTAACCTTTTGATAGAAGTTGCTACCCAGGACTTTCCACCCATCTGTGGTTCTCCATGGCTGATACCCTCCTTCCTCTCCTCCCCTTCCTCTATTTCTCCCCCATTCCTCTTTTCCCCCCTCCCCTTCCTCTTCTACTGGCCAATCACCACAGTCTACTGCAAATACAATGTAGCAGAATAAGTGTCCTGCTACATTAGTTACTTTTGTATTGCTATTATAAGACACTGACCAATGCAACTCACAGAGAGTATAGAGGTTATTTCAGGCTTACAGTTTTAGAGGATTAGAATCTATGACCATTATGGCAGGGAATATGGCATTAGGCATCAGGAATGATGATGGAGCAGGAGCTGAGAGCTCAAGTCTTGAGATAAACAGGTGGCAGAGAGCTGACTTGTAATGGCATGGGCTTTTGAAACCTCAAAGACTACTTCTGGTGACATACTTCTTTCAGTAAGGCCACACCTCCTAATCCTTCCCAAACAGCTCCAGATGAGGACTAAATACCCAAATATATGATCCTAAGAGGGGCATTTTCATTCAAACCACCGTGCCCAGGATATGCTGTGTTTGGGTCTTGATCCAGTAATAGGTCACTCATATAACATTTAATCAATCCCAAGACACAGATTTACTTACTTGTTTTCTGAAACAGAGTCTCTTATGTCCCAAGGTGGTCTTTCCTCCTATGCTGAGAACAAACGCGTGCACCACCATGCTTAGTTTGTGTAGGCTTTCTTCGTGCAAGGCAAGCACTGTGCCAACTCAGCTACCATTCATTTTGTTTTTTGAGACAAAGTGTCCTTTTGTAGCCCATAGTGGCCTGAAGTTCACTATACAGTCCAAGCTGGCCTAAAATCCACTTTAATCTTTCCAACTCATTCTCCTAAATGCTGGGATTATAAGGCCTTACCATATTAGTTTGCTTAATTGGAAAAAGTGTATTTTATTTTATGTGTATTTGTATTTTTACCTGTACGTGAACTTCATGATATGAATGCCTGGTGACTCCGTTTGTCAGAGAAGGCATTGGATTCTGTGGACCTGGAATTCCAGATGTTTATAAACCACATGTGGATGCTGGGAACTGAACCTGGGTCCTCTGCACTAGCAACAAGTGCTCCGAATTGAGAAGCCATCTTGCCAACCATTTGTCTAATTTTAAAATTTAGTTTCTGATTTTGTGTTTTTGTGGGTATTAATAGTAATAACAATACTTATTATTTTGTTGTGAACTTCTTGGTTTGTTTGTTTGGTGTTTTGTGTGTTAAAGAGAGGGGGAAAGAAAGGACATGGAGTTGGGTGGGCAGGGAGGGGGAGGAGGTGGGGGAGGGGAAACGTATGATCAGAATATATTGTAAAACATTCTTTTCAGTAACAGGAAGCCATAGTTATAGGTACACAAGCTGTCAAGACATAGTTGTTTCTGTTTGCATTTTCACAGCAGGAAGCATAGACTCAGAAAAGTAAGAACTCGCTCAGGGAGACGCAGGTAGTACACACTGAAGTCGAGTGGGATCCAGCTTCAGCTAAGTCCAGATCTGACCTGTCACATTCCCACCACGACACAAAGATGGGAACTAGAGGACGGTGTTGTCCTTCTGTCCTTCCTTCCTTCCTTCTCCTTCCTTCCTTCCTCCTCACTCCCCTTTCCTTTCCTTCTTTCCCTTTTCCTTCCCTTCCATCCCTCTGTCTTTCTTTCTGTTTGTCTTAACTTCCTCTTCCTGTCTACTTAGCATGTTTCAGCATGCCCTAACCAGAAGGAACAGGATTGAGTTTTTGTTTGCCTGTGTTCCTTTCCAACTTCTTGCCAAGTGTCTTCAAGAGTAAGAAAGCTGAAGTCTCAGAGCTCCAGCCAGATCTGGAATTAAAACCTGAATTTTAAACAAGATCTCTGAGGATGCATGTGAGTCCATTCTGAGAAGTACTATTCATTCTACATCATCCTGTGTCCCAGTCCCAGGGTCCCAGCTGAGGCAGGGTGGCAGCTGTGGCTGCTCTCTCAAGGAGACCCAAGTCAAAAGGGAGTTGGTAAAGCTCACTGACTTGTCTTATATTTTATTTTAACTCTCCCCCTCCCTCTCCCTCTCCCTCTCCCCTTCCCTTTTCCTCTCCCTCTCCCCCTCCCCTTCCCCCTCCCCTTCCTCTTCCCCTCCCCTCCCCTCCCCCTCCCCCTTCTCCCTCCCCTCTTCCCTTCCCCCCCACCCCATATGTCTTGGGTATGCAGGTGTCTGTGGAGGCCAGAAGGGTGTTAGGTTCCCTGCAGGTAGAGTTACAGGTGGTTGTGAGCTGCTCAAGGTGGGTTCTGGGAACTGAACTCAGGCTGGTCTGCAAGAGCAGCACGTACTCTTAACCACGGATCCATCTTTCCAGTCCCTTGTTTTATCTTCATACGTGGATCTAAGCACAAGAAAAATTGTGGAATAGAATTTAAGCCGTATCTTGAGTTCAGAGGGAATATTAGGTGGTTCACATTTGAGTTCACAACGAGAAAGAAAATCGTCCTAAACTGATGTTTTTTATGAAAAGTTTCTTACGGTGAAGTGATTTTTGCACAGAAGCTTGTGAGATAAAATGACGGATGTCCTGGTTTCATCTCTGTTGCTGTGACAAAAAGCAACATAGGGGAAGAGGGTTTATCTGGCTTACGAAGTCCAGGTTACACAGCATCATCTCAGGAAAAGCAAGGCAGGAATTCAATCACATCACAGTCAGAGAGAGAAGCACAAAGAGAATAAACACACCCTCGCTTCCAACAAGATGGCCCCTCTTTTAAACTGTTCAGGACGTCACCTGCCTAAGGAACAGCATCACCTACAATAGTTAGGTCTCCTCACATCAATTAATAATCACGATGTCCTCCACAGACATCCACGCAGGCCAGCTGGTCTAGTCCTTTCCTCACTGACGCTCACTTCTCAGGTGACTCTATGTTGAGTCGTGTTGGCAGTTAAAACTAACCAGCACAATGAGGAAGTATTCTTGAGCTGGGAGGGAGTTTGACTGAAGGCTTAGCAAGTGATTGTAGATGTTTCCTCACTACTCAGCCATAGGTGAAGATTTTACTGTAGGAACCTCAAGGACATGCTCACAGCTTTCTCCGGGTCAAAGTGACTCTGAAGACACTGGGGCATGCAGCTGGAACTTATTTCTGGAACTATAATATAGCTACAGTTCATGGCAAGCATCTCATTTTACAACTGTGCTCTATGCAAAGAGTATTAAGTCAGTTCATAGGCATCAAGGCAAGTGCCAGTTAAGGTACATTCCTTCCTTCTGTGTCAGTCTGGGAAACCTTGTCCCAGCCAGCCACAGGTTGTGTGGACCAAAGAAGTGCAGGGCAAGGCAGGACATCTGGTTCATTCTTGGTACAGCAAAGGGACCTTTAGCCCAGAAGTAAAAAGCACTTAGTAGCTGAAACAGGAGGATCAGAAATTTGAAGTCACCTATATAGTGAGTTGGGGACTAGCCTGGGCTGTATATGACCTTGTCACAAAACAAAGCATGAGGTGGAAAGATGGCTCAGCAGCTAAGAATGTGGACTACTTTTGCTGAGGACCAGGGCTCAATTTCCAGCAACTGTATCATGTGCCTCACAAATGTTTGCAACGTCTGCTCAGCTGGTCTGATGTCATGCATGGCCTCTGAATTCTAGTGCACACAGCCCCTCAGAGGCACACACAAACACATAATCTTTTAAAAAGTGAAACAAAACAACAAATAACAAAAATAATTAAACCAGCTAAAAGCCAACCATTTTTAATTAAAACAATTTTTAGGGCTGAAGAGATGACTCAGAGGTTATGAGCACTGGCTGCTCTTCCAGAGGTTCTAAGTTCAATTTCTAGCAACCACATGGTGGCTCATAACCATGTATAATGGGATCTGGTGTCCTCTTCTGCTGTGCAGGCTTATATGCATGCAGACCTCTGTATATAAAGAAATCTTTTTAAAAAAAAACTTAAACTTTTATCGATTCTTTGTAAATGTCACATCATGCACCCCAATCCTACTTATTTCCTCATCCCTCCATGCTCACCCTCTGCTGTGCAACTCAACAAAACAAAACAAAACAAAACAAAACAAAACAAAACAAAAGGAAACAACAAAACAAAGAAACCTTACTGTGGAAGCTGCAGTGTCACAATGTGTCTATAGCCTTTTGTCCACACAGCTTTTCTTGCAAATGTTCATTGCAGTGAATCGTTGGTGAGGTTTGAGGCCTCTGGCTTCTGCTGCATTAATACTGGATTCTCACCAGGACTCCTCTTGTTACCCTGTGTCATGGAGATCCTGTAGCTTCAGTTCTGCAGGAATGGCCCCTTCACACACTCCAGTTCATAGATGGGGTAGATGTTGGGGTGGGCCAGCTCAAAGCCCTGGGTCTGGGCCTGAGTGGTAGCTGCCTTGGTCAGCCTGCCAGCTCTCTTGAACCTAAGCCCCAGGGGCCAGCTCTCCAGCGTTGCCCAAGTGAGGGGCTCAGCTCTTGGACATTAATGTGGCAGCCTAGATACAGGCATCCACATGACCTATGGTGATAACATGGCCCATGGACATAGATACAGACCCTGCTGCAGCAGGCTCACAAACCCAGACGTAGCCCTGGTACAGCACAGCCTGGACATCACCATGGCTTCAGATGGCAGTGCAGGCTGCTCAGCTCAGGCTGGCCTCACCTCAGGCTGTCCCTCACCTCAGGCTGTCCCTCACCTCAGGCTGTCCCTCACCTCAGGCTGTCCCTCTCCTCAGGCTGTCCCTCACATCAGGCTGTCCCTCTCCTCAGGCTGTCCCTCTCCTCAGGCTGTCCCTCACCTCAGGCTGTCCCTCTCCTCAGGCTGTCCCTCACCTCAGGCTGTCCCTCTCCTCAGGCTGTCCCTCACCTCAGGCTGTCCCTCACCTCAGGCTGTCCTCATGTCAGGCTGTCCGTCACATCAGGGTTTCCCTCATCTCCATCAAAGCTTCATTTCTCTCTCTTTATAGTGCACAACTGTGCTGCTTCTCTCTCCCTCCTCTCTTCACCACACACTTGCTCATCGTATTGGTTTTCACCCCAAGGTGATGCGCGGTGGTGGGTGGGCCTCTGCTGGTCAACCTGTTTTTAAATCACCACATGCCAGTGATTCTAGTATTGTTGCCAAACAATAGTATATCCTAACCAGTGGGCACGTGCCAAGTAATTGTCAGCTGAACCTCACACAACCACCTTTACATTGTACTTACCCTAGAAAATTTTGTTCTGCCCCATCCCCTGGGAAGTTAGCTCAACAGACTCACATGCATGTCACCCCCTAACACAATGTGATCTCCTCAGCTACATGCAGCTACTTGAGTCATTTCTGAATGGTTCAAGCAGGCTCTGGCGACAGAGCATAACACCAACCCTGAGACACTACATACTCTAGTATTTTACATAGATAATAAACGAGCAGCCATTGTAACAGTGAGAAATGGGGCTGTAAAAACACCTCTGGTTCCCAGGGGAGCAGTCCAGGTTTGGTCTGGTTTTTCCTTTTGACAAGGTCTCACATGCCGGACATATGGAGGTCAGGGGCAGGCAGCCAGAGTGGGTTCCCTCCTTTTACCATGTGGGACCAAGGAATGGAACTCAAGATCATCAGATTTAGCAAGAGCCTTTACCAGCTGAGCCATCTCAACATCCATTAAATCTTATTGAAAAAAAAAAATGAGAGCATGTATTGAGTTATACCCACAGCCCCTAGTATTTAACATTTTAGGCACAGATGGTGATGGGAATTGTGTTTTGTTTGTTTGTTTGTTTTTTGGGTTTTTGTTTTTGTTTTTTGAGACAGGGTTTCTCTGTATAGCCTTGGCTGTCCTGGAACTCACTCTGTAGACCAGGCTGGCCTCAAACTCAGAAATCCACCTGCCTCTGCCTCCCAAGTGCTGGGATTAAAGGTGTGCGCACCACTGCCTGGCTGGAAATTGTATTTTGTAATATTTCTGTTTAATACAAAATATAGGTACAAAATTTAATGCATTAGATACAGAATATACATATGTGAGTAAAAACACGAGGAGACTCTATTAGAGTGTTCTAGAATATCCATTTGGAGATAATCTATCAGAGCAGTCCTAGGACGCCCCTGAGCAGACAGCGGCAGAATAATAACTGACAGCCAGCATGACTGCCTGCATCTAACCGCCCCCTTCAGACCCTTTCCTGGCTCATTCCTATGCCTTCCTGACTTAGATTTGTGGTCTGAGTCAGAGGTGGACACATGTTCCTCTTCCTTCCCAAACCAAGTCAGGCTCTCAGACATTTGGATGACTCCACACTCAGCATACATCTCTTATAAAAGATGACCGAACAGTTCAAAATGACCTTGACCAGTTGGAATCCTACACTGAAAGCAGCTAGCAGAAGTGTGAACCCTACACTTCCAGTTAGATAACCGAGTGTCCCAAACAACCTTCTGGTGGTGAGGCACGATGAGTATCTAATGAAATATTTGTCAGAACCTACCATGGAGGTAAATTGGATTCTTCATGAGATGGGCATGAGCCTTTGGGGCACAGCAGAATTCTACAGTTTATATCTTGATTGTCTCCAAAGACCCATGTATTAAAGGCTTGGTTCCAGTCTTTGGTACTACTGGGAGTAGTGGATTCTTTAGGAGGTGGAGCTTGATGGAAGGAAATAAAATCACTGGGAAGTGCGGCGGTGAAGGGGATAGCAGGATCCTGGACACAGCTCTTTTTCTATTTGCTTCCCAGAAGCTGGCTTCCTCTGCCCGACACTTCTGTCATGATTTACTGTCTTGATGCAGGCCTAAAAGTAAGGGGCCAACTGACCACGGACAACAGCTCCAAAGCCACGAGTTAAAGCCTGCCCTTGTGAGCCTTCCTCCTCTTAAAACTGATTATTTGAAGGCATTTAAACTTACACTTTGTGTATAATCGCGTGAGCACATGTACATGTGTGCATGTGTGTATGTGCGTGTGTGTGCGTGTGCGTGTGCGTGTGCGTGTGCGTGTGTGTGTGTGTGTGTGTGTGTGTGTGTGTGTGACAAATGTGGAGGTCAGAGGACAGTTTGCAGGAGTTCTTCTCTTCTACCATGTGAGTCCTGAAGTTTGAACTCATGTTGTTAGGTTTGGCAGCAAACACCTTCATCCACTGAGCCATCTCTGCAGCTCTGTTTGGGTGGTTGTTGTTGTTGTTGCTATTCTAGGGATTGAACTCAGGACCTTTCCTGTGCTGAGCTTGTACCACTAAGCTACAAGTCCAGTCCCAACAAATACATGGGAGAGTAGCTCCCCTTCTGATGTCTCAGTTAACCCTACCCCCCAAAGGCTCCACCTCAGGACACACAGTCTAATTGTTTCCATTCTCTTAATACTTCTGAGTGGAATTATAACTCACACATTTAACCATGGGGACACATTTAGACGGTACCCAAACCACAGCAGGGCACATGGAATGGGTACATTAGTGCAGATGGGGGAGCTTGGTCCCAGTCCTGGCTCAGAATGCGATCTTTATCATTCTCAACTTTAGACTCTCACTTTTCAAAATTAAGGACTCATTCTAAAGGTCTTTTCTGGATGGACTTAGTTCTTTGGCAGGCACTTTCAACTGTGAGCTAAAGTAAATCTGTCTTCTTTATACCTTTTGTTGTTAAGGCTTCAAACTCTCCACCCCACCTTGGCCTTCTGAGGGCTGGAATTGCAGGTGTGCCAGCCATCCAGCCAGGCTCTCTCTCTCTCTCTCTCTCTCTCTCTCTCTCTCTTCTCTCTCTTCTCTCTCTCTCTCTCTCTCTCTCTCTCTCTCTCCTCTCTCTCTCTCTCTCTCTCTCTCTCCTCTCTCTCTCTTCTCTCTCTCTCTCTCTCTCTGTGAGTGTGTGTGTCTATCTGTCTTTTTCTTTGTTTCTCTCTGTCTCTCTGTCTCTGTCTATCTGTCTCTATCTTTGTGTGGCTTACCTACTTTGTGGTAATGTGTTATTTGCAACAAATTATGGGCAAAGGCACCCCCTCTTTTAAAAAAATGATTTATATTTTTTCTTTTTAATTATGCGTATTGTGTATGGGCATGAGAGCGGGTGGTCTCTAAGGCCAGAAGCATCGATCCTCTGCAGCTGGCTTTACAGGTGGCAATGGGCCACCAGCATAAATGCTGGGACCCAACTCGGCTCCTCTGCAAGAGCGATATTTGATCTTAATTGCTGAGCCAGCCAGCCAGCCCCAGCAATTCTTCTTGTCCTCATTTCCCTCTCTGCATTTTCAGCCTTGTCAACTTTGTGTGCCACACCTGCTTCAAGAGGCAGGAGAAACTTCATCGCTGCGGGCAGTGCAAGTTTGCCCACTACTGTGACCGCACGTGCCAGAAGGATGCTTGGCTGAACCACAAGAACGAGTGTGCTGCCATCAAGAGATACGGGAAGGTGCCCAACGAGAACATCAGGTCAGAGCTGGTTCCCAGGACAGGACTTGGAAATGTCAGGCTGGGATGGCCGAGGTGCCAGCATTCCCAGGCCTCAGGATGCCAGGCTGGGTGCTAATGTCTCAGGTCCTTTATTCTGCTCACTCTTTTAGGCCTAAGAGGGACACCGACTGCAAATTGTAGCTCCTAGAGAGGCCCATAAGACCCCCACATAGCTCCTCAATAAAGCACATATTGTGAAAAAGAAGGGCTTCTGTTTTCTCTAGGGAACAAGAGTAAAAGTGAAGCTCTGACAGGCTGCAGTTAGCAGCTTGTGTCTCTTACAAGAGGAGACTTTCTAGGTCACGGAGCTCACTTTACAATGATCCTTTGCAGTCCCTCGCAGGCACTGGGGACGCAGAGCTCCACACGGGGCGGTTGCTAGGAGCATCGAGGCCTAGTATGAGAGTTCCCGCGAAGGGCTCCCAAGTGTTGGTGGCTCTCCTGGAAGGTGTTGGCGCTGGGGTGTGGGCAGGCCTGTAGGAAGCCAGACTGACTGGGAAGCGAAGTAGGAGAGGACGGTGATAATAGAAAGCATTCGCAGGGCTTACAGGGTGTGACAGTCAAGAACAGAGTCCTCATCTCCTGAGAACCTTAGGAATCTCCAGGCTCGGGCTTCATGAACCTCCCCAGGCTTCCTGTCCTGTCTACTGGAGTCATAGTTTTCAAGACCCACAATAAATTCATCTCCTAACTTCTTTCCTCTGGGCATCTCCCATCGACCAATGTCTGACTGACTTGAAATCTGTCACCCATTGTCCCCTCTTTCCATATCCATATGGGACCATATCCCCGGGATTTAGAAGCAGCTGATCTTTCCCACACCTTATCTTGAACTGTATCTTGCCCCATGTTACCCTAGGCTCTGTGTGGAGACCTTTCGATCCCAGATACCTGGAGAGCCTAGAAGGGCACATTTCTAAGAATAATTCTGACCCAAACAGAAAGAAATAGGGCCTGGGCTGTGCCAAGCAAGAAGAGAAATCTCTCCTCTCAGGAGCAGGTCTGCCTGGACCACCCATTCCCAGGCAGCAGGTGTGAAACCAAGGGTCTCTGGGACACAAAATTCATGTTGTGGCAACTTACCACCTAACAGTTAACACGGAAGGCCTTGGGGGTGAAGTATGCCCCTGAGTTTGACTCAAAAATCATTAGGATCTTCTCCTATCCTGTTCTGCCTTGCTTTCCATAGGCCTAAGACCTAAATCTTGTCTCCGTGTCCCAGAGTCCGTGTGATTTGACTCCTGTCTGTCTGTCCAACTACCTCTGTCTCCACTCCTTGTCCTCTATGCTTCAGTCACCTGGGCTCTCTTGCTCTTTCTGCTTTGGGCTCCAGGGTAGCATGTCTGCTGTTCCCTCACCCCACCCCCACTCCCAGAGCCGGACCCTCAGTCCTCCATTTCTGCTCAGATATACATGCTGGTTCACACCGCCTGGTGACCTTGGCTTCTGTCCTCCAGTTCCTCCTCAGATACATCTGCTGGTTCACACCGCCCTGATGACCTTGGCTTCCCCTCCCCTGCTTCTCTCATGTCATTCTATTTTGTTTTCTGCATAGCATTCGGCACTATTTAAAATGACCTTGTTCACTGAAATCTTCCATACTGCAGGAAGCATCTTGACAGAAGTCTGTCCCTGACACTGTGCCTAGCATGCAGTAGACACTGGTGCTTGCTGCTTGCTGAATGAATGAATGAATGAATGAATGAATGAATGAATGAATGAATGAAGAGTGTGTCTAGGCCTCCCTAATGCTGTCCTCCCTCTCTTCCCAGGCTGGCAGCCCGCATCATGTGGCGGGTGGAGAGAGAGGGCACTGGGCTCACAGAGGGCTGCCTGGTGTCAGTGGATGACTTGCAGAACCACGTGGAGCACTTTGGAGAAGAGGAGCAGAAGGAACTCCGGGTGGACGTGGACACGTTCTTGCAGTACTGGCCACCACAGAGCCAGCAGTTCAGCATGCAGTATATCTCACACATCTTCGGCGTGGTATGGCCTTTCATCCCCTCCAGCACCCCTGCTCTGTCCACTGCGTCTATCTCCTTTCTCCTTCCCTTCTTCCCCTTTGGGAACATAGAGTTTTTCAGACGGAAGGAAGCCCTAGCTTCCCTGAAGATGTTTTCTGTTGCCATGACAATGGCCTCTAGCCCAGGCAGTCAGAGACATGAAGTGTGTCCTCTGGCTTCCCAGGCGCAGCAGGAACGCTTACCTCCCGTTCTGGTTCTAAATCCAGACTCAGACTCCTAAATGAGCCCATTAAAATAAACTAGTCTTCCTGTATGATTTCTCATAGTAGAGGGGCCATGGTGACTCGGTATTGTCCAGCTAAGAAGCTTCCAGAAGCAGCTGGAACAGATCCAGGAGAGAAGACCAAAAGTCTGGAAAGGACAAGAACTTAAAATGATGCCGGTTTATCCTACCGTATTTTCTCTATTCATTTTTTTCTATCTATCTATCTATCTATCTATCTATCTATCTATCTATCTATCTATCTATCTATCTATCTATGGTGGTATCTTGCTATGTAGACCATGCTGTCTTTGAATTCCCAAACATACTATATCTACCTTCCGAGTGCCAGGACACAAGTGTGTGCTACCTTTCCTAGATAAAGAATGTTTGTTCTTATTTACTTTGGACACACACACACACACACACACACACACACACCCCACCACCAACACCAGAACATGGAAAAGTAAACCAAGATGGATACTGAAAATAACTCCTGAGACTTAGATGTGGCATTAAGAGCCAGCATTCCCTGAAAGTTTCAAAGTGGTAGGTAGGACTTTGTTAAATGTGGGACTCTCTCCATGGCACACATCTCATGCGCCATTTGGAGTCACACAGAAAACAAGTCTTCAGGATAAAAATGGGCTCTCTGTTTTAAAAAATTGATCAGTTTTACTATTTGCCAATTATACATGCATATAATATATTCTGATTCTCTCTCCACCCCTATTGTTCCCTCCTGTGTTAACATCCTGTCCCGCCTCCTTACCTGTCCCCTTCCCAGATTTGTGGGGCCTTCTAGTTTTCAAACTTTTTCAATATCTAGGGTGATATTCTGTACTGGATCTGTGTCTGTTAACTGAATCTTTTCTCTTGTCCTCTGGGTAGATCAACTGCAATGGTTTCACTCTCAGTGACCAGAGAGGGCTACAGGCAGTGGGCGTGGGCATCTTCCCCAACCTGGGCCTGGTGAACCATGACTGCTGGCCAAACTGCACTGTCATATTCAACAATGGCAAGTGAGTGCCTCTTTCTCAGAACTTGTGCAATGGGGATTGGACAGTTTTCCACTTGATTTCAACCAAAGTCAAACTTATAAATTTGAATTTCCGTGGACTGCCAATGTTTAGTAACTGAAGAGTTTTACTCCAGACTGAGAGGAGAGGAAGGAACTGAGGTGGATGTTGAAGATTTCTACCCGGTCCATTTCTGAATCTTTAAGTTTGCCTAGATGCATTAGATAAATCATTAACTACTGTTCTAAAACTTGAATTCTGGATTACTTACCTAGAGCTAAAGCATCAAACAAAGAACACGGCAGTAGCCTATGCCAGCTAAGCTTCTGTAAGATAGAAAGCACGTTCAGAGGAGCAGAGTCAAACAGAATTTAATGAGAGGACAGTTTATGGGTGTGTGGGCGGGATGTGGAAAGGATCAGGTGAGGGCTGGTGAGGTGTCCAGGGCTGAGTACACAAATCATTCCTAGACTTAGCAGGCCAAGCAGAGAAAGCCCTTGCTGCAGTTAGTGGCCATCTGAGCCATGATCAGGCTCTGAGCTGTGCCATACAACTGCACCTGCACAGAAGTTAGTCACTGCTGGAATTATGGGCTAACAACTTCAACCTTGTTCTCTTCTGCTCGGCCAACCTCACCCAGAGGCCAAAGAGCAAGGGAACCTGGGTGACGCAGTCCTCAGGGTTCAGCCCTTTGCCCCCAGGAAGGCACAGATCAAAGACACACGGGCAAACGCTTGGATCTTGGAAGTGGGGCACAAAAGGAATGGGATCAATAAACAGCCTGGAGCCTGGGGAGATCTGGGGGAAAGAAGCCTGAACAATATGCATTGTCTTTACTCATAAAGATGGTCTCTCATGACAGATGAAAGCCAACTTTGAGCCATCAACCATCAGCTTTCTCCTTAAAACGTCCTTGAAGCCAGAGACAGTAGTTTCTGGGTCTCAGCTGAGAACCAGGTTGAAATGGTAACATAGCCAAGACTATGAGTCCTTATTTCCTTGTTTCTCACTCCAGCATCTAAAGCAGTTGAGAAAGATGACAAAGATCAGAAAAGTTTATTCTGAACTGTTAGAATAATATTTTCTAGCATGTTGTATTCCTGTGTCTAAGCCTCTAGGGACAATTAACCTAGACCTCATGGAATCTTTTTAGAGTATGTGTTACCCAGGTTTAGCCTGGTTGACTAAGTTTAGCCATACACAACTTCTAGATGGCCCTTCTGTAAATGCTGGTGACCCAAGGCCCCTATTGTGACGCGTAATGATTAATGAACCTAGGACTCAAGCTTCAGGGCATCTCTGGTGTCTGCTGTAGCTTCTTTGTATCTACTAATTGTGAGTGGTCATGTGTTCCCTGGGACTGTTGGCTTTTGGGCAAGAAAAGAGGTCATTACAGTCACTGCCTGTCTATCTACTGCACTGGAAATAACCCTGGACATGGTATTAATGGCCCAGTTTTAACCACAACAATAAGTAAGCTCTACACATGCAATTTAGAACTCTCTCTCAGAGAGTCATCCAAAGAGGCCATGTTTATTTATGCATCCTGCTTGTCACTGGGACAGTAAAACCATCCCTACGTTTCTCAACACTCTCCTCTCAATTGCCCTGTCTTGCAACAATCTCACTGTTGTATGCTAAGTGGACACTGAGGACCTAGGAAAGGAAGTCCATTGTTGAGCAGCGAATCCCTCTGTGACTCCATTTTGTAACTCTGTTCCAGTGTGCTTTCATTGTTCCAGGAAGCCTCCTGGCAGGGGAGCTCAGCTAGAAGGGAGGAGGTTGGTTGTGACTGTCAATGCCCTGATTGCCTGAGCCCAGAATGCTGTGTTCTCTTTGGGCTGCAGTGGTATTGATTTCCTTGTGGGTGTCTGTTTTGTCTTTCAGTCATGAGGCAGTGAAATCCATGTTTCACACGCAGATGAGGTGGGTCAGTCTTCTCACACGTCCATGTTTGTCTGACCCATCTCCCTCACTTGCCTGGCTTCCTGGGAGCAGCCTTTCCTGACTCCTTGGCTGCTGCCGTGTGTCACACCCTGCAATGCTTCAGCCAATGGCAGTTTTTCCTGTCCTTGAGTCCACGACTTCCTCCTTGCCAGCCCACCTTTCACTTACCTTGGTTTTATTCTGTTTGTTGTCTTCTCTCCCTCTCAGTCCTTACTTCTCTACTTTTATCTTAAAGTGTGAACCTTCCAGTCATTTCAGTCCAAAAGTACACTGGCTCCTTAAACTCCAATTGCCGTGAAATAATAACGCTTAGTACTAACCCACCAAAGAACCGCGTGCTTGTCTGTAGACTCAGCTTCTCACCCAAGCTAACAGCACCCACAGCTGTGAAATTTTTGGTAAATATGTATTCACTGTGTACTTTTTACCGATTAAAACTATGAACATGTGGCTTGGGTAGTGGTTTACTTTAAACTTTTTGTTTTTAAGGAAACAAGAGATACTTATTTTGGAGCCATTTTGAGTGATCATGGCCCAGGAACATAGATTTAGGCTGCATAAATTCCATGTTCCAACATGGTAGTAGTTTTATGAAGGTTTTTTTATTTTTATTTTTTTATATTACATCACAGAACAAAGAAAGTCGTAAATCAAGGCAAGTTTAAAATGCATTGATAGGTACATCAGAGAGACAGGGACAACACGACTGGGGGGAAGCTTTTCGATGGGCTCAAGATGTCATCATTAGCTTTTCGGTTGGTAAAAACGAACAGTCTGCTAAGTTCATTGATTCCGGTTAGTTCTGACATAGAAGCAGGCAAGGGATGGCTGGTTTGGAGGGTTAGAACTAGCCTAAGATCAGGTGACTGGCCTCTGGAACGGCAACATTCAAACCTCCCTACAGACTGAAATGCTAACCAGTCAGTCAACCTCTGCAGACACAGTTTCTTTTCAGGAGTTTTTGTTCACAGCTCCCCCTTCTGGCCAAGCATCACATTTTGTACATGTGTGGGCAGCATACAATGTATTAAATATTATCAGGTCTCTCGTAGGTAGGAAGGCTCATTCCTAGGATCTGACAGAAATGAGGCCGAGTAGGCAGAACGCAGTCTTCAGGACAGAGGGGTGGCTGGTAAAGGCCACTAAGAAAGACAGTTCTGAAGGTAATATTTGAAAAAAAAATCTAAAATAACCAAAATTTACATATCTTAAAGAGACTGACTGTACTGCTCCCCTGTATTTACAGTTATTTTTATTTATGAATCATCTTACACTTAAATTTTTAGAAATGGAACTTTCAAATGAGTCGCTATAGTGTTATTTCCTTTTTTATTAGTAAAAAAGTAAATATTGTTTAATTTTTAATCCTGACTGTATTACAGGACATTTTGGATATTAATTAAATCAATAAACATCAGTGCTTAAGGTATAAACTATTATGAATGTTATTGTTCTTAGGAACTGATGTCCTTAGTATAATTCAGATAAGAAGAGTCAGCCCAAATTTTTGGATATCTCTTGCTAGAGTAAATGGAGTGAAAATTTAATTTGAAAACTAAGCATTTCATTTTGTCCAAATTATACTGAACAATGAGAAAACATGTTTATATTTATAATATAAATGTATTTATAAACACAGTTAAAAGACTTTAATCTCTCAGATATTAATTTTTAATAAGGTAGGATTTAGGGTAAGCAAATAGTCATGACAAAACCATGATCAAATAAAAGAACATGATATTTTAACTTCATTGAAACTAAAATTAGTATTATTTTGTCAGTTAGACATCTACCACATAAAATAATGGATTTCATAAACAGTTTCTAACATCCAATTATACCGTGAGTAAGAAACATAAAGTTAGAGAAATGTTTGTAACTTGGGACACTCGTTCGTCGGTGGCTTTGGGAGTAGGTATCGGACAGCATCTTGAGGTCTTCACTAGTGTGCTCTCAGATGCTGTCTGCCGGGAGTGAGTTAGAAGTTCCTGGATATAGTCCTGATCTTTAAATCGGAATGGAGTCTTTGATGTGATGTCTTCTTTTCTTTCGGTTGATAGAATCATTTGAGGTTTTCTTTATTTGGAGACTCTATAACTAATTTTGATTTTTAATTATTAAAGTTAACTTTTTTTTTTTTTACAATATATTGCATTATTTGTTTATCTGCTTGATAAATTTTATTGGCCTGAACCCACTGTCATTTTTTAATGACAGAGTTCTAGTGGAGAGGACCAGAAGAGGGGGAGATAAAGAAGACAGGAAGCTGGGGTCGGGTGGTCTTGCATACACTATGTTTTATTCCAAGAAGGTTTATTGAGAAGTGCATAATCTTACATACAAGTCGTTGGAGAAAAATTGGACAGAGTCAGCAGAAAGCTAATCAAGCAACATTGCACAAGGAGGACACAAGGTATCTCGAGGGCATCACAGACCCAGCACACAGCAGCCTTAAGACTGATAACTCCAGTCTCTTCAGGGAGGACACAAAGTATCTCAAGGGCATCACAGACCCAGCACACAGTGGTCTTGAGACTGATAACTCCAGTCTCTTCAGGAAAAAGGTCAGTTTTGAGGGACAGAACCCTTTACTCCTTTAAGGCTCTGGTTCCAGCCCTAGACTGTGCCTCTCTAGGCCTGCCCTTGGCAAGGACGCAGAACTAGGTTCTGTCCTTTCATCAGGGGCTCTGACAAAGCCTTGGGTTGCCTGGCTTTCAACATTTTATAAACACATTTAAATATTTATCCATCAAAATATGTTTCATAATCACTCTGTAAGTTAGGAATATTCTAAATAGGCATAACTCTTTAAACAGATTTTACACACACACACACACACATACACTAAAAGCTATGATTCAAAAGCAAAGGCTCTGTCCAGTGAGAAAACATATTAAATCACATATATTAAATGTCTGTGTTGCCAGGTGGTGGTGGCACACGCCTTTAATCCCAGCACTTGGGAGGCAGAGGCAGGTGGATTTCTGAGTTCGAGGCCAGCCTGGTCTATAGAGTGAGTTCCAGGATAGCCAGAGCTACACAGAGAAACACTGTTTCGAAAAACCAAAAAAAAAAAAAAATGTCTGTGTAGCAAAAGGATACTAAGAACAAATCAAACCTTAAGAGAATATTGTAGAAAATCAAGTATTAATTTCATCTCAGGGTACTGAATTAGTTTAAAAAATTTTAAATAAGTTTTTATATTGTTTTTTAACTTGATTACAACTATATTAATTTTAAGACAACCTTCTACAACATACATTATTATTATTATTACAACATTTAGAAAACAATTTTAATGAGGTAATTTTAAATGAAAGCTCAGGAGGTTATGTGTAAAACACAGAAAACATGATATCTTAGATGTCTCACAGTTATAAACATAGGTAAAGTACATTCACTGTTTTCTTAACCAAATTTAATTACTTGTTATAAATTCAAGTTATTGTAACACGTAATTTGAAATAGATTTTGTTGTTAGAAAAAGCATTTAATTTTTATTTGTGGTTATGAGGCATCAAATGTAGGATAAGGTGTCCAGGGCAGGATAAAGTTTGGCATTTATAACTTTGTTATTATTTTGTTAACTAAAAATCATAGATGCATAATTTTTAGGTCTATTATTATGATGTACTATAGTAAGGTGATCTATAAACTCTAGGATGTCTGTGTAAACCTTAAAGTAGGTTTTAAAAATAACAATAATTTTTTTAGGGTTTTTTTTTTCTTACGTAGGTTTGGCTATAGTAAGGATCTTGAAAAACTTGTTTGTTTATGCATTTGTTTTTAAAGAGGCAGCATGGCCAAAAATATCCTTAAAATCCTTGTGTGTGTGTGTGTGTGTGTGTGTGTGTGTATACAACATATACTTACGTAGAAACAAAACATACCTAAAAGCATAGACATAAGTTATTCTCTTAATCTTGAGAATGGAGAGTTTAGTATCTCCAGATATACTAAACTGATACAATTGTCTCCTAGAAGAAATGTGCCCTGCAGTAGGTAATCATCTAAGTTAATTTGTATTTTCAAGCGATAGGAACCGTGTAGAAGAACAAGAATTGGAGAGAAGATCACAGAGAAAAGATCTTGACCAGAATTTTTTATGTGGTCTTGTCCTTCAGAAACAGATTTAAATTATTTATTTATTTATTATTGTGTCGGGATGCTTAGCATGCATGTATGTCTATGTACCATGTGCATGCAGTACCCACAGAGGCCAGAAGAGGTCATCAGATCTCCTGGGACTGCAGTTAGAGACAACTGTGACCCATGTTGTGAACCAGTTGTGAGCGCTGAGAGGTGAACCCGGGTCCCACGGAAGAGCAGCCAGTGCTGTTAACTCCTGGGGCATCTCTCTAGTCAGATTTAAATTTCATAAATTTTAAGACTCATGTTAATTTGGGGCAACTTACCATTTCTATTTGTTTTAATCTATGTGGTCACATTGATTAAATGGTTTTTGTCTTTAATTATTATTCCGTTTCTTAAATTTTTAGTTTGACTATAAACCAAAATGAAGTTCAACCAAGTTAACAACTCTACTTTACATGAGCATTTACTTATAAGCCAGTTTGAAACTAAGTTACATTATATAAAAATAAACAAACCATAACCATGTGTAGACAGATGGCCCATAGAAGTAACCATACATGAGATGTAGTTTAGTAAACCAAGATTTTAAGCATTACTGTTTGTCTGGATTATATTTTCTATAACCCTTATTTCAAAAAAAAAAAAAAAAAAAAAAAAGCATAGAGATCTTTAGAAGACAAGTATTTGTGAAGATATGAATTTAATTTGTATATAGTCCAACTGTAATAAAAAACTTACATTTGACAGTTCTTTGAAACTATTTTGAAAAAATCATATGATTTTTATATTACCCATTATATGAATGGGATAAAAATTATATATTTAGAATTTGTTTTGGAGGGAAGCCTTTATCAAAATCTATGTATATATCAATAAAGGTTTATGAAACATTCAAGATTCCCAGATGCCATTTCAACAGGTTGAAAGATGTTTAGAATACTTACATTTATAAAATAGTATACATTTATCAGGCCTTAATGTATGATCAGAACATTTCAATTTAGTCTGCACATGCTCTTTAGTTGGGCATGACAAAAATAATTTTAGCATATAACAAAAATGAATTTTTAAAAAGAAGTAAAGTTTACACAACTTGTTACAATTTTTTGACACAGCAGCATATGAAGACAACAAAAATATACAAAACCAATTATCATAGACAGACACAATTGCATGAAAGTAGATGTTCCCAGTTTAGGGAAAAAGTCTCTCCATCTCCTTAAGCTGTGGAAAGACTTAATAACACAAAAGATGGAGTCATGTAGACTCAGGGTCTCTCCCCCTCTTTTAATAGCTCAGAGGATAGTGTGTGTGTGTGTGTGTGTGTGTGTGTGTGTGTGTGTGTGTGTATGTTGTTTGTCTTTATTTTGTCCCAGGCTGCTTTCTAGTAGGTAACTTGTACCAAGTCAGGTCTGGCCACCCTTCTACAAGAAGTCAATTAAAAGAGACAAATTAAAAGGGGAAAGCAGAAAAAGATTTATTAATTTATGTCACATTGGGAAGCTGGAGAGAGAACATCTTTAAGGTCCAGAAGACAAAAGTGTAGAGGGACAGGGATTTAGGCACATCTGAGCAGTCATGATACATGCACATCACAACAGTCACGGTCAAGCTGCAGTTATGCTCCCCACTGAGGCATCATTATCGGGTTTCAGTCTCACCCTGTAAGTTGCTAGAAGTCTGTGAAATCTCTTTCCAGGAGACAAGTTCTCTCTCTGGCCCTTCTTTTTTTCCCATAAACTTCCATATCCTTATGGTCCATTTTTCTAACAGTCTGAGAGTTGGATTGAGAGATGTGATTGCATCTAGAATATCTTATATTTGCCATCTCGGTTACAAGGGGGGGTCAGGTTTTATGAAGATGCCCCTCAGTAAAACCATATGTTACTACATCTGACCCAGGGGCAGAATATGGATGAGTCTAGGAAAGATCTGTCTTTAATGTTAGTAGCACTCAAACTGTTAATCCCAAAGATGAGGGAAGAAAGACTCAAATCATTGTGGCCAAATTAATTAAAGCAAGCAAGTAAGTAAAGCAAGCTTTAAAAAAAAATCGTGTCCATGGGCTGCCTCCTGCTAAGGTAGGGCTGGAGAGGCCAGCACTGGATGTCAGGAAGACAAGGCTTTTATAGCTCAGGGGTAGGGGACTTGCTTTTGAGGAGACTTGTCAGGCAAAACAGGCAGGGTCACAGGAACAGAACATAAGCATAACACGTTAGTCCCTCCTGAAGCGAAGACTTGGTTGCAAGGAGCATAACAAGGTAAGTATAGCAACAGGCGTCATATCAAG
This sequence comes from Rhabdomys pumilio, assembly GCA_030674055.1. Taxonomy (NCBI): domain Eukaryota; kingdom Metazoa; phylum Chordata; class Mammalia; order Rodentia; family Muridae; genus Rhabdomys; species Rhabdomys pumilio. The sequence goes on along the minus strand of JANHMN010000008.1, from coordinate 9,304,230 downwards.
GTGGTCACAGGTGGTCATGTAACCTTTTCAAACAACGGTAGGGTTGCACAACAGCTATAAATAACTTTTTGAAACAAAGATGTGATTGCCATTCCTGGACAGGCAGGACAAAACTATTTGTAGTTAAGGTTACAGCGGGGGAAACAGGTTTAGTGCAAACAGGAATGAGCTTAGTTTGTCTTCACTATAAGATGGCTTTTAAGCTTAAGAAGGAGGCAGGCTGGTTCATCAGGAGCAACGCCAGACTGTCTGTACTCAGTAGGGCCACGTCGTACCACGGTGCAGGTGATTCCTCTGGTGAAAGGTGGATCATTTTCATGTTGTGGCATGGTAACTGTCAATTCAAAAAAAACAAACAAACAAAAAAACAAAGCAAAACAAAACAAAACAAAACAAAAAAACCACAGCTCTCCTTTTAAAAGGAATAAGACCGTGGCCAGGAAACACAAATTTAGGTCATCCAAAATTCCATATCCCCTGGGCTTTTCTTAATGATGACCACACAGGTCTTTTACTTGGTCTGGGCTTAAAATCTGGGCTTCCAGTGGATTTAAAGCAAAATGTTGTATTCCAAAATTTGAGCTTTGCGGCGAGGGCAGGAACGGTTGGTATATCTGTGTCAGTGTGACTTCGGACAGCTCACCCCATGTCCTGGGTTGGGATTCCAAACCTGTGTTGTGAACGAAGGTCAAAGGCACATGACTTGGGCAGTAGGGCTGTAGGGCAGGAGAATCAGGATTTCCAATCATCCTTGGGTACTAAAGAGTTTGAGACAGCCTGGGCTATATAAGACTTGTTTTAAATCAAACAAAACAAAACAAAACAAAAAAAAAAACAACATTGAAAAGAGCAGCTCTCAGGACCTCTCTAGTTCTAAGTCTATACGGTTCTGGCTTTGTTCCTAATATCTGCACCAAACACTTGGGTGAGTCGCTTGCTTGTGCTTTGGCTAGCTTCACTACAGAACAGTAGACTGTTGGAGGTGGAAGGGGTCTGGGTCTCTGGGGGAATCAGATTTAACCTAAGAAGCTGGGTAGAGGAAGGAGCAGGGATGAACTCTCAATTCTTGGCTCCTGCAGTGATTATTTTAATCACTGTTCATCTCTTAATCCCTGATTCTGAGTATAGATAGTTCCCAATTTATGGTGGTTTTACTTAACAGTGTTTATGTTTATTGGTAATAACAAACATGTAAGGATATAACCATGACATTTCTTACCTTTAGGACAGTGATAAACGAACTATGGGAGACATTTGTCCCTTCACTATAAAACAGGCTTCGTGCTGACTCATTTTGCCTACTGAACGTGTTCTGAGCACGTTTAAGGCAGGCAAAGCTAAGCCATGATGCTCAGTACATTAGATGCTTATAGTGTTTTCAACATACTATGATTTTATTGGCACATACTCAGATATGTATTAAGAAGCATTTGTAGTATAATAAGCAAGGATTCTCTCCTCCACCACCCCTCACCTCTACTTCTCTTCTCTTTTCTTCTTTCCAGTCCTAGGGATTGAACCCAAGGCCTGAGGTGTCAGACAAGCAGTCTACCACTGAGCTAGATTCCCCAGCCCCCTTTCTATTTTCTATTTTGAGACCATGACTAGTTTGTTTAGTCTTGCTTTGAGCTCTGTTGTCCAGGTCGGCCTTGAACTTACTGCTTTAGTCTTTGGACTAGCATATTTTTATATTTAAGTGACATCAATTCATTTTTGGAATCTCCCTTTTTCCTCCCTCCCTGTGACCCTCTCCTTCTACCTTTCCTCCCCTCTTCCCCTTGTCATTTTTCTCTTCCTCCTTTTCTTCTCTGCCCCAGCTCCTTTTTCTTTCTTTCTTTCTTTCTTTCTTTGTTTCTTTCTTTCTTTCTTTCTTTCTTTCTTTCTTGATATAGGGGCTTACTGAATAACCCAGGCTAGCCCTGGACTTCTATATAGCCCAGGCTGACCTCAAACTCATAATCCTCAAGAGTGTTGGGCTTACAGCATGTACCACCACACTCACTTTGGTTTTGATTTTCCCCCACTATTTAAATAATCCACTATACCTGAGGTTTTATATGGGTAGGAGACTTTCTGAATATACCAACCACTCTGCCACTGAATCACACTGCATCATGCTATGTCACTATGGTGGCCATCTCTGTAAAGGATCTACCGGGAAATACATAGTCCCCAAAATATGCCCAGAACATAGAATATGGAGGCTGGAGATGTAGCTCAGCAGAGGAATTCTTCCAGGGCACTAGTCATCCACTGTTCTCACAGCCCAGGAGTGGCTCACACAGAACATTTTAGAACATTAGTGGAGCCATATAAATAAGACCCTTCCCCATGTATTTATCACAGACCCAGGAGGCAGCTGAAAGCCATGAACTGTCAGTCTGAAGGGTACAAAGGATACCTAAACTCTAATCTTGGCCTGCCTCCCACTGGGATTTGGAGGGAAATGACTTATTTCTTTCATGTAGGCAGCCTTCTCTGTGAAATGAGGGTGCTCTACAGGTTGGAAACACCAGGCTTCTCAGAGAGTAGTGAGCAGGATCACGTGTGTTCACCCGCGCCGCCCCCCCATTTGTCTTTGTCACTTCAGCTACACCCTTTGGAGAGAACTGGGAAGTGTCCCTGGAATGTCAGAGCTCCAGCTGCTTGGCACCACCGGGATTAACATTTTAAACTGTGCTTTATCCAGAGAACAGATGGTCTGTGGAGGCAGCAGACTGCATCTTCAGAAACAGCTGCCTTCCATGTCACCTCTACCAGCAGATTATAATGTGGGGGTGAGGGACACAGGAGGTCAGTCATCCTGGAGCAGATTATAATGTGAGAGTGAGGGACACAGGAGGTCAGTCATCCTGGAGCTCAGTCAGCCATGCCTCTGAGACTCGCACTGTCTGCCATAATTCCTAGCACTCTTACCTCGTTCTGTGGATGTCTGGGCCAAGGCACTTCATAAAACACTGGTTCTACTTAGTGTGCCAGTATTACTGACCGTGTGCCGTTCAGTGGGCACCTGGGCTGTGTATGTTTGTGTGCGTACCCGCATGCCTGCGTGCACCCGTGCGTGCCTGTGTTAGTAATAGTTACCTCAGAACAAACCAGTGTTATCAGTAACATGTACATGCAGATTCCATTCTACATATGGAGTTTAATTGTATCTTATAAGACAGAATATGAAAAGTGCCCCTGTCCTTCCTTCCTGCCCCTTTCAAGGGGAACGAAGGAGAGAGAGAACAGCATCCGGGCTTTCCGAGGCACCATTCGGTTGGGTTTATACACATTCATTCTCTCCACTTCCTTGATATCAGTGCTGGGAGCTGAGCCGGGCTCATGCGTGCTTAGCAGTCTTCTACCCAGCCACACTCCCAGCTCGGCCCCCATGTCATCACACATCCTCCACTTACACACAAGGCTTTGGAACCTTAAGTAGTCAGCCCAGGTAGTGAGGCCTTCATCTCCCTGCCTCTCAGCATTTGCTAATTTATCTTCAATGAAGACCAGGAAGGGGGTGCCTTTGGACCTTTCTGGGGGTGCTGGGATCTTGCTTTTCACATGGCTCTTGACAATCTTTCTAGGAGTGATGACCAAGAGTTTCTGCCCCGTCTACTGTTTTCTGCCACTTACTACCTGGGCAGTGAAACTCCAGGCTCCTGGGGCTACAGGAATGTAACTGAGGACTGAGCTTGTAGACCTTGCTACTTCTTCTCCTCCTCTCTCTCCTCCTTCTTACCCCCTCCTCCTTCCTGTCTTCCTCCTCCTGCTCTTCCTTCTTCCTCTCCTCTTCCCTCTTCTTCTCCCTTCCCGCCTCCCGAAGTCTGACTGTGGTGGAGAGGCATGGTTGAGAGGTGCATATCTGAGAGGCACTGGGATGGTATAGCTGGACAGCTGTCAGGAGCTCTGTTCACTTCTGTATTATTATACAGTAAGGTGGGTAGTTTTCTGAGTAACTAAGGACCTTACCTAGATTGAGAGGAAATAAAAAAATAAAAGTATTGTTGCTAATGAACAGTTAGCACCATTTTCCAACAGACAGGAAAGTGAATCAGACTAACAGCCCCAGTCCTTTTATATTCAGATGCCTTTAGTGGTCTCCAGTGAGCATACGTTCTCTACATAATGTAGGCCTGAGCCATTGAACCTAAGCATAAAGTACAAGGGAGCTTAAAAGGTTTAGCACAGAATGGGCCAAGATGGCGGCAGCTTCACATGTATGTCACAGAGGATGTGGTCTTCAAACTAAGGGAACGATTTTTGGATCTTCTTTTGTTTTCTCTCCATTATTATTCCTGTCCTGTGACAGCTGATCAGTAGCTGAGTATATAAAACTGTGGGCATAGAATCTGTGTAGGGCTTTAAGACCAGCCTGGTCCTTTATAGGGTTTCTATCTGAACCAATTCCAGAAACGCTAACTGAATGGAGCAGATGTGACACTGGATGAGAATGATAATTCTGCTTTAGGTTGTGACCTTTCTGGAGGGAATGGGCATTTTCTCAGAGCCTTAATGGAGGCTGTTGTCATCGATGCTGGGCTGCTGATCAGTCCAGGGTTCTGTTGACTCTCTCTTGTTTGGCTTCAGGATTGAACTCCGGGCCCTGGGCAAGATCTCAGAAGGTGAGGAGCTGACGGTGTCCTACATTGACTTCCTGCACCTCAGTGAAGAGCGCAGGCAGCAGCTGAAGAAGCAGTACTACTTTGACTGCTCCTGTGAGCACTGCCAGAAGGGGCTGAAGGATGACCTCTTCCTGGCAGTGAAGGAAGACCCCAAGGTACTCACAATCCTGCTTCACGGTCTGAGGCTGCCTTCCCAGGAGCTGGGTAAGGGTGGGGTTAACAGCCTTGAGGGGTGGTGTGGGATAGAGATAAGAGCTGGGCAGGCAGGTCACAGCTGACAACGGGGGACACCTGAAGAAGCCATCTTCCCTGTGAAAGGATAACAATGGCCTGACTACATGGTTATTGTGAACACTGGACAAGGTGATCTGTATAAAAGGCCTGGCACAAGGCTCTCAGCAGGATTCACTTCCCCACCCTGAGCCTGAAGAAGCCATCTTCCCTGTGAAAGGATAACAATGGCCTGACTACATGGTTATTGTGAACACTGGACAAGGTGATCTGTATAAAAGGCCTGGCACAAGGCTCTCAGCAGGATTCAGTTCCCCACCCTGAGCCTGCACAGGTTAAGTCATGTGGAGAACTTCATACCAAAATCCAACAGGCAAAGGGATTGCTATGGTTTTCCTTGTTGTGCAGAGATGGGTACTATGGAGATGGGACAGGCTTGCCAAGGGGATGCCAGGAGCTCAGCTGAGCTGGGAGAGAGCTGAGCTATCAGGGGCCAGAGTAGCCAGTTAAAGCCAAACGTCAAAAATGCGAGTGAAATATTTAGACACTTACATAGCAGTATAAACAAGAAGCAGAAACCAGACAAGAGACAAATTCCTGCTCATCCATTTCCTCCCTTGGAGTACACAGGGGCGGAGGGTGGGCCAGCACAGGCATGGGGACACTGTTCTCACTGTTGGGAGAACTCTGTCAAAAGGCTCAGGCCATTTTCTGTATCTGTGATTAGAGGAAATATTCTGTCATTCTGTCAAGGGGGAAAGCTCAGTGTACAAAATAATTGGCTATCATGTCATGGCGGTAAAAATATCTTCAAGGCCTCCTCTTTCCCCAGTAAGGAGGTCTCAGTAGATGTATGCAAGAAGATTGCTAAATGCTTCTCTGTAACTGCTACTTCCCTGGTGTCTGTGAGCACACAGACATGAAATTCTCACCACCCTCTGAATCCTGTGTATAGGAGGAAATGTGTTCCTAGTCAGAGCACAGGTGCTAGGTGAATTCCAGGGTTCTGGTCACATGATCTGTATCATGGCTCCATTACCTACTGGTGCATGTGCTCACTGAGGTTGAGAAAACACCCTCCACACCCCAGGGTCCCTCCCCTCTCATCCATGGGCTTCTGGCCAGTAACTTATCTGTATTCTTATTATATCATTTAAACATTTTCACCAAGAAGCTCTACTTCTAAGAATCTACCCAGAAGAGACACTCACATGTTTGCTGTAAGACACACAGCTAAAGATAGACTGCAGTGGTGCTGTTAAAAAACAATAAAATAGTGAGAGGAGGAAAAAAAACCATCAAATCAATACACAGGGACATACTTAAACAGAAACGACACCTAAACCATTCATATGCATGAAACAGGTGTCTGTATGCAGCTCTGCAGTGAGATCTATTCCTCAGGAAAACAAGCTAAGGGGCCCAAAGACGCCATGTACATATCTTAGATTGCTGGAGTTGCTGTAGCAGATGCCCCAAACTGGATAGATTAAACCTTCGTAACCAGTCTTACAGTTCTGAAAGCCAGAGGCCCATCACCCATCCACCAACAGGCTATTTGGGAAGGATCTATACTGGATGTTTCTCCTGAGCTGGTAGAAGGCTGTCTTCTCCCAGAGTCTCTTTACATCATCTTCCTCCTTGCTTGTTGGTGCCCCCGCCCCCCCCCCCCGTCTTTTTTTAAATGAGGTCACCAGTCATGTGGGGTTAGAGATAAACCCTATTTCATTCACCATGACTCATCTTAGGTAATTGTATCTGCAAGGAGGCTACCTGCATGCTGGACTGCATTCTGAGCTCTTTGGGCTCAGGACTTCAACATATATATGATTTTGAGAGGGTGGCATTCAATTCATAACACCATGTCTTCTTACCGTGTTATGAAAATTAAGAGACATGCACATGCATGTTGGCATGCAAGCATACTCAATATCCTTGCAGAAAGAAATAGAAGGAAGTTGTGACCAGTTGGTTAATGAAGCATGAAGTAGAGACATTTAGTCAATTCTCCTATGTAGGAGATAAAGTAGTTTGGGCTAAGGATTATGGGTTTTTTGTTTTTGTTTTGTTTTGTTTTGATAAGTAGACAAGATTCTTTTTCTTCCTTTCAAAATCCTACAACACATAGTAGTTTAAGTCTTTATATATATTTGGGTGTGTTTCCACAGTTCAGAAGGTGATGGTGGTCTTAGGTCCTACTCCGTCATGGTAGATAAATTACTAGTGGTGATAGCATGCTGGTGTCTCTCAGGTTGACATGTCTCTGAGAAAAGAATAGTGTTTTCTGTTTGAATCTAACTAGATTCAAAGGAAAATCTTTCGAGTATTTTTTAGGAACTAAGTTGGGCTTTCTATTTTAAAACATTTAAATTACATTTATTGGCTGCGTGTGGTGGGGTATGCCTTTAATTTCAGGGAAATAGAAGTAGGTTGGTCTCTATGAATTTGAGACCAGACTGGTCTACAGCTTGTTCTACATAGTGAGTTCCAGAACAGCCAGAGGTACTTTATAGAAAGACTATCTCAAAAACAAACAACCTTCAAAACAAAACAAAAATGCCATTTGTGCGTGTGCATGTGCGTGTGCGTGTGCGTGTGCGTGTGCGTGTGTGTGTGTGTGTGTGTGTGTGTGTATGCACTCGTGTGCATGTGGAGATCAGAGGACAATTTGTGGGAGTTGACTCTCCTACCATGTGATTCTCAGGAATTAAATTCAGGTTGCCAAGTTTAGTGGCAAGAGCTTTTACCCACTGAGCCATCTTGCTGGTCTCTTAAATTGGGTTCTTTATTAAAGCAAATATATGAACTCAAAATAAAAGTAGCTCAACTTAAATATTTGGACAGGAAAGATTAAGTGCACCTTTATAGTTTTTAATGAATTAATTTGAGTTACAGTCCTGCTGGTCTTCAACTAATTATTTAGCTCATCCTGGTTTCTAACTCCCCATCCTCCGTGTCAGCCTCCCTCCGAGTGCTGCCACTGCAGGTGTGTGTCCCACTAGGCACACATCTATCATTTTTGTTTTCTTTCTTTTTAAGCCATTGTAATGTATTAAGGGGGGGAGGAAAAAAGAAAAAGTGAAAAGGCCTGTTTTCCAGTCCAGGTATAACCCTGAATGTTTGAGCTTGGGCATGTCTCTTCCTTTGGTGCCTCATTTCCCTTCTGTAAAATGGAAAGTTGGAAGAATTTAGCAGTGTTTCCCTCAGCTTGAACCATGTACGGTGTCATCACAATGTATGAGACAGTGTCTCACAAAACCCAGGCTGGCCTGCACTTGCTGTGTAGCCAAGGAGAACCTGAATCCTGATTCTCCCACTCAGCTCCCCAAGGCCGGTAACCACAGGACAGCCACCACGTCAAACTCAGCTGTTTTCCTTCTTAAAACATTTTATGAGAGGCTGGTAGGCAGCCCCTTGGTCAGTCAGCACCAGAAGTTCTCCAGCCACCCTTCATATATGCACAGTAACCGCTAGGAAATGCAAACAGAAAGTATAAAATGAGATAATAAAAACAGAACATGTAACACTTTCCTCAGTTGTACCTCCAGATACTTTCTGTTTAGTTCGGTTGGGTTTTTCTTTGTCTCTTTCTAGCCTTCAAGGCTGCTTTTCCAAAACCAAGAACAAACATTCTTCATACTCCGTCCTCTTTCCTCTCTGCCTCCTGCAGAGCACCTTCTGGAGTAGCCCTGCCCCTTCTATAGCCCCTCTTATCCCTTGGACTTGGAGACATTTGGCCCACCCCCTTCAAAAAATAATGCTGTCTTTGTGGGAACTGTTTTTGTAGCTGTAGTGCTTCCTTATCCCATATACCAAAACCTCGTGTAATAGGCTTTGGCCAGACCACTAGACTGCTTAGTCTATCTAATATAGGAAGCCGGATGAGCCCAGTGTTCAGAAAGAGCTGATAAAATCTCTCACACTTTTGATCAAGAGAAATAACTGATGGCTACATGCTAAGACACGCAGAAGGGTCTGAATGACTGTGACCATAAGAGTCCTCTTAGCAAGCACCAGTGGCCACTGGAGTATGATTCTTGTATCAGGTCCTCAGGCTTTACTCCTGTTCTGGGTAATAATTAGTAATTTTATTTTATTGGTTTCTTGAGACAGGATCTCTTGTAGCTGAGACTGACCTTAGACCCTGATCCACTTGTTCTCGACCTCCTAGGTTCAGGGGCTACAGGCAAGCACCCCCACAGCTGGCTTCTGTGGTTTTAAATCAGTGACTCAGATGAAGACATAAATACAAGGCCTGTCTGTGAACTATGTGGTTGACTTGAAGCAAAGAATTTTAGACAACAGGATCCAAGTCCAAAATTCCAGAGACAACAGATGAGGGAGTCAATGTCTAGTTCTGCTCTTGGATCCAAAAGCCCAACAGTGAGCCAGACTGCCAACGACAAGGTGGTATCAAGGTTCTAAGCCTTAGTCACCAGAGTGTGAACAGGGGGCTGGAGAGGTGGCTCAGTGGGGAAGAATGCTTGGTGCTCTTCCAGAAGACTTGAGTTTCATTCCTAGCATCTTTGTTGGGCAGGAAGCTCACAACTGCCTGTGACTCCAACTCCCTGGAATCCAATGCCCCCTCTTCTGACCTACACACACACACACACACACACACACACACAGAGAGAGAGAGAGAGAGAGAGAGAGAGAGAGAGAGAGAGAGAGAGAGAAGGGGAAGAAGAGAAAGAGAGAGAGACATATACATATAAATGGAAAAAAAAGACCTATCTCAGGTTGCATAAGCCTATTCAAAAATTCATGTTTAAAATGTATGAGCACGTGTGTGTGTGTGTGTGTGTGTGTGTGTGTGTGTGTAGTTTAAATAGATCTATGCAATTTTGTGTGGTAATGCTCCCCTCTCCAAAAAACAAAAAAATAAAACTGTAGACTGTCTAACAAAAACTCCAGTGCTAGGTACCCGAAACCTCCCTTTCAGTTGTTGATCAGGGATGTCCAAGAGACCCCAGAACAATCTAGGCCACTACCATTGCCCTTGGTTGCCTCCCCAGGACTTGAAGGTAAGACCCTCTGCAGAAAACATCACACACTAGAGACAGGACCTGGAGGACTGAGCTATAAGCTTCCTTCCTGAGGATCAGCTCTCATGGTTGCTATGCAATCTTCCAAGGAAGAACTGGTAGCTCTACCCACACGAGAGCGTAAAAGTCACAACTGGCCAGCAAGAGATCCTTAAGGATGCTATAGTGACAACTTTATCTTGGCAGTAAACAACAGATGTCTAATTGCACTTAAGGCCCAAGCACGACAAGAATTCTTGCCTAGCATTGTAAATCTAGTCAACTACCCATTGCTGCAGGTCACGGAGCCCAGCAGAGAAACTACTACTTTCCTAAACCAATAAAACTTCTAACTGTATTCTAAATATTGATGCTTTTATTCATAGATAAGTGTGGCTCTCACTCCTCATCAAAGAAGCTTCTTTTTGCACAGTCTATGACCAAGGTCCACAACTGGTCAAAATGCACAGGATCATACAGTGACCAGTTCAACTGATACACCCACAATGCGGCCCCTAGACCCAAGGTTCAGCCACAATGCAGCCCCTAGACCCAAGGTTCAGGGAGAATTACAGAAAGGGGAGCAGAACGATTGTGAGAGGACCAGGATGCCCTGCTGTGTCTGGCTGTTCTGGACACAGCAGGGAAGCCACACCCGTGAAACCTCAACAAGGTGGTTGCCTAAGCAAGACCTGAGTAGTAAGTACAGTCGTCAATAAGCCAGTGTGGACAGGGAGCTCTTACACAGGCCACCCCTGAATGAAAAGCTGCAGGTCGTCAGTGGCTGCCGAGAGAGGGAGAATCGATTTTCTTCAGGGATGAGCTTCCCGGTAAGTTATTCAAGTGGTCATCCTTAGCGTGTGTGTGTGTGTGTGTGTGTGTGTGTGTGTGTGTGTGTGTGTGTG
>JANHMN010000008.1:9255137-9277660 GCA_030674055.1 Rhabdomys pumilio | reverse complement strand
CTCTCTCTCTCTCTCTCTCTCTCTCTCTCTCTCTCTCTCTCTCTCTCATAAAATAAAAACAATGGCTCCACCAAATGTGCTAACACAATAAACAACTTGAACATTTCCCATTTTCATTAGCACCACAATGAGAAACCACCAAGGAGAAATTATTTCAAAACAAGGGTAACTTTATTGTATTAATTTTACACTGTAAAAGAATATGGAATAGAGCCTTGTCTAAATCCTCTTGCTGACTCTCTTGTAGACAATGTCGCCCAGAGTCATGGTCTGAAAGTCAGAAGAGGTATTATTAAATATTTTGTTGATGATAAACTGTAAAACAAACAAAAAACAATCTTCCCAAATGGCTCCATCAAATGTGCTAACACAATAAACAACTTGAACACTTTCCATTTTCATTAGGAACAGAGGGACGACTGGCAACCTTTTCTAAAACAGCATGCTGGGTCTCCTCACTTTCTTGTGCATGTGGAGAGCTGTCTTTCCAACCATTGAATGGTTTCTTGAATCAATGACAGCTATAGAAAAACCATCCAGAGCAGCCTAACCTACTGTCGCAAAATTTCATTGACATCTATTCCTGCACATTAACTACCTGTAGCTGAACACAAGGATATGTACAGTGGGTCACTAGACTGGAACATAGTAGGTGCTATCTACTTTCCTCTTACATTTGCGGATGAAGCACACTGGGCACAGCTGCTCTTTTGTAGGAGTGAGGGGCAAGAGTGTGGGGCGTGGATGTTGTTTCATGATTGATGCTTCTCTCTCTCCATGGTGGAGGGGGGTTTTCACTTGACCAGACGGTGTCACTTAGACGGGGTTTGCCTTTTGTGACCCCCTAAGGTGCATTTTGGATACAAAGGAAAGCTGGAAGACCTGACCATGAGAGAAACACTATGAATTGCTGTAGTGGGACAAAACATGACCAGCAGCTGGGCATGGAAGACGATTGCATAGGAGTGCATACCCAGTGTGTCATTCATTAGCAGCCATAAACTTGGTTAAAAAAAAAGTGACTTCACACCAATGCCAAGTGGGCAGAGGCATTTATTAGGCACCTGGGGTATGGAAGATGCCTGGCTCTGTGGCTCATTAGTTAGTGTTAAGGCTGTTAATCACTCTGACGTTATCAAATAGGAATAGCAATGAAAAAACAAAGCCTCTCTGTGGAGGTTTTCATTGGTGAAAAGTGCTAACACAGGAGGCCCTGAGAGATCTGCAGACACTGAACTCTGGGAACATCTCTGGGTTGAATGGACTTCTGTCCTATGGCCTGAGTGTGAGGTTTGAGGCCCCGTCCCAGCAGAAACAGGGACAGGCCAGCTATGCTCTGCACATGCTGTCCTGTGCCTCAGCACACCAAGCACTCCTCAGCCCATCCTGTTTGGTGCTGTTGGGGAAAGAGTAAGTGTCAGGGAGTGAGCAAGGAGGAGAGAGGCAGAGAGGCAGGGGAGTGGCTGATTCTGAAAGTGGAGGACAAGGAGGTGTGAGACACCAGGTGAATTAGGAAAGGGTGTCCCTTCCTCAAGATACTGCTCTTCTATCTGACAGGAAGTCACCCTGATATTCTGTCATGGTTTGGCAAGAACAAGATGTTTGCAGGTGTGCTGAGTGCAAATCCTCACTGTCTATAGTGTGAACAGACTCCCCTAGGGCTGAGTAGTGAACAGCTGTGAGATTAGCCCAAGAGACTGACCCAGGTCAGGAAGCCCTGATGCTGCTGTTTGACAAGCTCTCTGGACATTGCCTTCTTTCCCACATTTAGAAAAATGTTGTTCAATAGATTTGATAAGATATCTATCAACTCTGTGATACATAGTGGATCCTCTTAGGTGGTAGAAGACATTGACAAGAGGCAAGGTAGAGTCACGGTCTCGGGAGGAAAGGGTGGAGAATGAGAGATGGGCAGCCAACTGTACCGTATCCTTTCTACCCCCATTCACTTCCAGCACTGGGGTGGCAAGACCAGAGTGCCAACTTACGTTGGTGATTGTGTCTCCATTGAGTTCAGTCACGGACTTTATGCCTTTGAAAGTTGTCACCATTTTATTGTCACCTTCCATCTTAACGGTTGCCTGCAGGGAAGACAGACCATGGCCCATGAGCAAAGGCCTAGCAATGAAGCTGATGAAGCTGGTTCTCTGCATGTTAGCAACTGGCCTGTCGTATCCAGTTCTCTAGTGCTAAATGGAAATAGGGCATATTTATGAATGAAAGGAAATGTCAGGCCAACCTAAGTGGTTCTCCCCTGGGGGGCGGGGATCCTAAAATAAGGTATATAATCTCATTTCTCAAGCTTATGGAGGGAGGAGGTAGCAAAACTCCAGTCACCAGCATCTGGGAGGATTCAGTTTAATTTGGCTATCGAGCCTTTTTTATTGTGGTGCCAATTCTAAGCCGTATACATCAAGGAACGCAGTAAACAGAAATGGTCTGGGCACAGTGCTTCAAACTTTCCAGCACTTGTGAGGCAGGAGCATGAAGATGCTGAGTTTGAGGCCAGTATGGGATACATGGCAAGGTGCTAAGAGGGGAAAAAAGAGTAAAAGGAAAAGAAGCCAGAGGGATGGAGGGAAGAGACCTAATCAAGAGCATAAGACACCAGCCAAGTTTAAATATCTGCCTCTTCAATGGGCATTGAAAAAGAACTGTAGTAAAACTCATGACACCTGACCCTCATCATGAGCAACCAGGAGAATCCTCCCCTGCTCTTCTTCTCGAAGTGTAAAAGAGGCAGAAATAAGAGCAACCAAAAGAGATAAAGAGACTCCTGCCGAGCCTGAGGCACAGAGTTGCCTGGAAAGGCAGGAGCAGAGAGAACAGATACATAGTCCACTAGCTACCCTGGACTGTGCAGGTCTCATAGGGAGGGGCAGATGACAGGTCCCACAGCCTCTGTATTTCTCTGCTATCACCTGTCCACTGCTCTCACAGCCCACAGACACCTGACATTGCTGCCTGGAACCATCTCCCAGAAAGCTGCCCTGGCTCAGATAAAGGTTCTCACTGACACCAGTTTGCCCCAGTTCCAGGCTCTCCTTGAAGAACTCTGAGAGCCAGGAGCACTGTGCCTGGGAGACCCCAAGACTGAGGATCCTGCTCTGTGTCCCCTTCCCCCACATCCTCCACAGTGAGAGCCCAGATACCTATGATCCCTGAGACAGTGAGAGAGAAGTCTACTCTCAGAGCTCTCTGTGTCTCCTGCTGAAGTAGGTTCAGTGACATGGTCTTTGTTAGGAGAAGTTTTGGGAAACAGACGGTGGCCATAGATGGGACTACATACCTTGACCTTTTCCCCAGTCATGGTCTCCAGTTCACACTCCTCTCCCAAGGTGAACTCATTGTGAACTACTTTGGGTCCATAAGTGATAGTGAGTTTGATTTTCTTCCCTTCATGCACGATTTCTGACACTCCTTTGATGTCCCTCCCTTTCTGGATGAGGTCTTCAGGCAGACCTGGTAGAGACCATGTAAAGTTAAAAACTGGAAGAGGCGAGACCCCACACATTTCTATATAGCAGATCTGTGAGCAGTTAGGCCTTTGGTTTCTGATCTGGAAAGTCAATAGTCTTCTAGTATTTTGCCAATTAGTACTATTATTTTTTGAGACAGGGTCTCTTGCAGCCTAGGATAGCCTTAACTCAACTATATGGTTGAGGATGACCCTGAGTGTCTGATCCTCTTGCGTTCACCTCCTTAGTGCTAGAATAGCAATCATGTGCCATCATACCTTATATGGTGCAAGAGATTGAACCCAGGGCTTCATGCATGCTGGGCAAACACTCACTGACTGAGCTACATCCTCAGCCCCCAGATTCATTTGTAGTAAGGATCCTTTCCTCTGTGGCTCCCTCTTCTTACTCATTCTCCCTCCCAGGTTCCTTCTTCTTTAGTGGTCTTGCTCTTAGAGTATAAACACTTCATCCTCCAGAATGTTTACCTTCTAAATCCAATTATTCCTGAAGCGATCGGGGAGCTATGAATAATTGGGCCATGTGCAAGGTAGGACCATGCCAGCAAACTTGCTGTGGCCTCTGGAGTCAGGGCTCTTGGGAGTTAGTGTACAAAAGTCCTTTTCCCTAGAATAAGGCTTTGCAGATTTTAGAACAAATCTGTGCTTTTCCATGAACGGAGGTTCACAGGAACCATGGAGTTCACAGCAACAGTGGAGGGTCCCTTGCACAACTAAGGGATCCTCAAATTCATGATCTGTGACTTGTCTGCAAAAGAAGGTCCAAGTCCTAGGATGACCAGGAGAGTCACTGGAAAACTCCTCAATTTGGTAGGGCCTGGACCCCCTTCTTCCACCTCATCATCAGACCTTGACTAGCTAGCCCCTCATTGCTGCTACGTCAACTTTAGTGTCTCATTCAGCACTCACCTATTGCCTTCATGAAGGGCTCAAAGTTCTCTTGGCTCTGCAGTTGGTACTTGCCGGAGAAGTTCATGGTGGCAATGAGGCTTCCTTTCCACAGCTGACCACAACAGCTCTGCCTGCCAGGCCACCCACTGTTGGCTATTTTATAAGGGGCTTCTTCCTCCTCAAATATAGGCCATAGGTCAGTGATTGTCGATTTCTTTATGGCCAGGTTCAAACATTAACTCCTGAGAGCAATGGTCAACGATAAAAATCAGAATGGGCAAGGCAGAGGTTTGTTCTAATTCAGCAAACATTAGTGAGTCCAATCAAGGGCAAAGCTCTCTGTAAATGTTGCCTTTATAGAGATTTACACTGCTCATGAAATAAGTGTGCATGCATGAAATGTATGTTGACAGATGTACATATGTGAATCACATCTCTAGCAATGCACATATGCATATATACTATGTGCACATGTATGTGTTTGTACACTTGTATGTGTGCATATGTTTATATACACATAGCTACATATACATATGTACATATATAAACACATTTATAGACATGTGCCTTACATGGGGAAAAGACCTTTGAGCTCAAAACCCTTTTCACATAACTTCATGTTTATTTCTCAATTTTTTATTATTCTACAAACATAATTTTACATATATTTTATCAGTCCCTAAAGCTGTTTTATATTCTGAGCATTCTTCCTCAATGATTCCAGGCAATCTTCAGTTCGGGCAAGCCTCCCTTTTGAAGGCATCTACTGTCATCAGGTGCAAGCTCTTCAAAGCAGCAGTCTGAAAATTTAGATCATTTTGTCTGGTAGAGACAAGTCAAGGGAAGAAAGATGGCATTGCCTGCTAACTTTGTTCCATCCCTGCCTCAAAGCCAGGAACAGGGAACCAAGATGCTACATGGGAGTATGGCCTTGGGGAAAAGGCAGAGGGATGCTTCCAAAGATCTCTGATGACCTTGTTTGTCGTGGGGAGCAGAGTTGTGTTACCCAGTGCATCTTCATCCCCTCAGTTCCTGCATCCCAGGCAGCTGTCAGCAAGTGCCGCTTTCTCTTTCACAGCCCATTTCTCTTCTGTGCTTAGACTTTAGCACCAGCCTCTTCACCTACAGCCATCAGCCCTCTGTCCTCTAGTCTTCTCTACATAGGCTGTTGTAAACCAGAGCCTGGGGTATGCCACATCTCCGTTTTAAACCTCTAATGGTCCCTATTGCTCTAGCACTGACAGGTCCTGGATAGTGTGGAAGGCCGGTGTCTACCGTCCTGACTGATCACTGCTCTCATTAAAGCTTGTACTTTGCTATCATGAGCTCTCATTTTTGTCTTGCAAAATGACTGCCGTTGCCTAAACTTCTATCGAGGCTGTTAGGCTTGCCAAACCCAGCCTAGTCACACACACACCGCGCCCCTCCACTTTCTCTTGAGATCACAGGCACAGATCAGCTGAAGGTGTCAGGGGTATCCATTGAATTAGTGTCTCTTCTGCTCTTTTTCTGTCCTCCAACTGCCTGCCTCCCTGTAAGCCCTCCCAGCCAGTGGACCACTATATAACATCCCTACCCCCTTCTGTCTCCTCCACTCAGCTGGGCTGGCTTCTCTACATTCTTCCTCACTGTGTTCCTTCCTTGGGATTCTCGATGGATGGCACATAAAATGAGCTCAATCAGTGATGGTTCAGCAAAGAAAAACCACCAAAAGATAATGAGGCCATGGCTCTTGTGTAGAGGTAGTGGGAGATACGGAGTAGTCAGATCAGCAAGTCAGTCCTGTTATCAGTGAATCATATGAGTTCTGAGGCAAGGGGACTGGACGGCAAGTACGATTGTGTGCATGAACTTGGGCAAGCGTGTACCTTATGTGGCTGCAGCTTGGCTGAGAGGCCAGGGGGGTATATGTGAAAGGGATGAAGATTGTTGTTCCAGCCCTGAGAGCTCAGCTTTCTCTTCTCACCCCTAGTATTCTTTTTCTTTTCTCTATAATCCTTCTCAGTCATCCCAGCCTGTGCTAAGCCCATGGAGACAGATTTTTCATGGAGTCCCCTCTGTTCCTGGCCAGTTCCCTCTCACTTGCATCATAATCACCAAAATGACAAAATGCTTTGGATACCCAGCCCATCTGCCTTCCCGCAGCTTTATACTCCACCCAGAAACTTGCTGGGTTGCAGATTCTACCTTTAGGCCACACAGGTCTGCTGGGTGAGAATGAGAGGGAAGAATTTGAGCTGATGAGCTCGTGTTAGGTGCATCCATGGCTCAGGAAGACGTCTTAGGATCAACAGTCATGCCAGCCTACAGTAGGGGCGAATACTATCATCTCAATCACACAGACTCCCCAGAACCTCTGCAGTTTGCTGCTTCTGATCCAGCCAAATGTTTGAATCTACAAAGTCTTTGAATCTACACACCACATGTCCAGTGTTTGAGCCCTTCTCATTCATCCCTGACAGGTGGCATTTATATGCATGATGAGAGCAGAGACATCAGTTGAATGTAGCAGCATGCAGATCCCAGCCCTGACACAGGTGACCACTCTGCCTTTCCTGACCAGCCCTCTTCCAATAATGTTGAGGACATGAAGCTTTGAAATCTACAGAGAGCAATACAGACATGCACACAGACTAAGTCAGCTAAGAGTATGTGAGTTCTTTAATTTTGGTTGGTGACCAAGAGTGAGCTAATGTCTCAGTGTCTCTTGGTACTGAAGGTCAGGGAGACAGTATTTTAAAACACAAACCCCACAGAAATCATAATTTATATAAAAGCTTGGTGAGGGTCAGAGTAACCATGAAACACTCATTTTTGACAGTACATAGTAATTATTTCAGTAATTAATATCATAACAATTATTTTTGACTTATACCTTTTTCACTTAGCTTAATTTGTGTTAAGTTTGTGTAAACTTTATACATCTGGACCATAGACAGGGTCGTGAAAATCTCATAGGTGTTGCCAAGGTTGATGTGACTGTTCTGAGGTAGAGGGCTGAGAGTTATCTAAGAAAACAAAAAATGTCAGGACAAGATGGCGTTACCTTGTGTATGTGTGTGTGCGTGTGTGTGTGAGCATGATTGGATGAGTTACTTGGAGAAAGCTTGTTTGAAATTCCAGCTGGACAACAAAAGCCAAGATGGAGAAAACAATGATTCTCTTGTACAGAAGACCAGAAAAGGCCTGGAGGGGAAGCAGAGGGACCTATGAGGCTGCAGGCAGTGCTCCAGCGACAGCCAGGCCTGCTGCCCTCTTGCTCAATACACTAGACTCAAACAAGTGAGCAAACAGGAATAAGAGGAACCAGTGAGCGTTTAGAGCACCGGCTGCTAAGATACCTCCAGTGGGCAAAGCAGGGATCCCAAGAAGGCCAGCGTTGATTTTGGTGCTAACTCTTCACTTCAAAGTGAATGCTACCCTTGTTTGAAACCCTTTTTTCCTGTTTCAAAGGTTTTTGAAGATGGAGTTGGGCTGGGCATACGGCTCATAAGCACAGGTGGCCTATGTCTGTCTGATGATCCTGCAAGGGAGCCCTGTGAAACAACTATGACCATACCTGAGCTCCCTTCATTATATCTGTCATAGAGAGCCACTTCCACTGGAGTGTGTGGTGTTTGGGTGTACCATGATGGCTGAACAAACCTAAAAAAGCTGGATTTGTGTGCTCAGAGCAGAATGTAGGAGCAGCATCCCAGCATGAAGCTGGAACTTTGAGTGGTGGCTCTACAGCTAAGCACTGTAGCCAGCAGCCTTGGCCATCCACAAGTCCATCTATTCCCTGAGCTTAAGAACTGAGGAGTTTGAGTTGGTGGTGGCAGCTCAACCCAGGAGAAGTTCTGTTTCCTCAGAAGGTCATCAGTCTTAAGAATCAGTAGCTGTCACCATTTCGGATTCTGAAGACTTCCACACTCTGGTGCAGAAACACTCCTACCATAGGTACAAGGCCATTCTCAGCAGCCAGATGTATCAGACAGCTCTTCTAGGACAGGCACATATGCTGTCACTAGCCTGCTCAGTAGGAGCTTCTGCCCCCTCATTTAGCCCTTTGCATCTACCACCTGTCCAAAGAGCTAGTCCAACATGGTGGAATACTATAATTTCTATCATAGCAGCTAAAAGATGGAAATGGAAGGGAGAGGGCAGAAAAGAGGGAGGGGGAAAACTGGGAGAGTTGCAGAGTTGCAGTCTACTGCCAATGAAATAATCACCAAGGTAATAGTGATAGAGTCATGCCCATCCAGCCCACCCAGCAAGTTCTTATTTGGGAGGATCTGTGGGCATATATATAGATAGCATGCTCCCCCATGCACCCAGCTGCCTGTAAGATGTCACACTCATATAAAAGCAATACCTGACATATAAAAATCTCACACACATGTCTTCTTCTCTTGGTCACAGATGACAAGCTGCAGCTTTCTGGGGCCCAAGGTAGGCATGGGAAGGGAGGCATGAAGCTTCCTACACAGGGCAAATCAATATCAATCCCAGAGGTCTCCGGGAAAGCCTGAGTCTTGAGTAGCTTTTCTGGAATCTGAGGAAGAGAAGAACACATGAACTGTATGACACAAGTTCTATTGGAACTTCTGCTTGGCCTCTCACTTCCTGTCTTCCCCATTAAGGGAATGCCTTACAAATGGGGACCAACTCTGGGGACATGAGGCTGGCTCAGGGCCTGGCACAGCAGATGAAGATGGTGTAGCAGACTTAGACTGACAGCCTAACAGGAAGGAAACGTAAAGCAGGCTAGGAGATAGATGGAAGACAAGGATTCGCCCCCTGCCCCAGACCTCACACCTCAGACATGTCCAATTGAAGACAACCCTAATAGCTTTCAAGATTTTGAGGGGGATGCATGAGTCTTCAAGTCACAGAGTCAGTAGCTATTTCAAAAAGCAATACTGTGTGGCTCACGTCTGTAATTCCAGCACTTGGGAGGCAGAGGCAGGTGGATTTCCTTGAGTATGAAGTGTATCTGAGCTACATAGTGAATTATAGGCTTGCTAGGACTACAGAGTAAAAACTTTATCCAAAGTAAAAAATGTCGGGGTTGGAGGAACAGCTCAGTGTCGGAGAGCATTTGCCACTCTTCCAGGGGACTGGAGTTCTGTTTCCAGCATCCATGTGGCTCACAACCGCCTGCAACTCCAGCTCCAGGGCATCTGATGGCCTCTTCTTGCCTCTGTGGCCACCTACAACCACGTATTATAAACTCACAAAGAGACATATACACAGTAGAACTTAATAATAATAATAATGTCACAGTTGTGCGTAGTTTTATATAAAAATTAGGCGTGCACAATGACATATTCCACCTCCTCGCTGGTAAAGAGACAAAGGTCAGCTACAATGACAAGTTCAAGTAGCGTCAAGAAACGAAACAAAACAGACAAACAAACAAACACAACAACAAAAACAATAACAAAACCTTCCAATACCACAGGCACAGCTTTGGATTTTTGTCAACTCAAAGATGCAGTCTCTTTTCTCTGACCTGGGCCACGGAAGGACAGAGCGTGGGTTAAGTCACTGATCTCGCTGTGTGTCCTAACCACCCTGAGCCTCATCAGGGCTCTGTTTCCCTTACCCGTTATGGTCATAATACTCTTTGCCTGGTGAGAACTGCGTCCCTTGAGCATGAAGCTCTAATTACAAAGCTTCAGGACACTCGGCCTTTGCGCCTGCCTGTTTCTTTGCCAGTGTCAGCGTTTTAGGACCCAATTATAAACTCATCTCTTGGCTTGGTGGGGGTCAAAGGGGGTGTCTTCTTTCCCATCACTATGGCCTAGTGGGTAGTGTCTCCAATCCTAGGTTTGCTGACGGTTCAGCTGAGTCGTATAGGCTTGAGCCCTAGGCTTTTTGCGTACAGGCCATATGGACCCAAGCTGCTGGCCACTTGAGTCTGTGTCCAGCTCTGGCAACCGCCCAAATGACCTAGAGTGATCTCATTGCTTTTCAATGAAGCTTCTAACTGCCCCAGAGTTCCTAGAACCTGGGGTGGGGACAGTTCATCTGAAAACTGTTAAGGTTCAACTCTCACTCTCCAGCCAGGCTTGGGGCGAGCTTGTGAGTTCTTTAACAAATTCCCCTGCAGCTGGGGATACGGCTCGGTGACAGTTGTTTGCCTATTGTGCACAAAGTCCTGGGTTTACTTCTGAGTTTCCCTATGGTAACCCCATGGAATTTCCCTGTGGCAACTATGTTCTGGCCTAAAACGAGACCTGTCTTAGCAAACCATGGTGAGGGTTTTGATGTTGTTTTCTTTTTTAGAAATCTATCTTTGAACGAGATAACTGGATGGGGAGAGGGATGGGAAGACAAAAGTCAAAACAGATACCAAACAACAGTTGCGAATGGCGGGGGAGATGCATCCAGTCAAGATGACAGCTGGGTAACCCTGACAACCTGAGTTCAATTCTTGGAACCCTTGTTAAAACTAAACAAACAGCGCTGCAGTGCACACACCTGCAATCCCAGAATTCCTAGGGAGACATGGAAGGTAGAGGCAGGAGGTTCATGTGGAAGCTTCTCGGTCAGCTTCCAGGAGTTCACAGCACAGCAGCAGGATGCCCACCTAGTAAGGTGAAAAGAGAGCCTTCTGAAAGCTGGCCTCTGAGTTCTACATGCACGGCATGGTTGCACCTGCACACACGTAAAAATGTAAATAGGTAACAAATAAATAAACACATGTTTCTTAAAGGCACAGGTAGTGGCGTGAAAGGAACTATAGAGAGTGTACTCAGTGTGGGATTCAAGAAAAGTAAAAGGTTTCGAGCCCACAACAACCAAAAATTAATTCAAAAATCAAATGTGTGTTGAGTCCCAAATTTTTCCGGCATAGGTTAATTGTTATTTCAGAAAAAAAAATTTTAACTTCATATTAAGGACTGAACCTAGAGCTTCATACATGCTAGGAAAGAACTGTACCACTGAGCTACAACCCAGCCGTGGTTCCGAACACACGGCAGACACATTTGTGCTGAGCACGCCGCCATGCCGTTAAATGAACCTTGGCTCAGGGTCCAAACTATTACATGTTACTGTGGTGATTTGAAGAAGAATGGCCTCTATAAGTTCATATAGTTTAATACCTAGTCACCAGGAAGTGGCACTATTTGGGAAGAATCAGGAGATGTGACCTTTGTGGAGTAGGTGTGTCACTAGGAGATGGGCTTTGAGGTTTCAAAAGCCCATGCTAGTCCAGTGTCACCCCCTTCCTGCTGCTTGTGAATCAAGATGTAGAACAACCACCTACTTCTCCAGCACCACGCCTGCCTGTGTGCTGCAGGACTCCCCGCCATGATGACAATGGAGCAAGCCTGTGAGACTGTAAGGCAGCCTCCATTACAGGGTTTCTGCTATAAGAGTTGTCTTGGTCATAGTGGGCGTCTTTTCAGAGCACTAGACACTGGCTAAGACCGGTATGAACGCTGTGTTTTGACCGTGAACACTAAACTTTCTGTTCTTATAGAAGCATCGCAGTTTGATTACGGAAAGCAAAGATATCATTTTCCTAATACCATTCTTTAGCATATAGGTATTAAGGTAGTATAAGTTTTTAATATATTGTGTTAGGATGCTTGATTTTTAAAATTCCTATCTCCATTATTGATGCAATTAAAAAAATCATTCAGTGAATTTTGAGATGGACAGAGTTTCCAGCTTCTCAAATGCTCCTGTACGCACTTCTGCCATTTTGTATGATATTTTCAGCACTGACCACTCTAAAATCAGAATTTTGATCAACTTTGAAACATGTTACAGTATTCATACTCTATGGTGTCAAATATTTGGTCAAGATTTATTCATGTAAAAATAAATAAGAACACTCATTCACATGAAAATTTGCTTCTGTCTTTAACAACCGGGAAAGTATATGTATACAGAGAATTATTTTAAAGTGAATTTCTTTTTTAAAAATGTAATTTCATTTACTATTGGTGTGTGTGTGTGTGTGTGTGTGTGTGTGTGTGTGTGTGTGTACGCACATACGATGAGTGTAGGTTCACACATGCCATGATGACTATGTTGAAGTCAGAGGATAACTTTGGGGAGTTGATGGTATCTTCCTGCTGCAGGTTCTGGGGCTTGAACTCATGTTGTAAAACTTGTGTGGTAAGTTTACCTCTCTCCAACTGTTGAGTCAATCCAACCACCCCAAAGTAAATAAATGTCTTTCTTTAAAACAACAACAACAAAAAAAGCTTTATGACAGATGCCACTTAGGAAAGACTAGGGCATTCGAGAGAACTTTCTGGAGATGGACCACTGTTTTGCCTGGCTATGTGGGTAAACTCTGAATTGCAGGGCCTTCAGAGATTTCATCCGAGGATTGCTTCTCACTGCTGCTATGCCGTTCCTGTCACTATTACATAGCCTAATGACTCCTGGGCATCAGCCTACCCTATTGGGCAGATTTTTCAAAGAACAACATGAAGACATACTTTTATGTAGTAATGCTATGTAGATAAATTGATGATTTCATGATTTCTAGAATCCCTAAATTTATGCAAATAACGCATGCCTGATGCCCATGGAGGCCAGAAGCAAGCAACAAATCCCTGGAGCTGGGGTTACAGGCAGCTGTGGGCTGCTGTGAGGGTGTTGGGTATTGAACCCTGGTCCTCTAGAAGAGCAGCCAGTGCTCTTAACTGTCGAGCCATCATGTATGTTCATCTCTCTGTTACATTTCTTTCTTTCTTTGTTTCTTTCTTTGTTTGTTTCTTTCTTTCTTAAAAATATTATTACTGGTGTGTGTGTGTGTGTGTGTGTGTGTGTGTGTGTGTGTGTGTGTGTACATGGTATGAAAATGGGGGTGGTACACATGCCACTGTGATCTCATGGAGGTCAGAAGACAACTTTGTGGAGCCTGTTCTCTCCTCCCAGCTTTATGTGGATTCTGGGTGTTGAGCTCCCGTTACCAGGCTTGTAAGCACCTTTGCTCACTAAGACATCTTGCTGGCCTGTAAATTTTTCTATGAAACACACACACACACACACACACACAAAGTACATTCAACAGATAACCTTTTCTCTACACAGTGACTCTTTAGAACTGTCCTTGTCTAAAATGAGGTCATTGCTTAATGGTCTTCAATGACTTCTTGACACTGTGGAATGGAAAAGCCTGGAGTGATGTGGGAAGGGCTTCAGAGAATGTGCGGATTGTCACTATCCCGACAGGTAAGTCTCCTATTTTGACTGCAAAAGTAAATACTATTTGTCCTCTGGTGTCTCTCTGTCCCTTGCCCTCTGAGGGTTGAGTGCTAACCTAATTGGCTTCAAGTTTGCATAACCTTTTAAAGCAATTAGTTTCCAACTTGCCACATCTCCCCTCCCCTCTGAATTCCAGCAGCTAGCTCTGGTCAGATAAATGTGCAGCCTTTCTGAGCCTTAGTGGCCACACAGGCATTCAACAGGCACCCCTCTGCAGAAAGACTCCCTGAGGTCTCTCTGCACAGTTACATCCCTATTTCCATCTCATTTTCCACCCTGTTCTTTTAACTCTATTATATTAATAGAGATAAAAGGATGAAGAGATGAAGAGTTGACTGAACACTTAGTGCTTTCTCTAACTAAATATTTTAAATAATACTATAAGGTAAGCATTATTTCCTAATTTTTTCTCAGATGAATAAACTATGTACCCAATTATCTACTCAACAAGAATACTTTGACCTACTGAGTGAAAATTGTACTGGAATTCTATTTCCAACCTACAAAGGAACTCACTGTGTAGTAAGGACCATAAGAAAAATGAAACCCCCCCTTTTAGATCAAATATAGTTGGAAAAAATCTCAAAATGTAGGCACAGTTTGAATTAAGTGTAAGAAGAACTTTCTGGTTGGGAGGGAGTCAGGATTTCTTCATGGAGAGATGACAAAGCGTTCAGAAGCATGAAAATGCCTGCTGCTGCAGAGGGGGTGTGTAAGAGATAGAAAGACGTAGGAGGCTTGAGGAGCTGGACTGGGGTAGCTGGGGTGGGAGCTGGAGGCAGGGCCTCAGCAGATAGGGAAGGAGGCCGCTCCCCCAGTACAGCACAGATGCATAGAGATAGATAGGCATTTTTAGTAATGATGATGATTGTGAATTTGGTCTAATTTGTGTTAGAAAATATGTATCAACTCACTGTCTTTTGTTTTTGTTTATTTTTGTTTTGTTTGTTTTTGTTTTGTTTTGTTGTCTTTTTGTTTTGTTTTGTTTTTGAAACAGAGTTTCTCTATGAAACCCTGGCCATCCTGTTACTTATTTTGTAGACCAGACTGGTTCCAAACTCAGAGATCGGCCTGCCTTTGCCTCCTGAGTGTTGGAATTAAAGGCATGTGTCACCACCACCAGGTACAACTCACTGTTTTATAAATATTGTTTAGAATAAAGTCAAGTGTGTTTTGTTTGTTTGGGATAGTAGGGATTGAACTTGGGCCTCTTACTTGCTAGGCAAGCAAATCTTCCCCGAGCTACATCTCATGCCCTCTTTTTGTGGTGCTGAGACTTGAGCCCATAGCCTTGAACATCCATGCTGGCAAACACTGTCTCTGAACTACTTCCTTAGTCCCAAGTATAAGGAGCTTATCAGAGAAAGATTGAATTTCCTCCTTTCTACTAGAAGATGCCTTCATAGGTTTTGACATAGATTAGGAATGTAATAATTTAGTCTAGTATAGAAAACACATTCTAACTAAAAATTGCAAAAGAGCAGATTTCACTAATGAAATGGGTTACTAAAGTATTGAAAGACCAAGAAGAGGAGGGGGCTTGGGTCTCTTAATGAGTGGGATAGAGTGCCGGATGGATTGTCCCTGCTTCTGTAGGCTTGGGGGTGGCTGTTGCCCATAGGTGTGGATGCAATCAAATGATGCCACATTTATTAGGACTTGAATCATAAAAAAGGAAGTAAAGACAAGGGCTGAGGGAACAGCCAGCATAGGGCATCTGAAGATCTGACAGATTCTAGTAACAGGAGATGAGACCTTGGGAATGGGCAGGAGTCTTGGACTGGAAAGTTTCTGCAGTCTTAACAGACCTCTTAGAGATCCATGATAGGTGACCATGAAGGGATGGCAGGAGTTGGTTGCAACCTCAGAAGCTTTGTGTGATCACCGTGGTGATGTTCATGCCATCTGCTGAGGAGTACAATGGAAAGAGAAGCAGCCAGCCTTCTCTTTCCCCATCTCCTGGACGTATTTTCCTCTCATTCCAGATCACTTACTATAGAGCTGTTGCTTGGATTGCCATCTCCTTCAACAAAACCGAGGTTCACATCTTTTCTTCCTGGCTGTCAAGGTGATTGATGGGAGAAGGGTACAAAGGTTCACTTCTGTTTCCAACCAGAAGCTTTTATGGTATTCAGACAGGCTCAGTGAATATTTGAGGAGACAGCTATTCCTCACCTTCTTTAGCTTCTGGCAGATGATTCGTCCGTTGTCAGATAGACTATACCCTTCACATCCTGAGGCCGGGAGCCAAAGAGATGGTTCAGAGGTTAAAAGTACTTACTGCCCTTGAAGAGGACCTGGGTTTGGTTCCCAGCACTCATGTTGGATGGCTCACATCTGTTCACTACAGCAGATTTAAGGAATCTGACCTCTCTTTTGGCCTCTGAGGGCACCTTTGTATACATGTACACAAAATCAAAAATAAAGCACATCTTAAAAAAAAAAAAAAAAAAAAAAAAAAAAAAAAAAAAAAAAAAAAAAAACCGGAGAGCAGATTCTAGCATCTATACCAATGACCCAACAGAAATGGCAAAAGGCAGATGAAAGTTCTTAATAGGTCTATTTTGACTTCCCTTCCTGCTTCAAATCTGTTTTAGGGTTTCTACTGCTGCAATAAAAAACACCATGACCCAAGGCAGTGTAGACAGGGAAGGACTTATTTGACTTATGCTTCATTGATGCAGGAAGTCAAGACAGGAACTCAAACAGGGCAGGAACCTGGGGGCAGGAGTTGATGCAAAGGCCACCGAGGGATGCTGCTTACTGACTTGCTCCTCATGGCTTGCTCAGCTTACTTTCTTATAGAACCCAGGACCACCAGCGCAGAGGGGGGTTATCACCTACAGTGGGCTAGGCCCTTCCACAGCAATCACTAATTAAGAAAATGTTCTATAGCAGTGATTCTTAACCTGTGGGTCATGACCCTTTTGGGGACCAAGCAACCCTTTCACAGGGGTTTCCTAAGACCATCAAAATCACAGATATTTACATTACAATTCGTGACAGTAGGAAAATTACAGTTGGGAAGTAGCAATGAAAACAGTTTTATGGGTGGGATCACCACAACACAGGGAACGGTAGGAAAGGGTTGCAGCATTGGGAAGGTTGAGGACCACTGCTCCACGGGCTTGCCTGCAGCCTGATCTTATGAAGCCATTGTTTCAAATGAGGTTCCCTCCTCTCAGATGACTTTAGCTTGTTGGTGACATAAATCCAGCCAGCACAGCATCCCTCAACCGGTGAGATTCTGTGGGTTCCCAAATGTTTAAATAGCTAGTTTTGAAAAGGAAGTTCTTACAAACAAAAAGATTGTTACTATTCTTTGCTTTTGGTTTATCAGTGTTTGATTGGAAGGATTTTAACTTTTAGGAAATAAACCTAAGAATAAGTCAAGGGTCCAATGTGAAACTAGAGATGATAGGTTGAGGGTTTGTAATAATAGTTTTGCTATTTTCTTTTGCCTATTATATTTCACTTTCTGAGGGATTCTCATCTTTATCTGTATCTCTGGGGCTTACGAATGTTGTTGAGAAAAGCATTCAGGTCATGTATGTTGATTGGATAGATAAAAATAAAACAAGCACCACAAATTTCACTTTCAGGAGAGTCCTGTCAGGATCCTTGATTCCCTATGGGAATAACAGCAACAAAAGCCTTACAACGAGTGAAGATGAAACATTAATGAGCTCTAAGAGAGAAGGCCTGGGGTCTGTTCAATGGCATCTTTATAAACATTTATGGAAGGGTTGGGGCTATAGCTCAGTCGATAAAGCCCTTGCCTACCATGCATGAGGACCCAGGTTGCCACTCAACATGGCATAAAACCAGATGTGATGGCACATGTCTATGCCGTGGAGGTAGAGGCAAGAGGATCAGAAATAAAAAGTGTCATTCTCTGCTATGTAGTGGATTTGAGGCTGAGATAGAGACCATGTCAGCAAATAAATAAGCAAACAACATTTCATAGGAACTCATGCCTTTGGTGTGAAATGTTCTCCAGAAATAGCAGAGACAATAAAGGATTCCACGGCATACCAGAACTTACAAAATGTACATTGCCCACTGAGAGTGGTGAGACAGATCACCCCACCTGCTGATAGGCGTGTGTATGGGGATTGTTTTTAATCATGTGGGCAGTTCTGGCCCAAATTCCTCATTTCACTGAAGCTTTTGACAATTCAGTTAAATTTCAACTACATTTTATTTGACTGAACTATTCCCTGATAACTTAAGGGTACCAGGGCTGTCAGCCCTCGCAGGTTTTGCTGATAATAGCATGGAACAGAGTTAGTTTTCAAAACCAGGGCAAAGGGAAACCTCAATGTCTTGAGCAAGAACTGCAATGCTGATTCAAGGAGGGAAGCAAACCTTTATTTACAGAGATGTATAGCCCTGGCCGGAACAGCCAGAATTCAGTGGTGAACTTTATCCTACATGGCATAGCTCACCAATTTTCACTTATGCCCACAGGAACAGCCAGGATATGCTCAGTCTGCTTTCTTATAGGACCTAGGACCACCATCCCAGGAATGGCCCCCTCGCCATCAATTACTAGTTAAGAATCACTGCTCTAAAGGCTTAACCACAATCCAATCTTACGGAGGCATTTTCTCAATTGAGGTTCCCTCCTGTCAAATGACTTTAACTTGTGTCAAGTTGACATAAAACTATCCAGCACACCCTTGGTACATTACTGGATAGCTTGGGTATCTGCACTAGGCATAACACGTCTATTCCATAACCATCATAGAGTAAAGACTACTGAAGCCTGCTAGTCTTGCCAATGAAGAAAGAACTATACAGAGAGAGTTAGATTTACGGTAATGTTAATGTGACCACAACACTCTATGAGAATATGGGACTCTCACTCAGGACTCCAACCATTACACCCTTCTACTTCTTCAAGCTGCGAATGATCTTGGAGACACTACAGGAAGTAGAAGGTAACTAAAAGTGAGACTTTGTGATACAACTTCCATGAAGTCATTATCAGGGATGGGGTGAGACTTTGTATGATGCAATTGTTTGGAAGTCACCCAAGTGTGGTCCCTCACCTATGCCCTGTAAGTAATCCCAATAAACTCGTTTGTTCACCAACCTGGACTTCACTGGAAGTTTTACTCTGGTCTATTGTTGGCGCCCCATCTGGGATGAAGAGTCATTTGTTCACATCTCCCAAAGAAAAGTAAATTTAGTAAGCACATTGTTGAATTGTAAATAATAAGCCTGGAGGCTTTGAAGCCTTTCATGTTAGACCCAATGCAGTTATGAAGGAGAAGGGCTTATGTCCAACTCTCTGAGATGACGCTCTCAAAATTTCTAAAGGCTCAAAGAGAACGTCCTCCCTCTATGCACATTGAGTGCTGTGCCCATCTTTCACAAATGTACTGAGTTATGAAACTAAGTTTTTGACATTCTTTTTATTATTATTATTCCTATTGTAATATGACATTGTGGGGGCAACAAATATCAGGCAGAGGGCTACAAGCTTGCATGTAGATGTCAGAGAATGACTTTAAGGCTGGTTTTTTCTTTCCCTGTGTATGTGGGTTCTATAAATTGAACTCAGGCTGTGAGCCTTGTGCAATAAGAGTTTTCTCTTCTGTGCCATCTAGTCAGCCCATCTTTGGTATTTTTTTTAAGAATGGCACAATTCAAACACAGTTGATAGCTAGAACACTTGCGCAGAGATAGCACTTCCACCAAAGAACAGATATCAATTTCTCCTGGATTTTCAAGAACAGTAAACCTTATATCCAAGTAGCTTACATAAGACCCTATATCCAAATATCTTGCAGAAATGTCTCCCCTTTCCTCTTAAAACGTTCTGCTTTCTTGAATGATGAGACAGGTCAATAGTGCATGCCCAGTGACCTGAGTTCAATTTCCAGGACTGAAATAAAGAGTAAAACCACATGCCCATGCAGTGCACATCTGCAGTTCCAGAACCTCTCTGGTGAGATGAGAAGCAGGACAGAAAGATTGTCTGGAGCTTCTGAGTCAGCTAGCCTGAAGATTGCAGTGTAGCAAGAGAAGCAATGAGAGAGACTGCCCCAAGAGCAAGGTTTCTATCGATAGAACCAACTCCTAAAAGTTGCCTTCTGACCTCCACACAGGTATGTGAGACATGTGTGCCTCTATGCCTCACACATATACACTAATAATAAATACAAATTTAAATGTAAAATAAGATCTTGCCTTGCCCCTTTCTCAAACACGCACACCATTTACTGTGGTAGAGGAGTCTATTGCGTCACTCTGCTGTTCCCAAATATGTGTGGTTTTTTAGAGCCTCTTTCTCTTATTATTATTTAGGTTGACACAAGTATTTATTGAAGATAGATGAATGGATAGAAGCGATCATGTAAAAAGTAAAACTGCACACAATGGTGCATATCTGCAATCTGTTTCTGTGTTGCCTGGGAAACTCCTGTACTACGTGTCACCGCTTCTCTGATTTGCTGTTAACTCTTGTTGGTTGAGACTGTGCAAAGGAATCTCAGGGGGCGCAGACTCCTTATTCCAAGGACTGAGTCCAAGCCCGTGCGATGGCTTCCCAGCCACCATGTCACACTGAGCTGCTCCTCTAAAAGTACTGTGGGCCCTCGCTAGCTTCCAGCACTGAGGCTCTAAGGTATAAAGTGCTTTTTGACATTGACTCTGCTTTCATGCAGCAGGGACACAAACCTCCTCCCCACCTTTTTCAGCATGTCACCCCTTCCTCTGACCCTAATGAGCAAATGGAGGGTGTCACATAGTCATAGAAAGAGACTTAAATCCACCTTAGAAGGGGAAATGAAAACAAACAAGATACAAATCAGAAAGCCTCTTCTGAACTTCATCAGAAAGCATGGCCAATCCTTTCCAGGGATCGCTCTGTGGAAGTGGTTGGAGATCTGCTGGAGAGATGCCGTGAGCATCCTGGGATCTCTCCAGGGAGCTTTCTCCCCTTTTCTTGGGCCCTTTAGAAGATGCCCACTTACCCTGCAGGTTGGTCTCTGTCTTCTCCATCCAAGTCTCGATCAGCACTCTGACTTAGGAGACTTTCCTACCTCTCAAGTGAGCATCTCAAGACTGCGTCTTGTTAGACTCTAGTTAGACTCTCCAAATCTTCTGTGACTCTTGAGAAGGATCTCCATTCTCTACCCTCACCTGCATTTCCATTCCCCTTCATAGAAATATGAAACAGGCATCATGAAAGATTGAAAAGTGAAGGGTTACAGCTACATTTATATATCATAGATCCCTGGATACATAATCCTGGGGTGGCATTGGTCTCCTTCACTGCTGTTTTCCCATTTATAGAATAAGCAAGCTGTTGAGGTCTGATCTTTTGCTATGTTGCGTAATGTCAAATACTGGCCCTGGTTGCCCTTAGGGATGAGGAGATTCTCACATAGACCCAAATAATGCTATGTAACCTTGCCTTTCACGTTATTCCTGACTGGTAAATAAAGATGCCTACAGTTTATAGCTGGGTAGAAGAGAGATAGGTGAGGTTTACATTCCTGGACTTGGGAGTCTGAGGCAGGAGATGATGAGGGGAGAGGTAGGTGGAGAAAGGAGAAGATGCCATGGGGTAAGAGAGCCATGAAAACATGGCCATGAGGGCTGGCCACTGAGAGCTAAGAGCAGCCCAGATGGAACATAGCAAGTCGTAATGGAGAGTTATTGGCAGAAAAATACACAAATGGCATGGAGGGTAGATATCTGCCCAGCTCTGGTGCTAATTAAGGCTTATTATAAATATAAAAGTTTTGTGTCTTTTATCTGGGAACTGAATGTTCAAAGGTGGGGTGGAAACCCCCAATTGAGATTAAATATTTACCACAACAGCAAGCTTCTTATCTACTTATATAACAAATATTTATCAAGCATTTAACTAGCAGTTTGCAGAGTAGCAGTTCTCTCAAGGATCAACCTTGGCTGCTGTCTGAGGTCATTGGGAACATGGATGGAGATCAACCATCGATATTGTTGTAAAGGATCAAAACCTGGGGTCCTAGAGGCAAAAAGCAGCTTCTTTCTCCTGGGATTGCTAGGCAAAAGTTGAAAATATAGAGCAGGGAGCTTGGAGAGTGGCTAACTCATTCAGCTTTTCCTAAATCTGGTGCATTAATGCTGAAACGTGGGGCTAAACACAGAAATCAAGAAGCCCAAACTTGCCTTCATGGATGATGTAGAAGACCAAAGACCTTAAAAGCTTCAGTCTCAAAGTTCCAGCGTATTTGTGTGTTGAAGCTGGTATGTGAACTCTGGGGTCTTGTCTTCAACCCCAAACCCATTTTCCTACACAGGCTTAGCCTCACATGCTTGGAGTCACTTCCCAATAAATCTCTCTCTACTCATCCATTCTGAGACAATGCCAGTCTTGTTCCTAAACCAGCAGAGAAAGGGGTTTCAGTTTTCCTGCATCGTCATTGCCAGTAGTTGCTGTTGTCCCATCTTTTAAAATATAGTATCCACAGCATGTTTACATAATGCCTTCCTGAGGTTTTGATTCATATCTCTAGGAAGTCCACTGATGCTGCATACGTTTGCATGTGTTTACTGGTCAGTTGCATACCTCTTTGGGGGAAAATTTGCTCAAATTCTTTCCTTGATTCTAATTTCGTTTTGTTTTTAATTTTGAGTTAGTTGTCAGGAGAACTTCCTGTATTTAGATAGTTTTATGTTATCACGCGCATGATTTGCAAATGTTTTCATTCATTTTATAAGTTGTCTTTTCATAGACTCAATGGTGCAGTTTTGAGTATAAAAGATTTAATTTCCACCGAGTCACCAATGTTTTCAGTGTTTGTATTTTTGGTATTAATCCAGAAAACTACTGCCTAAACCAGTATTTTTATTTTTAAAATGTATTGCATACATTTTTATTTATGTAATTTTTAGTGTGTGTGTGTGTGTGTGTGTGTGTGTGTGTGTGTGTGTGTGTGTG
>JANHMN010000008.1:9238361-9251088 GCA_030674055.1 Rhabdomys pumilio | reverse complement strand
TGTGTGTGTGTGTGTGTGTGTGTGTGTGTGTGTGTGTGTGTGTGTGTAGAGATGGCTCAATAGTTAAGAGCAGTTGCTATTCTCACAGAGGACTTGATTTAGTTGCCAGCACCAACGTCTAGTGGTTTACAGCCACCTGTAGCTCTAGTTCCAAGGGATCCAGCGCCCTCTTCTGGACTCTGAGAGTAGCTGCATGCCCATAATGCACATACAGAGAAGCAAGCATATACATACATTTTTTTTAAAGGAGCATATTCATGACAAAAATACACAAAAGAACCTTTTACTCCTTACAGTATAAAGCAGTTAAGTCTGAGTTCCTTCAGTTTTTGCTTGCCTGATACAGTCTGTATTTTGCCTCACTTGTGGGAGATCTTCTCACTACTATAGAATTCTAGGTTGTCAGCACTGGTTTTCTCTCATCTCTTTAAAGACACACACTTGGGTTCATACTAGTGCTGACCCCTTTGTGAAGTCCGCTTGTATCTCCACTGTTATTCTTTCCATGTAACATGCCATTTTCCTGGTTTCTTTGAATACTTTTATCATCATTAGCTTTGGACACTTTAATTTATGGTGGACCAAGATACAATTTTCTTCTTACTTTTTCATGTTAACAGTTTTAATGAAACCTAGAGGGACTGCTACAATAATTCACTGAGTAAAGATGCTGCTGCCAGGCCTGATGACTTGGGTTCAATACCTGGGACCCACACAGCAGGGGACAGGAGTTGGCGCCTGAGGGTTGTCCTTTGACTGCGAGGCACTTGTGCATGCACACACATGTATACACACAACTAAGTAAAATATAAAGAAGTAGATGCAAAAATTGGGTTATTGTTTTTTCAAATATTTATTCCTGCTCTGTCCTTTGAAAGCCCCATTCATAACTCTAGCACACTGCTCCAATCTCCCTAGCTCACCAACATGTATTTTTCTAATTACAATTTTCTCTGTGTCTGGGTTCATATTTATTTGCCTCTTTGGGTTCACTGATCTTTTACTACTATTATTTTGCAGTATCTAATCTTTGAATCCCATACAGTTTAATAAAATGTTTTTGTGAGCATACCCATATATGTGCATATGCCCACAGAGGTCAAAAGAGGGTGTCAGCTGCTCTGGAGTCACAGGCAGTTGTGAAATACCCAGTGTGGGTTCTAGAAAGTGAAGTCTCTTAAGTCCTGAGGCAACTCTGCGGCCCGCTTCCATTCTTCTTTCGGCTTAGGCATCTTTAGGCATTGAGGCATTGCAGGTTTTGTCTCTAGAAGTTCTGAGAGATGAAAACCGCAATGCCTCTCAGAATTGTCCTATCTCTGTGTGACATGGAGGACATATGGAATATGAACTTCCACAGTCCTGCCTATAAAGTTAAACTCAAGACACACAGGTGTCTTGTGCTGCATCCCAGAATAAACACCAAGCGTACATGTGAGAATACAAAAATGTATCCACTGTTCTATGTTGATACTTACATGCATCCAGTCAAAAATTACCAGAAAAACAAATACACTTACTGAATCTCTCAGAGGCCAGTGTTTTACATGACATCATGTCTGGTTGTTTGGAAATTGTTTTCATATATTTTGTTAGTTCTTTGTTTTCATGCAGGGGATTTTATCTTGTCCAGAAACAGTAGTAGCAGCAGCAGCAATAATAGCACAGTAGTGACACTGGGAGCAGCAGCAGCACAGTAGTAATGGTAGTGGCAATAATAGCATAGTAGTGATGGTGGTAGCGATAATGACACAGTAGTAGTGGTAGTTATTATAGTAATGGTGGCAGGAGTAACAACATCAGTAGTAATGCCACAGTATTAATGGTGGTAATAATGGCACAGTAGTAATGGTGGTAGTAACGGCACAGTAGTAATGGTGGTAGTAACGGCACAGTAGTAATGGTGGTAGTAACGGCACAGTAGTAATGGTGGTAGTAATGGCACAGTAGTAATGGTGGTAGTAACGACACAGTAGTAATGGTGGTAGTAACGGCACAGTAGTAATGGTAATAGCTGTAATAGTGCATTAGTAATGTTGGCAGGAGTAATAACATCAGCAGTAATGGTGGTAGTAGCAATGGCACAGTCGTGACAGTGTTTCCTATTTTCTCCCCTCCTACTCACTTTATCTTCAAATGGCAGCAGTTTCATCTCTTCCCTTCCAGCTTTCCTAGCCATCATCTCTCCTCCTTGCATGATAATCTGCAGAGCCGTGACAGCAGCCACTGTTAGTCGTGCATTCTTTGGCTTATTCTTAATTTCACGTTTCCTTACATTTGAGGTGATCTAGGTTTGTAGCCTTTTTGCTTTGTTCTGTTTCACTGAGGTCACTGGTTCAATGGACAGTGCTACGTGCTGCTCTTTGGCTGCTCCCTAACTCGGCAGATACAACCAGGCTGTAAATACCCATGGTCTTAATCAAGATAACCCAAGCCTTATAGGAGAGCTCAGGTTTTCTGGGAAGAGGTAGGACAGTCTACAAGTATGAGGTCCGAAGGTCTTTATACATCATTGTCAAACCCGAGGTGACCTTGAGGTGGAAGTGGCGGCTCAGCTTTGAGATCATCAGAGGCTTCTGGCTAAGTGCTGATTTCAGGCTAGCCCAGTCCTAATCACAGGAGTCATTGCTCTGGCTGCTTCTCTAATCTCAGGAAGATTAATTAATGATCTGAGGCTCCCAGCCAGGTGGCCAATGGTCACAGGGCTACTGAGCCATCTACGGGGGACAGACACACAACCCGCACAGAGCTCCTGGCCACAGTTCATCATTGCTCCAGCGTGGAAGAGATGTCTCTCTCTCTGTGTATCTGTCTCTCTCTGTCTCTGTCTCTCTCTGTCTCTCTCTGTGTGTATGTGTCTGTGTTGTGTTGTGTTTTGTGTGTGTTGTGTTTTGTGTGTGTGTGTGTGTGTGTGTGTGTGTATGTGTGTGTGTGTGTGTGTGTGTGTCCAGCCCTAAACTTACGCAGTAACCAAACTACCCTGCACATCAGAATCGGTTTGCCCCCTGCTCTGAGACTCTGCCTGTTCTGGGGTAGTTGTTTGTGGTCTTGTGTGATCACCTGTACTCCTGCGTGCTATGTTCATGTTTATTTTAACATTTTGACAAGTCAAGGACTTTGGAAAATAATAATAATTCACGAAACTAAAAGTCTTTGAGGGAGGGTACATTAGATTGCTAAAATGGCCCTCTCACCTTCTTGTCCAGCTCTCCTTATTCTTCTACATCTCTGATGTCGCTTTACCAGAGACAATAGAAGCCAGTAAGCAACGGGAATAGGCAACAAGTCCTCAGACCTAGATGGAGGTACCCACAGATCTGCTTTTACTAGACTTGTAGCCGTGGTCTTCTGAATGAAAATGGAACAGTCCTCAGGCTTGCCACAGTCTCACCCACATCAGCCTTTCCAGCCTCACTCCCATCACACCCATCCTTTCTCAGGCACACCCTGAGCCAGTCACTGGGAGGTTGGCCTCCACACCTCTCTGGTTTGTGTATGCTTTTCTTTTGCAAATCATACTGAAATTTCTCTTTGTTCAAATGGTGAGCTTCTATTTGTCCTTCAGAGTCAGGCCTGGAGACCTCTGCCTCTGCAGACAGTCATGATTTCTCCCGTGTCTGCTCCTGCAAGCAGGTCACACGTGTAAGAACCCAGCATTACCGTCCAGCTGCTGCTCCTCCAGTCCTTAGAAACATCTCCCCTTGTACATTGACAGTCACCACTGAGACACCGTGAGTCCCTTCTTGGTGCCAGAATCTCTCATCTAAAAAGTGGGTTATACCAAAAGGGGCACTGGTGACCATGCATCCTGTTCTCCATTCCTGTCCCTTGCTCTCCCCGATCCCCAGGAAAATGTACAGAGGAACTGTACCCACTTCTGCCGCATGAACTCTGAGTTCTCTCTTCAGAGTCTCTGCCGTGTGTCTGTCCTAGGACTGGGGCCTGTTGTGCTGTTCCCTTTCTGTCTGTCTGTCTGTGGCAGTGATAACTTTTAAAATAAACTCCTTGGTCCCATTTGAGGGTCTCTCTTGATCCCCTCCTCTGAAGCCCTCCACACGTATTTCTTCTCTGTGCCAACAGCATCCCTGATTCATCTCCTGAATGAAGCTTCGCTTGATGAGTATTCTCAATTTTCTGCTTTCCCATCTAAGTTTTTTCAAACTCCCCATCACCTAGCATCTCCATTTGGGATCCTGAAACTGCTGCCTAGATTGAGGATATGTTCTGATAAGGACACATTCTTTGACAATGCCTTTTCTGAGAGACTGCTACCACCAGTCTACAGGACTCTGAAAGACCCAGAGACAACCAAATTGTATGGAAACCTTCAGATCGGACCTTTCTAAATCTTCAGTAACATTCTCAACCCAACCCTCCACCCAAAATCAATAAACCAAGAGTATCCTCAAACTTATGGTTCTCCTGCCTCACCCCCTAGCCCCCAAGTCCTTGCATGACAGGCATGCACCAGCATGACTTATTGTCATGGGAATGAGACTCTGAGCCAGTTGGTGGTTTTCAGCTACTGTCATAGGCACACCTATCTTCTTTATCTTCTGTCTGTCTACCCTGCTCATTCTCCTTCATTCTGCATCATCGTTACAACTTATAAGACATTCATGAAGCAGCCTATACTTTTAAATTTAATGTTCTCTTAAAAAAAAAAAAAAAAAGAGGGGCTGGAGAGAGCACTGACTGCTCTTCCAGAGGTCCTGAGTTCAATTCCCAGCAACTGTATGGTGGCTCACAGCGCCTGTGATGGGATTCGATGCCCTCTTCTGAAGGCAGCATCAGTGCACTGATATAAATAAAATAATAAACAAATCGGACTTTTTAAAATCACGACAGACTCAGCTCTGTTTTCTCCTCTGCTTCCCACCTTGCAAGCATCTGGAAGGCAGAGACCTCCACATTCAGCTCCAACCCCCCACCCTCATGTGCAGCATGCTGTAAATGCTTCATGCATATCAGGTGAGCGACTCACTTCACAAAATAGTCACCAGAGGCGCTTTCCTCCTCCTCGGAATCACGCAGCTTTCTAATTTCCCTATCACTTCCTATTCCACTGAAACGTGTTTGCAATTCAACATTATTTATTGTTTGTTTTTATGCATATCTGCGCACAGATGTGTGTACGCCTGTATCTGCAGTGTGTGTGTGTGTGTGTGTGTGTGTGTGTGTGTGTGCACATGCACGTGCGCGCATGCACGCGTGCATGAACATAAAAGGCCAGAGCTGGTGACAGGTGTGTTTCTCATCAGTCTTCACTTGCATCTTTTGAGACAGGATTTCTCAGTAAATCTGGAGCTCACACTTTTGACCAAACTGACCGGCTGGGAGCTCCTGGGACCCTCAGCTTTTATGTAGTGCAGGGGATCTGAACTCAGGTCTTTGTGCTGGTAGAGCAAGCACTTTACTCACTGAGCCATCCATCTTCTTTCTAGCCCCAGGAACAACTGAACACTTTTAAATAACATCTTTGTAATTTTTTTTACTTCATTTTCTTTGGGCAACAATGAATCGCTCTTTCTGAGCAAATCTTCACTCATTAAACTACAAGACAAAGAACTCCCCCAAGAAAGACTGGGATTCAGTGGCTTTCAGGATTGGGGAGGTGGTTCAGTGGGTATGGGCATTTGCTGCCAAGCCTGACAACCTGAAGGGGTCCCAGGATCCACTGATGGAGAAAATAACTGATTTCGGTGAGTCCCCCTTTGGCTCCCACACCCATTTTACGGCAGACACACACAGGTACACACCACACACACACACACACACACACATACACACACACACACACACACACAAGATACATGCTCGCATCCAACTGTAAGTTCAGCACTCAGGAGGCTGAGGTCAGACTGGCCTACATAGTGCGTTCCAGGCTGGGTTGGACTCCAGAGTGATGCTCCATCTCAGTGACTGTGTGCAGAGAGACAGCTGTCTGGTCACTTTGCAGAGCCAGAGCTGGTATTCTGGTAAGGAGAAACTTTCTCATCATCTACTACAATTTTGTGTTCAGTTTTAAATAATTCAAGCATTTTGGGATGTCATAGTCAATAAAATTTCTAGTACACTTTGAAGATTTTTTTTTCTGTTTCTTCTTTGCTGGGTTTATCTCGGGCACTATTTGGGGCACAGCTATACAATTCTACATGAATTACATCATCTCCGATTTGAATGACCAAAACCAGTTCCCAGAAGGGCCACGGAACACCTTTTGCAAGCATTATTGGCCACGTAATGCCATCTAGTGGCAGTAAATACAACCGCCTTCATTTATTTCAGAACACAGAACAAGGTCCATTCAGGATGTCAGCGTCAAGCTACAGAACAGAGAACATGTGACACTATGTTTGGTAGGATGTGTTTGTACTAGGAGGCAAGGCAGTCAGTCAGTCAGGGTCCCATGTGTCCCCAGCTTCCACAGACTCTTCTGCATAGTCAAGGATGACCTTCTTGTTCTCCACCTACACAGTGTGCATTACAAGTGCGCTCCAACATACCCAGTTCATGATGTGCTGGGTTCCATGGGCGCTAGACAAAGACCTACCCACTGAACTACACCTCCAGGTCTCTTCTCCTATTCTAATCTCTCCTTCACTGCCTGTAAGGTCAGCAGCCTTACTGATTTCTAAAGCAAAGGGAACACTAATGCCTCGCGTAAATGACTCCACGTTTTCTTTTTCATCTTCTGCAATGCCATATGCAGAACCAGATCAAGATAACACCTTGGCTTGGATTAGTCACGATCAGAATTGAGACTTCTTAAGCAGCGGTCTTCCTTGCCCCACAAGTCTGCCTTGACTGTAAATGGTTAAAAAGCTATCAGCTTTGGTGAGCCTTCCACATGGGCTTGTTTTCACCCGACATCTTTCCTTCCTTCGTCAGCCTCTTTTGCTTTCTTTGCTGACTTCTACCAAAGCATCTCACTGCCATGATCATGATGGCCGTCCGACACCACACTGTAGGCTTCCCCTGTAGATGGAATGGGGGAGATGGCCTGATAATAAGAAATAAGAACATTGTTCCCATCAAGAGAGACTGAAAGAAGCTGGTTACACTTGAAAATGAGACCCCCAAAACATTTCTTATGTCATGCTTATGTCAGCAGAATGCGTGTGTTGGGGAGAGTCCAACCTCTCCTGTGATTCTAACATTCTAACATTCTAACATTCTAACCTATTCTAACATTTTATAAATTTCAGATTGTCAGTGCTTCAATTCTATTCAACAACTCAAGTCCAGGTAGTGGGCAAAAGTACTTTTAAATTCTTAGAAAAATTTAAATACAGCTTAATGTGTGTGCACTTGGAATGAGGCTAAGAGGGAGTGGAGACATAGTTGGTATAGGCTGTTCTTAAGAGGCTGCTCTGTGGATGAGGAGCGCGGCTTGCCTGGGCAGGGTAGGGTGGAAAGCTGGGGGTCGGGGGAGGGGGGATGGCCGATGTTGACAGGTTCCCCACCAGCAATGGCACAGCGACCACACTGCTCCAGGTACATGTTTTAGGGTCTGCACATGATACACCTTGGGCACTGTGCAAATTCAGCTCTAGGACTTCAGCTCTGCGAGCCAGGATCCCAGGTCTGTGACATGGGCAGCTCACTACTTTAGTACATACCTCCCTCGGGCTTATGCTCTCTGACTCTCAGTTTATTTAGCTCCCAAGCCTAGGTCCTCTTTCTAGAAGCATCCAGCATGTCGATATGTTGGGGATCTCTAAAATAAATGAAGGTAACATTAGTCAGACAGTGAGATAACTGTCTGAGATAACTGACATTAGTCAGATAGTGTCCAGGCTATGCACCTCGCCTGGACATCCAGGTAGAGCTGGCCTTGTTGGTGCGGGGCATCCCAGTAGAGTAGAGCTGGAACTGTTGGTGTAGTCACCAGAAAGCTTTCCCTGATGGCCCAAGTGAAGGCCCTTACCAGCTGCCCTAGGCAGGAGAGCTGCCCCCACCCCCCTTGCCTCAGCTAAAAGGGTGAGGTGGCCCTGGCATCACAGGCTCAGGAAAGCAGCATTGCTGACCAGCTACCAACAGGCCCAGATCCAGTGCTTTGAGTTGGTCCACCCCAACGTCTACACCATCTGCAGTTATTTGAATATGCTTGACCCATGGGAAGTGGCACAATTAGGAGGTGTGGGCTCGTTGCAATAGGTGTGGCTTTGTTGGAGGAAGTGTGTCACTGTGTAGGCTGGCTTTGAGGGCTCCTAGTGCTCAAGCTCCGCAGTGGGGTGGGGAAGAGAGCTGCAGCAGTAAATTGTTAAACCACCCTGTGCTCCCAGCAGGTACACTTCGGCTCTGCACTCGTGCCTAAGT
Organism: Rhabdomys pumilio; assembly: GCA_030674055.1. Lineage (NCBI taxonomy): Eukaryota > Metazoa > Chordata > Mammalia > Rodentia > Muridae > Rhabdomys > Rhabdomys pumilio. Next base: position 9,242,769 of record JANHMN010000008.1, on the reverse strand, counting down.
GCTCTAGATTCGTGAATGAAAAGACACACACACACACACACACACACACACACACACACACACACACCCTTTATATTTAATAAGCCTTAACTTGCTCAATGGCTGAGCACTTCCAAATTTCCCCACAGTTAGCACACACTCCCCTCTGGTATTCCTGAGTTAACGCTTTCTAAATCTACATTTCATCTTTGCTTCCCTGTTTCCTTCTAGTCAGCCCTCCCATGGGGCCACTTTCCCTTTGTGCCTACATTTCAGCCATCTCATCCTCTTGATTCACGGTGTGGTCTGTCTTACACCCCTCTCATGGCAGAATCTCTTCTACTCTCCTGTTTCTTGCTGGGGAATGCTGAAAGTCCTGCCTCTGTCCTTTTGTCCAACCATTGGCCTTTGGGTCTTTATTGATCAATCAAACACAATTGGGGACAGAGACTGTCAGCATCTGGACACATAGATTCCCATAGGATATTGGGAGCTGAATTAAGACAAAGCATTAGAACCAATCCCCAGCAGAGAGACTCCTCCTGGCTGCTTGTAAAAGAGTCTTCAGATCAATGTGTAGAACTCTTGGCTCCTCCAGCACCATGTCTGCCTAGATGCTGCCATGCTTCCCGCCATGATGATAATGGAATAGATTGAATCTATCAATGATGATGACAATGGTGGTGATAATGATGAAACAACGTCTCTCTATGTAGCCCTGGCTGTCCTGGCACTCTTTATGTAGACCAGGCTAGCCTCAAACTCACAAAGATCTACTTGCCTTTGCCTCCCAAGTTAAAATTATTTTTGTCAATGTTGTGTATGGGTATGTGTGTGTTTGTAAATGAATGCGGGCATATAAATGTCACCACATGTGTGCAGAAGTCAGAGGATACGCACAGATGTTGATTCCCACCTTCTACTTTCTGATTGGGTCTCTTGTTCACAGGGCATACACTAGACTAACCGGCCCATAGGTGTAGTGAGAATTTTGGTTTCTTTGAAAAAACACAGATATTATAGAAATATGGCTTGAACTGGCTGAGTTCCCCCAGCAGAGAAATAAAGAGAAATAACCTATCACAGCCTGCCCCTTGTTTCTATATGGTTGGTCAGCTAAGAGTGGTTTTGACAGGTTTAAAAGTTTAGCAGACTCAGAAATTGGTGCCAGGAAGATCAGAAGCTTAAAGCTATCCTTGGCTACATAGTTAATTCAAGTCCAGCATAAACTACATAAGGCTCTGTTTCAAAATGAAGTATTAAAATAAGCAATATCTTATGGCATGTGAAACATATACATTGAAATTTCAGTGTCCATAAATAATTTTTTTTAAATATTCAGACATCCATTTGTACACTGTGGCCATTTTTGTGCTGTGAATGCAGAGTGGAGTACTGTGGGGCCGGAGAGCAGAGGACTGGTTTGCTGAAGGATGAAACTTTGTCACAAGTGGGACAAGGTGTGCTACAGGGTGTGTGTGAAATATTCCAAGGGACAAGTAGTCATGTCACCTCTAACATGAAGAGGGCAGTCCTTTACCTGGGCTTACTGTTGGCTCTCTCCACTTTGGCTACCAAAAGACACTATGCAGGCAGAAACGGCACATTTTGGCTGCTGTTGTATCTGAGAACTGGGTTCATTTGTTGTAGCTGCCACTATTCCACAGCCTGGGTTGTTCAAGCAATAGACCTTAATGAACCCACAAGTCTGGAGGCTAGACATGGTGTGAGATCCAGTGTGAGCAGAGCCCAGGTCCCTTTGAGAGAAGCACCTGCTTCAGGTTGCTCTCCTGGCCTCCAGCAACTGCTTCTCACTGAGTTGGGTAACTTTAGTCTTCACTCACATACTTGCCAGGCATGTCTCCATTTCCAAATTTCTTCTTTCCATGATGACACCAGCTTGTACTGAAATACCCCGCCACCACCACTTCATTATGACCTCTGCAGTAATCTTGTTCCTGAGACCGTGGGGTAGGGGTTGGGGTTAGGACTTCAGTGGGTGACTTTCAGGGAGATCCAATTCAAATCAACCTATCTAAGCCTCTAGCTGCATGCCACAAAGAAAATTTTCCAACACTATGCTTTTTTTTGATTAGTTTTATTAATTTTAATAAACTGTGAAGTAGAGAATTATCTAATTTTGATTGCTGATTCTCTTCATGATGTAGTCTGAAAGTGAGAAAAGAAACCATTATGTGTTTACCTGCTGTTGAATACAAAACAAAGTTTTTTCCCCAAATTGCCCCAAATGTGTTATCACACAAAACAACCCTCCAAATCCCTATTTTCTTTGATTTTTTTCTAAAACACTATGTTGGGTCTTTGTCATTTCCCTTACTCATGTGGAGGGCTGTCCTGACATTGTGAATCATTTCCTGTATCAATGAGAGCTACAAGACCATCCAAACTAGCTCAATACAATGTCTCAAATTTTCATTAAGATCTACTAGGCATCAAGTGCGTGTTCATGACATGTGCATAGTCAGACCAAGAAATGATGCTGGAACAAGGTAATGGGAGCCCTGATTCATTCTACCTCTTTTTTAAAAAGATTTACTTTTATTAGATTTATTGATTTTATTTTATGTGTGTTTGGTCTGTATTTATGTATGTGCACCACATGAGTCCTTAGTACCCATGGAGGGCAGAAGAGGGCATTGGGTTCCCTGGAACTGGAATTACCGACAGTTGTGAACCATCATGTGGATGTGAAGGACTGAACCTGGGCCCTCTGCAAGAGTGACATGTGCTCTTAACCATTGAGCCATTTCTCCAGTCCTCAGATTCTGTCTCTTATCAGCTGGATGATTTTGGATAATGTGATTATGAAATTCATGATCTACCTCCCTCCCAGAAGAGGGAGGGATGGAGGGAGGGAGGGCTTGGGTGATATGTTGAATCAAATGATAGACCAAGACCCAGTACAAGATGGCTTCTCTCTGTTCCCCTACTCTGTTGTGTAAGTGGAGACTGGATTTTGCTTCATGATTGATGCCTCTCTCTCTCCTTGGTGGAGGGGGGTTTCACTTGACCAGACGGTGTCACTTAGGGGTTTGCCTTCTGCGACCTCTAAGGTGCATTTTGAATACAAAGGAAAGCTGGAAGATCTGACCATGAGAGAAACACTATGAATTACTGTAATGTGACAAAACATGACCAGGCATGGAAGATGATTGTGTAGGAGTGCATACCCAGCATGCCATTCACTAACAGCCATAAACTTGGTAAAAGCGTGACTCCACACCAATGGCAAGTGGGCAGAGGCATTTATTGGGCACCTGGGCTGTGGAAGATGCCTGGCTCTGTGGCTCACTGGTTAGTGTTGAGGCTGTAAATCACTCTGATGTCGTCAAATAGGAATAGCAATGCAAAAACAAAGCCTCTCATTGGTGGAAAGTGCTAACGCAGGAGGCCCTGAGAGATCTGCAGACACAGTGAACTCTGGGAACATCTCTGGGTTGAATGGACTTCTGTCCTATGGCCTGAGTGTGAGGTTTGAGGCCCCGTCCCAGCAGAAACAGGGACAGGCCAGCTATGCTCTGCACATGCTGTCCTGTGCCTCAGCACACCAAGCACTCCTCAGCCCATCCTGTTTGGTGCTGTTGGGGAAAGGGTAAGTGTCAGGGAGTGAGCAAGGAGGAGAGAGGCAGAGAGGCAGGGGAGTGGCTGATTCTGAAAGTGGAGGACAAGGAGGTGTGAGACACCAGGTGAATTAGGAAAGGGTGTCCCTTCCTCAAGATATGCTCTTCTATCTGACAGGAAGTCACCCTTATATTCTGTCATGGTTTGGCAAGAACAAGATGTCTGCAGGTGTGCTGAGTGCAAATCCTCACTGTCTATAGTGTGAACAGACTCCCCTAGGGCTGAGTAGTGAACAGCTGTGAGTTTAGCCCAAGAGACTGACCCAGGTCAGGAAGCCCTGACTGGACCATTTCAAGTCACTCACTGCCTTGATTTTTCTCATTTAAGAAATGGTTGTTTAAAAGAATAAAGACAATGTGCCGAAGCTTCTGAGCACATAATGACTCCCAAGTCAGCAGCAAAAGGTCCTGACAACAGGAACGATTGAGGGTCTGCCCCTGTAATAGGCCATTGGGAAAAGCTGTAGTAAAATACACGTCACTTTCTCCTTGTAATGAATGAATCAGAATTCTCTTCCATGTAAAAGAGGAAGAAATAAGAGCAACCAAAAGAGATAAAAAGATTGAGACTCTTGCAGAGCCTGAGGCACAAAGCTGCCTGGAAAGGCAGGAGCAGAGAGAACAGATACATAGTCTACTGGACTGTGCAGGTCTCATAGGGAGGGGCAGACAACAGGTCCCACAGCCTCTGTATCTTTCTATCACCTGTGTCGTGTTTTATAGAGAAGAAGAAGAAGAAGAAGAAGGAGGAGGAGGAGGAGGAGGAGGAGGAGGAGGAGGAGGAGGAG
>JANHMN010000008.1:9200751-9233349 GCA_030674055.1 Rhabdomys pumilio | reverse complement strand
GACTTCCCTCAGCGATAGACTGTGGTCATGACATTGTGCTCCAAATGAACCCTTTGCTCATCCAGTGGCTTCTGGCTGTGGTGTAATAAATACAGTAATAGAAAGCAAAGTAATACACAATCTTCACAGCTTGTCATCAGTCTTCTGTGTATTCCAACAATTCTTCCTCAATGATTCCAGCCAGTTCCACAGTCCAGACAAGCCTCAGTTCTGGCGTGCTAACGGGATATCTACTGTCAGCAGGTGTAAGCTCTTTAAAATTGTATAGAAGAAATTTAAAAAAAAAAAAACCAAAAAAGAAATTTAAAATTGTATAGAAACTGGAACTCATTTCAACTCCCCCAAGGTAGTGGGAGAAAAGTGGTGGCGGTGTTCCATCTCTGCCTCAAAGGCAGGAGATGTATGTATAGTACGTGGGAATTTGGCATGACTGATACTGCCTTTGAGGAGATGACATGGGGATGCTTCCAGAAATCTCAGGATGCCCTCATTTGTGATGGACAGCAGAGGTGGTGGTACCCTGTCAACTGTCACTTCCCCACCCCATTTCTTGTCTTTTAGGCAGTTCTCAGCAAGCACCCCTTCACCCCTATTTCTCTTCTCTGTCTGGTCTTTGGTTTCAGGCTCCCCACTTGATCTTGGCATCCTTCCATCCTCTCTACAACTATGACTACACAGAATGTCCCAGTGCAGAGCCGGAGATGTGTCACTCCTCAGTGTACGTGTCTGGTGTCCCTGTTGTTCCCTGAAGCAATCCAAAGACCTACTTATACTTTTCTTGGAAAAGGGACATTCGGTGTGAAAGTCAAAGAGTCTCAAAGCTGCCCTATCCTGACCAGAGTCTATTGTGCCAACCTCACTTTCTCTACCCCATTTTTGCCTCAAGTGTCCCTGCCTTCGTCACCAGGGCAGTGGGTTTCATACCTCTTTGCTTTTCGTATCTTTCCTTCTTCTCTTTGGCCAGACTGCTGACTCCTTCTCCTTAGGGTTAGGGCTAAGGACCACGGTTCCTAGGTGTCTCCCAGTCATTTCTTTCTGTCAAGACAGTTACCTTTCATCATTTGTGATTACCTACCCCGATATGCAATCTGCTTGGTGGATACCAAAGCCTCTGACTTAATGCACTGAATAATTTTTTCCCTATTAAACTCAGGGTACTTACTTTTAAACACTTCAATGTGGGAGTCCCTGCAAGTTCACGGCTGGCAGAAGAACAATCCAGGTGAGGTAAGAATGAAACTTAGTTCAACTCAACTTCATGAGCACTGACACCAAGCTAGTTTACTATACATAGTAAATAAAGTACAGTGTAACTTTGAAAAAAAGTTTCCTTATAACAATTATCCCAGTCCCACATACACAATAAAGTTTAAGGCATGACTGCATTGAAACTCTTTTGCAAAGTACATGTGACTTCTAATATGAAGATGAGTTTTATAGTTTAAGGACTCAAGATGGTTTCCTACCCAGATACTGTAGAGGTCTGATGGTACCTGGAATCTAGAGAATTTCCAAGAACAATCCACCCACAGACTACAAAGTACAGGCGATATCTCCTCTAAAGATGGGTCCTATTGACTGAGGAACAAAGATAAAGACCTAGGGAGGAAGAATCTACAATAAACGTTCATTGGGTTTGGGTGGAGTCTGGCTCCATAAATAGTAAAGGTCACCAGGTCACTAACAACATCCACTCCCAGCCTTCTGGGTGGGAAACAGGTGTTCATTCACTCCACTGAGGAGACAGCCCTGTGTGAGTAACATTCATGGTTTCTCCATTGCTTGTCTGTGAACACTCATGCTCCAGTAAGGACATGTCCTTTGAGAACACTTATCCTAAGAGATTGTCACCATGAGCCTACAGAAATGAAGAATCCAGGAATACCTGAACTGTGTGAAAAACTTAGACTTTCCTAAGGTCTTTAGCATATGATGAATTCCAAATCTCAAATGCTGTAAGCCTTGACCTTTGCTCTCTGATGAAAAAACTGAAGTGAAGGGATTCACTCATGGTCACAGAACTAGGAATGAGTAGAGCTGGAGGAGAACTTGGGGTTCTCCATACCGCTCCCTACTTGCACCTAGAATCTAGAGAATTCCCCGACACAATCCACCCAGCTCTTGTATGCATCATGTGTGTGTGTTCATATGGGTGAATCCAGACACCAGACACGTATAGAAGTCAGAGATAGCCATAGGTGTCCATTCTCATGCTCTACCCTGTTTGTGGAAGGATCACTCATCATTCACTGTTGTGTACACTGGGCAACTGGCCCATGAGCTTCTGGAGAGCCTCCTGTCTCTATTCCCTCTCTGGGAAACTGAACTCAGTCAGACAGGCTTGCCCTGAAAGTAAGTTGCTGACTGAACTATGTTCCCAGACCTCATCCCTCAAACTGATGAATATCTTTTTCCAGTTTCATGTTATTTTGTTTGTTTGTTTGTTCCATGGATTTAACTCAGAACCTTGTTCATGCTAGGCACGTACTATACTGAGGCAGAATTTCTTAGCACCCTGGGTCTACACCCTGGGTCTACACCCTGGGTCTACACCCTGGGTCTACACCCTGGGTCCTTCAGTTTGTAAGAAACCAGACTGAAGACATTTCAAATAAAACTTCCATTTTGAGTAGGGGTCAAGAAAAGTTCCCAAGACCTCCCTGGATGAGCAACATCCTTGTTGGCAAGTTGAGACTTGAATGCTAGACAAGTCATCCTGCCTCAGTTGAGCAAACCAACCAACGAGAACAGGGTAAATGCACCACAAAGAAATGTTCCTAGGAAAGTGCTCTATCCCCGAATCCTGATTGGTGGAAAATGTAACTATAACTTGGCACAGTTGCCTTTTGTGATTTTGTGCTTAAAACTCTGACTCAGGGTTGCAGTTCAGCCCCCAAACCCTTTCTATGTCCCTGATCTGTCACTAGTGGCTTGATAACAATAAACTTTTCTTTTCTGCATTGACACTGAGTTGTTATGGATTGAAGCAGACCTCCTAACAGTTTGGTTACATATAACCCTCATACATACACGTATCGATGCACTTGGCTGCCTACTTCTATGTAGTATATACATTCTCTGAACAATGTACCTAGCAACTTCAAAACCCCTTCACATTTCCACCTGTATCAGCCTACAATAATATGTTTCTCTACCACTATCAACAATCAAATTTAGACCAGTTCTAATCAAGTATATTTTTTATATATCCAGGGAGGGAGCATAGAAAGGCCAATTCAGCCTGAGCTGGTTTTGGGTGCATGCACATAAAGGAAAAACTGTGTCCTCAAGTGAACTTTCAGGGGAGCTCCCTGATCTTATGCCCATGTGTAATTGGGCCTAAATATGATGAGGCACGTAAGTAGTAATTGCATGGTCTAACCTAGCAGTCAAATTAGAGTACCCCATCCCCAACAATGCCCCTTAGTAACCAGCTCCTCCTCTCTTTAGATACCATGAAAACAAACTCTGGCTGTAGCATGTAGCTCTTGCTATTTTCACTCATGTGGCCTGCTGTCAGTCTTCACAATGTACCCCTGTAACCTGCACTATCCCTTCACTCTGAATAAAGTTGTCTTGCTTCTTTTGCTAATCCATGTGAGCCCTTATTCTCAGTTCTTTGGAAAAGAGGTCCCGCCGAGCCTGGAAGCACCTAATCTAGACCCTGAGCTCCTGTATCTCTACCATGGAGCCACATCACAACCATTCTCTGTTCTCCAACGCAGGTTCTCACTTTGGAGCCCAGGCTGATCCTCCTGTCTGCCTCCCAAGCATGTGTGCAATACCTCCTCCTGGACTTGAACAGTTTATACTTCTGCCACTGAAGGTAGAGCCTTCCAGCACATCCTTACAACTTTAGGTATTATTATCCATGTTAATTTTTCACCAGCTCTTCAGTATCTGAACACCTCACCTCACACCTCCTTCTTACTCAAAATTTTAATGAAAACAATATATGGTGTGTCCCTAACAAGCATCATTGACCCACCTTTCCAGTGACCAGAGTCTTTTTAAATTGACTTGGGGGAGAATTTTATTACATAAGCCACAAATATTGTTGGTTTTTGGTTTTATTTTTATATTTTGTAGAAATTATGTTTACATTGTCTTTTTTCATAAGCAGCTTCCAGCTTTAGAAGAAGCCAAATTAATTAATCTTTTCCTTATGTTCTTTGCCATTTACATAAGAAAATATTCTATAATTGAAGCTACTTGTCCTTTTCTTTTTGTTTTCTTAGTTGATTGGCTTAAGTGGAAGCAGAGTTCTCATATAGACCAGGTTGGCCTCGAATTCCTTATGTAACTGAGGATGTCTTTGAACTTTTGAGCCTTCTGCTTTTACCTCCCAAGTACTGGGATGTAAATATGCATCATTGTGCCTGGCTGTCACATATATTTATTTCCTAATATTTCATGTTCATTTATTTAGTTCTTCAGTGGTCTAGAACTTATTTCTATGAAGAGAATTGTCTTAGTTAATGTTGTACTGCTGTTAAGAGACACCATGACCAAGGCAAGTTATAAAAGAAAGCATTTAATTGGTACTTACAGTTTCAGAGGTTAGTCCATGACCATCATAGTGGTGAGTGTAGCAGGAGGGAGGCAGGAAGGCATAGTGCTAGAACAGTTGCTAAGAGCTTATATCCAGAACCACAAGTCAGAGGCAGAGATAAAGGGAGACAGAGATAGGTACAGAGAGACAGAGAAAGACAGACAGACAAGAGCAACAGATAGGGAGGGAGACTGGGTCTGGTGTGGGCTTTTGAAATCTCAAAGTGTACACCCAATGACACACATCTTCCAACAAGGCCACTCTGTCTAATTCTTCTCAAGGAGTTCCACAACTGGGAACCAAGTATTCAAACATATGAGCCTTTAAGGTTGTGGTGGTTTGGAAAAATGGCCCCTACAGACTCACAGGGAGTGGCACTATTAGGAGATGTGGCCTTGTTGGAGTAGGTGTGGCATTGCTAGAGAAAGTGTGGAGTGGTGGGCTGTGAGAGGCAGCTGGGTACCCCGATACTCTAAAGAGATGGTAGGAGTTCAGCCTTGCTCTGGTTCCTTTCATTTATCCACACCCCGTCCCAAAGAAAGGTTTGTGACCTTCAGTCTTGTAGCACAGGCAGAGAGTGTGACTACAGGCTACAGAGCCTCAAGAGATCTCCATATTAATGGGATACCTAAAGGCTAGAGGGTGTAGCCAATTAAGCATTCCTTCCCAGACCCTCCTCCATTCTGCCTCCTCCTGTCAGTGGGGATGGGCTCTCCATGTTCTTTGTCAGGATATGGAGCTTCAGGTTTGGTATTTGCCCCTGATGAGTTTTCATGCTGCAGTGGTATAAATGTTTTATGGTCTTTCCATTTTGAAATAGGAGTGTTTATTCTGTGCCATTAGATATCAGTAGTATATGGTTTGGTGTTTTTTTTTTTTTTTTATTGTGACTATTTTGTAAGAGACCACAGTTAAGAAACTTTAGGCTTGCAGAATACTTGAATTATTAAAGAATACAAGATTTATAAAGTTGGATTGTATTTCCTACTGTGAAATAAACATGAAACAGGGAACAAGGAATAGCAGGTTGTAGTTTTATTTTCTTGAATGTCAAGTTGACAAAGAGTGAAGTTTTTGTGACAGGGCTTTGTTTTTAAAGGCTCCCTGAAAAATGCATTCAGGGCTTCTCTGTGAGAAGTATTTCTCTCCAGGCAGTTGCTAGCAGCTGAATACAAACTCAGTTCAGACTCTGATCTCAAAGTGATCTTTAGGTTTCTACCCTGAAACACAATTTAATTGTCAACACAATCCAGTATCACCCGGTGGTAAGAGTCTTAGTAAGGGATCTTCTAGGTCAGCACAGCCTGTGGGCATGTCTATGGGGGATGATTCATTATGTTAACTGAGGTGGGAAATCTCAACCCAACAGCGAGCAACATTGTTCCCTAGGTATTGAATCCTGAGTTGCATGCGAGTGCAGAGATTGAGATGAGTACTAGGTACACATGCATTAATTTCTCTCCACTTTTGGCTGTGGATCTGAGTAGCTACTTCTAGTTCCTGCAACTGCCTTGCTGTGAAGGACTTAATCTGAAACCCTGAGCTGAAATAAATCTCTTCCTCTCCACATTATTTTTAGATGTGGTGTTTTATTATAGGCACAGAAGTGAAACTAAAACTACCAGCAAAGAAGAACAATAAAAGATAATGAAGCCATGACTTTTCTGGTTAATGGGCACCAAGCAACATTAAGTCAGCACAACACTCTGTAATTAGTGAATCACCAGGGTGAGGCAGCAAGAAGACTGGCAGGTGAGTGGGTGCGCCTGTGTATCTGAAGAGGCTGCAGCTAGGCTCAGCAGGAGAGGATATAAAAGGGCTACAGTGCATGACTCCAAGACTGAGAGCCTCCTCCTCTTTTCCTGTTCTTGGTGTATTTTCTCTGCAGCTCTGCTCTGCCATTCCAGTCTCTGCTAAGTCCTTGGTGCAAGATTCCAGATGGGGCCTTCTCTAGTCCAAGACAATTTCCTCCCACTTGCAGCACAGTCATCAAAATCATTAAATTCTGGATCATTTTATGAGTCTGCCCAGTCGCCTCCTCCTTTACACTTGGAAACTTGCTGGGCTTGTTCAAATCCAAGACCAGCAATTAGAATAATGTTTCTCAACCTGTGGGTCACAACCCCTCTGGAAGTCAAATGCCCTTTTCATAGGACTTACCTAAAACCATTGGGAAACACAGATATTTACATTATGATTCATAACAGTGGCAAAATTACAGTTATGAAGAAGAAATGAGAAATGATGTGAGAGTCACCACTATATTAAAGGGTTGCAGCATTGGGAAGGTTGAGAACCACTGATCTAGACGGTTCTAGTTGATCACCAAACAAGGGCTTGTATTATGGCTGGGCATTGATACCCAACAAGATAGCATGAGGAGCTTCAGGCTAATTGCAGCATTAGGAAGGTTGAGAACCACTGATCTAGACAGTTCTAGTTGATTGTGCATCACCAAACAAGGGCTTGTATTATGGGTGGGCATTGGTGCCCAGAAAGATAGCATGAGGAGCTTCAGGCTAACAGCTATAGCAGCCAACAGTAGGATGTGCTTTAAAAGCCCAACACCACACTACACTACAGTATACTGCAGTACTACAGAGATTGCAGTCTCTGGAGTTTATAGAAGAAATACTTTAGAAATTCTCTCATCCACACATGCACTCACTGCCAGGACTCTTTAACTGCACTTGCTATGGGTTGGGTCATTACCTTTGGAACCACAACAGCAGAACTTGCTGAGTGTGTTGTCATGGGGAGCCTGTATCCAGCACAGATAGCCACTCGGCATGCTTTCCTTGTTCAGCCCTTCTCTATTGGTGCTAATAGCCTTTGTAAGACCTTGCCTGGAGCCAAACCCATGAAACTATCTGCTGTTCTGGAAAAACCTAATCAGTTAAAGTACAAGGTTAAGAAAGGGCGGTTTCAGGTCCCAGGAATTTAAAGAATACCTGGTATTTCCTGGAAGCCGGTTAGATAGTGGGTTGGTCTTCGGCAATAAGGAAACTAATAGTGGGCTGGCCTTAAATAGTGGGATCCTTGCCTAAACTTCCTACTTTGCTTGCCTTATAAGCTGCTGTCTGAAATTAAAAATTGAGAGCTTGATCAAGACCCTCAACTTGCTCTCCTTTTTTATGTCTCTTGTCTCATTTGTCCACTCCCCTCTAGGTCCTCGTTGAATTCCCTGTGGATTGGGGCAAAGCATATAACTGTGGGGATGAGGGCATGGCTCAGGTAGTTGAATGCTTGTCTATCACGCATAGAGCCCAGTATTCCTGAGACATAGGCCATAAAATAGGTGTGGTGGTACTGTTGGATTCTAAGGATCCAAACCCGTGGGAAGCGCTCTTTCAGAAATACTCACGGAAGGGAATCGCTGCAATCTCATGAGATTTATTAGATGAATAGGTGAAATGACAGTAGCCGGTGCACCGGGGCTCTCCACTCTCAAGCGAGAAGGAGGAATCCTGAGTGACTGAAAAGGATGGTTTATATACAAAATTCACAAAGACAGTTAATTGCTTCTTAGACAATAAAAGAGATTTCAAACATCCGTTCCCAAGCCTGGTTTCCATCCAGGCTCTATCCTAATTTACATCTGTATCTTGCTCCTGGGAGAATTCTTTTAAGTGACTCAGGTCTTTTATTGCCTCTATCTTGGGTCCTTTGTTCTTTTGAAATGTTAGTTCAAATCCCTGGGATGCTCCCCAGGGGCAGGTAACACTTGAGTGTAAATTGAAACTCTGAACCTAAGAATCTTTCATGTTGAGACCTAAAACTTCATTTTTACAATTTATTCTCACAGTATGTGCCTGTAATCACAGCCGGTGGAGCTAGGAGGATCTGAAGTTTAAGGTCATTCTTGACCTCATAGTGAGTTAAAGGCTAGCCCCGACTACATGAGACTATGTCTTTTACGGGGAGAGGGGTTGGGGGTACCTATGAATCTTTACACATCCAACCAGAAAATGACAAAAAAGTAACTTTGGTTCCTGGCTTAGTGCAGTGGAGCTGAGGCAGCTCACCCTGAAGCAGCACTGGGGTGTTAGCCATTATTTCCTTCTGTTCCTACCACCCCTATGCTGCAAGTGATCTTGGGACATGCTAGAACATACAGGAAGTAGAGGGTGAACTGAAGACAAGACTCCATGATGTAGCTTCCATGAGGTCATTCCCCATGATGGGGTAGGACTTTGTGGTGATGTTTTAGGGGTCACCCAGGCACCTGTAAGTAACCTCTTACCCATTGGCTTAAAAACTAGACTTCAGTGAAATCCTTATTTTGGTCTGTTGTTGGTGTCCAATCTGGGGCAAACAGGTTTTTGTACATATCTCCCCAGGGAAAGTGAGTAAAACAAACATACCGTGGGTTATACATATGAAGGCCAATGAATTCAATGAAAAGTCTTTCTCGTCAGACCCAACAAAGCTGAGGGGGTAGAGCTTACACCTGTCTCTCTACCATAGCATCTTCTCACAAAATTTCTGACGAGAATGTTCTAATTAACTACTAACCCCACACTAACTATTGTGCCTATGTCAGTGTGCACCAGCTGGGAAACCTTTATCACTAACATTCCTGAAGAGTGTAACGATGCAGACAACAGGTCTGCACAGAGCACCTACGTGGCCACAGCTGCTCCAGGAAACTGACAGCAGAGCCTGCTGGATCCTCAAGACCGATAAAGCCTGGGTCTGTATCTGAATAGCTTGCTTAAATCTCTGTTTTGCCTATAAATATTACCCTTTCTGCCTGTTCAAATATTCATTTCATTTATCATATACTGTTGTTCATTACAATACTCCGATACTATAAATAGGTGCCATTGTGAGTTAGAGAATCTCTCTCTCTCTCTCTCTCACTTTCATCCTCCCTTCCTCCTCTCATTATTGATTAGATTGATGTATTTCCTAAAGGATAGATAGATAGATAGATGGATGAGGTTCCCTCATCATCTTGGAAGACACTGGGCAGCTGTCTTAGTTCGAGTTTTATTTCTGTGAAGAGATGTCATGACTACAACATTTTTTCCTTTTCATTAATTAATTTCATTAATTAATTAATTTACATCCTGATTGCAGACCCCCTCCTCCCAGTCCCTCCTTCATACAACCTCTCCCCCATCTCTCTTTTCCACTCACCTCTAAGAATGGGGAGGTCTCCCCTGGGTATCAACCCACCCTGGCACCTCAAGTCACTACAAGACTAGGCACATCCTCTCTCACTGAGGCCAGACAAGGCAGCCCAGTTAGGAAAACAGGATCCACAGGCAGGCAACTGAGTCAAGGTAAGCCCCCACTCCAGTTATTTGGGACCCATATGAAGACCAAGCTGCACACCTGCTGCACATATGCAGCGAAGTCTAGGTGCAGTCTTTACATGCTCTTTGGTTAGGACCACAGCAAATTTTCTACAGGAAAATATTTAATTGGGGTTGGCTTATAGTTCAGAGGTATATTTAATTATTGTCACAGTGGGAAACATGGCATCACACAGTCAGACATGGTACTGAAGAAGGAGTTGAGAGTTCTATATCTTGACGTGCGTGCAACAGGTCTCACACCGGGCACAGCTTAAGCATATGAGACCTCAAAACCCACTGCTTCCACAGTGACACACTGTGATCCTCCAACAAGACCACACCTACTTCAAGAAGGCCACACCTCATAATAGTGCCACGCCCTAGGGGACAAGCATTCAAACACATGAGTCTATGAGGGTCATGCCTAATCAAACCACCACAGTAGCAAAGGTGCCTCTGAACTTTCCAATCAACTGCTTTTGGACCAGATTAAGTCCAGGAAGCCTCAGAGGAGGAGCAAGCTCCTTTATTCCCAGGGTCCTAGATCCAACCCAGTCACCTTGGTGGCTTCTCAGACGCTGAATCTTACCAGGCTTATGCTCTCGTGTGTTGTACCAAGGACAAGGCCAACCAGAACTGAGACTAAGGCAGCAAGCAAGTGCTTCTTGACATCAGCTCTGCCTCCATACAGAAGTGATACCCATCTCCCTGCTGTTTGTCCCAAGAATACTTACCAGGACCAACTGAGGTGTGTCACATAGTCACAGAGGGAGACTCCAATCTACCTTAGAAGAGAAAGTGAAAGCAAACTGGAACATCACCAGCAAGGTTCTGTACTTCATCAGAAAGCACGACCCCAGCCGTCCCAGGGGTCACCCTGCCAAAGAGGCTGGAGGAAGTTGCTGGATAAGTGTCAGTCTTCCTTCCCCATCCTCTAGTCCCTTTGGATAGTGCCCACTTGCCCAGCAGGTTGACTGCAGTCTTCTCCATCAGCCATCAGCACCCTGACTTAGGAGACTTCCCTGCCACTCAACTGAGCATGTGGAGACTGCCTTTCATTTAGTCTTCCGTTCCCAGACTCAAGCTGCCACATATGGAATATGGCTGCATGACGTCTTCAGTGACTCTTAAGGGTGGGTCCCTGTCTTAGTTGAGTTTTCTGATGCTGCATTGAAACAACATTACCAAAAGCAACCTGGGGAGGAGAGAGTTTATCTTGTTTACACTCCAGTAGCCCTCATCATTGAAGGAAGTCAGGACAGAAACTCAAGCAGGGTAGGAATCTGGAGGCAGGAACTAAAGCAGGGGCCATGGAGGAGTGCTGCTCACTGTCTTGCTCCCCATGGTTTGCTTAGCCTGCAGGCCAGGGGTGCCACCAACGACAGTGAGACTCACAGCGATCATCATTGAGGAAAATGCACATAGGCTTGGCATTTTCTCAATTCAGCTTCTCTGTTGATGTCTTTTTTGCACTGTGTATTCAAATGCTGATTTCTGGACCCAGAGATCCAGTCCAGATTTTGATACTGTCATTATTATGAAGCATTTTCTGACTCAGTATTTTGTAAGACATTATTCCCTGTCATCTTCTAAATGGTCAGTAAAGAGCTGATCAGCCTATAGCCGAGCAGGAGAGGACAGGTAGGACTTCCGAGCTCAGAGAAAGCCAAAAGTCCCTGATGGGAGGAGAGAGTTAGCCCTTGGAGACCTGGGGAGTTACATGAGACAGGAATGAAGAAGGAGATTAAGGCAAGACCAAGATGGCAGGTAACCCACACGTGGCTGGAAAGGAGGCTGGGAAGTAGGCCATGCCAGCTTAGTTGGGTTAGAATAAATCAGAATCTACCCAACTTAGTGCCTGAAGCTTTTAATAAATATACCAGGTCTCTGTGTCATTGTTTCAGACATAGAGAGAGGGCAGAAAACCCAGTACTTTTACAGTTCCTTCTTCCCAAATGACTGTAGCTTGTGTGGAGCGGACATAACACTAGCCAACACATCCCCTGTTCCCTACCCTCATCTGCACTCACACCGTTCTTAACACACACAAGCAACAGGCACTGTGATAAACTGAAAAGTCAAGAATCATGGCTGTGTTCATACACCATGGATTCCTCCACACAGTCCTGGGCTGCACTGGCCTGACTCCTTCACCATAACCTTCCCACTTACAGAAGAACCTATTTGTTTTTCTGCCCATATAGCTTATAATAACAAACACTTAAGCATTTAGTGTTTTCTAGCTCGTGCTTTGCTCGTTGCTTTTAATAACTAGGGTGTTAGCAAGTTGTAATCCCAGGGAAACTTACAGAGCTTCAATACTGGGTCAATCCTGTGTCTTCTACAGTTGCTGAAGGGATTCACAAAGGGCAGTCACTTGGATTCTCAAGGCTAAAGCAGCTCTTTTGCCCCCAGGGTTGCTGTGCAGAAGGTGAAGATGAGTAACAAAACAGAGATCAAGTGAGCCAGCCTTACTTTCATCTCAAAAAGAATCAATGATTCCTTGTAATACCTGCAACTTGGAAGGTGGCAGAGAAAAACACTGGATAAAAATCTTCACCTTTAGGCACAGGCAATGATGTTCTGAGCATTCCCCCTGTCAGGGGACAACAGCCAGTGGGGCTGCGTGAAATGAAAAAGCTTCAGTACTGCAAAGGAAGCCATTGCCCTAAAGAGACAGCGTAAGGAACAGAGTTGTGCATGTGCATGCGTGCGTGCGTGCTTGCTTGCCTGTGTGCATGTGTGCGTGCGTGCATGTGTGTGTGTGTTTTCTTTTAATTTGTATTTATTCTTCTCTCATTACAATACAATACATCCCCACCATAGCTTCCCCTCCCTCCTTCCCCACCCTTCCCCCCACACCCCATCCTCCCAGAAAAAGAGCAGGCCTTCCAAAGATTTCAGATAAGCACATACAACCAAATACAATAAGACCAGGCACAAAGCCTCACATCAAGGCTGGGCCAGGCATCCCAGAGGAAGGAGCGATGTGTCCCAAGAGCAGACAAAAGAGTCAGAGACACCCCCCACTCCCATTGTCAAGAGTTCTCCCAAACACCAAGTCGACAACTATAACGTATGCAAGAGGACCTAATGCAGACCCATGCAGGCTCCATGTTTGTTGCCTCAGACTCTGTGAGTTGCCACGAGCTCTGCTTAGTTAATTCTACAGGCTGAGGTCTCCCAGTGAGATTCTGCTGGCTCCCACAGCTTCTCCACCCCTTCTTACATGGGGTTCCCTGACCTCCAAGGAAGGTATCTGATAGAGAACTCCAACCTGGCCACTCTCTCTGCATCTACTCCCATCATTTGCCAGAAATAACCTCTCTGACTGGACTAGGCATTGACCTGATCCTGCTCCCCAGCTCCTCTGCAACCTGAGACTCTGTATGCAGTCAACCCTGGGACCAAATACAAATAACGACACTTTGATTTCCTTTCCAATTCGTAAACCCTTGGTCTCCTATAGTTGTCCAATTGCTCTACCTAGGACTTCAAATACTATCTTGAGTAGATATGTAGAGAGTGGACAGCCTTGTCCCTGGTTTTAGTGGAATCACTTTAGTGGAAATGGAGTTTCTCTCCATTTAATTTGATGTTAGCTATAGGCTTGGCGGAAATTACCTTTATTATTTTTAGGTATCTCCCTTGTATCCCTAATCTCTCCAAGACTTTTTATTATTAAAAAAAGTGTTGGATGTTTTAAAAGACCCTTTCTGTATCTAATGAGATTATCTTGGGTTTTTTTTTTTTAGTTATTTTATATGGTGAACTACATTTTCTCATTTTCATATATTGAGCAATCCCTGCATCTCTGAAATAAAGCATACTTGATCATTGTGAGTGATCTTTTTTGACGTGTTCATGTATTTGTTTTGCAAGTGTTTTATTGAGTGTCTTTATATATGTATATAATGTATCTTAGTTACAATCCCCTTGTCCCCTTGCACACGTGCATGCACACACACACACACACACACACACACACACACTCCTTTTATTTGTTTTGCAGGCCTCTATAGGCATCTTATGCTCTCCATTCCAGACAGTTACTCTGGGTTTCTATCACACAGGGTTTCTCTGAGGATGAAGGGAAATGGTCTGACTGACAAGAACTGAGCACATTAGTCTCATCAGAAGGAGATGCAAGGAATAGAGAGCCCTGGAGAGGAAACCCTGAGCTGCTGGTTACACCAGTCAAATGTGGAAGATCAGCCGACCTGTCAATAACAAGAATGTTATCACAGTTCAGACTGCTGCTTCTTCACAATCGCTACTTAGCAACAAACAGTGGAGGAATGGGAAAAAGTGGTAAAAGATTCTGCGTTCAGAGAGCAAGAAAAACATGAAGTGTATTGCTATTGACGAGTGCAAGCCTGGGACCTGACTAGGAGAGAGGAGACTGGACAGAAAGAGGGCTCTCATGGAGAAAGTCCACTGCTGTTAATTCTCCTCTGCTTCTTGGAAAACATTAGAATTTCTCTGATTTTTAAGTCCTTTTGGAAATTTTATTAAAATTTCTTTTTTTTTATGTACAAAATCCTGTCACCAACTTCTAAGGATTCCACTCCATCCCCACCACACACACACACACACACACACACACACACACACCAAACCCCAAACTGGAGCTGGCCAAAGAACATCTGTCCACGTACCTTTGACCCTATACTGCCATCTAGTGGCAATTAATGTAACCACTTCTACCCATGTATTGCAGGTTGTAGGTAGTACCACCGGGAGAGAAGAGTGCAGCCCCAGTGGGAGACCAGTGTGATTATCTGTCCCACTCGTAATTTTCTCATTTCCCTGTTCTTCTATCCTGTCTATCAGTTTCCAATGAACTGAAGTGTAGTAGTTAGTGGTTGGAGGGACGGATGGCTCAGTGGGTAACCCTGATAACCTGAGTTTGGTCCCTGGAGGAGACTTTCACCAACACTTCTAAGTGTTGTGCTCTGAGTTGTACAAGTGTGCATACTTGTACACAAACACACAAATAAATAAGTGTAATTTAAAAACTAAAAACAAGCCGGGCAGTAGTGGCGCGTGCCTTTAATCCCAGCACTTGGGAGGCTGAGGCAGGTGAATTTATGAGTTCGAGGCCAGCCTGGTCTACAGAGTGAGTTCCAGGACAGCCAGGACTACACAGAGAAACCCTGTCTCGAAAAACAAAAAACAAAACACCAAAAAAAAAAAAACCCCACCACAACAAAAAACAATTGTTCATATCTCTAGTGTCACATGATGTAGGGTCGTAGGGTGACAAAGTAAGGACTTTGAGGATGTGCTAAGGCAGAGGAACGTCTATTGTCTCCTAAGAAAGACAGGTGACAGTCTGGGTACATTACTTCAGTAGGCAGAGTAATTGCCTGGTGTGCGTGAGGCCCTGGATCCAATCCACAGCACTGCGTAGCCCAGGTGTAATGGTAAACACTTTTAAGCCCAGAACTCAGGAGGTGAAAGTGGGAGAATCAGAGTCAAGGTCTGTGTGATGGGTGAGCTCCAGCGAGAGGCACCTTGTGTAAACAGAAAGAGGAGGAAAGTCAAGGGCCTCTCCGTCATCACAGCAGGCGAGGAGTGTTTCAAAGTGAGACTGGAGAAAGCGCGTGGCCACGTGGGCTCTGAAATGCACTCCTAGGGCAATGGATATGACTGTTGAGCCTGTGGCCACTGGGTGCTGGGATCAGTCCTATCGAGGGGATGAGGGAACTCGGGGAAGACAGGATGAAGGGGTAGCGAGGTGGATGTGGGTGGCGATGGAGCTGTGAAAAGTGGACCATGCATCTTATGGGCAAAACGAGGGCTGCCGAATGGACTGGTGAGTTGAATGTGGTGCTAAGGGTAAATTCAAGAATGCTTACACAGGGGCTTGACCAACGTGCACAGGCAGCGCCATTCCTGAGGATGTTGCAGGTCATGTTGATTAGCATGGTATCTCCATCCACAGTCCACTCTTAGGATTGTTTGTCTCTCTCATACTTTTCTCATTTTTCTTTCTTGTCTCACTTTCTTTCATCTTGTCTGTCAGTTTCCAAAGGACAGAAACGTAGTGGTTAGGAAGGAGTCAGAAACATAGCTATGAGGGTAAACCCTTGCCTGATGTTGGAACTCTGTGCTCACATCAGAGAAGAAAAGAATGGACCCCTGAATGTTGTCTTTTGACTCATACAAGTGTTCTGTGCACACACACACACACACACACACACACACACACACACAAGTGAATGTGTTAAAGATTAAAACAAAAAAAAGCAATAACAGCAACAAAAAGAAAGTGGTAGGATTTTGTTTGACATTCAGGAAGAAAGAACAGGTGTAAACAGGCAAGGGCAGGTCTTGCTCAAAAAAGCCACCAATGCCCCAGATACCTTACACCTCCTCTTTCTCCATCACTTTATGGCTTTCTCTCTCATGGTGGTTACTCTACCTTCAGGTCTGGGGGGAGGCATCTGCAATGAGATGTCATGCTTGTGTGTGTGAGGGAGCACGTTCAATAGTATCCAAGACTGATGAGTTGGGTGTCAGTCTCTTCCTCTACCTTATTTGAGACAGGGTCCTGTCAATGGTCGCTAACTACCCAGAGCTTCCAGAGATTCTCCTGTCTCCACGTCTCACCTTGTTATAGGAGCTTTCAGATTCACACATTTGCACTACCACATCTGGCTTTTTCATAGCTTCTAAGGAGGAACTCAGGTCCTCTTTTAGTACAGTGCCTCATGTTGTGGTGACTCTCAATCATAAAATTATTACATTGTTACTTCATAGCTGTAATTTTGCTACTGTTATGAATTGTAGTGAAAATATGAATATTTAACTCCTATGGGAGGTTGAGAACTGCTGCCCTATGTAATCTGTGAGTCAGAATTGAAGTTGAAGACAGATTTT
This sequence comes from Rhabdomys pumilio, assembly GCA_030674055.1. NCBI lineage: Eukaryota > Metazoa > Chordata > Mammalia > Rodentia > Muridae > Rhabdomys > Rhabdomys pumilio. The sequence goes on along the minus strand of JANHMN010000008.1, from coordinate 9,216,609 downwards.
GAGGACGTTAATATAACAGGACCCCAGACCTTAGCACAACTGACTCCATGATGGAAGTAGCATTTAGGCTGTAAAACTCATCACAGATACAGCACCCCCTATCAGAACTGAAACAAAGACCTAATCAATCAAAGTCCATACAGTTCTGGGAAAGTCTGAAAGCCTTGCTATTTAGCTTCTGTAGTTCCACTCTGGCTAACTGTTACTGTTAATGCAAATCTGTGATCCCATAACCTGTTTTCAGTGCTTAAAAGCTCACCCTGAGAAGGGCCCAGTGCTACCCTGGGACCCCAAACAGCCAGTGGACTCATTGCCCAGCTAATAAAGACTTTCTATTGGCTTAAACCCATTTCTGAGTAGTCTTCTCTGGTACATATCTCACAACAGCTTGTGGGAAGCCATGGCAAGGCCTTACTCTTGGCAAACACTCACCCTTGGCTCTCCTATCTACTATTCTTCTTTCTGCTTACCTTCCATGATTCACTTGTCAGTTCTCAGAATTTCAAACAAGGCCTCATAGCAACCCACCTTAGTAACCCTTACTCCTGATCTCTAGATTTAGCCAACATCCTGCTAGATAGATGTTTTTAGAACCCCTGGTAACGGAAAGGCTTTGTAAGAATAACTTAGTTAGACCCCACAGCTACAGCTAGCTTCCTCCACCTGCAAAGCCCTCTTTCCTTTCCTACCCCTTCCCATATCCTGTTTTCAGAGTATATAACCTGTGTGAACAATAAAATCTTTGCCAGCTTGATCAGACTTCTTGACTTGCTGTGCCTCTTTATTTTCTCTCACATCTCAGTCCTCTCTACAGGGTCTAAGGGTCCCACTTGATTGTCCAGCTGGCCTGGACAACAGCTAACATTAAATAACTGTCCAGTTTAATTAACTCAACATCTTCTCAGATTGCCAGCTCTCTGAAAAAATGGTACTTTTAAGATTCATCTGGAAGTAATAGGTAACAATAACTCTTGGGATTCTGGTCACAGTACCAACATCCTTCCTGGGACTCAGTCTATCACTTGGAGCCCTAAGCAGAACTTTTCTTATTTGAGGAATATGTGTGTGTGTGTGTGTGTGTGTGTGTGTGTGTGTGTGTGTGTGCAGCCATTATCACTATTTATTTCCAGAAGGTTCCCCCCAAAAGAAACAATGGTGGGAAAGGGCAGGAGGACAAGAAATTCAGAGTCATCTCCCCTAAGAACACAGTGAGCTGATACCAGCCTGGGTGAGACCTGAGGCAGGTCAAGTCTGCCCTGGGGCTGCTTTGGAGACTGTGATAGAGCATATTACAAGAAAGTTGTGGGTCCTCTTGAGAATCACGGAAACATGGGCTTGGAATTTGATTGGTAGGTGGATCACTTTGGTAGGTGGATAAGCTTTTTCTCTCCCTTGGTGATGCAGATATTGGCCAGATTAGATCACATTGATAGCAGATGTGGGCAGGTTTATTAGAAGGCAGCTCTCAGGTAGGTTCAAGGATCTCACAGGTGAAGGCCAGTGAAGTTATCTATCCAGGCTAAAGCAAGGGGGCTTTCTGGGTCCTGGACGAGGGCGATGACCTGTTAACTAGGAGCTGGGATTGTGCTCATACAGAGTCAAAAACTGAGCCCCTGGGCAGACACTCTTGAGTGGGTTGCTAGAAATGCAGAGATGATTTTTCTCTGTGGGAGGGTTTGGGGGAAGGGGGCAGATGGGGTTTCCTAGCTTGTGCAGAAGATAAACATGGGTTCCAGGCGTTGCCTCGTAATGTTCTAAAATTACAGATTCATGTGTATGAGCAGGAGACGATTGCTGACGCTTATGTTGAAAACTTTGGGCTGTGGTTCTTCAGTGGGCTCCAGCCACCCGTTATGCAGGGCGTAGGGGGGCGATGGGGGGGCGGGAGAATTAGCCTTGACCTTTGAGACCACAGACATCACCAAGGAGCTCCGCTGGGGTATGACACAATCAAGGCCACCATGACTGATTATAAACTGAAACAAGAGTCCAAAAAATGAAAGACAGAGAAGCAGTGAGCCCTGGTCACCGTAGCTTTCTCCCCACCTTGGGTTCACGTAGATGTCTAGCCTCCTCAAACCACCACCTGAAAGAAGGTCTGGGTTCCACACAGGTTTACCATTCACATCGGGGATCCAAGCAAAATACACCACTTAATTATGCTTATTCTGAGTCCTGTGGTTTCTTGTCTCTCTTTTGTTGTCTTGATGTAATTAAGGGTTTTGTTGTTTTGTTTGTTTGCTTGCTTGTTTTATTATTATTTTTATGTGTGTGGCCTCAGAACCGAAATCAATGTCGACAGCCTGTGAAGTGCTATATCGAGTTTTACCTGTTCTGTTTAGGGCATGATTGCCAATAAGAATGCCTTGGTCTGTATATTTTTACTTTTTATTATTTTTTTGTGTGTGCGTGTTTGCCTGCATGCATGCTTGTATGCCATTTGCATACCTGATTCTGATGGAGGTCAAAAGAGGGAGTCAGATCCTCTTCATCTAAAATTGCAGATGGTTGTGAGCTGCCTCGTGGGTGCTGGGGACTGAAGTCCAGAAGAGCAGCCAATGCTTCGAACTGCTCCAGTCTCCAGTTCTAATCTATTTGATTGTATTACTGCATATTTAAAAAAAAATGAAAGGCTGTTAAGAAAATGGAAAAAGCTCATTTGTGACTCCAATATAGAATATGAACACCACAGTTTACTGTGCAGCCTGCTCTCAAAGTCCAGCCTTCTTCCTGGAGTTCCTGTCTTGAATACCCCAGGCCGTAACTCCTAATGAGTAACTCCGTTGTCTCCAGCCATTAGCTCCTCTCCTTGGTGAGGAGTCAAAGTACAGTTCACAGGAGAACCTTGGGCTGCCCTCTGGGCCCCAGGACGGTGCTGTCCTGTAGTCCCCACTGAGCCAAGCCCAGAGCTAGATGGAAGAGCCCCGTGGATGGCAAGGCTGTCCTTGGATGCTCGTGAAGATTTCTTTGGGAACACTGTAACAAACACTGCTGACTTCTGTGGCGTTTTGTGAGTCCCAGTTTTCCTGGCTTCTGAATGCAACTCATGGAAAACACAAAAACACCAGGAGGTCCCTGACTGACCTGTACCCCTCAGTGGGTTGGTGCCTCTGACCTCTGTCAATTTTATGGCAAGCCTCTGGCCCCGTTTTGTGGTCAGAAGGCCTATCCCATACCCTGAGCAAAGACAGGCTGTCAGTGCCTCCTACTCAAGAGACTCAGAGCTGGCTAGTCAGTGGCAGCTTCAAGGACTGTTGCCTAGCGGATGGCGAGTGTAGGGAAGGATTAGACAATAGGCAACTTGAGTAAGCAGAGGCCTCCTGAGGAGGAAGGAGACAGGCAAAGACCAGGCCAAGGCCAGGGCCAAGAATACATCTTAGACTGTACCTGTCTGGTCCATCTTCAAACCCAGGAGCGTGAATGCAAATCCAGGGACATTAGGGCAAGTTTGGAGAAAAATTGCCCCAAGTTATTGCTTTTTTTCCTCCCTGAAAAATAAACTAGGGCCTGAGGATGCAGCTCAGCTGCTAAAGTGCTGGCCGAGCACTTACAGAGTTCTGGTTCAAGTCCCAGCATAAGCCGTTGGTGACATAAGTCTGTGATCTCAGCACTCAGGAGATGGAGACGGAAGATCAGGACTTCAGTATCATCCTCTGCTAAATCAGGTTCCATGAAGAAGGGGTGGAGGATACAGAGAAAAGGAAGGGGAGGGGAAACTGAGTCAGATTTCGCCCTAGACTAGACTTATGCTTCATAAATAGTATAAATTTAATAAATTTATAAATTCTTTTAAGGTTTTTTTGTTTTTGTTTGTTTTTGCTAAATGATGCACCACCCGTCTGGTGGACTTTAGCACAGGCTCTCAAATTTATGTGGACCAAAATCTTGAAAGTCAAAGAATGGAAGGGTGGAAGGCTGAGTCCTTCTTCCTACATTACCCTCTGATTTCTTTTTTTTTTTTTTTTTTGTTTTTGTTTTTGTTTTTTTGTTTTTGTTTGTTTGTTTTTCGAGACAGGGTTTCTCTGTGTAGTCTTGGCTGTCCTGGAACTCACTCTGTAGACCAGGCTGGCCTCGAACTCAGAAATCCGCCTGCCTGCCTCTGCCTCCCTAGTGCTGGGATTAAAGCCACCACCGCCCGGCTCTCTGATTTCTTATCTAAAAACAAAACAAAGCTTTTAATTCCAGCACTTGGCAGAGGAGTTGGGTATGGGGTGTCCAAAGACAGGCAAATCTCTGTGAGTTCAAGGCCAAACTGGCCTACATAGAATCTCCTGAATGGCCAGAGCTACATAGACACGGATCTCTCAATAAGCAAACAGACAAACAAAAACAGAATAAAATGTCACCAGCTTTTATTCTATTGAGTCTTAGCGAAGGTGAGTCTAAAAAAGAATTCAGGGCCTGGAAGGCACGCAGTGAGTACAAAGGCTAGTGTTCCTGTGTCCCCCGTGTCCCTCGTGCGCGTGTCGTCATGCTCCCCCACCCACAACTCCCTACTCCTGCCTTCCAAGCTCTGTCTCCTACCCCTCCTCTCCTCCACACCCCCTTCTCCGCCCTCTGTAGGAGCTCCTCCCCAGCTTTGGCATTAAACTCAGAACCTCCGGCCCTAGGAAATCAGATCTGTGCACGTCGCCCACTGGACTCGGGTCGCCAGGCAGCTCCGCGCCCCTACGGTAACCTCATGCAGACCCCCGCTGGGTGCCCCCCACCCCGCGCTCTCCACGGTGACGTGTCTGCCTCCTGGCTGCTGTCCTTGTCCCGTAGCTCAGCTTGGCTTCCGGGCCACCGTTTTAAAGCCAGCTGGGGCCTTAGGAGGGCAGCAGTCCCAGCAGCCCGCACGGGTGCAGGATTCCTCATGTTTTCCACTGGCAGCCAGGGTTCGGCAGTGTGGGAAGAACCCCGAAACTCAGGACAGTGCGCTGCGTTCAGTGGTGGGGCTGCGAGCTCGCCAGCGGGTGTACACCTCCCTCCTCCCAGGCCTTGCCTTAAACTCCAGAGTAGTGATCTGCAACTAGAGGCGAGCCTCCATGCCTCCCCACCCCCGCATACCGCCACGCTGAATCCCACCCCAAAGGCGGATATTACTGTTGTTATTATTATTTATCATGGTTATTGCCCTGTCTCTGCTCTGGAATAAAATCCAGAGAAGTTCCAAAAAGTAATTATCACAGTAATGTACAGCGGAGATCTGAGTCCAGAGCCCTCATGGTAGCAGTCTTTAAAAAAATACAAAAGAACCATTAGCTGAGTTTCTTGTAGCTTTCTTTTGTTAGGTCGGGAACGCTGACCCTTGAAGTGATCTTTCAGAACCGAGACAGCCCTTAATCCTGTGAGAAGCTTGGGCCTGTTAGCTAACCACACCATCTTCTTTTTCTGGCACACGCTGAGTTCAAGGCAGGTTCTTGCCTCCGTTCCTTGTTCATGTATTTCTTGGGTTGCAGAATCCCACCTCCGTGTCCGGGTATCATGTGGTCCATTCCACCGAGGACAGGCCTTTGGAAAAATGTTCCTTTGAGCTCTTCCTTATAGCTCTACCTGCTTCTGCCCTGTCCTGGCACCTGCAGCAGTTTGATTAGAAGTCACTAGCAGGATTTCCTTTAGTCAGGTCTGGAAACGTTAGGCAGCAAGGATTTCAGAGCAGTTTGCATAGACGCCAACACTGTCCACAGCATTCCAGAATTCCCTGTGGTTACTGAAGGCATTGCTAAGTGTTGGACTTCCTGACCCTGCTTCTGCCTTCTGAGACGCTGGTGCCTATGTTCCTTATCACTGCATTGGGCTTTGGGGGTTGCCTTGATTTTGTCCTTTGTCATGGTCTCCTGTGTGGGCTGACTGAATATCCCAGATTCCTAACGTCATTTCTGTTTATACCCATTGACCCAGCATTACATTATCCACCCCAGGTCTATTTAATAATATTCTTGGTTTCAGGCATGTCTAATGCATGTGACTGAGGAGGCCCAAAACATAATTGTAAATTTAAAACATTGTGTGATTTCATTTATTCTCTTACTCTTGTAACTTGATGGCGCCATTCTGAGGCCTGAACCTTGTAGATGGCAAAGTGATGTTGCAATGTCAAAAGGTTGGACCTGCCTGGTTGGTTATTTAGCACAACCTTGCCTCTAAACTGAATGCACGTGCCCTTGTAGGCAGCAGAGTGGTGAGTGGCAGCTCATGTAGACCTCACTGTGGACCCACAAGTGTCAGAGACCTGGAGGAAGAAACGGCAGTTTCAGTGCTGGAGGCGGAGCTCAGTGGCACAGCAGTTGCCTAGTATAGGCCTGGGCTCCATCTCCAGGGTCAGGGAGAGGCCAAGGGAAGGAAAGGGGAACTAGGATCCTTCTAGGTATTCAAGTTTGCCCTTCTTATGGGTAGGCTGCAGAAGTGCCTAAGTGGTATTGGGAGTTATGGTAGTCAAGTTGACAGGGTTAACGATGGAAACCATAAACTCTGCTGTAATCTCTGTCTCATTCAAATGATCATAGAGCCCTGAATCCACGCCAGGTAGCCAGAGCCAACTAGCCAGAGTTTCAATTAGCTAGAGAGTTTCAAAGACAGTATGTAAGTTCTACTGCTAGCCTTCTGAACTAGGCTGCAAGATAAGGTAAAGGTTATTGGTGATAATGCCCACCCATCATATGTATAGGACTAAGGGGTTTCCTGGGACCTGATCTTGCAGTTAAAAAAAAATCATAACCAGGCAGTGGTGGCACACACCTTTAATCCCAGCACTTGGGAGGCAGAGGCAGGAGGATCTCTTGAGTTCTAGGCCAGCCTGGTCTACAGAGTGAGTTCCAGGACAGCCAGGGCTACACAGAGAAACCCTGTCTCAAAAAACAAACAAACAAACAAAAAAAATCATACATGTATATAATGTATTTTGGTCCGTACTCCTTCCCCTCTGGTCCTCCCCACTGTTTTCCCCCTCCCAACTTCATGTGGTCTGTTGCTTAAAAACAAACAAACCAAAAACCATATGGAGATCACTTAGTACTTGTACTTGAGTGTGGGGCCATCTACTGGAGCATGCGTAGCCTCCGAGAGCCTGTATCCCTGAAGAAAGCTGACTCCCAGTTATCTACTCATCTTGGTCTTCATTTCCTGGCTACTGTAAGTAGAGCAGCTATGATCATGGATGAACAAGTATCTTTGTAGTAGGATATAGAGTCCTTTGGGAACGTGGCCGGGAGTGAAATATTTACATCATATGATAGATCCATGTCTAGCTTTTCGAGGACTCTCCACACCGATTTCTATCGTGGCTAAACCACTTTGCATTCCCACCAATGGTGAATAAATGTTCCCTTCCCCCCACATCCTCACTAGCATTTGCCAATCAGGTGTTCAGGTCTTTTCTTTACCAAGAAGCTTGTCAAAATGGCAGCTACCTGCTATTGATATGATATTTGATCTTTCTCCATTCCAAAGTTTTCTTTGTTACTGATAAGGGCTGTGTTCTCTTTCCCCAGCATACTCCAGTACCCATACCTCAAAGTAGTGCACTCAGTAGAATTGTCTGTTTTGACCAGAAGGATTATGATTTACACAAGACTTAGCAAAGTTGAGTTGAGACTCAGGTTAGGGCTGCCATCATCTTGACTGAGATACATATCCCAGTGAGTGGTGGCTCAGAGGATAGGTCAGAGGACTCTATATACTTAGCTTCTTCCTGTTGGGTGCTGGGAGCTTGAAGACTCTCTCTTCGCAGGACTCCAGGATCATGTGGTACACTAGCACCCGAGGAATGGCCCCACGGGTCAACTTTGAGGGGGCCCTCTTCTCTGGTTATGCACCAGATGGGGGCCTCTATATGCCAGAGGAGCTCCCTAAGGTGGACAAAGAGACCCTACGTCACTGGAGCACGCTGTCCTATCGTAGCCTGGTGAAGGAGCTGTGTGCCCTCTTCATTGGCCAGGAGCTTATTCCAAGACATGACTTAAATGGTGAGGACCCCTCCCCCAACCCCAACTCAGCACCACACACTCCCTCCCTGAGTTGTAAATTCATTACCCAACCCCCAGAAAATCCCTAGTTGCCTTTCTCAAATCTTGTAAGATATTTCCTGATTCTAGAATTTCAGAATCTTCAGTTCCTCTTTTCTTCCACCAGTGAGATGGACAAAATGACCTACTGAAATTTGATAATTTTTTTCTTAAAAAATCAAGACTAAGGATTTTTCAAAAGCTTGAGTGTTGGTGAATGTCTCCCTCAGTCATCAAGACACTTAGATTATTACCTTGTCTTGTTGAGTGTCCTAGGATAGGTTGTCTCAAGCTATCATTCACAATGAATTTCCCTGGAGGATCTCAAATTAAAAACAGACTCTGGTTCAATAGGTTTGGGTGTGTCTTAGTTACTTTTCTATGCTGTAATAAGGCTCCATGATCAAGGCAACTTATGGGGGAAAAAAAAGTTTATTTGGGGCTTACAGATTTGGAGGGTTAGAGTCCATGACCATCACAGTAGGGAACATGGCTGCAGGCTATGAAGCAGTAGCTGAGAGCTTACATCTTAATCTACAATAATGAGGGAGGGAGGGAAGGAGGGAGGGAGGGAGGGAGGGAGGGAGGGAGGGAGGGGGAGAGACAGTGACAGAGACAAAGACACAGAGAGAGACAGAAAAACAGACAGAGACAGACAGACAGACAGACAGATTTTACTGGTAGTGACACTGGCTTTTGAAACTTTCATTTTCAGGGAAGAAAATTTGACTTGACTTTCTATTGAAATGCATGCTTACAGGGACAGGAGAGGTGGCTCAGTGGTTAAGAGCACTGACTGCCCTTCCAGAGGACTGGATTCAATTCCCAGCATCCACATGGCACACCATAACCATCTGTAACTCTAGCTTCAGGTGATCTGGCTCTCTCTGCTGGCCTCTGCAGGCTCTGTGCACATATGGTGCACATACATACAAGCAGGGAAAACACTTATTCACATAGGATAAATAAAATTAAAATAAAAAGACTCAATAAAGAGGTATACATAATGAAAACTAGACATGTTCTAGAGCCAATTCTGGTATCTGGGGAATCCTAAAGAGGAATGTATGAGCAGTTTAATACATGTCTTCCCGATTTTTCTAGACCTGTGCAATGCTGTTCCTAAGTGTATTGTTTAAGATCAGATTTTCTGGGCTTTATAATTGACAATGGGAGATAAACATTAAAGACGAAAGAGGCAAAAGTAAAACTTGAAGCGCTAATACCTCCACCTTCTGTCCAACCTCTACCCTCACAGAGCTGATTGACCAAGCCTTCAGCAGATTCCGCCACAGAGATGTGGTCCATCTGTGCAAGCTGAAGAGTGGTCTGAACATACTGGAGTTGTGGCATGGGGTCACATATGCCTTTAAGGACCTGTCCCTGTCCTGCACAGCACAGTTTCTGCAGTACTTCCTGGAGAAGAGGAAGACGCATGTCACCATTGTTGTGGGTGGGTGTTGGGAGGGAGCGGGGTTCTTTAGCACTCCAGCTGGAGGGCACCAGTGCACACACTATATCTTTGATTGGGTCTTTCAAGGCTTATGCTATCCGTTTCTCTAGAGCAGCGGTTCTCAACCTGTGGGTTGCAACGGCTTTGGGGGTGGCGTCAAACAACCCTTTCACAGGGTTGCCTAAGACTGTCAGAAAACAGACATTTACATTAGAATCCATAACAGTAGAAAATTATAGTTATGAAGTTGCAGTGAAAATAATTTTACAGTTGGAAGTCACCACGACATGAGGAACTGCATAGAAGAGTCGCAGCATTAGGAAGGTTGAGAATTACTTTTTAGAGGGTTTCTGACCTGTTTGTCTGTCACAGATTCTGTCTTAGTTACTTTCCTCATTGCTGTGACAAGAACAACTTAAGGACGGAAGGTTTGTTGCTCACAGTTCAGTTTGAGAGTGAGTACAGGTCACCATGGTGCTGAACATATGGTGACAGGAGCTTGGGGCATCTGGCCACACTGTCCACAGGCAGGAAGCAGAGAGCATTGGTGCTGGTGCCCAGCTTGCTTTCTTGGTTTTGTTTTGATCAGGACCAGAGCTCATAGGGTGGTGCCAGGGTCTTCCCTTTTCATGCCTTTATAGACATGTCCAGAGGTGTGTTTCCATGATGATCCTAGCAACATCAAGTCGACAAGATTAACTATCACAGACCCCTTGGTCAGTCTGCTGGAGGCTGTGGATCCTTCTGGAATGATATTTTTAGGTGTACAGTACACTCATTGATATCCTGATTTTATCAGCATAGCCAACAACCCTGGGCTAAGTACTCAGCACCCATCTTTCAAGTAGTTGATCTTTCAAGTATTTGAAAGCCAATGTTGCTGTGTTGAGCACCAATATTGTAAGGTCATTTTATTCCTTATTCCCTTGTTCTAAAGGGAGGCGTCTCCTTTCTAGGGACTTCTGGAGACACAGGAAGTGCTGCCATTGAGAGTGTTCAAGGATCCAAGAATGTGGACATTATTGTTCTCTTGCCCAAAGGCCATTGCTCAAAGATTCAGGAGCTCCAGATGACAACGGTGCTAAAGGAGAATGTGCATGTGTTTGGAGGTAGGTGCAGGGACTGTGTGGTCCAGCTGGAATGGCTGTTTTAGTGGTAGGATTAGTCATGTATTGAGGTGCCTTGGCTTAGCTCTGGGCAGGTTCCTGGCTTCACAGTCTTTCACACTAACTGGCATACGGTTTTAGAGCTGCATTTGCTGTGTTGAACTGTTAGAGTTGCTTCAAGTGTCTGTCAGCACTACCTCTATGAAGTCCCACTTGTCCAATGTCACATGTAGGCAGCCATGCAGAACCATAACTTAAGCCAAGCAATGCTCTCAGTTCCAGGGTTCTGAAGTGTTGAAGGCACAAAAGTGTTTCATAGTTGAGAGAATGTGTCCGTGCATGTTGGCAGTCCATGTCCTTCTTTAGAGGGCAGACAGCTAGACCATGTGTGTAGTTAATTGGACCAAGTATTAAAATGGAAGCTGCCTGGTGCTGCCTACTACCAATTCCATTATAGCTGGGTCATGTGATGAAGTCTTGAGCTTTGTCATAGGAACGATACCATTCTGTGATTGGAGAAAGGAGAAACCCATGCTTTCCATGCTACACCAAATACTCAGTGGTTAGGAAACATAGTGGAGAAGGAAGAGGTGAGTATAAAATGTTTCAGTCCTTAGGAGATTGAAAGTGGAGGACAGGGGAGAATGGGGGGGACATGGTTCTATTTTTACCTTTCACAGCCTGTTGACCTCACTGAGCTGCAAGGAGAGGCATAAGAATATGAGATTTAGGGGTCTTGGTTGAGGTTTTACATACTTTGACCGTGCAGCCTGGCATGGGTTTTTTTGTTTTAGTTTTGGGGGTTTTGGTTGGTTGGTTGGTTGGTTGCTTGGTTGGTTGGTTGCTTGGTTGGTTGGTTGGTTGGTTTTTTTAATCACTCACTTGAAACACAGGAAATGTTTTAGCAAAGAATACATATAAGGTGCTAGAGAAATGGAATGGTTCAATGGTTAAGAGCACTGGCTAGTCTTCTAGAGGACAGGGTTCGATTCCCACCACCCACATGGCAGCTCACCACTGTCTGTAACTGCAGTTCCAGTGGGATCGGACATCCCTTTCTGGCCTGCATGGGCACTGTATATACGCGGTACACAGACATACATTCAGGCAAAATGCCCATATGCATACGATAGAATAAACTTAAACATAGGTAAATACAAATAAAATAAAATTTCTTCTACAACTGGCCTGGGTCCTAGTATGATCCTGTGGTGATTTGAATGAGAATGGCCTTCATAAGCTCATGTTTGAATGCTTGGTCTCCAGTTGGTGGCACTCTTAGGAATGGATTAGGAGATATGGCTTTGTTGGGTGAGGGGTGTGTCACTGGGGGTGGGTTTTGAGATTTCAAAAACTCAACCAGACTGAATCTCGATCCTCCCATGCCACCCTCTGTCCGTGGATTAGATGTGAATGCTCAGCTACTGCTCCAGCACCAGCAAGCCTGCTGCCATGCATGTCAAGAACTAACCCTCTGAAAGTATAAAAAAGCCCCCGACTAAATGCTCCCTTTTCTAAGTTGCCATGGCCATGGTGTCTCTTCACAACACTAGAACAGTAACTAATGCACACCGCAGGGAGGGTATTTTTGTGTTAGCATACCAACACTGATGAGGAGTTCAAGCTGCGGCAAGAAGTCTTGTCATCAGAGCAGCAGGAATGGCCTTTGTGTGCTTTCTCAAAAGCAGAGAAAAAACCCCTCTGCTCTTCTTTGACAAGCACATGTGCATTCCAGTGTAAAGTCTGTGCCTTGTTAATTACCCACATCTGGCTGTATTTTCCTTTGGTCATTGTTAGACTTGAATGAACAATGTTCAGGCTCCTGAGGGCCCCAGCTGTTTCTTGTGTGACAACCTTGCTAGTTATGGGTTATGGGGTGTAGGTCCTAGCATCAAAATTAAGAATTGGGTTTTTTGTTTGTTTGTTTGTTTTGTTTTGTTTTGTTTGTACTCCAGTCCTCCTTTCTTGCCTTGTACAAGATGTACCAGAGGACTTTTGTCTAAGGACATAAGTGGAATCTTCATCTGGAGGCTGGAGAACATCACTCACCTGTGAAATAGTGGCAGCTGTGTGGTCATTGATGAGTCTAGCATGTCATCATTATCACTAGAGCTAAGGTGCTTCTGTTCTGTACATGGTCTGTTCAGTTTGTTTATAAGCCGTACTGCTCACATTCTTCTTCTTTTTAGAACTTCCGGTGTGACTGTTAAGAGGATGTATGTATATTCTGGGGCTAATAGGAAAGATGTGTCTTCTCTCTGTGAGCTCAAGGAGTAGGGGTGGACCACATGAATGCTGAGTTTAAACTTTATTAATTCATCATCATCATTATTGTGTGTGTGGTGAGGAGAGGGATGCCTGTGACACAGTGACCACATGGACATCAGAGGACAGCTTTGTGTGGGTCATTTCTTTCCTCCTACCTTAATATGGGCACCAGAGATCAAACTCAGGTTGCCAGGCTAATGTGGTATATACCAGGCTTATGCCATTGTATGTTGGAAGTGGGGGTTTTTTTTGTTTGTTGTTTGTTTATTTGTTTGTTTGTTTAGTTTACAGTAGGTTAAGCTAAAAGATTGCCTTGAGTCTCAGAAGATTGGACTTTGAATGTTTCAATAATCTTGAGACTGATAGATCATGAGGGCTTTTGAAGTTGAATTAAATGCATCTTGCATTATGATATGGCCCTGTTAGCTGTCTGTGCCTTATGCTTTTGGATAAGAATATAAGCTCTCAGCTACTGCTCCAGAATCATGACTGCCTGCTTGCCCCCATGTTCATAGCTCTAATGGTCTTAGACTCAAACCCTCTGAAACTGTAAGCCCCCAAATCTCTTTCTTCTACAAGTTGCTTCTGTCAAAGTGTCTTTAATAGCAATAGAAAAGTGTCTTGCCCAGCCACTGGGTTTATAAAAGTAGTAATTTACATGTCCATTGTGTGATTCCTAAGCATCAAGTACTTAGTAAACTCTAGATGCTTATTGATTATGGTTTTTAAAAACTAGAATTAACAGAAAATCCAACTGAGACTATCTGAAAGGAGAGTTTCCAGCTTCTATCACTGGGATGTCCATGGGTGGAGTTGGCTGTCACTTGGTTGGTTCTGAGACTCAACATTACGATCAGAAACCCAAGTACTTGTCAGTCTGCCCTCCCCAATTCTACGTTTTTTTTTTTCCTCTTGAGATCACAGTGTGAAGACTTGAGGTAACCAAGTTTCTCTTTTCCCGTGGTTCTTCCTTAAAAGCAGTGGCCATTTCTCTAGCACCCCAGCACCCATCTTTCTGAGTCTCAGTGGTCTGAACTTCTCACATGTCCAACTTGGACTGAACTCTGACTCCATGGGCTTGCCAGGCACAGATTGACTTGACCTTGGTAAAGGAATGGGTCAAGGTCAAAGGAATGGGGCCACCACTACTGGATCAGGTTGAGTGGGGTTACAGCTGGTCCCCCATCTGTATTGCTGCACTATAGTGATGAGGAGAGAACACTTTACACCCCTAATGGCTGTCCTCGTACTCCCCCCACCCGGTAATCTTCACCCCCTCTACCTGAGGTATGGACCCAACTGCAGAATTAGAGACAGGTATCAGGTAAGGGTCAATACTGGTACAATTACTGAGACAGCTAGATTGAGGTACTGATATGTTAAACTGGTGGATAATTTACCAATAATTCACCCCACGAATTAAACCAATGTACACACCTAACTTCAGGGGGAACTTCTGCCAAAGCAAACTTACCTAGCACATAAGAACAGGGACCAGGACACCTACACTTCACCCACGGGGAGAAGTGACCATTTGCCCCCAGCTCCAGTAGGGTTCTGTTGTATAAACAGTCTCTCCTTCTTTCCAGAATGGTGAAAGACATACTCTTTGCAGAACAGTGAGGGCTTAGAATACAGGGGGAATTCTTTTCCCAGTGTCCCAGAAAGTTGACATTTTATATCTGATTTTATGGAATGAAAGACCATTAGAAATGGCTCTGACCACACTTTCTTTTCTCCCAAGTGAGGACAAATACTTAGGGTCACAAGAACAAGAGACCTGGATTCAATTCCTAAGGAGCTTATACAGAGCCTGGGAAGCCAGGCTAACCCATGTGAAAGTGAAGGAAGCAAAGGCTAACCCAGATGGGAGAGGACAGGCAGAGCCTGGGAGGGCCCCAACAAAGGTGGGAGTGAGTGCCAGGGGCTTCTACTGCTGACAGATGCCATTTCTCTCTCCCCTGGAAGTGGAAGGAAACAGTGATGAGCTTGATGAGCCCATCAAGGCCGTGTTTGCTGATGTGGCCTTTGTCCAGAGGCACAACCTGATGAGCTTGAATTCCATCAATTGGTCCCGGGTCCTGGTGCAGATGGCACACTACTTCTTTGCTTATTTCCAGTGTACACCGTCCGTGGACATGCACCCCCTACCCACAGTGGAGGTGGTAGTGCCGACAGGGGCTGGGGGTAATCTTGCAGGTAAGGAGACCCTGGTATGCAAATGGACTTTCCAGAAAGCACCCAGTCTTTCAAGTTGCATTTTTGCCTACAAACATGGAGAGAAAGAAAGTCACAGTTTGTTCTAGAGAGGACAAAACACACACACACACACACACACACACACACACACACACACACACACACGGGATGCCTTCTAACTTGCAGAGGCTAAGGCTGGAACATTCCAGGGTCCTGAAGCAGAAAGAGATTGAGAGAATCCTGGGAAGTTTCTGCACCCTCGCCTGAGCTTGCACAACCACTAATAGAACTCAAGGCTCAGCCACCAAGCACAGCTCAGTGTCCTTTCCTAAAATCTGCACTCAACTCCCAGCTCCAGCCACTGCCTGCTGAGGGATGGCCACCGTGTGCCAGGGCACAGTTTTCTCACTACCCAGAAACCATGTGAGACAGAAGGGGCTCTGGCATCAGGAGTCCAGCTTTGGCTCTGCCCTTTACTAGCTGAAAGCTTAAGAGTTCCTCAGACTCAAGTCCTCAGCTCAGAGCTGCCTGTGAGGAACAAGTCTGACTGAGGGTGCACATGAGCTTTGTACTTTGTACAAGTGCTGTCCTGGCACCAAATACTAATGAACATTCTCAAGCCTTAACTATGCACCAGGTAATGTTGTTCTAAGTGCTCTTTCTGTGATTTCATTGGACTAGAACAACTCTGCTGTCTCCTGTGTATAGACAATTAGTTATAAGACCCCTGCAGATACCAAAATCTGCAGAGATTCAAGTCCCATATGTAAAATGACATGGTGTCTGCATATAACCTATGTTATATACTATATACTATATACTATATACTATATACTATATACTATAT
>JANHMN010000008.1:9127563-9200741 GCA_030674055.1 Rhabdomys pumilio | reverse complement strand
ATACTATATACTATATACTATATACTATATACTATATACTATATACTGGTGTTCTTTAAATCATCTCTAGATGATGTTGAATAACTAACATAATAATCAAATGTTATCAAATGTCCATTGTGTTTTAGGGAATAATGGTAAGAAAGAGTCTCAACGTGTTTAATACAGATGCAATTTTTTTCCTTGAGAAGGTTTCACTATGTAATGTAGGCTGCCCTAAGGCTCTTAGGGCAGCCTTGAAAGTCTCTATCCTCCTACCTCAGCTTCCCAAATGCTGAGAACATAGAGTATATCACCACACCCTGATTCGGATAGTTTTGATTTGTGGTCAGTTGACTCTGTAGATTCGGAAGAAGACTCTGCAGATGTATCCAGGGTCCACCTGTGCTGTTCTTACTGTTTTAGAGCGAGGAACTAGATCAAGACAAGCTTGCTTGCTTCTGTTTATACACTGGTTGGTAGTGGAGCCAAGTTGACAGCCCAGGCTGGCTGGAGTCTACATCTTTTCCATCTCTCAAGGAGGCAATGGTGTTAGGGCTTCTGGTAGCTCTGCCCCTGCCATTGCTTCTCAAAGCACCAGGGACAGAGTGGGTAAGATGGCAAAAGCACCCAAGTTAGGAGACTCCTTGACTTCTTACAGGAAGATAGAGGTGATAGAGTGCTGGCAGCTAGGCAAGGAAGGCTACTGTCCTCACTACTCAGAGGGTGACACCCAGTGTGTTTCCCTTTCATGTCACCTTCCAGCTAGTAATGCCATCTATAGCTATGTCCTTCATAGCACCTGGCACAAATAAACACATGGGCAATACCTGTGGAGAACATTCTCATCTGGGATTTCTCCATAAAGACCTGTTTGACCTTAAGTCTTTGGGCCCTCCTGAGCCTCCATTTTTCTTCATCACTGAAGAACACTGGAATGCTTCCCTGAGGATCCAGTGGCATAAGAGTATGAATGGGCTTTCCAAAAATCAAGTGTGATATTGACAAAACAGTCCCCTCCCCGAAAAAAAGTAGGGGCCTAAAGAGAGAATTTAGTAGGTAAGGCGTTTGCCACACAAATCTGAGAGCCTAAGTTGGATCTTTAGAACCCACATAAAACTAGATGTGGTACTTCATATCTGTAATCTGTAATCTCAGTGTTCCAACAGCAAGATGACAGAGATAGGAGAAGCCCCAGAAGCTTGTGGGCCACTAGCCTTGCATATCAGCAGTGAACAGCAGACATCCTTCCTAAAACAATCTGGAAGGCAAAGACCCAGACCCTGCACTTCGGTAGGATTTGGGCAAGGCATTTCAGCCCTTAGCACCTCCAAGGTGCTAGGGTTGACTTACAAAACTTTATGTGTATGGCAGCCCCTGGTAGGTGGCTGAAACATAGAATAGGGCACAGTGACTATCCAACTTCTCTTCTTCTTCTCTCCTCCATGCCCCTCCTCCCATCTCTCATTTTCACACAGCAGAAAGTTTGTCTTTTTTTATTAAACTCAAATTTAAAAAAATCTTTGCCTTTATCCAAAAATCCTTTTGTCTTCCTGTCTTGTCCCAAGCTGGGTGCATTGCTCAGAAGATGGGCCTGCCTATCTGTCTGGCTGTGGCAGTGAACCGCAATGACATCATTCACAGGACTGTCCAGAAGGGAGACTTCTCTCTGTGTGAGGCTGTCAGAACAACCCTGGCATCTGCTATGGACATTCAGGTGGGCCTCCGGGGAGAAGAAAAAGATCTGGCCAACTGTTGGTGGGGCAGGGCTGGATAAGGGTCGGAATGAGGGTGCCTAGGATTTCTGCCTCTCCATTCAGATGCCCTACAACATGGAGAGGATCTTCTGGCTGCTCTCTGGCTCTGACAGCCAGACAACCAGGGCCCTCATGGAACAGTTTGAAAGAACTCAAAGTCTGCACCTACCCCAGGACCTACACAGCAAGGTTGGTCATTGGCTAATGACCCCACCCCTAAGGGGGTGGGGGTGGGGTGGGTCTCTGCAATCTCTACAGCTAGTGGAGTGATCTCTGAGAGGTAAGAAAGCAGTTTTGTTCAACAGGACTCAGTAGGCAGTGTTGGTTAAAACTTCTAGAGTCTGACCTCTAGTGGTTTACTTTTGGCGTATTTAAGCACAGCCCAATGTGGTGAACATTATTCTTGTGATGATTAACTCAGTCCTGTGTGTACTACAGAGCATACATAAATCTCCTTGAGGAACAAAGTAAGTTACATACAGATCAGACCTAAGTACATCAAAACTCATCGTAAAGTCCTTAAAGATTGGTTCTTTAGGTTGCATGATAAGGGTTTGGGGGAGGGTCCAGTGCTAGAAAAGTCTCTTCCACACAGACCAAAGGTCAGCAGACCAGTAACCAAGTCTACAGATCTACATCCAGCCTTCTAGGTAGATGGCAGTTGTTGCATGAAACAACACTGTGTGCTTAGCATTCCAGGTCCCCTAGTGCTTACCTGTGAGCAGAGGGCCTCTTTCTGTGTCTCTACAGCATCCCCTGGAGGAAGGAAAGGGTACAGCCACAGGACGGTCTTGGGGTTTGGAAACATGAGAAAGGAAAGGGGACACCTGGTTTTTGAGCATCGTCTGCGAGCTTGTAACTCTCACGGTTAACACTGACTGAACGAGAAGAGTCAGTTGTGAAATGCTAAGCTGGTTTTATAAACGCAGTGCCTTTATTTCCTCATCTGTGGAGGGAGGATGATAAGAACCCCTGTCTCATAAGGTTGCTGTGAAATTTGGATCAAAAGATAAATGTAGGCACTTTATGTACTGCTAGAAATATACAGTTCAATACACGTACTATTTCTATAGTTATTTATTATTGTTGTAAATTTCCAATAAGAGCAACATCTGTACAAGGACAAAGCCATTCTGCCCTTCCTTCCGGTACAGACAGAAACCGTAGCTCCTGTTGCCTTTACCTCCCTCCTTTGTCCTTGTCTCTGCCTCTCTCTTAGAGAAGGAGAAACTTTATTTAGCTAATAAATAAGTTTGATTTGTTTTAGGAAACTAGTTAGAAACCAGTGCTTTTATTTGAATGCAGCCTGGTGGCTATTCCCGGGGAACCCAGGGGTGGATCTGTCCGGAGTCCATCTTCCTAGGCAGTATATAATTAAAGCTTGCTTCAGTGGGCCAGGGCAGGGTGGTGGAGAAATGACTCAGTGGTTAAGAGCATTGACTGCTCTTTCAAAGGTCCTGAGTTCAATTCCCAGCAACCACATGGTGGCTAACCACAATCTGTAATGGGATCCAATGTCCTCATCTGGCATGTAGGCATACATGCAGATAGAACACTCAGATGGCTGGCTGGATGGCTGGATGGCTGGATGGATAGATGGATGGGTGGGTAGGTGGGTGGATGGATGGATGGATGGATGGATGGATGGAGTGACTGAGTGAATGAGTGAAGCCTGATAATACACGAAGTTCTAGAATGTGCTCCTTCTTGATTTCATGGTCTGATTTCATCTCAGTGTCTTCCACTTGAAGAGAATCCTTATTTACCATCTTGGCCTACCCAGTTCCTTTAACTTAGTCCCTTATATGACATAATTGGCCATGGTTAGTGTCCCTCCTGAAGGTTTCTTCTCAAAACCAGACACAGTTATCTGGACTGAGCTATTTCCTTGAAGACCAAAATGGGACTTCTCTCTTTTAGAATCTATACTGCTTTAAAAAGAAAAAGATTTTCATTATTTTTATTTAATGTGTATGAGTGTTTGCCTGTTTATGTGTATGTACCACATGCATGCAGTACCTGTGGAGTCCAGGAGAGGGCATCAGATCCCCCTGGAAATGGGAGTTACACATGGTTACCACTGTGTGGGTGCTGAGAACCAAACCTGGGTTTTCTACAAGAGCACCTATTGCTCTGAATAGCTGAGCCATCTCTTCAGCTTTCTGCTGCCTTTGACAAAGCCAAACATTAGTTTGTTTGGCCCATAGTTTGTGCAAAAACCAATATTTCTTCTCCTTATGTAAATAAGAATCTCCACTAAAACTGGACAGCAAAAAAAAAAAAAAAAATCTGGACACCATATCTCCCCTGTTTCTTCATTTCCTCCCTCACTCTACGATAAGGGCACACTGTATGTGCTGGAAAGGCATTCATTAATTCATCCATCAATTCATTCATTCATTCATTCACCCCTCCACTCATATTATCTATCTGCTATGGTTCAAGAACTATGTTAGGTGCTGGAAATACAAAGAGAAAATACAGCTGTCACACTGAGTGATAGACCATGTGCTTATTATACATTTGGCCCTGCGTTCAATCCTCAGAACTGGGAAAAGGAGGAATAAGTGGTGGGGGGAGAGGAAGAGGAGGAGGAGGAAGATGAGGAAGAAGAAGAGGGAAAACCGTTTTGGTTGCTATCTCTGACTCTAACCAGAAAGTAGCTGTATAAACAATCTATGAACCATGTGGACTCTGATGCCATTAAGTACATGCAGGGTGTTTGCTGTGCTGTAAGCATGCAGAACATCTTCAGAGAGTGACCTAGCATACCAACCACACTCAGGGAGCACTGAGAAGGGAGTCTTCCTCTGTCTGTGAGTACTGGCTTTCCCATGGGAGGTGCTCCTTAGCAGGCTAGGAACTGACAAGGTAGTTTTCGTGCCATAAATGTGTGGACACCCATAACTTGTATCAGGCTGTAGAACAAGACTGTGTGCTAATTCGCTTCATCTGCTAAATACATCAAGATGTACCCAAAACTTCTACAAATCCTTCTGCTTAGTAGGCTCAAAGCTGTAATTGGCTCAAAATTCAGAAATTGATTTTACTACTAGTTTCTAGTGTGGATGTGGTTGCGTATATAGCAGGGGTCTAGTCCTCCTCCTGTGATTCACCAATCCCAACATCCACCCGTCTCATGACCTTCCAGCTTTCAGAGGCAGTGACATCTGAGTCGGTATCTGATGAAGGCATCACCCAGACCATGGCCCGCTGCTGGGAGGAAAACCAGTATCTACTATGCCCCCACTCGGCCACAGCAGTGAACTACCATTACCAGCAGACTGACAGGGGGCAGTCCAGGTACCAGCAGTGCAATCTGGGGCACTGGGGGCATGCCTCTTCTTCAAGCAGGGCATGTAAGACTAAGGATAGTGACACCAGTGGGCATGGTGGGTTCTGTACCCAAGAACTAAAGATGTGTGAACTATATCCCAGGTCATGAGGGGGACGATGGCTGAACTGGGTCTTTATTGGGGTATTTTGCAAGCATATTATAAAGATTAGTTCAAGGTATTAATCATGTCTTTATCTCTCTCTCTGCTCTGTGTTCTACCCTGCCCCTAACCTTTCCCCTGGTCCTCCTTCCTCTGTCTTCTTCTTTCCCATCCTTATGCCTGTTCTCTCCCGTCCTACTCCATCCCCAGTAGCATCCCTCGGTGCTGCCTGGCCCCTGCCTCAGCAGTCAAATTCCCAGAAGCAGTCCAGGCGGCTGGGCTGACTCCTGAAACTCCCACAGAGATCCTGGCCCTGGAGCACAAGGAGACACGCTGTATCCCAATGCGGAGAGGAGATGACTGGACACAGATGCTGAGGGACACAATTGAGGGCCTGTCCCAGCGGTGGAAAGGTTGTGTAGTGAACCCCTCAGAATAGCCAGGCTGGAATGAGTTTGAAGACTCATGTCCTAGGGATGGCTGGTGCAAGATGGCTCAGTAGTTAAGAACTCTTGCTGCTCTTCCAGGGGACCCAAGTTTAGTTTCCAATGCCCATATCAGGTGGCTCACAACCATCTATCACTTCAGCGGTAGGTTTTTGACACTTCTGATGTCTGTAAGCCATGCACTCATACACGGATACACATAACTCTATGTAATTAAAAATAATAAAAATA
This sequence comes from Rhabdomys pumilio, assembly GCA_030674055.1. Taxonomy (NCBI): domain Eukaryota; kingdom Metazoa; phylum Chordata; class Mammalia; order Rodentia; family Muridae; genus Rhabdomys; species Rhabdomys pumilio. The sequence continues at coordinate 9,194,891 of JANHMN010000008.1, read as the reverse complement.
AGTCTTTTTTTTTTAAGTTTCTTATTCCAGCTGGATATGGTAGCACATGTCTTTAATTCCAGCATTCAGGAGGAAGAGACAGTCAGGTCTCTGTGAGTTCTAGGCCAGCCTGGTCTATATAGAAAGTTCCAAGGCAGCCAGATCTACATGGTAAATTTCTGACTTTAAAAAACATGTGTATTGTTGTCCCAAGGAGATGTGTCCCTGCTTCTGGGAAAAGCTACCACAGTCCTTTCCCAGAAATCCGCCCTTTATTCTATGAGGGCGGAATGAACTGGAGTACAAGATGGCTAATGTTGAAAGCTTCAGCAATATCACTGCCTAGTATGCAAGTCTCAGGGACTTCACATGGCGAGCCTTTTGGACATGGGTCAACTTCAGCTCACAGGGGCCAGGACAGCAGATCTGTGACACGAGACTGCTCTCCTACATACTGGCCCGGGTCTGAGGATCTCTGGTTCTCTGTTTATTCAACCACCAAAACAAATTCAGAGCCTTGGTCCTCCTTGATAGTTGCTTTCAGCCTGCTGAAGCGTTGGGAAATGTTTCTCTGTGAGTTGGATGGGGCTCTGAACAGCTCTTGGGCAGCTCAGAGCTGTGGGTTGAACACAGACCCGTTGGCCTCTCTCTGAGAGGTGATGCTGAGGCATGGACCACATCAGAGCTGTGGGTTGAGGTGATGCTGAGGTATGGACCACATCCATCTGCTGCACCAGACTGGCTCAGCAGAGCAGGCAAGGGAGCAAGGAAGCCTGTACTGGTGGTGTGGATAGAATTTGGTCACTAAATTGAAGGTTATATGGGACAGAAAGTCATGGTGGCACCAGTATACCAACCAAGTCGGCTAGCTTTTCAGTTATTTACATTACTGGGTTCAGATCTCATGGGGAGCAGGAGAGATTTCAGCCAAATGCAGCCCACAAATAGCAGTAGCAATCCCCATGCCTTGGATAGCAAACTTCTCTCTAGAAAGACAGAGCTAGAAGTGAAGACTGACACTACAGGATGCTGCTGCTCTGCCCTGTGGCTGATCTGACCTCATCCACTTGGGCTTCCGGAGCTCCCTCACTCAAAGGTCTGAGAATGCTGGCCATCCAGGACCAGTCTGATTGATGTATCCCATCAGAACATGCCAGATCCACATCTCCCTAGTCCTGAGGGAGAGGCTAGAGAGAAACTACTACTAGAAAAATAGCCATTAAGAACCAGCATTCAATAGAGAAGAGTGGGGAAGCTGGACCTAGTGGGGGTGGTAGGGCTATGCTAAAGGAATGATAGTGATCCCTTACAAGCAACAGCACATCGTGGTTTCTGGAGTACTACTATCCACAGTATTAGACACATGGAACCACTAGGGGCCACTTACCTATTGAGTATGACAGACTCAGAGGCCACCATACTGCTTGAGACCTATGAATGCGTTTTAATATCATTTTGCATTTGTGCATGTGCTGTTGAAGACAGGGTCTGTTGTTCAGTGATGCCTAGGGCAGACTAGCCAGCCTGAAGACTTCCTGGGACCCCTTGTCTCTTCCTCCCATCTTGCTCCAGGAGCTCTGAGATTGCACACTGCCTCATCTGATGTTTATATGGGATTGGGAGATGTAAACTTAGGTTCTCAGGCTTGCAAAGCAAGTAGTACTTTACCCACTGAGCTGTTTCCTCAGCCCTTTAACTTTTGTAAAATAAAACAACAACAACAATATACTCCTGACCTCATTCATTCTTCAGTGACAGGGTCCTGAGAGAGGACCGGGAGATTAGAAGATAAAGAAGGTAATAAAGTTTGTGATAAGGAGGTCTTGCCACAATCGATGTCTTATGCCAAGCAAGCTTGTTAAAAAGTACAGCATCCAGAGGAGAATGGGACAGAGCCAGAAGAAACTGGGATACAGTGGGACAAAGTCAACATGAGGCTTGTCAAGCAATGTCAGGCAAAGGGGACACAAGACATCTCAAGAGCAGTACAGACTGAGCACCAGCAGACTCGGGACTGATAACTCCCAGTGTTTTCAGGGGGAAAGGCAAGTTCCCAGGAATAAAAGCTGACTCCTTTGAGGCCCAGGTCTCAGCCTCAGATTGGCCTTGCCAAGTCAGCTCCTGAGCAAGGACACAAAACTAGATTCCTTTTCTCTTTTCATCAGGGCCTCAGAGAAAGCTTTGGATCAGTCTGGCCCTCGTCGTAGTCCTTTGTGGGATACTGAACAATTGTTTGGCAGTCTTCGTAATACTTTTGTAGAGCAAGAACCCTATGGGGGCCAGTGAGGTGGCTCAGCAGGCAAAGCTGTTGCTGTGCATGTGTAGTCACCTGAGTTTGGTACCCAGAACCCACATAAAAATGGAAGGAGAGAATCTACTGGCATCATATACACGCAGTAATAATACATACAAGTAAACAAATTGTAAAAGGCCGTAGTGTGCTCCTGATAGCACCTACAACGTGTTCGTTGCTGCTTTACAGACATTAACTCATGGGATCCTGATGACAGTGTGGCAAGTCCATTTTACAAAGGAGCCAACTGGGGTTCTGGGAGGTGATGGCTTTGAGTTCTGTGTGAAGTGTTCATCGAAGCTTCTCTGGAGAGCCCGTGGCATTCCTGTGGGGTTCCCTTGGGTTTCCAGCCTCCTCCTATTCTTCACTCCTTTTTGCCTCCCCCCAACCCTTTTTTGTCCCTGGTCCCCTCACCTGTCTTTGCTTTGTGTGAGAACCTAGCTGTGCTTTCCCAGAAGGCCCATTTCCTAATAGTCCCACTCTTTATGGGCCAAGCATTCAAACACATGAGTCCATGGAAGACAAACCTATTCAAATCACTGAAGATTCCAACCCCCAGATCAGGGAGAGATTGAACATTAAAGCCACAAGGTCTATGATATACCATTCTGCTAAACACAGACACACACACACACACAGACACACACACACACACACACATACACACACACACACACACACACACACACACACACACACACCACACTACTTAACAAGAAACGACAGGAGTCTGTTTCAGATTAGATGAGGAGCAGGTTGCAATCTTTCTTAAGTCACATGTCTGCTGGTAGCAGGAACACAGAGCAACCATTTTGTCTGTGTGGGCCTCAGTTTCCTCTTCTGATGACCAGAATACTTTTGTGCAGGTTGGCTTTGAGGACTCTATGAAATAACAGATGTTTTGAGTGCCAACTAAACTCTCAGTGACATACAAACCCATCTTTCTACTAACACAAAGATAGCCTCCAACAATCCAGTACTTTTATCTTGTGATCTTTACTGTTTTGTATGTGTGTATGTAAGTGCGTGCCTGTGTTCGAGTGTGTCTATGTATAGAAGTGAGTGCAAGCCATGATGGATACATGGGGGTCAAGGGACAACTTGTATGTGTGTGTATGTAAGTGTGTGCCTGTGTTCAAGTGTGTCTATGTATATAACTGAGTGCAAGCCATGATGGATACATGGGGGTCAAGGGGCAACTTGTAGGAGTTGATTTTCTCCTTCCACCATGTGATTCCAGTGCATTGACACAACCTAGAGTCATCAGGGAGGAAGGAGCCTCAGTTGAGAAAATGCCTCTGTGAGGTTCAGCTCAGAGATATTTTCTCAATTAGCAATCAATAGGGCGGGGCCAAGCTCATGGTGGGTGGTGTCATTCCTGGGTTGGTGGTCCTGTGTTCTATAAGAAAACACACTGAGCAAGCCAGAGGAAGCAAGCCAGTAAGCAGCATCCCTCTATGGCTTCAGCATCAGCTCCTGCCTCCAGGATCCTGCCCTGTTTGAATTCCTGTCATGTCTTCCTTTAGTGATGGACTACAATGTGGAAATACAAGCCCAATAAACCCTTTCCTCCCCATCTTGCTTTTTGGTCATGGCATTTTGTTGCGATAGAAACCCTAACTAAGCAGTCCAGGTGCGTGGTGGTTTGAATGAGAATGGCACCCATAAACTCACAGATTTGAATACTTGGACATCAGGGAGTGGCACTATTTGAAAGAGTTAGGAGATGTGACTTTGTTAAAAGAAATAGGTCATGGGGAAGGTAGGCTTTGAGATTTTCAAGAGTCCAAGCCAGGCCCAGTGGGCTCTCTCTCTCTCTCTCTCTCTCTCTCTCTCTCTCTCTCTCTCTCCTCTCTCCCTCTTTCTCTCTCTTCCTTTGTTGCCTGTGAACATGAATGTAGAACTCTCAGCTGCCTCTGCAGTACCATGTTGGCCTGCATGCCACCACATGCCCTGCCATGATGACAGTGCACTCTAAGCCTGCCCCAGTTAATGCTTTCCCACAGCATGGGATACGGTGGCTGGGCTTGGCAGCAAGTGCCTTTACCCACTGAGCTGTCTCAGCAGCCCAGGAACCTCATTTTAGAGATGAATAAATGAAGTTTAGGAGGGGGTGTGAGGAGCTCCTTTGGGTCTGAAAACCTCCAGTCTCCTTCAAATCAGGGGGTGAGGTGGCCTGAGGATCAGAGGAGGAGAATCTGGTGCCTCAGGGCGGGAGGAGATGACTCATCATTAGGGACGGACAGCTGCTCTGGGAAGGGCCATGGAGCAGAGTCCTTTGTCCTGGCTCGGGCTCCGAGTGGAGCTGGTCTCATGGTGGGGGTGTCTGGAGTGGGTATGTGCTCAGTGAAACGGATGCTGCTATGAAGGGGTGACAGTGGTTCTGTGAGGTTTTACAGCTGCAGGCAGCGGGTCTCCACCAGAAAGGCAAGCTGTTGGTTTAAGGAAGAGGTGAGTGAGGCCTTGGGAACCTTTGTTGAATTTTTCCAGCTAAAAATGAATATGGAACAAGCAACCCAGGGAGGGTGGCACAACTTACAACCTGGAAAAAGGACAGAGCCAACCCCCATGCCTAGAGATAGTTGCTCCTACCCAAGAAGTGTCTTCCTTCTTTCCAGATCTGTCTTTTGCACTCCGCCCATTGGTTCTTCATTCTATAGCCTGTGTTCTCACAGGTGCTCAGCCAGTGCTCAAAGACAGAGGCATGACTTCCTACTACACGCTAGGCAGTGCTGGGTACCTAGGGAGAAGCAAGAAGGAGTGTGTGTGTGTGTGTGTGTGTGTGTGTGTGTGTGTGTGTCTGTGTGTGTGTGTGTGTGTGTCTGTCTCTGTGTGTGTGTGTCTGTGTGTGTGTGTGTGTGTCTGTGTGTCTGTGTCTGTGTGTGTGTGTGTGTTCACAGTATCTCATGTAGCTCAGGATGGCCTTGAACTTGATATATGGCCAAGGATGATCTTAAACTTGTAAATCTTTCGCCACCATCTCTTGAGGATTGCAGTCTGGTTTATGCAGTCCCGGAGATCAAATGGGCTTTATTCAAGCTGGGCAATCATTCTATCAAATCTACCAACAGAAGATCCCATCCACCAACTGACACAGCAGCATAAAAGCTGCATAAATCAGGGTCCAGGAGCCGCCAAGGCTGTCAGTAATGGCTCTGTAGTGAAGATGCCTTAACAGCCTGTTGGGATCATCTCTTTGTGCACTGTGTAAAGACTGTCTTTGTATCAGTCAAATGTTGATTTCTGTCCCAGCAGAGTGATTAGTACTATCTGGATTTTGATATATTTTTTTAATGAAGCATCACCCATCTCAGTGTTTTGTAAACATTCTTCTCCATTGCCTCCTGATTGGTTTAAGAAAGAGCTGATCAGCCAATTAGCTGGCAGAAAAGACTAGGGCAAGAGTTCCCATCCCAGTGAGGGGGTCCCGGGGATCCAGAGTGGAGAGAGAGAGAGAAGAGGTAGAGAGACCATGTGGATTGACCAGGAGGATTCACCATGAGGCCTCCATAAGAAAGCAGCCACGAGGACACACGTGAACCGGAACACGCCAGGGCAAGACTCAGGCTGCAGGTAAAGGACCATGGGGCTGGAAAATAGGCAGCCTAGAGGGTTAGAGGAGCTCAAAACCTGCCCAACTTAGGCTTGCCGCTTGTTAATACAAATACCAGATCTCTGTATCGTTTGTTTGGAGGCTAAAATGGACTACAGCTGGGAGCTAGCGGGGTGTACCAACAACCCCTGCCCGAGTTACCTTCACAGCAGCCTCCCTTGGGTGTCACTGTGTCGCAGTGATTGGTTCTGGGGCATGTGCTTCTCTCTGTAAGCTTTCTTCAAAGGCCACTATAGAATATACCACAAGGCCCCAAACACGGCCTTCTCTGAGGATGCGTAACTGGAGCCAGTGTGGCAGGAGGAGCTGCAGAACCGAGACTGCTGTACAGGAGAGACTAGCAGTGTGTGGAGAAGGCTGAGCTGGCCTGACAGAACACTGTACCAAGGAGATCCTCCTGGGACCTAGCCTATCTTCTCCCCCTCATGACTTGGACATTGTACTGATTTGTTATAAATACAAGATCCAGTCAGATCAGTGGTGGGCACACGTCTTCAATCCCAGCACAGGGGAGACAAGCCGGTGGACCTCTGATTTAGAGGCCAGCCTTGTCTACAGAGCCAGATCTAGGACAATGATGACACAGAGAAACCCTGTATCAAAAACACAAACAAACAAACAAAAAACAAAATAAAATCCAGTTTTGGCACCAGCCGGGGCTACTGCTACAGACAGAAAGAAAACTGTTTGCAGTTAAGAAATTAGCCACCTGCCTTCTAAATGGACGCTGGACTGTAGTTAAGCAAGGCCAGGGCCCTGTGACAGGTGCAGTGTCACGAATTAAGGCTGAACTGGAGTCCTTCAGATTAGGCTAACACTACAAGGAGCCCCTCCTTAGCTTGGGTGCTAGGGACACCTATTGAGGGTCATCTCTCCTTTGACTTTTATCTTCCTATTGTCTCTCGTCCAAGGCTCACTCCTCATCATCGATCGTGTTGCTTGTAAAACAGATTCAGTTTAAGCATCACTGGTTCAGACCCAGCTGCACATAAGCAACACAGTAAGTAAAAGGTTTCCTCGGGAAAGTAAGCCCTCCAAATTCCCTGGAAAGCCCTGGCAACAATCCTCACAGCCAGTAGAGGGCAGCAGAACACACCCAAAGTCCTCGCTCTAAAGTAGGTGGGCCTGGCCAATCCAAACCACGCTCCTGCCACCTGTCTGATTTTGTTTTCTGAAGACTGGGGACCCTGAAGGCTGGAGGATTGAACCTAAGGCCTTGCACATGGTAGGCAGGTGCTCTACTACTGAGTCACACCTCAGGCTTTGCCCAGAGGGCAACCCCAGGTGTTGTTCAGCAGCTGCTGCTATTTTATTTTATTTTATTTTATTTTATTTTATTTTATCTTATTTTATTTTATTTTATGTTATGTTATTTTAGACAGGCTCTTTCACTGTCCTGGAGCTAAGCAGTAAAGCTGGTTAGTCAGGCAAGTCCTGGACTCCGTTAAAAATAACTTTAAATTTTTTTTAAAAAATGTATTACATCGTAACTTATTATTGGTGCCTCTCTCCTTTTAAAATTTCACGTGTGCCTCTGGTGTGTGTCTGTCTGCATGCGTGTGTCTGTGATTTCTCAGAGAGCAGTAGTGGCTGGAGGCGGGAGGCTCAACACACAAGCCCTTGTCTGTGCAAAGGCCAGGGGGAGGAGTCGGGTATCCGGTTCTGTGACTCTCCACCTTATTCCCTTGAGGCAGCATCTCTCACTGAACCTGGAGCTAGGCTAGCAGGCAGCAAGCCACAACCATCCCCAGATGGTCTCCACCACCACAGAGCTGGGGTTACAGGTGTTTGTTCGCACACAGCCACCCGGAGTTTCACATGTGGACGCTGGGGAGTCCAGCTCAGGGCTTTGTGCTTGGGCAGTAAGAGCTCTTACCACTGAGCCATCTCCTCAGCCCCTCAATATTGCCTTAAATGGTTTTTAGTTTTGTGATGAAACTGCCTTAAATGGCATACATGTAAAACTTTTTATTGATATGCTTCTGTACTGTTTCAACTAGGAAAAGCAGATGTAAACACCGAATCCAGAAAGTCAAAATAACCTTGTCACACGCATGTGCTGGTACCAAGACTGGTGCAAGGGGACTCTGGCAGTGTCCCAGCACGTGATCATTGCGGCTGTCTGTTGACATGCTTTTCTCCCATTTCTGCTGCAGGAGCAGCCCAGTCACAGCTGCTGGGAAGTCACCTACCAGCCGCCTCAGCCTTCTGGGTGACAGTGCTTATGACTGGTGATTGTGAATTCAGATACAAATGCAGACATTATGCAATGACTTGATTTTTAAGTCACTCAGATGGATCTAGAAAATTATCTGAAAAATAATTTCACTCACATGAAATGCATTGCTGCTAAAGAAGTGTGAAGAAGTGTGTGTGTGTGTGTCCTTTTTTTTTTTTTTGGCACAGTATTTCATTGACCTGGACCTGGCTGGTCAGCAAGTCCTGGATCGCTGGATTCTGCTTTTGAGAAATCTCTCTCTCCGTCCTTGCTTCTCATAGGTGAGCAGAGTGAGGCTCAGACAGGACCTCTGCCTTAGCCTTGGTACACAGATCATCAGGGTGGGGCAAATGAGATCCACTTTGCACAGCCATTTCTCCTGGTAAGACCCTCAGTCAGTCAGAACAGACTTGGTCCTGGGGAAGGAGCCTGAGAGTGGATTCTTTGAGGGAACAGCCACGGCAGTGTGGGGACTTCTCTGGAGGTATCCAGTCACCAGCTTCCAAATCTGGGGAAATGAGAGAATATTGGTGTGCACTACCCCTGGGGAAAGCTGAACAGCCTACCACCCTAGATTCAGATACGTGCAGGTTGTCTGATCTCCGTGACCCTCTACTCCTATGGTTGTTGCCTGGTTCTGGCCCTTTCCTACCAGAGAAAGCTCACCTGGACTGGCTCTGCCTCATACTGTAAGTGCAAGATGGAGAAACATGGAGCCGATACAAATACCTCGTCCCCATGAGGATGGTGGAACAGAGAGGGCATGACACCCTTTGTTCCCTGAGCTGAGCAGTACTACGGGGGTAGGGGTAGGGGGAGGCCTCTAGAATTCTTGTCAAAGGAGATAATAAGACTCATATTTAAAGTCAGTTTAGTTACAGTTGAAGAGGTAGGTCAGGTGGAGGTTTTGATGAGATAGCTAAGTGGGTAAAGATGCCCCCTTATACACATGAGACAGACAGACAGACACACACACACAGAGAGAGAGAGAGAGAGAGAGAGAGAGAGAGAGAGAGAGAGAGAGAGAGAGACATCTAAAAGAGCAGGGGTCATTTCAGAAAAGACACTTTGGTTATTCTAAGAAGGTTAGTCCCATGAGGGTCTGAAACACACCGGTCAGCCTTGAGCATATAGTTGAGACCTCAAAGCCTCACCTCCACAGTGACACACTTTCTCTAACAAGGCTATACCTCCTCCAATGAAGCCACACCTCTGAATAGTGCCACATCCCATGGGCCAAGCATAGGCAAACCACCACAGAGCTGAAGTGAGTGGAGCGAGATTAAATGATGGGATGAAGAGACTGGAACGCTGTGCTTTGAACACTGGAAAGACCACTTTCAGGGCAGTTTGGAGGATGGCATAGTACAAATGGCAAAGACACGGAATGACGTGAGAGTCACCCAGGAGGAAGCCACCTCAGCTGAAGAATCACCCCATCAGACTGGCCTGTGGGTATGTATGTCTGTGAGGCATTTTCTTGATTAATTACTGGCGTGAAATGGGCCACCCCTTGGCAGCTGGTCCTGGTTCATATAAGAAAGCAAAGCTGAACAGGCCATAGAGAGAAAGCTAGTGATCGGTGTTCCTCCATGACCTTTGCTTTAGCTCCTGCCTTGGCTTCCCTTGGTGATTAGTTGTATAAGATGGAATAAACCCTTTCTTCCCCAGGTTGCTTTTGGTCATAGCAATAGGAAGCAAACCAGGACACATGTGTAAGTGGACATACTGGGTTAGGGTCTCCGCTTGATGAATAAAAGGGATGGAATAACTGGGTAAAGATTTCAAACTTGCAGACTTAATATAAACTCAACATCCAAGGGCTCTACAGGCCAAACTCCACAGGCTACACAGAAGACAGGCCAGTGCCTTCAATGCTCAGGTTGGTCCTTGTCATCTCTAGAAAGGACTGCAGTCTTCTTGGCATCAGGAATCTGCTCTCTCGGTCTCAATTTTCCAAATTGGTAATCCTGTGGTTTAAGTGGTTGCTCTTGGCAGTTTTCAAGTTCTGTGAGCATTCTTCTTAGTCACGGTCTCCATACTGCACTGTAGATCTCTTGAACTTGTTTCTTTAAAAAACAAACAGACAAACAAACAAACACCTTCTTTTTTAGAGGTTGGCAATATGGCTTAGCAGGTAAAGGTACATACAGCCAAGAATGATGACCTGAGTTCAAGTCCCAAGATCCTCAAGGTGGAAGAAAATTGAAGAAATCAACTCTTCAAAGTTGTCCTCTGACTTCCTCATGTCTCCAACAGCTTCTGTACACTCCTGCACACTCATGACTACACACATATACACTCATATCCATGCCTGGCACAAGTAAATAAATGTAATAATCAGAGTTTTAAAACAAGATCTTATTGTTTTCCTAAGATAAAGGAAGCTTTCTGGGCAGAAGAGATGACTCAGCTGTTGAGCAGTTGCTGCTGTTTCAGGGAACCCAGATTTGGTTCTCAGTACCTTAGGTGGCTCACAACTACATGTAACTCCAGTTCCAGAGGACCCAATGCCCTCTTCTGACCTCCTCAGGTACCTGTGCACACATGGTATACACACACACACACACACACACACACACACACTGGCATGCATACATATGCATAAAATAAACAGATCTTTTAAAAAAGAAATCAAGAGCAAAAGCTTGCATGCTGTTTTGTGGCTCTTGGGCTATGCTATCACCACTCTAGACATTGGCTGAAATCTCTAGAAATAGAGGCCTATTCTGAGGCACTCCCCCAAATGCCTCATGACTTCTCAAAATTGCAGTGCGCTTGTCTATGAAATGGACAAAACCCCATGCTCTCTGCTTCCCTTCCTGGTTCAGTCCCCAGCACCACAAAAATCAGTCACAGTGGCATAAGCCTGTAATCTTTGCACTTAGGATGTGGAGGCAGGGGATCAGGAGTTCAAGGTCACTCTCAGCTACATAGGGAGTTGAGGATAGCCTGGACTACATAAAAATGCTGTCTTTAAAAAATATAAAATTATATTTTATCCGAATATGGTAACACATAACTGTTAATCTTAGCCCCATTTTACACAGTGCTGGGATGGAACCCAGGGCCTCCTATATTTAAGCAATCACTCTGGTGAACTGAATAAGAATAGCCTCCCATAAGTATATCCCATAATATTTGAATGCTTAGTCACCAGGGAATGGAGCTCTGAAAGGATTAGAAGGATCAGGAGGTGTGGCCTTGTTAGAGGAAGTGTGTCACTGGGAGTGGGCTTTGGGATTTCAGAAGTCCATGGCAGGCCCAGTCTCTCCCTCTGCCTGCAGACCAGGATGTAGCTCTCCAGCACCTTGTCTGCAGCCTTGCTCCCCAATACAAAATGGACTAAGCCTCTGAAGCTGTAGGAAAGTACCCAATTAAACATTTTCCTTTATAAGGGTGGCTGTGATCTTGCTCGTCACAGCAACAGAACAGTGGCTAAGATGGTCTCTATCAACTAAGCTACATCCCCAGCCCCGCATTTTATATTATGTATATTTTACCACAATTTAAAAACCAAGAAGACCCGGCTTGGTGTGCCCTCGAGCAGGGAGGAGTGGACAGGCAGAGTGGGCAGCTGGGCTATATTTCCAGCTTTTCTGTTTCATCTGGCTGGGCCAGAGTTTCAGATCAAAGACCTCTGACGACACAGCAACTTCCAAGCTGTGTACTCAGTTGTCATATGTTTTGGGGGAGCCACAGGCCTCCAGCTTCTGTCCAGCCCACTTGCCTCCTCCTGGAGACATACAGATCTGCAAGGGCAGGACTCCTGCAGGCTTCTTCCTGTAGCCAAGGCCAGCGCTGCCTGGGCAAGTCCTGCAAAGGGGAATCACCTTGTCCTGAAAAAAAAAAAAAAAAAACCAACTAGGCGAGAGAGGGAGAAAGCAGTACAATTAAAATCTTAGTGTATGAATAATTACGTTTTAAAAATCCCCACTTTTTTTGAAACATCAAAAGGAATTCTGCAATAAGAGGTTTAATTTGCAGATTTAGCGGCATTTGGCAGGTTAAAAGTAGGGGCTGAGAAGTGAGTAAGGTGGGATTTGGGGCTGGAAGAAAAGAATGGGAGGATCTGTTTGGCCAGGAATCCGGCTTTGAGCTCCCTCTGAGCTCCCCAGCCTCACTTCCTCTGCCTACAGCAACTCTGGGGGGGGGAGCAGGGGGCTGGGGAGCAGGGGGGCTGGGGAGCAGGGGGCTGGGGAGTAGGGGAGCAGGGGTGCTCTTGATTGAGGGGTGGGAAGAACTGGTTGGGAGCAGAGTTGAGCTCTCTGGCCCCGGGGACCTGACTTCCTTCTTAAAAATGACAATCTCTCCTGTTTATTTATTTGCATTTTGCAATAAATTATTTACATTAGAAAGTCTAAAAATACGTATACATAGAATAAATAAATAAGCATAAGTTTTTTTTAAGAAAAAGAAGAAGAAGAAGAAGAAGAAGAAGAAGAAGAAGAAGAAGAAGAAGACGACAACCCAACATATACATGGACATGGGCCAGTGAGATGGCTCAGTGGGCAAGGTGCTTGCCAACAAACATGATGACTTGAGTTCGGTCCTTGGAACCCACATAGTTCCTATGAATTGCCCTCTGACTTCTGTGTGGGGGCTGTTGCTTGCATATACTTACACACACACACACACACACACACACACACACACACACTTACTTTTATCATTCTCACCTTCTCACCCCTCTGAGCTTTTCCTTCTCTCTCCTGGGAGCCTCTTCTTTGATCACATTTGAGGAGAAAAACCCTCACAAAGGTCTGAGTAGAGGTTCAGTGTTGCCCAAGAGCAGCCTGGGGGAGATGCTCAGAGCAAGGGTCCAGAGTGTGTAGAGTGAGCATGGGAAAATGCGGCTGAATGTACCAGAGTGGGGTGAACCTGGAGAGGAGTGGGAGGAAGCCGGCCATGCCTGGGATGCTTGCTGGCCCCAGGAAAGGGACCCTGGTGAGCTGACTTTGCTCAGTGAGGCAATTTTCAAAAAGAGATGAGGGAGAAGTGTCTGTGGCAGAACTTCCAACAAGTAGAAGGGCTGTGGGCTCTGTCCTGAGGGTGTGGTATAGGAATGGGAATTGAACCTAGGGCCCTCAGCAAGGTAACTACTGTGTCTTAGTCAGTGTTTTATAACTGTGAAGAGACACCATGACCACATCAGCTCTGATAAAGGAAAACATTTAATTGGGACTGGCTTACAGTTCAAAGGTTCAGTCCATTATTGTGGTAAGAAGCATGGCAGCACGCAGGCAGGCATGATGTTAGAGAGTTCTACATCTGGATTTGCAGGCAGCAGGAAGAGACAGTGAGCCACTGGGCCTGGCTTGAGCTTCTGAAACCTCAAAGCCCAATCCCCAGTGACACACTTCCTCAGCGAGGCCACACCTCTTAACAGTCCTATGGACCTATGGGGACCATTTTCAAACCACCACATACTGTTCCACTGACCTTAAACCCCAGCCCTTTTTTACGCTTTGATTTGAGTTCCTCAGGCTGCCTTTGAACTCCCATCTCCCATACTGCTTTGATCTTGCTACCTCCTACCTCAGCCTGCCAAGAAAATGGCTTACCGGGCTGTGCTGCCATTGTCGTAAGGGGAACTGTATCAGTTACCTGTTTCGTTGCTATGATCTAAAACCTGGAATAACAAGAAGAAAGACAGATTTGATTTTACTCTTTATTTTGTCTTGCAGTTTCAGAAGGAGCAATCCATATGGGAAGGTGCGTGCACAAGAGCAGTTTATAGTGTTAATCAAGAACATAGAAAACCGAGATTAAAAGGCGCCAGGGAAGACATGGCAAGGACCAGCCACATGGTCTACTTCCCTAAACTAGGCTCTGCAACCTAAAATTCACAGAACCTTTAAAACAAGGGCCCCATGTGGGGATCTAGACTCTAATCATCGGTGAAAGCCACTCCACATTCAAATCATAACAAAAGTCATTTTTTAAAGACAAGGTCTTGCTGTGTAACCCACACTGGCCTCAAACTGAAACTGCTTTAGCCTCCTTGGTGTTGGGATTATAGACATGTGTCCATCTTGAAGCAGTGTTGGGGAAAAAGTTTTACTTTAGTCCTCTGACCTCTACATATGCACCCTGCAAAAATAATTCTTTTTAATTAATTAATTTTTATATTTTTGGGTTTTGTGTGTATGCATATGTGTCTGTGCCTGCATGTGGAGGTCAACACTGGATCTCTCCTTCAGTTGTTCTCCATGTTACTGTTCTTATTTTATGTGTATGATGTTTTGCTGGCATGTATGCTTGTGTACCACATATGTGCCTGGTACCAGAAGAAGCCAGAACTTCTCTAGAACCGGAGTTAGCAGATGGCTGTGAGCCGCCGTCTATGTGCTGGAAACCAAACCTGGTTCCTCTGTAAAAGCAGCCAATACTACTGAGCCCCTCCATGTTGAGCTTTTTAATCATTTCAGTGCAGGATTGCTGTCTGTATGCAAGTGAGGGCGGGCACAAGAGAAGGCTAGAGCCTGTGATTGGTCAGTGGATAGAGAAGGCGGGCTGAGAGTTTTAGAGATGGGAGAGATAGGGAGACGCGGGGAGAAGGAAGGAAAATGGAGGAAGGGTAAGATGACCCAGATTCTGTGTGGCTTTAAATAGCCACAGGTAGCTATGAATATCATAGAAGGGATGGATAATTACAGGACAATTTGTCTTAGCTAGGTGGGCAGTTTATATCAATATCAATTGGCTCCGAGTTCAAGTGTGGGCGTTTTGTGGGTTGAGAATCTACTGATATAAATCTGACTGATGAATTACAAGCCTCTAGAGTTCTGATTTTACCAAGTCATGGGGATTTGTAAAAGCTAACCACAGGGGGGCGATGGCTGGGAATGTGAGCAGGATCCGAAGCTGGTTGGGTGGCTGCCACTTGGGGACCATGGAGACCCGGGGGGGGGGGGGGGGGGTGGGGGGGGGGGGGGGGGTGTGGTACAGCGATACTAGAAATTACCTGGCGCAATCGTGCCTTGTCTTTTAATATATTTCACACAACATTTGAGAATCTTACACATACCTATAACGTATTTTAATAATAATTTTTACTTTTTTTTTTAAAAAAAGATGTATTTATTTATTCATCTTGTGTATATGAGTACACTGTAGCTGTCTTCAGACACACCAGAAGAGGGCATCCAATCTTATTAAAGATTGTTGTGAGCCACCATTTGGTTGCTGGGAATTGAACTCAGGACCTCTGGGAGAGCAGTCAATGCTCTAAACCACTACCCATCTCTCCAGCCCTAATTTTTACTTTTTGAAACTATAGTCACATCTTATCTCCCTCTGCTTTTCCTCTTCTATCCCTACCATGGACTTTTTTTGATTTTGTTCAAATTCGTGGCTTCTTATTCTTTAGTTGTTGTTACATATATATATTGAAGGGACAGTAGCCCAGTAGCCTTACCCTTTTCTCCCATATCCTCTGCCTTGCAAAAACAAAAACAAACAAACAAACAAAACAAAAAACAAAAAAACAAAGAAACAAAACCATTAGATTATATTCCTAAAGGTCTGTTCCCTTATTTGGCCAGTTCCTCCTCCTGAGGCTGACTACCAAGGTCCAGCTGTCAAAGTATTGAAGTCCAGCAATCAAAAGCTCCTCTGGCACATGTAATTAACATGCCTAATTAAAATTAAACACATCCTAACATGGAACTTCCCCTTGTACCTTTATAAGTTGTCATTTTCCTATGTCCCACGTCTGTCTCTTCTCTATCCAGAGGCAGTCCGTTGTGCCCACCTCTCACTGAGGACAATACCCTTTTCCACTCTCCCTTGTTCCCTTCCCTTTTTCCCTCATCCTCTATCTCCTGTCTTTGACACTTATTCCCTGCCGCCTGTTCCTCTGGGGCAAATAAATTTTCTTTGTGCTAAGAACTTGGTCTTGGGGGTCCTGAGCTGATACTTTTCTTTACAGATGTATCTCTATGTGTATAGATATATCTTTATGTATAGATGTATATTACTAAATATATAAATACAGTTTTTTCCATTTATATAATGTCACCTGGATGTATACAATGTCATGGCCAACTAACTATTTGTGTGGTGAGTTATTCCCTGGGGAAGACAATTTCTTCCACATTCCCCAGTGGCCCCCCAGTGTCCCGCCAGTTCTTTGTCTAGGGAAGCTCTGCTCACACTACTTTTTAAGATTAGCGTCTTTGACCTAGAGTTCCCCACCCAGTTCAGCAAGATTGACTGCCTATCCAATCCAGAGACCCCACTTTCTCTGCTCTGGTATGACAAGCACCTGCAGCCAACACCTGAGTACTAGCGACTGAACACTGGTCCTCATCTTTGTGGGGTAAGCACTTTATTGACTGGGCCATCCATCTCCCAACTCTTTGAAGTAATTATTTTAAAACTATCTGTTTGCCTAATATTAGGAGGAAGGTTTAATCTTTGTTGCCAGGTTCAACATCCAGTCTATTTTTATATCTTCTTTCTGTCTCCAGTACTGTAACAAAGGAAAAGCTGCAGCTGAATTACAGCATCTGTAAGGGCTTTATTGTAACAAACTATCATTTTACCACCCACAGGCAGGTCTTCTCGCCTTTCTTTTCTTTTCTTTTTAGTTTTTCTTTCTTTTTCTAATTTATTTATCCATACTAGAGAGTGACAAAAACTTGGAGTTTTCTATGTAAGCCTTCTACCACAAGCTACACGGTCAAATCCTTCTCCCTACATTTCGTTTTGTTGTGTTTGGAGACATAATATTATATGTCCCAGTGTGGTGTAAATTTCCTCAAAGATTGAAATATTCCATCCAGCAGGGGAGCTCCTTAAGCAGGAAGGTAAACAATTCAAAATAGCTTTAGGAAGTTCCTGAAATTGACCAGATTCACTATCTGGCTTCCCTGCCAGAGTAAGCAATAAAGGCTGAGAGAATCTGAGCTACCAAGAAGTCTCTCAGATGAGCTAAGCTGCAAAAAAAGACACCGAAATCTGACTTTGTACCTGGCAGAAGCAGAAACCAGACAAGCTGCCAAGTGACCCTACTTTACAGAGTCATTTGGAAAGGACTCTCCAATCTGTTAAGCTCCTAGTTTTCCAGCTTTGTGAGCTGTCACCCATGATGGGGGGGACCTCTGTAATGCAGCTGTCTTTGAGTCATTTCTGTATCTGTAAGTAACCTCTCACCCATACTCCCCAGTAAGTCTCATTGGTTCACATTGAGCTTTGGAGGTATTTATTCTTTGGTCTGTTGTGTTATCCCTCTATAGGGTAAGCAGACTTGCATTGCATCTCCCCAGGGAAAATTTTGTCACACAACACTCAGGCTAGCCTCAAGCTTGCTATATAGCTGAGGGTAACCTTAAACTTCTGATCCTTCTGCGTCTTTACAATTTTCATCAATGTAGCATGTCCTTGAATCTTTCATGGGCTTTCTCCTAGACTCTAGACTCTATGTTTTTGTTTTTAGATTCATCGTATTTGAAATTATGCATCTGGGAAGTATGTGCACATGAGTGTAGGTGCCCAAAGAGGCAAGAGGCATACTATCCTCCTGCATCTGGGTTTACAGGCAGTTATAAGCTACCCTCTTGTGTCTTTTCCTGACATAAGTACTGGGAACCAAATTTGGTTCTTCTGCTAAAGTAGTAGGTACTCCAGACCATTTTGATTTTTAACCAAGGTGTTCACCTTTTTTATTGCATTCTTGCACATCAGGCCAAGTTGGAATTACTCTACCAGTTTATCATGAAGGCTGAGTATAAGCCCCTTGAGGCCTTGAGTGACCAAGCCATGATGTAGAATGCCAGGCTATTCTCCAGCATGGTGTCTGCCTGTATGCCACCATGATAACGGACTAAACCTCTTGAATTATAAGCAAGTCTCAATTAAATATTGTTTTAAAATAAGAGTTACCATGGTCATGATGTCTCTTTACAGCAATAGGATGCTGTCTAAAACACCATATATCCTTCATAAACAAACAAACAACAACAAAAACCAGCAAGCTACTGAGATAGTGTGAACAAATTAGTTGAATGTGAGGAGGAGAAAGATGTGGAGCCCCAACAGAGTCTATCAGAAACACATGTAAAACAACTGGGGTCTTGCTCCCCAAAGCGGGGGCAGCCAAGAGACCGAGCGCTTGCTCTATGGGGATCTAATTTAACCTCTAAGTTGATAGTGTTAGAATTGAGCTAAACTGAAGCTGACACAGTCAGTATATCTGCAATTGCTTGACTAGTGTGTTGGTAAAATAACATCTGCCTTAGTCATCATGATATAGTCCTTCAGCTGCGAACTCACACACAGATGAAGCATTCTATGTTGACTAAGCAATAGAGAAAAACACACATTGTTTCTCCCCCTGTATCTCCTATATCTACTCAAAATAAAAAGAAAAGCCAACCCAAGAGAAGAGTAAATATAGGCTTAGAGGTAGTGTTGGATGACTGCTGGTTTCTTGGTGGCAAGGGAAGAACAAAATTAGGTCACAGTCAACTGTGGAAAAGAAGCTTGAGGATGGGCTCCGGTGAGGGTCTAGAGAGAGCATGGACCTCACTGATGTCCATGAAGGAACCCTGACTACGGAAGATGGGGACCAGCAGCTGGATTAGTTACTTTCTTCAACACTGTGACAGAACCCCTGATAAAATCAGACAAAACAGGGACGGAAGCACATGGCTCACAGCTAAGGGGATATATCATGATGACTAAGGCGGGGAGTCAGATGACTCCTCGGCAGTAAGAGTGTGTGACTGGGAATCCTCACTTCCTCACATCTTAGTGGAACAGGAAAGCAGAGGGTGCCGGGCAGTGGTGGCGCACGCCTTTAATCTCAGCACTTGGGAGGCAGAGGCAGGCAGATTTCTGAGTTCAATGACAGCCTGGTCTACAGAGTGAGTTCCAGGACAGCCAGGGCTACACAGAGAAACCCTGTCTTGAAAAACCAAAACAAACAAAAAACAAAAACAAAAACAAAACAAAACAAAAAAAGGGGGGGAACAGAGGGTGACTAGGAAGAGGGCTCAGGGTACAGAACATCAAGACCTGCCTCACACTGACCCATGTCTTCTTCCGAGTAGCCTCCATCTCCTAGGAGATTCACAGTCTCCCCCAACTGTATTAGGGAGGTGCTATTTCCCCAATTGATGCTTGACTTAGTCAATAAAGAAGGTGGAAGCCAATTGCTTGGCAAAGGGTAAAGGTGAGACTTCCAGGTCCCAGAAGGAGAAGAGATTCAAGGAAGGAGGAAAGGTCTTTCGGCCAGGTTTGGAACTGGGGGCATGCAACAAAATGGTGTAAGATCTTGAGTGGCTGGGAACAGTGGCCCCCACCACCGGCAGATAGCTGAAATAGCCTAGCTGATAAGGCTAGGACAGGAGATTCTGCACCCAACAACTGTGTTATCTGGCAAGTTCTAAGATAATAAAGCTGTCTAGTGTTTTCCATCCATGGGGCAAAGATGGGCAGAAAAAGAGAGCAACCCAGGCAATAGCTGGTGGCATGGAGGAGCTAAGCCGGGAGGAACAGGCAAATCAGGAGTGAGGCTGGCAGCTAAGCCGGGAGTGCCGGCTGTGGTCCCAGGCAAAATAGCAAGCATGATTTTAAAATTACATGCAACACCCAACAGCACCACCAACTGGAGGCCAAGTGCTCAAATACATGATGTGGGGGAGTGGGGGGCATTCTACATTCAGACTGTAACACCTGTGCAATTCAGAAGCCATATGTGAGTGTGCTATATATCAGTCTTCCTGTGTTGTGCAATGAATGGCCCAGGAACAAAATACCCCTTGTATCAAAGATGAAAGTCATGAACAGTCCCCACGACTTGCACTCCACTACACTGCACCATATTTTTCTTAAATAATGGTGTGATCTAAGTTTGATCTGAGTTTCTAGAACCAAATGCTAACTGACAGAGAACACAAAGAAAACAGGAGAGAAGAACATTATCCTAGAAGAAGCCATTTGTGTACACTCCTGTAGTCCTTATTACTGGGAGGATCAGGAGTTCAAGGTGGGCCTCTGCTGTATAACTAGTTTGAAGCCAGTTACTGTCATGGGTTACATGACACTGTTTCAAACAACAACAGCAACAACAACACACACACAAAATTACTCTAGAGAAATGCAATCAGTAAAGTCCAAATTCCACACTAGGAACATGGTTTTTTAAATATAAATTTACCTTTTTTTAGACTTACTTATAGGGGCCGCATGCACGGTCAGAAGACAACTTGTTGGAGTCAGTTTTCTCCTTCCAATCTGTGGGTCCCAAGGATGGAACTCAGGGGTTCAGGCCTGGCAGCAGCTGCCATTATGTGAGGTGGCCTGTCACTAGACCTGTCATAAAGCTCCGTACGCATTTTGTATTTTATCAAGTCTCCACCTAAGAAAGAAAATGCACGTGTGGCCCTTCATGCTCTCCCACTTTGCTTTCGGGCTCATGGCGTGACTCTCTGGGATTCCTTTCTCTGATGTGTTCTCACCAGTACCACCTCCCACCCTCACTGACATCCAAAACAATGGGACACTGAATTTGGATCTGAATACCCAAACTATGGAATAAATAAACCTTGTCCCCTCACAGATTTTTATAGATTGTATTTATCATATTTCCTTGTGTGCCACATAGGAAAAAAGAGTTCACTCATCAACACCTCCTCCCAACTCCCAGAATATCATGAGAGTAAAACTTACATAATAGATGTGGAAGAAAAATGGGAACACTAAAATCACGAAGCAAATTAAACTGGAGTAGCATCAAACCTTGGACTTGATTTGTACAGTGTATAAAGGTGGAAAATATCTCACTCCTGATGAAAGCAGCTCTGGGCTTTTCAGGTAGGGTTCCGTGGCTTCCTGGAGTCCTCAGAGTTAGAGAGGGCAGGAAGGCTCCCAGGTCTCATTCCTGCTTTCTCTAAAAAATGCTTTCTTGATTCAAGCCAAATTAAGATGTGCCCTGACACCCCAAAACCTGAAGCTTACATGGGCCTGCCTCCTACACAGGGCCTCTTTGCATGGTATCAGCCATGAAAGTATGGGTTTCTGATTGTGGGGGCACAGGCAAGCTGAGTGTGCTGGGAAGGGAGGTCTGGGGCAAAGCTGAGTCCACTGCAGGTTTTAGACTGTTTCTTCCAATTGTCTGGCTTTACCTTCTGTCGCCTAGCCCACCGTGGTTGCGGACTGATGATAGAAGCCGGAAGTGACCAGCAAGTTCCGGTTTCCAATAAGTATCTCTCTCCTCACTGTTTCTACAGGATCAAGCCGATGAATATGGGGAAGTGTTTTTCTGCCATATGTTTTTTTTTTGGATCATAACATATCTTAATTACTGTATGATGTGAGGAGACACCATGGCCAAGGCAGCTTATAAAAGGAAGTATTTAAGTGGGGACTTGCTACAGTTTCAGAGGGTTGAGACCGTGATTTTCATGGTGAGTAGCATGGCATCGGGCAGGCAGGCAGGCATGGCATGGGAGCAATAGCTAAGAGCTTACTCACATCCTTATCCTAAGGCCGGGGGTGGGGGTGGGGGTGGGGGTGTGTCTATCATGTCAAAGCCCATCCTCGGTGAACATATTATGGAGTTGGTGACCCCTAGGAAAAGACCATAGAATCAATTCAATTATAATTAAAATATTGCTAGATCAGCTGCTGTAATGTCTATTCCTGGTTGTCAACTTGACTATGTCTGAAATGAACTACAATCCAGAAATCGAGGGCACACTCGTAATCCAGATCTTGAGGCTGGAAGACAGTTTTTTGGCTCTGTATCTTGACATGGGATGTCATATGCTTTTGATCCAGAGCTTGAGGCTTAGTGGCCATGAAAAGCCTAGGCCCAAGCATGGTGGTCCACACTCTTTAAGCCCAGGAGACAGAAGTAAGCAGATCTCTTCATTTCAAGACCAGCTTAGGACAGAGCAAATTCGAAGTAAGGAAAAGCCTAGGTCAGGCGTAGCGTTTACATCTTTATTCTGGGCCATACCTTCTGCTGAAAGCCAATGTAAGAACAGTGGAAAAATGAAGATTTCATTCTTCTTTGCCTGGTTGCACTTACTTGCCAGCACATCTTTTGAAACCTACTCCTTAAGGTTACTAAAGTATACAGAAGACCAGCGCAGACACCTAGCCAGCCCCATGGGACTGAGAAACTACTATATTCTTAGGCTTCCCATTAATAGTTGACTATTGTTGGGTTAGTTGGACGCAGACTGTAAGTCATTCCAGTAAATCCCCTTAATATATAGAGACATCCCATAAGTTCTGTGACTCTAGAGTACCCTGACTAATACAGCTGCCAACAGGTCGACAGCCTTAAAGCCTAGTCTCAGACATGTTGTGAAGGAGGACTGTGGGGGCTGTTTTAAAGGTGAGAGCACAAGAGGACCTTCAATATCTATGCAAGCAAACAAAAACTGGTCTGTTCTGCCCAGTTAAGTGGTTAAGGCAACTCAAAACAACCTTTGGGTATCTACATAAGCAAGTTACAAAAACAACAAAAAAGTTGTTAGTCATATCATAACAAGTAGCTAGTCACGGCTGTACATGTCACTGAGTCAGGGATTCTGGGAACTTATTTTCCAGGGACTGGCGTCAGAGACACAGCTGGTGAATACCAGGATGGGTGCCTAGCATAAAAAGGAGTTTCTTTAGCCATTGTAAAGCACAGCCTCCTGATTCTTCCTAGCCCGTCCACCAACTGGGAATCAAGCATTCAATGTATGAGGCTACTAAGGCTATCCTCACCCAAATTACCACATAACCGTAACTGAGCATGCTCAAAAGGGTGTTAAACTGAGCATGTGCGGGAACTTACCCATCCTAAAGTGCCTCTCACATATAAATATGCATAGGCTTTCCTGATGAGTTCCTCACCTTTTCTTTGTTTAGAGAGAGCACTGTGCCCTCCTATCTGCAGCTGATAAAATCGTTCATCGCGTTTGTGGGCCTCCTGTGAGTCTTCACATTGTGCTTGAGTTGGTGACCCATTACTCGGCTTTTCAGATTTAGGATTGGAAACTATTCCAGGCTGTTCATAGAGTACTCTCCCCTCCTCGCTCCAGGCAGTTATTCAGAGTGTACTTACTCTCTCGCTCTCCACACTTAGCTGGTACAGCATGTGTGCAGCATGCCTTTGGGGCGTCTCCACACTGACCTGGGGTGGACAGAGTGTTTTATGTGAAGAGGAGGTTTTGTTGTTTAAATTTAAATCTGTCTAATCCTGCTTCTGACAGCTCACCGTGCATTTCTCCAGCCTTGGCTTTAATGCCTCCTTTATGGGTGATTTACTCTTCACTGAGCAACCTGGCATGCCTTCAGATTATTATTGGAAAGTCTCAGATGAGGCCAAACATGTCACCTTCCATTGCTTCTTCCTCTGCCTCCAGGGGTTCTGTGAGTAATGTTAATCCCTTCCCCACCTCTGGCCAGCTCAGCAGGTGAGAAGCAGTTCTTGCACTGAACCTGTCCCCATTACTTTTCTCTATCTCTGCTTCTCAGGGAGAGGAGTCTTCCAGCTACCAACACTAGCAGCCACAGTGAACTGCCTTCACTGGGTGCCAGGGCCAAAAACTAGCTTGTCTGATTTGGCATTCCTATTTCTAGCTAAAATCTGAGTTATGATTTTTAAGCTCTTATTTTAGAGAAAACTGCCACAGAGCTGATGAGATTGAGAGCCCAAACCTACTCCATCTTGAGACCAGACTCCATCATAAAAGAAAAAAAGCCTGAGAATTTGGCCTGAACCAAATTCTCAAGTAGCTGAACCCAAGCTGCACCCAAGTACCAGGAAGGACCCCATGGCTTGTCCTTGACCCATACCTCAGAGTTACTCCCTAGCTACTTCCTAGCAACAGTCAATCAAAGAGTAGTCTGATTGTTTCAGATGTACTTTCAGATAGTTTATAATTGTTCATGGTTTTGTTTCAGAGTACCCCCCAGCCCCCATCAGCTTACAATAGTCATACAATTAGATGCTTGCTGGCCATTCCCTATAAAACCTTGTCCCATTGAGGGCATGGGGCTGCTTAACCAACCTGTCCTGCTGAGGGTCGGCAGTGAGTAAGTCAGCTCACTAGCTTATAATAAAAAAAACCCTACTACAACTGCATCACAATGGGCTCCTTCGTGGTCTTTTGGGGTTCACAAAATGAGCACAAGATCATCAGGAAAAATTGGTAAAGGAGGAAAAAATACTCTCTCCAATACCCTTTAGCAATATCCAGAGCTGGAAGTCTGAATCAAGGCATGCACTTGACAATCAATAGCTCTGCCTCTGCCCTGCTTCTCCTTTAAGGAGGCATCTCTCAGGATGCGGCAAAGCCGTGGTTACCATGACAGATGGATACAGGACCTAGCTCTCTATAAGTTGTAAAGAAAAAGGATGTGTTGTAGTTAAAATAGGTTGGGGTTACAAAAGGGATCAAGGTAAACACAGCACGGTCTAGAACCTGAGGAAGATGGGTATGACGGCTTGTAGCTGTATATGAAATAACCAGGCTAGACAGAGAAGAAGAAGAGGCAGAGGGCTCTAGGCCAGTGGTAGTTGGATAGATGCCTGCACACACATCCCTGAAGCTCTTGCAGGATGTATGTAAGGCACTACTGTCCTTTCTTATATTCTTACTTCTAATGTAGCTAATTGTAACATTAAATGGTAAGTAAGGATAGGTTCAAACAGGAAGCTTCTGTCTGGAAAACCATCTCAGACAACCCCACAGACAGGAAGCTAAATAGAAGGTAACTAAGAAAGATGGCAGCTACATCTTGACGGCTGTGACAGAGTTAACTCATTGGCGTGGTAAAGCTACAAGCTCATTATGAAAATGTGAGAAAGAAGAGTGCTCAGTGTAATTTAGTGCACTTGGGCCACCCGAGATGCCAGCTGTTGGGCTTTGTTCTATTGCTACGAGTCACTTCTCATGCTTACAAGCTTTTGTTGTGCAAACCTTGCTCCTCGATTTAGAACTATTGGTTAAATAAAATTGGCTACAGCCTAACTGAGAGGTCAGCACATGAACACGGTATGATTATATCCCTGGTTGGATCAGGTTACATTCATAGACTGAGGGTGGGCACCTCTGTTGGCTTGGCCCATGCTAGCTCAGAGAACTAACCAGTTGCAATAGATTTTTCTCAGCTTTTATCCAGTTTTTGCCATGGTGCTACAAAGACCAAAGAGTTGCACGGCCTTTTTCCTCTCTTGGAAATCCTTCCCCCTCTGGAGAGTTTCTCTCAGTTTTTCTTAACTTCTCACTTTTTTGTAATTCATTTTTACTAAAGCTTGATTAATTCTGCTTTACATACTTCTGGGAAGGTCAGCACCTATAGCTTTCATCTGGGTGAGACAATAAACTTGAAGTCACTGTTTCAGATTGACCTTTGGGCACAATCGAGTACCTGGCACCTTAGGACACTAAGTCATGCATAGTTGAGAAAGGTTCTGTCATTCTCAAGCCCTGTACCTGAGGAAGGAGTCCTTAGACCTACAGGGTTCGGGCTTGGGTCTCACTAGCTTCAGTCTTAACCCTTCCTTACCTGGGTATCCTTTACCCTGTAGGGAATTCACGGCTGAGGTGTGGGGTGGTGTGATCGGTGACTCCACACTGTCCATCGAGGGCCATCGAGATGGCTCAGCTGGAAAAAGCACCTATTCCTCAATCTAATAACCTGAGTTTGATCACTGTGACCCACCAAGTAGGGAGAACTGACTCGTGAAAATTGTCCTGTGACTTCCACACACATGAGCTGTGACATGCATGTGCATACATGTGGTATAAATACACAGGTGTAATTTTTAAAATTTAAATCCAGAGAGTGGGCTGGGGGTATAGTTCAATTGGTACAGTAATTTCCTAGCACAAAGACCTAGGCTTAATCCTCTGTGCCCCATAAAACTAGGTGTGGTGGTATAAGAAACAAGACCCCCCAGTCTGTAATAAATGGATTCTGTACTTACAGGATTGGGGTCAGATTGGGGTGTGGGGGAGTATTGATGGTTCTTACCGTCCCTTTGAGATTTAGAAGACCCAGCTGAAACCTCAAATGCAGCCTGTTAATGAGGCAGCCAAGGTGGTGTTTTAAAGGTGTAAAATCATGCCACCTTCATAGTTCATAAATCACTGAGAAACTGCACTACGCTTGGTCTTGGGGTTCCTGAACCGATACTGATCCCTTTCACCCCAAGACCAAGTTTTCAGCACAAAGGAGATTTACTTGCCCCAGAGGAATGAAAGGCAGAGAATAAGAAACAAATACAGGAGAAAAAAGATTAGAAAAAAGAGAAAGGACAAAAGGAGGGGGGGGTGTTGTCTAGGAAAGGGATGAAGGCCTGCTTCTAGTTTGAGAGGAGACAGGCTTGGCCCATAGGCAAATGGCGATTTATAAAGGTAAAGAGGGAAACCATGAGTTAGGAAGAAGTGTCTCATTTTAATTGGATGTGTTAGTTAGGGGAACCAAAGGGGGCTTTTGATTGCTGGACTTCATTCAATACTTTGATAGTTTGGATCTGGAGAGAAAAAGTGGCCAAATAAGGGAATAGATCTTGGTGACTAGCTTTAGGAATGCAATCTAATGGTTTTCAGCAAGAGAGAATGAGAGAGAAGGGTTATGTTTGCCATGCTCTGCTGGCATGCTTGGCTGGACTGGCCAGAGTCTCTGATCAGAGCAAGCCATCTTCCATCCATCCAATTCTTCATGGGCTCACTCACTGGCAGTGTGTTGGTGCCTAGTGCACGTCGAGGGAAGAGCCAGACACTCAGGACATAAAGAAAGAAGCCATGGACCTTACCTCCCAGGGATTCTGGGCACAATGGCCATGACCACAATTAACATATAGCACCAACATGTGTGGCTGGGTGTTCACGGTTCGTCTTATTGGCATGCCCCTCACAGCACGGCAAACCCACTCTTCCCACTCCCTTACCTGTATCTTATGCTTCCTTTAAACGCAAATGAGAGTCCTGGACCAAGAGAACTCAGATAGTTGTTTGTGAGTACCAAGTGCTGACATCTTCTAAGAAGCCGAGGCATAGGAGGAGAAAGGACTATGATGCCCTGCTGACACTGGTGAATGGGATGACCTGTCTACTTTCTCTTTAAAACTTGTTTGATGACACTGTACTCGCTGGTCATGGTTTTTAATTTTTTTTTTTTTTTTTATTCTGGTGAACTTACAGAAGCCAAGATTGTCTGGGAAAGAGAGAACCTCTACCCAGAAAATGTTTCCATCAGATTGAAATAATAAATTCCATAATAATTAATATGGGAGGGACTTGCCTGCTATGGGGAAGTGCCGCCCCTGGGCAGGAGGACCTGGGTGACATAAAAAAGCAAGCTGAGCAAGCCAGCAAGCAGTACTTCTTCATGGCCTCTTCGGCTCATGCCCTGAGGTCCCTGCCTTGAGTTCTTGCCCCAACTTTTCTTGAGGATGAACTGTAAGACGAAATAAACCCTTTCCTCCTCAAGATGCTTTTGATGCTTTTGATCTGGTCATCACAGAACAGAGAAGCAAACCAGGACAGATACCTTTTGGCAGGACGGGAACGCACATTTTAATGCTTTCTGGACTGTATAAGACGGATTAATCTCCAAAAATCACTTTCACCAAGTCCTGCCCCTACTAGGGACCCAATGACTGTCTGGGCCTCTGCTCCCCGTGGAGTCGGGCCTCTGCGCAGGAAGTGGGTCCTGGAGTCTGCCACCCCCACCCCCTGAACAGCCGGGGGGCTCTCAGGAAGAGCTATGCTGCTTGGAGGATGCTGTACCTCCACCAGCGTTTCACGGGAAATCTGGGCGCAGAAGATAACATAGTTTCCTGCCTGATGGGACTTGCTGCTGCTCAGATTGGCCAGCGAGCTTTGGTTTCCAGCCAAGTCCATGGTGGGCTTCCCTGCTTTGATGTGGTTTCGCAGGAAAAACATCCGCAAATGAGCAACAACCAACAGGACTTCTTTTCTCTCTTAGCCCACCTTGAGATTTTTGAAAGTAGTGCTAATTAGTCTCAGGGTTGGTCGGGTCCTCCTGTGCCAGGGGAATGTGTCAGGGACTCAGCTCTGAAGTTAAACTTAGAATTTCTAAACAACTACCCAAGCCTGTGCACTGGTGCAAAGGGGAAGGAGGAGAGTTTGGAACCAGGAAACCATTCATACTGAACCAAGCTATACACATGTCAAGCCGAGCGCTGCCTCTGCCATGAACTGATGCCTGCATAATCAATAAATCACTGTCTATGCCAACGACTAGTCAGGTAAATAGATCAGTTCCAAAATAAGACTAAGAAACTGGTAGTTGATATTAAACGCAAAGCCTATTACTTGAAGGATTTTTGTTTGGTTTTTGTTTGTTTATTGAGACTAGATTTTGCTGTGTAGCCCACGCTTATCTCAGTCTTCCCATTCTTAAAAAACGTTTGTTTTTTTTTTAATTTGGTGTGTGTGTGTGTGTGTGTGTGTGTGTGTGTGTGTGTGTGTGTGTCTGAGTGTATGTATTTTACCTCATGTGTACAGGTGTCTTTGGAGACGGAAGAAGGCGTTGGGTCCCCTGGAGATGCAGGTGACTGAGTAGTCTCGTGTGGGTGCTTGGAACTGAACCCGGGACCTCTGCCAGAACGGCAAGGACTCTTAACCACTAAGTCGAATGTCCTTGGTCTCTGACTTAAAATCCTCCTTTATCGGCGTCCCAAGGGACAATAAGTATGTGCTCCCATACCCAACTCAATTGTTTTTTTAAGGCTTTAAAATGAACCAGCTATGCTTTATATCACAGTGGCACTAGCAATATTGCCTATAAAATTAGTTGTAATATTAGAAATAGTTTTGGAAGAAAAGAAGCAGAAAAAAAAATCCACATCAAAAAATCTGGCACTTTGGTTGTACGGACCAAGGCAATGATGCCTTACCTCACTGTGTGACTTAACATGTTATTGTAGGCCCTGGGCATTGAAATAAAAACGAAGAAAAGGAAAGAAGGGGGCACAAAAAATTAATAAAAGCTATTATCTTACTCTGTTTGATCTCCTAGTACAGAAAAATAAATGAAACAAAAACAAAATAAAAAGAATGGGGAGATGCGTAGTTGGTATGAGCGCAAGTGTGGAGAGGCTCAGATCCTAGCAGCAATGGGAAAGGCTCGCTCTGGACCTGCACAGGTCGGTGACCCAGCCCTGTAGGGGAAAGAACTGCAGGATCCTTAGTGTTTACTGCTTCAGGTTCAGTTAGAGACCGTGTCTCAAAGAAATACATAGAGGGGCTAGTTCTCATTCTTAAAAGTGATCTCCTAGCATGATCAAGGCTCCAGGTTTGCATCCCAACAAATAAATAAGTAAATAAATAAATAAATAAATAATAAAATTTTTAAAAAAGTAGAACAGGACACCAGACAGTCTCCTCTGGACTTTATATACTCAAAGGCATGTATACCCACCCACACACATGTGCAAATGTTACAGATATATATATATATATATATATATATATATATATATATATATGCATGTGCACACACACAAAATTAACAAAACCAAAACATTTTCAGTTGTCTTTTCTTTGAGATGTGCAGAATATTTAAACTATTTATTTTGAAAATAACCTACCGAAAGTTGGAAAAATGTACAGGGAGGTCTCATGATCCTGTCACTCGGCCTCCCCAGGATTAATATCTTATATACCTGCAGTGGGTTTACAAAACTAAGATATGAACCTTGATGCAACCCACAAGGCTCATTCAGCTTCTATGTGTCACAAGCACTCATTGGTGTACAAAGAGCCATGCACTTTAATCACGCATGGTGTGGGCCAGTAGACTGTGCCAGGAAACTTAGTAAGGCTGAGTGGGTTCAGAAACCCCTGCACTCACCTGAGTATGAAAGGTGTTTCACCTGCACTTGACTAGTTTCCTGACCCGGAATACATGGCCACAACTCCTCACATAAAGAACCTAGCACAGAACACAGAGTTCTCCATGCTAATGAGGTAACCAGATGGGCCCTGAGGGCTTAGCCTATAAGCTTCCCTTCCCGGACATTCCTTCCTGCAATGTATTTAATTTCTGGTCCATCCTGAGGAAGTTGTATGTACCCATTTTCCACAATGAACAGTGAATAAACAGTTTGGACAAGCAAGAACTGTCTCTCATGAAGAAGAGCAGTGAGGGCCATGGAGGAAGCCTTCACAGTACCTGTCTCCCACAGAAGGCCCTTCTGGGCACCTGGGCACTCACCCACTGAGCTAAGCTGGAGGTCTCTCTTCCCTGCCCGGGATTGTCCTCAATAGTCAAGGACCCATTCCTGACTCCCCAGGTCATTCAGGAGTTAGGGAGCACCAGCTTCTGCCCGGTCTGTAAGGTTTCTCACCAGGACTGGGTCACCAGGCTGCCTTCGGCCATCCCACCCTCCAGCTGGTGTCTGCATTCAGTGAGCCCCGTGCCACCTGGGAGGGGGGGGAGAGGATGGAAGGTGGTTTAGTGCTACAGTGTTTCACAAGCCCAAGCAGCGTTCCCACACAGCCACCACGGAACTACACTGTAGCTGTGCTGCAGTCAAGGCTCAGAGCTCCAAACCAGACTCCTGGCAGCAAGACCTTTACAGAAGTACACTCATAATGTATGAACTTTGTGGCTTCCTCTTGAACTTCGTTTCCTTGAGATTTAACGCCACTGTGTGTATCAAATCTAGCGCCTTTTCACCGTCGCGTAGTGTCAATGGAGTGGAGGTGACACAGTTGATTAGCCATTCACTCATAATGGGACACTTAGGCTGCAATTATTCTTTATAAAAGGAACATATTCAGGGCTGGGGCTTTAACTCAGTTTGGTAGAGTGTGTCCTAGCTTGCACAAAGATCTGATCCAATCCCCGATAGCACATAAACCTGGCTCGGTGCACAGCTGTGATCTCAGCATTTGAGAGATGGAAGAAGGGGGATCAAAGTCATCCTAACACATAGTAAATTTGAGGCCAGCCTGGGCTACACGAGACCTTGCTCAAAAGAACAGAAAAGGAAAAGAAGCTGGGGAGACAGATGGCTTAGTGGACACGAGGGCTTACTGTTGAGGCAGGAGTTAGGTTAGGTTAGGAGTTAGGTTAGGTTAGGAGTTGAAGTAAGGGGAGAGACCTCATGGTAAAAGCTACATGTTTCCCATGTACCCGAGAGTGGGAATGGTTGTTATCATAAAAGGAGAATTTAAGATCAAAACTGGACCTGGGAGCACTAAGGATGATAAATGAGCCAAAGACTCTGGTAGCTGGGTATGAGTTAGCCAAGCAGACCTCAGAAGAGACAAACAGGATCTAAGAGGCAAGGTCAATCATGGCAGGCTGGCTGGCTGGCTGGCTGGCTGGCTGGCTGGCTGGCTGGCTTCCATGAGAGCTTTCCCCCTTAGAGAAACACTGGGCACTATGTTTGTAACATATTCTTGC
Source organism: Rhabdomys pumilio (assembly GCA_030674055.1). Classification (NCBI taxonomy): domain Eukaryota; kingdom Metazoa; phylum Chordata; class Mammalia; order Rodentia; family Muridae; genus Rhabdomys; species Rhabdomys pumilio. The sequence continues at coordinate 9,163,390 of JANHMN010000008.1, read as the reverse complement.
TTTTAGTGTGTTGCTGCTAATGTAGCGGATTCTAATAGACTAAGCTACAAGTGAGGATGGTGTCTAACAAGCCTGTCTCCACTTTAGGAAACAGACCCCAGGCTGTCCCATGGATATTTGGTGGCTGTGAAAGCAAAAAGGGCTGAATATAATTAGTAGCACGTGGACACTTGCAAGGGTGAAGGAAGCAACACTAGTTAGTAACTAATTACCAGCAGCTAGTCAAGATCAGCAACCAACGAAGCCAGAATCAGAGGGGAGCAAAGTGGGGCTTCAGGTACCCCCTAACTTGTGAACAATGTATGAACAGCATCTGATCGCATCTGGTTGGGCTAAGGGGATGGAATGGAGTTTGGACCCTCCATTGGCTTAGCCCATGATAACCCAGAGAATTAACCAGTTTCAACAGAGATAACCTCAGGCTGTGTCTAGTTTCTACCTTGGTGCTATAAAACTCTAGACAAGAGAAATTCAACAATTTTATTTCCTCTCTTGGAAACCTCTCCCATTCATGGCAGTTTCACTTTTCCTAGTTTTTACACTTTTCCACAATTTCATACTCTTCTACACTAATTTTTAATGAAACCTGTTTCACTTTGAAAACTTTCAGAAGAGTCTGTCATTAATGTCACTTAGCATGAGCCTCTGGTCAGCATCAGTTACTGACAAGTGTGAGTGCCCAGCACCTAGGCACCGTCATCCTCACACATCTTTAATCCCAGCACTCAGGAGGCAGAGGCAGGAGGATCCCTGAGTTCAAGACCAGTCAGACCAAGTTCCAGGACAGCCAGGGTTACACAGAGAAACCCTGTTTTGGGGCGGGGGTTGGACGAATCGCATGTACCTATGACAAAGTGCTGGGAAACTAGGAAACATGACGATTCACGGGACGTAGCCTAGCCTACAAAATGGTAAGCTGCAGGTTTGGTGAAAGATGCTGTCTCGATGGAATAAAGCAGAGAAACACGGGGTGTCCTCCTTTGGCTTCTTGGTGGGCACAGGCACACATGTGCATATAGCACACACACAGAACACCACACTCACACACACACACACACACACACATATACAAAGAAAAAGAAAGAAAGATGTTTTAAAAAATAGGAATAATCATTTGTGAGTACTTTAAATGATATTGATAGCCACACGTGATGGCAGTTTGTGGGAACTGATTCTCTCCTTCTACTATGTGGGTCTCCGGGATAGAACTCAGATTATCAGGCCTGAAGACAAGTGCCTTTAATCAGTGACCCATCTTATTGGCCTCATCTTGTCTTTTGAGACAGAGTCTCATGACCTGGGACTCATTGATTCAGCTAGTCTGACTGGCCAGCAAACCACAGTGCCAGCATGCCCTGCTCTTCCTGCCTTTATTTTTTTAAAGTATGGATTCTAGGATTGAATTTAGGTCCCTGTGCTTACATGGCAAGCCCTTTACTGAGCCACCCAGCTCCCCAAGAGGCACTTTCTATCCCAGGACAAGTGAATTAAGGATGTGTTTTTCTTCATGTTCCACCTATCATAGTGAAAACGAAAGAGACTTAAGGCTCATCACTGCAAAGGACATCTATCTACTTTAATGTGGACATGGTGTCTGTCAATCAATAGAAGACAACTGTCGAGAGTGGCCCCACCCAAGTCCTCCAATTTTTCAGTAACTGCAATGAAGAGTGTTCAATATGCAACCATTGAAACTGAGTAGGGGCTGGCAAAGTCTGCCTATGGGCCAGATACAGCTCACGGTTTCTATACGACTTGCCACCTAAAAATTGTTTTTGTGTTCTTAAGTGTTTAGTTTAAAAAAGAAAAGGATCACGGGCCAGTGAAATGGCTCAGTGGGTAAAGACACATGCGACCAAGCCTGACAACCTGAGTTTGAGCCCAGGATCTACGTGGTAGAAGAGAAGCAATTCTCAAAAGTTGCTTTCTGACCTCTCAGAGCACACCATGGAGTACATAGGAAGACACACACACACACACACACACACACACACACACACACACTCGAATAGTGTCATAAAAATTTAGAAATTAAAAGACTAATAATATTTTGTGAGGTGAAAATTATACAAAATTTATGAGGCTGGAGATAGGATCACTGATTAAAAGCACAGACTGCTCTTACAGAGGACCTGGGTGTGTCTCCCAGCACCCATGTTGTGTGCCTCCCAGCACCCATGTTGTATAGCTCACAAGCATCTGTAACCCCAGCTTTTTAGGGGATGCAAAGCCCCTGGCCTCTATGTACACAGACCCACTACCCCCTCCTCCCCACACACATATATAACTAAAAAAAAAAGATCTTTTTTTTAATTATACAAAATCCAAATTTTATTGTCTGTAAAAACAAAAGGTTTTATTATAACTGGCTCATTTTTTTACATGTTGTTCACAGTTGCTTTTTCACCACAAGAGCAGAGTTGAATAGTTGCAGCAAACACCCACTGGATCTGTAAGCCCCCACAGTGTACTCTCTAGTCTCTTATGGAAAAAGTTGATGGAGCCCCACAGGGACAGACTCAAGATGACCCCCCAAGAGCCCTGATGTTCATCACCATGCTCAAGTGGGAAAACCTGTGATTTCTCACCCATAGAATCCAGTGAACAATATTTACTCTTGTGATTATTTTACATAGGATTGCAACTTTTATTTTGCTAATTGACTGGTTTTTTTGTAGCATTGACAAAGCCAGTCACTGTGTTGCAAGCTGGCCTAGGGAGAGGCCCAGGTGGCAAGAGACTGAATGCAGCTTGAGAGCACAGCCAGCCAAAAACTAAAGCCCTTTGTCTGACAGCCTGCCAGGAACTGAATGCTGCCAGCCACCACAGGAGCCAGGAGTGGATCCTTCTACCACCTCGAATGGATGAGCCAGACAGCATGCACACTTCTCCTGTGAGTTCACGTGGCATCACCCACCCTGTTTTCAAAGCTCTGCAGAATTCTATTAACTGGCTAGTCCATCATTTTAACCAGTTTTCCATTGATTGACTGTCAGATATAAGCAACCATTGGCAAGCTATTTAGGTAGAAGCAATACGGCGTGACCATTGCCCTGTTCACAAAGCTGTGCTTTCTTTATGTTCCTGCATCATACAGTCTTATAAATGGATTTGGGTGGTTTTAGTTTTTGGTATTTGTTTGTTTGTTTAAGACAGGGTCTTGTGTAGCACAAGCTGGCCTCCAACCTTCTATGTTGAGGATAACCTTGAACTTCTGATCCTCCTGCCTCTGCCTGAGATTACAGGTATGAGCTACTATGCAGTGCTTCAAATAGAACTCAGGGATTTGTGTATGCTAGGCAAACACTCTAACAACTGAGCTACCTCCGCAGCCCAGAAACATTTTCTTCTTTTAAAAGAAAAGCTTGGTGTTGTCATAATGAGCTGTAGTAGAAAGAAGATGAATCGGAAAGTCAGAGGAGTCCCTGAGGTAACGCCCCACCCCCCCACTTGCAGGTGACCTTGGACAAATCATCTGGCTTCTCCAGTCTACTTCCCAGTCTATAACTCGAGGATAATAGTCCCTGTGGGCCACTTCACTGGGTGTTGGAAGAACACATGAATTAAAGAATAGGAGAGTGTATAGAAGAATGTGAAATGCTTTGAAGGTGGGGGTGGGGGTAGGCATTGGTATTACATCTTAGGTATTTAGGCATGGTTGGGGTTATGAAATTTCCTCCATGATTTAATTAACTTTAATTTTAGACCCTGCCAACATAGTCTAAGGATAGGAGGGAGGGTAGTGATGGTTGCCCAGGGCCATGGACTCAAAACAAAAGTGAGACTTCGCTGGCCCAGCTCCAGTGCTTGTGTGCAAATACCTAGAGGGTGACTGGCCTGGACTTAGCATGTGACTAGAGAGAGACCAAAGGTACAAGGTCCCAGAGGCCTGATCCTGACTTGCTCTGCAGAGGGATTTCTAACAGTTTGGCCATCCAGTCTGGGAGACTTGACCCAAAGCAAGGAGCCTCAGTGGCTGGAAGTGCGTGGACAGCAGAGAGAGCCTCAGTGGCTGGAAGTGCATGGTTGGCATCGAGAGCCTCAGAAGGAACATTGGATGTTGAGTTCTTTTTGTAGACTCCACTCAGGAGAAGCCAAGATTCATGATTTTGGTGCAGAAAAGAATTTCAGAATGAACCAGTACAAACCAAGGTTGGGGTTTATTGAGAAGAGATTTTAAGACAGTTTTAAGAACAGAAGTTGCGCAGTGGTGGCACACGCCTTTAATCCCAGCACTCAGGAGGCAGAGGCAGGCAGATTTCTGAGTTCAAGGCCAGCCTGGTCTACAAAGTGAGTTCCAGGACAGCCAGGGCTACACAGAAAAACCTTGTCTCGAAACAAACAAACTAACTAACTAACAAAAAGCAAACAAAAAACAAGTTAATAGAGGTTTGGGGAAAGAATAGGATTCACCTAAGTGTGTTGCTGAAGAGAGTCTTACTTAAGAATCTACTTATTGGTACATGGCTGCACTTACTCCATTCTACCTGTGTGGCCTCTCTTATGGAAGTGGCTGAAACACATCTTAGTGACAGGCAGACTTCCTCCAGCCTAGGCCGGAAGAGTGACACTCAGGCATGTTGGCAATATGGCCATATATGAGACTCAAAGTTTTAATCTGCAAAGCTACCAAACAAGTTTGTGCTGGAGCCTGTGCCTTCTTATCCACCAAGCTACACCAGGGAAGCAGAATCCCACGGTCTGCCATCAGGTCTGACCTGATTCCCTGGACAGAGTAGGTCAAAAGGTTCTGGCTAGCTTGTCTTCTCTACAGTTGGAGCTGAATGCAGACCGGAATAGAGCCAGAGATGGGGAAGCCACACAATTTGGGCTTCGAACACTTGAGCTGAAACCCACATCAGGCCCTGTGTCAGTCTACTCTGGCCACCGTAACAGAGCATCACTTGATTTCTTATTCTAGAGGCCACAAGCCCAATATCAATGTGCCAGCCTTTACAAGATACCAGGCCTAGGTGCTTAGGACCTAACCTTGAAACATCCTTGAACTTTGCAGGGAGCACTTTGGATTCAAACCATCGTGAAATCCCTGTGTGCCGTTAGATTGGAAGTCAGGGCCTTGGTAGAACACGTTTTCCCACTCAAAGCAGCTTCATTGCCTCATGTGGCCCCAGTGGGATGTCCTGCAAGGATCCCATAGTGGAGCTAAGCATGCTCTTCCTTGGAGATGGAGAAGCAGTTCAAGTGTGACAGCAGATAAATGACGGAGCAAGGGAGGGACATTGCTCAGTGTCCCTGCAGCTCATACATACTCTGGTGTTTCCTCTCTGCCCTCTTAGGGTGTCCTGTCATTCACCCTAAGCAAAAACATACAGGAAAAGGAATCGCTGACACATTGCAAAGACTCTGGGGTGTGTCCTTGTCCTTACTTGATAACTTGGAAGACCACATGTAGCAAACAGATGCCGTAACAGATGTTTATCTGACGCACAGCTACCACATATAGCTAATCATATACAACTTCAATACTGTGTTATACAACCGTCATACACAGCTATTTCATACACAACTGATAACACACTTAGTTCTTTCCCCCAAAGGATACAGAGTCCCTTTCCCTCCTCAGGAGGGTGCTCTTTCTTCTTCTAGCCAATTCAGATTCCCTTGGTCTCCAGTGCCATAAATACTATAAATACTGACGCACATGGATAACTACTATTAATTAACATGTCTTACTTTGGATTGGCAAAGGAATGGAAGATGGGTGAAAATTAGTTAATATATAAACAAACATATGTAATAAAAATATCACTGTCTTGTTTTTGCAGCTGGCCTTGTGGTGTTAGTTGGGGTTTTAAATTATCTTTTTTCCACTGGCTATTCCATTTTTTAGTGAGATGGGACTTTCTTCTTGAAGGGCCTGGGCTATAGAAATTGTGATTGAATTGGGTTGTGGTTTTTACTGAATTTTATCGTAGGGTGTAGGAGTCTCAAGAGGTGATCCAGAGGTCTCACACTTCTTGCCCAGACCTGATTTCTCCATGAGAGAAGGGATAGATTACAATACTATTCAGTAAGTAGTACTTGCTGAATGTACTTGACTTCTGTGCCCTGTTGATATGAGATGCCAGTGAGGCTGAGTGAATCTCAGCTTCTACTCCATGGGCCGTCTGCTTTGTGTCCTTCCTTGTGGAGTTACATCTCTGTACCTGATCCCCCGACATGTGCCGTTCGCTGACATAGTCATGGAGACATTGCCCTTGACATAGGGTTAAGGAACAGCTTGTCTGCTTGTCATCAGGATTACCTGGAAGGAAAGGTGCTCTTCTCTGTTTTTCCTTTGTTTTGGTTTGCTTTGACTTGTTTGTTGCCTTGTTTTATAAACAAGAGTAATTAAACATCACCTCAAGATGGTGGAGATGTTTACCTGCAGGGTTTCCGACCCCTGACCTGGTGGTACATTTTTTAGCCAGCTATGTGTTTTGCCACTTCTAGAACTTTTGCCATTAATGGCAGTAGTACTTGCTGAATGTCTGCTTCAGAAGTGTGTGGGGGTTGGGGGGGGGAGTGCACAACTATTTCAGATAGATAAATCAGAGAAGCTGGTGTTGAAATGACAAGTACCATAGCTGCCATCCCAAATCCACACAGAATACACAATTGCACACCCAACAAAAACATTGCAGTTGGTGTCAGTCTGGTGTAAGACTGTAATGGACCTGAGAAGAAATCCTACCCTTCAGTGACATCATAACCACCACAGCATTGCAGCGCACGGCATTACTCACACCTTTGTGCTGATGCCGGTGTGAACACCGGCATCTCGCTGCCAGAACAGCACATACAGTTGTAGAGAGCATGTTACACTCGGTAGTGATGACAGACAGCTGTAGAGCTGCCTCGTGTAGCTATGATGCTCAGCTCCATATCCTAATTTTAGAGCCACTCCTGCTTACAGAACAGTTTGCTGTGAACAGTTGAGTTTCTCCTGGCAGGAGCCTCACGTAGCTGTTTATTGTCTCATGATTGCATCAGTTTCTCCTGAACCAGATTACATATTGTGTGGTTTTGTTCACTGTGGTCCTAGAAGCAATAGGCTCTCCCACATATAAACACCATATAGCCTAGATGGAGGGATGTGGAGATCCAGTGTGCTATACCATGTAGGTTTGTGAAAGTGTATACTGTGGTGTTCATACAGTAACACAGTCACCTACGAATGACAGTTTTAGAACTTCTCCTTGCTGTTAAATACTTGATAGTGTTTTAATGAGGGAGACAGACTCCACCAGGGCTTGGCTGATAGTCATTCTTTCAGCTCTCAGCAAAAGCTTCAAAGAGCACCCGACTGTAGGTTGTTTCCACCTTTGCCCTTCTCCCTGTTCCTTCTTTGGTCCATAATCTTCCTCAATGACAAGCATTGCTGTCCTAAATAATCTTATTTCTATTTCCCTCCATTTCCATTTCTCTCTCTCTCTCTCTCTCTCTCTCTCTCTCTCTCTCTCTCTCTGTGTGTGTGTGTGTGTGATGCTTGTTTGCATGTGTCTGTGTGGGGTGTGTGTGAATGTGGACGCCTGAGGTTGATGTGGAGAACAACCTGCCCTCAGTCACTCTCCCACCTTATTCTTTAAAGAAGGTCTCTCGATCAAACCCAGAGCTTATCCATACAATTAATCTTACTAGTCACTCTCACTGGGAATCCATTGCTCTGGCTTCCAAGGTTGGAATTACAGATTGGGCCCCATACTCACGTGGCATTTTCATGGGTTCTGGAAATCTGAATCGAGTCCTTATGTTTTCTCCTGGGAATCATAGCCACTATGCCTCAAGATCTCTATGCCAAGATCCAGGTCAGAAACTTGTATCTCCCAGCCTCACGATCAGGATCATAGGTGAGCCTTCCAATTCTGGATTGTAGTTCATTCCAGGTATAGTCAAGTTGACCACCAGGAATAGCCACTACAGAAGTCATGTTTCTTTCTGTCATAGACAGAACCTCTGTTGTGTCCTCTGTGGTTATCAATCCCCATTAGTGGGGGACAGACACGTGACTCTTCCCACAATCAACACTTTGGGTGCATGCAGAGCAATGGAATGCCTAGGTGATATGGGACACAAGATGAGAGTGGGATGGTGAATGTATGGGTGTTGGGAGAGCTGGTAAAGGGGGTAAGATCCGGGCCAGCCTGGGCTACATGAGATGAAAGAAAGAAAGAGAAGAAGAAAGAAAGAGAGAAAGAAAGAAAGAAAGAAAGAAAGAAAGAAAGAAAGAAAGAAAGAAAGAGAGAGGAGGAAGGGAAGGGGAGGGAGGAAGAAAACAAAAGGAAAGTAAGAAAGGGAAGAAGAAAGACAAAATAAATTTTCTTGGCAAAATTGAAAATTATAGACTCTTATTAAAAATAGATTGGGTAGAAATATAAGCACAAAATAAAGATCAGTGTTGGGGGGAAAGTCAGCAAAGCCACGTGAGATGACACTTCCTGCTGAGGTGACCACACCGGCCCTCAGAGTGGCTAGGTGACAGTGTGCCTGCACAGACGCCTCCGTGACCACTGAAACAGCTGCCAGCTGTGCTAACTTGTTCCGCTTGCAGTCAGTGAAGCAGCATTTCTCCTCCGAAAACTGACTTTAAAATCACTCCTGCCACCTTTCAGGAGCAGCTCGGGTTGAAATTTGTCTCACACTCATAAATGGAAGTAGACACTGGGTCCCTCTGAAACTTAATTCTGAGTTCTCACAAAGAAAATCTCTTTGTTACTTGATTATTTATTTATAACCAAGTCTTATGGCACTTGGGCTGGCCTTGAGTTCACTACGTAACCAAGGATGACCTTGGAACTAGAAGGAGACTCCCTGTATTGTGCCTTAAAATATTTTGCAAGTTCATTGGTTGGCAGAACATCATCACATGCTTGCTGGCAAGTGAGTCCAAGAAATATAGTTCGCAGGTTTCTAGGACCGTATACCATACTACTGAGGATGCACGGCGGGGACACACGGCGTGGGGACACACGGCGTGGGGACACGCGGCGTGGGGATATTCACTGGGCACATTTAACCATCCAGTATGGTGGGGTATCTTGTGTCCAGATAGAAACTTAGAGAGGTAACCTGGACAAAGATCATTGTTGGAGACACTATGGCTGCAGAAATGGATGGCCAAGTGCCTGCTGCCTCCAAGCTCACAGTGGGTAGGAGGACACGGGTCTAGAAGCAGTCTCTTCAGAACTGAGGCTAGCTACATAACAAAGAAATTTAAGTTCCAGTTAAATCAATGATGGGGGAGTGGCTGCCACCACCTAGAATAGGTGGAGCAGAGGAGAGATTTGAAAAGTCAGCAGTTTTTCACTGAGAGCTGAAAGGTAGATACATTTACGTGACAGGAAGAACCAGGGCTCGTCATAAGGAAGAAAACCCTGGGCAAAGGCTGGCAGGGCTCTGAATTTGCTGCAGGCCTCGGGCATGCAGTTGGTACATAGTTAGCAGCAGAGATGTACAACCAGCAGGTCCGGGTGGTGGTTGGTGAGCATCCCTGTTGGCTACAGACATCAGGAGAGCTAAGGGGCCCCAGATGGCCTCAGCATAGGCCTTAGTGAGCAGTGCTGTGCTAAGTGACCAGACTGGAAAGACCACTGTGGCCCAGGTTCTCTAGGGACATGGAACTGCAGGGCTGACTCCAATCCCTTCCTTCCTCACACAATCCAGTTCTTTGCTACAGTTAATCCACCTCCTGATACCACTTTCTTCTTTTTTGGCTGCAGTTTCTTAGACCTCCACCCAGTGACTGCCATTTCTAATCTTCCAGATCTTCCAAAGCCACCCACTCAAAGAGCTGTTCCAGTTACCACTGCACTGAGAGGCGGGCTGGGCTCACCCCAGCATGCCTAGATTCTCACAGCTCTCTGAGGGGACCCACAAGTGGCCATCCTCTGGTTCAAGGTCTTCAATGGTCCCTTGTTGACAGAGGCCCTGAAACTTTTTAGATGAACTTACTCAGCTGGCTCTGGAAAGTAAAAGTGAAACAGGTCGTTAAAGGTGATGGCTCAAAGGGAAGGATTGCGTACATTTTCCAGGTGATGTCACTGAACCTAGGGCAGGCAGGAAGTCATCCAGCTAAGACCCGTGCTTCAGTCCTCAGACTCCAAGTCCACTACTCTTCCTGTTGAGCCAAATGGCAAACTCTTCATCTGATTGGCCTTGTCACTTTGCCTTCTTTGAGGCTCATCCCTGGAAGAATCTTCTATAGTCGGTACTCAAAAAGGATTTTTGTGTGCATGTTTATGCGTGTGTGGTGTGTGTGCAGATGTGTGTGCAAGTGTGAGCATGTGTGTGCTGAGACCATGAGACAACCTTAGGTGTCTTTTCTTAGTCACCAGTCACTGTTTTTGTTTTATATTTTGAGACAGGGTTTCTCGCTGGTCTGGATCTCACCAAGAAAGCAAGTCCTTGCTGACCAGTAAGCCTCAGGGATCTACCTGGTGTCTGCTCCTCTGTCCTAGGTTACAAGTGTGTTCACCACCCTGATTGGTTTTGGATTTTAAAAGGGTTCTGGGGGTTGACTCAGGCCCTTGTGTATGCAAAGTGAGCACTTTACTGACTGAGCCATCTTTCCATTCCCTGGCCCCAAATAGGGACATTTTTAGTGTGACAAATGGGAAATTGAACGGGCTAGAAGCAAATTGACTAACCTGTTCAGATTGGGTTGTGTGCTTGTCTTACCTGTAGTAAGCAGACTTCAGCAAGTAGAGCGGAGAATAAAATACCTGTAGTTACAGAGGAAGGAGCCACAAAGGTGGGTCAATAGGTAAAATGCCTGCTGCCAAGCCTGACAACCAGTTGTCCTCTGGCTTCCTAATGTATGCACACACAGACACACACACACACACACACACACACACACACACACACACCCCATGTAATTCATAAATGTAAAAAAAAAAAAGTCTGTGGACAGACTGTCCTGGGGACAGGGTATAGGTTAGTGCTTAAAATCACTAGGCCAACTGCACTTCTGTTTCTTATGTTCAAGGTCTTCTATGGAAGATACTCACTCATCTGTGTGCCTGGCTCCCTTACCGGTTTGTTCCCTCGCCCACATATCCTCTTCTTGCTGTAATCTCCATTAAGATTCTGGTCTGAACTGCGTCCTGTGAGGAGGCAGCAGGAAGCTCTGGATGGATTAGCCAGGCATAGTGAGACGCTCAAGGACAAAAGACACCTAAACCTTGCAGGTGTAGGCTGAATGCCAAGCTTACTTGGTAGGAGGAGAGCCCTAGACATTTCCAAGGATATATCTTTCCTCTCTTCTCCCTTCCTGTTTCACATACACACATGCTCATATACTCAAGTGTAGAAAAATCTTCCCTGGAGACTTGAAAAGTCAGTTCCCCATGACCATAAAGGACTATATCATATCTCATCAAACAACATGAGTTTCTAATCAATTCTGCATAGTCTGGCTGGGTAATAAACTGGTTAAGAACAGCTGATGCCATTGAAGAAGACATTTTTGATTCTTTGGTATCTTGTGACCTCAGGGTCCTGCCTTTGTGCTCATAGAATGTGAACCCTTTGTTTCTCTGAGAGTAACACTCAGTATTTATGAAACCAAAATAATATTAATTTATCAAGCTGTTAAAGTATCAAATTATGATAAATTCTAGTATTAATAAAAACGTGTTACGTGATGGTATAATAACAAAGAAGACAAGGATGAAAGACAAGGATGGTGTTGGTGCTACCAAGCAATAGGAAAAACAAAGCCCCAACTAGACATCCAAATAAAGCCTCCAGTGTCAGGAATGGTTGGCATCTTGTTAAATTATTCAAAAGTCACAGGTTACTGCCACATCTGTTGAATGCTGCTTGCAACCTATGCTAGGGCTTACTGCAGAGAACACTTGCCTATGTCATTAAAGATGGAAAAGTCAAGCTGGTGCATGCGCAGAAGCTTCACCCTGCTGACTACTGTTTGCAGTACTGAAAGGTATTCTGCTGCTTGAAGAGAAAAGTGATCATCAATATCACCTAGCTACAAACCCTGAGACCTACAAAAGATACACAGGTGCAATAATGGCACAGATGTTATGGGAGGAACCAACTGCTTTTTTAAAAATCCATTTAAGGCCTACTCTATGAGATGAAAGTTATACCTAACACTGCTAAAGTGGCCAAGATCACGAAAGGTCATGGGCCTAGGGGAAAACTTACTACTATTATTCTACTAAAAAATGTAGCAATAAAAAGTCTCCTGATTACATACTGCTCTACCATAGATCAGTGCCTTGTTCAGCCCTCACCAGAGATACTTCTTGAAGTAGATGGGAATTAATACAGAATTAAACCCACAACTGGACAGTGTGAAGAGAGCGAGAGAATTTGGACTGCTCAGTTCTAAATAGGATCTTTGATCTGTGTAGAAGAGGAGCCAAAAAGATCACAGGAGCCAGAAATGATGGACGACTCCAAGGAAACAGCACTTCCAGACACCGCAGGACTGATGCACCTATGAACTCACAGAGACCGTGGCAGCACAAGATCTGCACAGGTTCAAGCTGTGAGGGTTCAAGATGAAGTCCTAGCAACTGAGAGGAGAAAATAGACTCTGGGTTCCATCCCTAACCAAGAATCTATCTGCAACTGATAGCCACTGGCAAAGGGAAAATTAGTTGTTTCCAATGAAGTCCCACTGGGTACATCAGCTACACTGCAGGTCGGGTCAGGCCCATGCCCAGGCAGCTGACCAACACAGAACAAAGTCAATGTGTTTGTGGACCTTTTGTTTCTTTTGTTGATTGGCTTCCCCCAACCCCAGTCTTATTCATCTTTTGCTTGGTTGTTTTAGTTTTTATTTTTGAGTGTTTTCTGTGTTTCTTGTTTTTGCTTCTTTTTTTATTTGTTTGCTATTTTTGAAAGAGAGAGTGAGGAAAAGGAATATAAAGTTGGTTAGGGAAGCAGGGATGATCTAGCAGGAGTTGGAGGAGGGAAACATATGGCCAAATGTATTATATGAAAATATTTCTTCAATAAAAAATACTTTAGAAAAAATATTTTGGTCCTGATGCTGAAAGTGTTGATGAGGAAGAAGATGAGGGGAAATGTAATAAGAATGCTAAGATTTGCAGGAAACACTTAAAAGCTGGTTTTAGGCCATTGAGGAGCTGGCAGGGCCACAAAGACTAAGTGTAGTTTCTCCAACCCCTGATCAGCACAAAGAGGAGAAAACTGTACTTCCGGCCATGACGCAGGGCAGCAAGAGTTTCACAGCAGTGTTTTTTCCCACCACAGAAATTCTACAAAGTGTCCATGTTCAAGTAAAGCAAAATACTCCCCCAAAGTCGTGTAGGCTAGGAAAAAAATGGCAGACCCATAACTGAGGAGTTTCTTTTTGGTTTTACAAAGTCTTAACCTTTGCATTCATTTGTTCCTCGTATAAGGAAACTATTTCAGTGCCAACAGAATTACCGCCTCAGAAGGATGGAGGAGCGGGTCACCTGGGAGCACATCTGTAATTCCAGCACTCAGGAGTGAGGGGCAGAAAAATCCAGGAGTTGCATGTCAGCCTGAAATATACAAGTAAGTTACAAGCTCTCCTGTGCTTCATACTGAGACAGGCTCAAAGAAAGAAGATCAGAACAAGGAAACCGTCACTACAGTGTCCAGAAGCTCCTCCTCGTGACTGTGTGGCAAGTGGAACCAGTGACCTCTTGCTCCTATTAGCACTATGGCTTCCAAAATGCAGCTGAACCTACTAATTATCTGTGTCCCCAGGATAGCAAAAAGTTAATCCTTTTTGACGTGGGACTGGAAAGATGGCTCAGTGGTTAAGAGCACTGGCTGTCTTTCCTAAAATCCTGGGTTCATTTCGCAGCACCCATGTGGCGGCTCACAACTATCTGTAATATCAATTCCAAGCGATCCAAAGCCCTATTCTTGGCTCTAAAGACACTAGACATGCACATGGTGCACAAACCTACACGCATGTGAAACACCATGTACACGTAAAATAAAATCAATTTATTTGGGGCAGTGTAAAATGGTAACTAGGATTTTAGACTCAAGACCCAGCTTAAATCCCATATACTTTATAAATGGGCAACAATGGGGTCAGAGAGAGTAAGGGAGAATGAACAGTGAGTTGGATAGCAGCTCCAGGGACAGGACTTGCCTGTGGATACATCACTTCCTCTCTATGAGACAGTCTTCATTTGCACATGCCTATATACTGCCCAGCCTGTCTCTCACATGGCAGCTCCTCCACATTTGCTCAAGTCAATGGGATACTAGTGGTCTCATCTGCTTCTACAAGCTCATTGTGGACCTGGTTTCTCCTTCAGAACCAACCAGAATCCCAGGAATGACACTAGCAGTGGTGTGTGTTGGCATGCCTGTAATAACTGTCTACCTCAGTGATTTTATTGACACCTCAAGCACAGCTCTGGGAAGCAGACAGGACAGGGATAATTATCTTTTGTTTTTAAATGAAGTAACTGAAGTTCACTGGGTTTGGGGAGCAGTCACTCCCTTCTGTGGGCCTGTCTTCACCTGGGTGCTGATGTGTTTTCTGGTTTCCATCAGCAAGTGCCTTGACCTGCGGCACCATCTCATCAGCCCTTTTGTCCAACTTCTGGTGGATCAGGAGTTCTCAGGTTTTGACAACATCAACTCCATCTCTCATGGCTGTCTATGCATCAGAAGCTGCAAATCTGTCATGCTCTCCTTTCTGTGACTCTTTGTCCAGACTTTATCTTCTCCCCTTTCTCTCAAACATGCATGCATGCATGTGTGCATGAGTGCATGTGTGCCTTCATGGGTGAGTGGAGAATCCATAAAGACCAGAGGTTCAAGTCAGCTACCTACCTCTGTCTATTATGTGATTTAGGGTCTTTATTGAACCTGGAAGTCACTCATTCAGCAAGACAGGATGGGCAGCAAGCCCCAGGACCCTCCAGTCTCTGCCCCGCGCTAGCACTGGGTTTACAGTGAGCTGCTATGTCCATGTGAATGCTGGGATCTGAACTCAGGTCCTCATGCTTGCACGGCAAAAGTCTTTTCAACTAAGTCATCTTCCAGTCCTAGACTTCCTCTTTTTCTAAGGACATGGGTCCTATTGGATTAGACCAGATTGCCTCAGTTTAACTTGATGATATCTATAAAGACCCTGTTGCAAATAATGTTATAGTCACAGGTGACTGGAGATTAACTGTTCGACTGGGGGAGAGATATATATTCAAATCCATAAGAAAAAATACCTAACCTTTATGAGATGGCGTAATGGAGAGAGAAGCGGGGAGGGAACCCTTAGGAGACTGAGAAGAGAAGCTTCATGACCTGCTCTAGGCTAAACAGGTGCTTTAGCTGTCACCTGACCTTACCTCAGGCTGCTTGAGGCTACACCCTTAACCACTGGGCAATGCCACCCCAGCTGCTTGTGGTCCCATGGCCCCTGCTCTTGTGGTTTCCCATGAGGGTGGCTTATAAAGAGGGCTGTGTTTGTACGCTAAGAAGAAGCAAACATGACTGCTAATTTTGTTTTCTCAGCTGAAACGCCAACACACAGTGAGTTGATATTGAGTCTAGCGTCCTCCCCTTAGCTCCCTATGTGGCTGTGGTTTCCCAGAGCAGCCTGCGGCCTAGGGTGAGGTCACTGGCAGGGAGTGGGCATGGTGTGAGTCCCAGGGGACACTGGGAATTTCACCTTCACATTAGGCTTGAGTACTAGAGAAAGCAAAGGACATGGACCAACCCACCCTATACAGCTACAAACCCTTGAGAAGCCCAACAGGGTGAGTAGAGGCCAGGAGAGATCTGGGCAAAGCCTGGGGATTCAAACAGCCACAGGGTGGGATCCCTGGCTCTTGTCTGTTACCTATGTGACCTAAGACAAGATGCCTACATTCTCTGAGCCTCATCTGTCCCTCCTTCAAAGAGTTGTTATAAAGACACACAGAAACCAGTGTTTAGTCTTGAGCTGGCCCAACGTAGGCACAGTGACTTCCCACAAATGGTCACTGATCTGGGGTATACCAGAAAGAGAGAGAGAGAGAGAGAGAGAGAGAGAGAGAGAGAGAGGAATTCTTTTCCCTCCAGGAACATACAAGCAAGAGGTCACACAAGAGCATGGCCTCAGTGTATTGAAAGTAAATGCAGATTGGATAGAGCTAAGACTTAGAGCAAGCAGAGTAGAAACAGAAATGTCACTGAGGAGAGGAATCCTCAATCAGCCTGGATGATTCTAGAACCTTCTACAGCAGGTGCTCTGGAGACCATGTCCTAGATCCCGTCTGGAATTACCAAGATCCCCTCCACCCACCCACCCTCTTCTTACTCTGAAATTAACCTTTACTCCAACACACACACACACACACACACACACACACACACACAGAGTCATATGCACACATAGTCATTTGCACACACAGTCACATGAATATACACACATGCACACAGTTACAATCACATGCACAGACTCACAGTCACATGCATACACAGTCACATACACACACACAGTCGCATATACTCACATAGTCACACACACACACACACACACACACACACACACACACACACACACACTCCATACCACTTTTTGTTTGAAGAATCA
Source organism: Rhabdomys pumilio (assembly GCA_030674055.1). Lineage (NCBI taxonomy): Eukaryota > Metazoa > Chordata > Mammalia > Rodentia > Muridae > Rhabdomys > Rhabdomys pumilio. The sequence goes on along the minus strand of JANHMN010000008.1, from coordinate 9,146,829 downwards.
CCAAACCTGGGTTTTCCCTGGGAAGGGCCTGTCAGTCAAGCAGTGTGTTACCTAGAGCTAATGAGTAACTCAAGAGAGATCAAAAGATAGAAGTGATGCCTTTTATTAAGCTCACAGATTTATTATAAGTGAGTCGGCAGGACCACACAGGTCTCCTGTCCCAGCACAGGGAAGAAGGGTATGCGTGTGTGTGGTCTCCAGTAGTCGAAAGGCAGAGAGATGGCGGGTGTGAGCCTAATAAAGGCTATAATTGGCACCTCTCTTCCAGCAAAACCCACCAACCATCTTATGCCCGCCGCCAGGCCCTCTCCTTGGGAGAGAGTACTCCGGGGGAAACTCAACCTGGGGGAAGCCAGCTTGTGCAGAAATGCCAGGGCGGGAGCTATTCACAGAGGTTCATGTCTCCCAAAGGGAGTCCTGTAGGTGTGGCAGGAATGTCAGGGCAGCAGGGGAGGCCACTTCTTCCTGGGAGACCAGTTAGGAGGGTTACCAAGAGGAATATTTTCAGGGGCAACCCTGATTGGTCCCCAGTGTTCAGTTATATGTCCCTTTCTCAGGAAATGGACCAGGGAAGTTGAGTCACCTCTATAAACTAGTGCCTAGTTCTTAGAAGTGTTACTATTTCACTTAATAGACATCGTAAATGTTTGTTGCCATAGTCATAGGTTTTTGTTTGTCTTGGTTTGTTTGTTTGTTTTTCATTGTAAACAGTTGGTTTTGATTCCCAAAGACTCCAGATCCCAAAGGTTAAACTCTACAAGGGCATCTTGGGTCTGCAAAGTAGCTGGCCACTGCTTTGGCACTTAGACAAGGTGGGCTCAGGACTTTATAGTCTGAAACTTGCCTCCTCTGAAGATAACCTTTAGGAAAGCTGTCTGTAAAAACTGAAGCTTCTCTCATAGCCTGAACCCTGTATGTAGCACACACCAAAGCTCACTTTGGTCCTCTGTACAATGAGACTGCAGTCCCCTGAGGTTGAAGGCTCCTGTCCTTCAGTCTTTCCCCTGAGGTCCCCCCACCTCCCAGGCTCCTGCCTTTCTTCTAGTATCCCTTTCATTGGCACTGCACCCCAAGCTGCTCTGGCAACCACACGTGGCTGGGGATAATTTCCCCCCAACATTCCTTGGCAAGCTCCCGTTTCCCTTCCTTGGCCAAGATTTAAGAGCCAAGAGCAGCCGTGAGCTCATGTTAGGCTCCAGCCCCATTACTTCAGAAAGACAGCTTCGTGTATTAATGTGAGATTAATTGCTGCTTCGAGGGATTGACTCTAACTTGAACAGTCTGAGACAGCTTAAAAAGAAAAAATGATCTCCAGTCTGGGAGGTTTGCCTTTGAAGAGTTTTTGTTACTGGCGTAGGGTTCTGCTCCTATGGAAGAGGGGAGGGGAAAAAGTAATGAATAAAATAAAAATTTATTGTTGATATCAAGCAAATGTACTCTAAATAAGTCTGATTTTTGTTTTGGTGGGGGTGTTGTTTTGAGACAGAATCTTACTGTGTTGTCAAGGTTAGGTCTCAATCTCTTTGTTTTAATATTTTAAGTATTTATTTTGTTTTATTTTAAGCATGTCCCTACAGTAGTGTTCTTGACATATGGGCTATGACCCCTTTAGGAGAGTTAAATGACCCTTTCACAGGAGTTACATATCAAATATTTGTATTGTGATTCATAACAGTAGCAAAATTACAATTATAAAGTAACAACAAAAATAAATTTATGGTTGGGTCACAACAACATGAGGAACTGTACTAAAAGGCCATCGTATCAGGAAGTTTGAAAACTACTGTCTTGAGCCAGGCGTTGGTGGCATACGCCTTTAATCCCAGCACTTGGGAGGCAGAGGCAGGCGGATTTCTGAGTTCGAGGCCAGCCTGGTCTACAGAGTGAGTTCCAGGACAGCCAAGGCTACACAGAGAAACCCTGTCTCTAAAAAAAACCAAAAAAAAAAAAAAAAAAGAAAAAAGAAAAGAAAAGAGAAAAAAAAAAAAAAGAAAACTGCTGTCTTACAGCTGACTGAGGGTTTAAACACAGGCCTATCTGGTTCTAAATACTGGTGTCCCATGGCATCTTCTGTCTCTATTCATTAGAATGAAATTTCTGCAGAGGGCATCTATGCACAGTACTTATATGCAGTAGCCCCCTCTCTACGGCACCCTCTTGAACCTAATCTTTTGTCTCATCTCAAGGTTTACACAGCTGAAAATATTTAGACCTTCGAGAAAATCATTCAACAGAATAGCAAGTAAATGCATAAGCATTGCTGTGGGGAGCAAGCCAACCCAGGGCTTTCTCAGAAGTCCTGATGAAAGGACAAAGGGACCGTTAGTTCTGTGTCCTTTTCCAGGAGTGGACTTGCCAAGGCTGGTTCAGGGCTGAAGACTGTGACTTGATGGAGTCCAGGGTGTGGTTTCTGAGGATCTAATTCTCTGCCACCTGGGATGTGGTTATCAGTCCTAAAGGACTTTTACTTCACAATATGGTAATAGAAAGAAAATTATGCATTAGGGATATGGGTTAGTAGGTCAAGTGCTTACCTTATAATCTTGAGGAGCTAAGTTAGAATCCACATGAAAAAGCCAGACATGGTACATTCAGTGAGTTCCAGGCCAGACAGAACTACATAGTAAGACCTTGCTTCAGGGAAAACAACTAAACAACAACAAGAAGCCAGATATGGTGGCAGGTTCGTATAACCCCACTGCTGCGGAGGGAAGAGATCTCTGACTTACTACTTTAGCCTACTTGTCGGTGTCAGGCCAGCAAGTGACCCTCTCAAAAAACTCGATGACTGAGGAATGACACCCTAACTTGTCCTCTGGCCACCATGGATATGTGCATATACATGCACTCTCTCACACATGTGTATCTGTGTACACAAGTACATAAGATAATTTTCCAGATTAAAATACACTATAATTTTGGTGTGTAAGGACCAACCACTTGAATACTAACAGGCAAGCAAAGTGGGAACTAAGAAGAAAGAATGCTAGTCTTAGACAGTTGTTGCATGTAGGTTCTGGGAATCAAACGCAAGACTTCTGATAGAACAGCCAGTGCTCTTAACCACTGAGCCATCTCTCCAGCCAAGTGTGTAACTTTTGCCATCCTAGAGAGAGAGCCAGGGAGAGAAAGAGATGGTGAGAGGTCAGGGAAGCATAGAGACTTCTTGGAGCAATTTTATTCTTATTTTGGAGGTCAGCAAACTTCAGCCCATAGTCAAATCTGACCTATCATCTGCTTTTGCATTTTATATAAGCTGAACCATGTGCTTGGGTTTGTTTTTAAATATATTTTTAAAAGTCGAAAGAAAAATAACAATGTGTGTCCCAAGAAAATTCTACAAAATTCATGTTTCAATATTTATAATTTATTTTATCCGAATAGAGCTCATTTGCTTGCATATCATCTATGGCTGCCTTTCTTTGCAATAGTAGAGGGGCATGGTTATATCAGAGACTATGTGCCCCATAAAACCTAAAAAAATTTACTATCAGACTTGTCTGCTGCTTTAGATAACTTCCACTAGGATCAGTCTCCTCCCCTTGTCTGGATTCCCATTCCTGCCTCCCCACCATCTCCCATATCATCCCCATACCGTCAAAGAAGGAAAGAGGAAAGGAAGGCGGTTTCATGGCGTGTCAGGGTTGCATTCAAAATGAGCGCATGTGTATGCACACTCATGTGTGCTTGTGTGTTCAACTGGAGATTGCTTTATTTCCATGAGAAGCAAACTTTATCATCTGAAGATTTCATCTCAGACTTATTCATTTAGGCGTTGTGTGGCTCAGGTTCTAGCTCACTCATTTGATAATACCAAACAGAAAATATTTTAGTAAACATGTATGATCTCAGGACCTATCGGATGTGTAGACTGGGGGAAGGGCAGGGGCTGAACAAAAGGTAGAGATAAAGTGAGTAGTGGGATAATTTGTAATTGAGACACAGCTCTTTCAAAGGAGGTGGAGGTGAGGCCTTCACTGCCCTTGTACAGCATTCCCTGGGTGATTACAATATCATGGTCCTTCTGGGCTGACACAGCCTCCTCTGGTAGGTGGTAGGTGCCACAATTAGAATCTATGTTGGGAGAAAACTCTTTTCATGTTACAAAAGGCTGTGATTGGCATTGTGTTCAAACTGCTTTTTTCCACTGTCTTACTCCTAATGCCAGGGAACAAGAGCACAGAGAGATGGGTTCAAGGAAGGGGGATGGCCCTTCCTAGGGCTTTAGTTCAGAAAGTGGGTTGCTTCTGGGCCTTCTGGTCCTTATTGGCACAGTGGGAGACAAGGACCAGAGGTAGAAGATGGACAAGTGGAGCTGGGACATGGGGGGTGGGGATGGGGCCTGCGACAAGGGTGGCATTGAGGCAATGAAACTGGAACTGTTTGAGAAAGTGTACCTTTGCTACAGTAGCTTTATGTGTCAGAAAGACATATCTACAAACCCTTTTGCTTTGATAAATTCTGTTTATCTCTGATAAATTTTGTTTGATAAATTCTTGATAGCACTGGCCACCAAGCCTAAGGACCTGAGACTCACGTATAGGAAAGAATAAAACTGACTTCCAAAGGTCGTCCTCTGACCTCCACATCGACCTCTGACCCCCACATGCACGTCACCTATGAACCACACATGAGAACACATACATAATTTGAAATACAACTTTAAAATCTTTTAAAAAGTTCAGTATAGAAACTCTCAAATGATTTGCTCTCATTTAACTGGTAGCAAACTGTCTTCTAGGAAACATTTGAATGAGCAAACTGCAAAGATGAGATTGAAGGTGAATTCTCCTTATACTCTGATTTGTAACAATACTGTTACATTCATATGACATAAACTGCAATTCTTTTGATAGTTTTTGAGATAGAGTTTGGTGTAACCCTGGTTGGTATTAGCCAAAGGATGGCCTTGAACTCCTGATCTTTCTTCCGCCTCCAAAGTGCTAGAATTACACATGAAAGCCACCATGTCCAGCTAAATTTTAATTTTAAAAGAAAACATTAAGTGTTTAAGAAGGTTTTTTTATTTAAAGTTCTTGCGTGCATTAGTGCTTACCACTAAATGGGGTTGTAAATATCTCTGAGTTGCTCCATGCTGAAGCTCTTATTAAAGAATTGCTTGGTGGCTGGAGAGATGACCTAGTAGTTAAGAGCACGGGTATTGCTATTGCAGAGGACTCACATTCAGTTTCTAGCACTATGCCTATAACTTCAGCTCTGGGGTCTCTGAGAATTTTGGCCAACTCATGCACTACACCCCTCCCTGCACGTGTGGCATACACACACACACACACACACACACACACACACACACAGGTGGGGGAGAGGAAGAGGAAGAGGGAGAGGGAGAGGGAGAGGGAGAGGGAGAGGGAGAATTATTAAAAGTAAAATAAATCTTCAAAAATATGTCATTATCATTATTATTATTATTATTATTATTATTATTATTATTATTATTATTATTTTGTGCTTAAACAAGGTCTCACTTTGTAACTGTCCTGAAAGTCACTATGTAGACCAGGCTGGCCTTGAACTTACAGAGGTTCTCTTGCCTCTACCTCCTGAGTGAATGGTTCTCTTTTTTTTTTTTTTTTAATGAATAATTTTATGCTTAGATTTTTAGGAAAAACCAGTAGAAGTGAAGATGCCATTGGCTGTCAGTTTCCTTTCTACAAAGCAGCAGAAAGAGGCTGCATTGACTTGCCTGGAAATTTGTGAGATGTAAGCAGAAGCCAGACAGCTCAATAAGAGAGGCTGTGTCGGTGAGCTCCCGGTCTGGGTTCTATCTGTGACTCAGATACCCAGGAGTTGCATGACTGAGCCAGGTACTAAAGATCGTAGAACCTCAAAGTTTCCTTACTATAAAGTGTGTGTACATGTTTGTGTGTGTGTGTGTGTGTGTGTGTGCACCCACATGCACATAGACACACATACGCAGGGTGGGAGGTCCTGCTGGGGAGCTGCCTGGAGCCCACTGGCTAACACAATACAGGCACTCACTAAGTGGTAGCTGAATAAGAACGTTTCTAATGAAATCACCATGGAAACACTCCCTTGTTAAACTAAATTTGCTCCAGGCTAAACACGTTAAGTATTTCATGTGGATAATTCAAAGAGCCCACTGTGTTTATATTAGGATTTCTTTTGACTTCAGAGCAGAAATGGGTTTGGCAGTTCCCTTTGCTCCTCATAGGATACATAGTGGCCCTTCAGTGAAGGAAGAGGTCTGGGAGCCCATTCTGGCCCATGTGAGTAGACACCTACCTCACTGCCTGGCTCCCCACAAAGTGGCACTGGGCATGTCAAGGAGGGTTAGGACCAGAAAGCTAGGATCTGGGTTTCTGTTGGCAGAGGTCTCTGCCATCCCTGGCCATCTTTCTCTGCTCTCTCTACCCCAACCCCACAAGCAGCCCCAGTCCTGCCCTCCCTTTCCCACCGCCTGTTTCTCCTGACAGGTTGTCTGTCAGTCTGTACAACTGTACAGCTCGAGCAGTAACAGCAGATCTCAGGGGACTTTAAAGTGTAATTAAAGCTTGAGTTTCTGAAGGCCTTGGGTCGGTTCTTTGACGGTTTCCAAGCTCACAAAGATGTTCCTTTTGTTAAAGAGGAACCTGGCTCTTCTGTGTTCTCTTCCTCCCTCCCTCCCTCCTTGCTCCTCCCCTCTCCCTTACTCTCTTCCTGTCTCAGTGTTTGAAGAAAAGTCACATGCTTGATGGTGACCACAAGGAAAGCAAACCAGACTCGATGCATCACCCAAGAGGGAGTTTGGAACCAAGAAAAAGATGAGTCCCTCCAAAGGTAGGGTACCAGAAGAGGGTGTGTTCATAGAGGCCTTTTGACAATAAAGTACCATGAAAAAAATGCAGGAGAAGAGTGCCAAGATGCCTTCACCGGCCTCTGTCTTTTCTTCCTTTCTTCCTCCCTCCCTCCCCTCCCCTCCCTTCCCCCTCTCCCTCAGATGCCTCAGCTCAGGGTCTGTGAACTGCTGGGAGAAAAAAGAGGAAATTGACCACACGTGACCTGTGTGACTTGTGTTAAAAGGAAGAGCAGAGGAGATGTCCAAGCTGGAATTGGGGTGGGAGGTGATGCTAGGCAGGTAGCTCTCAGGTATGGGATCAGGAAGTAGCTCAGAAGCTGGCAAACACTCCCATGTGTTCATAGCACATGACAGACTGTCCGCAGACAGCAGATGGGCGCGTTTAGATGTTGCCAGCTACCGTCTTGCTGCTAGCATCAACCAAATCCACCCCACAGACTTCTTTGTAAACAGCTCCTTATTACAGGTCCTTCCCCATCTCAGGTCTTTCCCCCTTGTATCTCCTTCTCCTACCCTCCCTCCCTGCCCACTCCCCCCCCCTCTTAATTTTTTTCTCATAGACCTTGTCAGGACATACAGTATTCACTGCCCGATGACTTTATGTTCAAAGTGGCTCACCGTTATGATGATAGTCCCATAAGATGATAATGAAATATCCGTGCCACCCAGAAATGCCACGGAGCATTTCATTCCTGGTGGGGAGAGGAAATGCAGAGTGAACAGACCTCCTGCCTGGACTGTCCTATAAAAATGTAAGACATCCAATTATGCACAGTGCATAAAGTATGAAAACAATAAGCTTAGTTGTTTGTGTGTTTACAATACTATCTGTATTATTATTTTAAAGTGTACTTCTGCTTATAAAGATGTTTACTGCAAAACAGAACATCCTGTTATCCCAAAACAGCCTCATACACCCGACTGCTACATCTGCCCGCTGGCCTGAGTCTTCTTGAATTGTCTGCTATGCTGCTAACCTCTGAAGAGCTGCCTGAGATATTCTACAAAGCTCAACTCACCTGCTCTAAGCACAAAACAGATACAAGCTGGAAATTACAGAACAATGCCTCATGCAGATGAGACCAGTATTTGTGTGTGTGTGTGTGTGTGTGTTAACTCCTTTACCTTGTCCTTCCTTTGTCCAGCCACCGTCATTGTCACCCAACTCTGAGTGGAAGAAACAGTCAAGAAACTTCCCGCACACACATTATCTCTTTCTGGTTTTGCAGTGAAGGAGGTGGAGGCTCCCGGGCCAGAACTGTTCCTAAGTATCCATCCAGCTTGCACTATTTCTCTCCCCTTTGCCTCAAAGGAGAGCCACCGGACACCTGCTGGGATGCAAAGAGAGTGGTGAACAATGGCTTTAATCCTGTTTTCTTCAGTGACTTGGCCTCAGGTGCAGCTTATGGGTATAGTGGATGAGAATCAACACTGAACAAAACTGGGAAACTCTCTGCCAAGCTGGCCCAGTGAAGCTTTCACTTTCCACATTGGAAGTGGTGACTGAAGATTTGGCTTGTGTTATTTCTTCTGGGAAGTCCTTCCAGGTGAAGGGAGTGGGGCTGGGAACAGACAGCCAGAGACAGTTGTTTGCCAGACTTGGGCAAGCACTCATGTTTTTGTCTTGGCCCACTTGGCAGGTCTTGTTTGATGCCAAGATTGGCCATGGATTGTGGTGTACATGCGCTGTTAATGTGGATTTGTGAACTAAAGAGCTGCGGCCAGGTGACGGCTGCTCCTTTGATAGCAGCTCTCAGGAGGCAGAGGCAGGCAGATCTCTGTGAGTTTAAGGCCAGTCTGGTCTACAGAGTGAGTTCTAGAACAGCCAAGACCACATAGAGAGACCCTGTCTCAAAACAAACAAACGAATAAACAAACAACAAATAAAAGCTAACAACAGCATAGTTGGTTCTCTGTGTCATCACTCTAATCTGCTGGGGCAACTGAAAGTCAAACTTGCTATTCTTGGTGGTCTGGTGTCTGAAATCAGTATGTCGGGGGGTAGAGGGATGTTCAGCAGTTAAGCATGCTTGCTGATCTTGTCGAGAACCAGAGTCCAGTTCCCAGAACCATCACTGGGCAGCTCACAACCACCTGCAACTCTGGAGTCAGAGATGATGTACGTCTTATAACCTCTGCCTGTATTCATATGTGTTCACACACACATACATGCACGTTAATGTAAATACATGGATAAAATAAATCTAAAATCCATGTGTGTTGGAATAATTCAGATGAAGAGCTATCTATAATGCCTCCAGCTGCTACAGCCTTCCACCTGGGAACCCAACAAAGTGCCTGACACCTGTCATCTCTCCCTGTAAATGTCTCCTTTCTGATTCCCCATGACACCCTGCTTCTATGAACTCAGGCAAGGGTCTTCATCTCCTGACCCTGCTTTGTATATGTATGTCCAGTCATCCCTCAAACTATAACTGTCTTAGCTTAATCTCTGTTGCTGAGATAAACACCCTGACCAAAGGCAACCTAAAAAGAAAGGGTTTATTTGGCTTTCATATTCCCATCACTGGCAATCACTAAGGAACATCAGGACAGCAACTCAATCAGCAGAGGCAGGAGCCAGACTGCTCACTGGATTGCTCCTGACAGGGCTGGGCCTGCTTCCTTATACAGCTCAGGACCACCTGTCCATGTGTGGGACCGCCCACATCAGTCATTAATGTAGGCAGGCCCTACAGACTTACCTGCTGTTACTTCCAGTCAGTTGACAGTTTCACAACTGAGCTTCTGGTTCCTTCTTCCCGGATAACCAAGCTTGTGTCAACTTGACAAACGAACATCCTGGCCAGTCTGGCACCTAATTGTTTCACAAAGCTGTCTCAAATGTCTCTTACCCTTCAGGTCTCTCTCTTGCTCTCTATGCTTGGTGATACTCTTGGTTTTTGCTTTTTGGTTTTGGCTTTGTTTTGTATTAAGTTTTATTTGAGAAGTCCGTATTTTTAGGTGATTTTAGGCTTCTTTATTTTATGTTTATGAGTGAGGTAGGGATTTTGCATATGTGCACCATATGTGTGCCTAGTGCCTGTAGTGGTCAGAAAAGGGTGTCAGATCCCCTGACACTGGAGTCATAGACGGTTGCGAACTATCATGTGGGTGCTGGGAACGGAACCCAGGTCCTCTGTAAGAGCAACAACTGATCTCAACCACCAAAACGTCCCTCACCCCCTTGGACATATTCTTTCCTCATGGCCTCTGCATTTCCTGTTCACCAGCCCTTCACACAACACCATTAACTAAACAACAGTGTGTGGTGGGGGCACTATAAAGTCATCACTTAAAGCTTTCAGCATCAAAACACTGAAAAGATAAACTCTGACACTCTGATCTTGGTAGACAGGGTCTTCAGTGCCCTCATCTCCTAGTACCTGTTTCCTCAATACTCCTTCATCAGCATCTGGTGCGTGAGGGCCATGTATGAGTGCTGTAATGGGACCTAATTCTTGCTTGTAGTACCCTTCTACCTTTCTCTCCGCTCCTGTAGTTCCCATGTCTACGCCTGTCATTGCTCGTAGCTTACAAAGACTACTGTAGCTGCTCTATCAGAAGTCCGTGTCTGTTTCTTACTCATCTTTGCATTCCAAGTACATGGTATAAGTGTTCAAAATCAATGCTCCTTAATAAACAAATACAATGTTTGATAGAGCCTAGTTCAGCCAATTCGTACATAATGTTATACAATATCTAAGATAACTTTTTTCTTTACTTTATGAGAGCAGATGAGTATGTCATACATGTTGGCTACGGTCTTAATGTTTGTGTACCTCCCAACTTCATATATTTTTCTGGACATGAAAGCATACATCTGTATTCATAGTTTTTGGAGGCTGAGTCAGGGGGAAATTGAATGTGAGGTCATCCCCAGCTAAACTGGGAGACCTTGTTTCAAAACAAAACAAATATAATGTGTGTTAAGCCTCCAATATGATGGTTAGGAGTTGGGACTTTGATTGGTGATGAAGCCATCAGGCTGGAGCCCCGCTGAGTGGAAGCAGTGTCCTTCTAAAAGTGACCCAGTGAAGCCTCTCACCTCTTTCTGCCATGTAGAGGCTACAGAGAGAAAGAGGTTTGCTGTCTGCAACTCAGCAGAGCTCTTACCAGGACCTGACAGTCTTCCAGAACAATGAGAAATAAATGTGTGTTGCTTAAGTCACCCAGACATGGCCATTTGTCAAAGTAGCCCCAATTCACTAAGACAATGATTATTTTAGCAATGAGAAAAGAGGTCATAGAAATGAAGTGATTTACCCAATAACATATGTCTCTCACATCTTAGATCTCCCCCCACCCCGTCTCTCTCTCTCTCTCTCTCTCTCTCTCTCTCTCTCTCTCTCATCTAAGATTTCTTACCTTCACTCCAGACCACACTCTAACAGACTGCACTCCTTACCCTTCCATGGACTGAATGAGTATTGGAGTGCACACCACAGACAGTGGGTGGTGTTCCTGTCATCCACTACTTACCCAGTGCTCACAGCACACAGTAAACAATCAGTATATATTTGTTGAATTATGTCATGAGTTAATAGATCTTAACCTAAGGTCAAGTTTCATGAGTTGGAGTAGAAGCTGAGCATTTGAGAATTTAATAAGGATGTGTGGAAGGGACACCAAAGTGTTCCTTTCCAAGGAGAAAAGAGACTACTTTCTCTAAATCTAGAAAATAGGATGTCTCTATGGTCTCTGAAGCCAAACCCTCCAGAAACTCCGGTCATGATCAGGAGAAAGGAAGCATTACAAGGCCGGCAGCTTCTACCTCCCCAGGAGAGGGCTCCTTGGAAAGGTCTGTCATTTCTACCCTCTGAAAGAGCAGGAGCTCATAGCCTTCCAAGAATGTGACTGACGGCAGCAAATTCAAGTTCAAAAGAAGATTAGATTTCAAGGTAACTGGAAGCTATTCAATCAAAGCCAAGTTTTATAGGGAGAGTTTCCGTCTTTCTCTTCTCCTTCTCCCTCCAGGGCAGCCCAGGGCTTGTTGGAACCCGAAGAAGAACTGACAGTGTCTGCCTGTTTCCCTAATTGGAGAATGGATAGATGCAAAATCAGGCTCTGGACTTGTCTCTGCGTCCAAGAAGGAACCAAGGCAATGATCTTTCAGGTGCTCCAGGGAGATAGTTTACAAGAGTAACTCACAGTGGTGGCCAGAGTTGCCTGGCCTCATCCTGAGCACATATGTTCATCACTCAACAACTTTCCTTATCTTGTCTCCTCTGTCCCTAATCAAAGAGGAAACACTAATAAAAAAAATACTCTTGTATTTATACAGAAATTTTAGATTACAAAGACTTCATTCCATTTTTATCTTAATCCCACAGTGGAGAAGTTAGATGCCACCAACACAAGGAGGAAACCCAAGGCCAAGAGATGCTCAGAAATTGGGTCATGGTCACACATGGTGTATAGACTACAGTTAGGTCCTTGATAAATGACACCTCTACTGTACCTGGAACAGTGCAAAGCAGTTTTATATGTTGGCATTGAGTCGTCAGTGACTATGAAGTAAATGCTGCTTTTATTCCCCTTTTGGTTGATGAGGGAACAAGCTCGGATATGTTAGGTAACTTGGTGGTGTTAGACTGGGGCTCGCTACATAACCACCGCCTGATTCTAAATACCGAAGCTTTAGCCAACCCTGGCTGGTGATTCAGTTTTGTAGTCACAGCTTCTCAGGAGGCTAGAGTAGAAGGATCGGAAGTTTGAAGTTGGCCTGGGTTATGAAGAAATTTCAAGACTAGCCTGAGAAATTCTGTGAGACCCTGTCTTGAAAAGAAAAAAGAGGATTGGGAAATAACTTGATGATAACAGGAGGTCCTCGATATTGATGAATAAGTAAATTTCTAAGTTCATAAGAAAACCTCATTTATAGGTTTTAGGTTTTTTTTTCTGGGGTGGAGGGAGGTCTCTGTGTTTAAACTCCATCTGAAGATGTGATCACAGCTGCACCACTGTCTATTCCCAACAAATCCTTGCAGAGGCAGCTGTTACATGTAACTGTAACAGGCTGAGGACCCTCAAGGAGGAGTCCAGACCTAATGTACCTGAGGTACCAGACACACAAATGCAAAAGCCAGATGTTGAAGAGCAGTTTAATGACTAGAAATCAAACACATACACCTCTGGAAGTCATTCTGACACGGTCAGTTCACAACCCGAAAATGTGAAAAGAAAAGACAAGACTGAAGAAAAGTGCTGTCTCTGGGAAGCACACATCCTATTTCCTTAATTTTAAATGTGTTTAAATGAGTGATTATTTTTGCACTATTCTGTCATAAACCTGATGCAGTCTCCATCAATGCTTCAAAGAGTCTATTCCCACCCAGAAATTCTACTAAAGGACTAGAAAAATCTTCTTAGCTCAGACTATCTAAACTGTTTCTGCCTGTCTCCTGTATCCCAGGTTAGCTTCGAACTTACTATATATCCAGGAATAGCCTTTACTTCCTCATCCTCCTGCTACTCTTCCCAAGTGTTAGATGCACAGGAGTGCGCCCCTGGGCCCCTTAAACGAGGTCGGGAGGATGGAACCCATTCCTGCTGCACGAGCACTCTACAAACAGAGCTACGTTTCCAGCCTTCAAGCTGCTCTAAATTCTAAGTCATCACTGTAAGTTCCCAAGGCTTTCTTCCCTGATGATCCCTCTTGGTTCAATCAGAAACCCACAGCTATTTAGCACTAAAGATACTTCACTGAAAATCAAAGCAACCTAGCTTACAACACTATCCCAGAACAGATGAGGAGCTGACATATCCATGGGAGGCAGAGCCCTCCCAAGTTCAGCGTCACAGGTAGCTGTCAACATCAGGTGAGCTGATGCTTTGTTTGAATAGGAAAGTGGAATGTTCTAGACATAGGAAACTTTAGATATAACGCACTGAAAACACAACACAACAAACAAACAAACATGGAAATAACGTTTCATGCCCTCATTAGTACTAACTTTAAAACATGGATTAATAGCAATAAAACAAGTTTATTTAAAATAGTCCTCTCATTATGAAAGAGGAGGAAACGTCTGCTGCTCAGACCCTCAGCTGTCAGGGAGTGGGGACACGTGTGCCTCGGAGTGAGAGCTGTACAAGCCTCCATCCACTTAGTTAATTAGAGTTAATCTTATTTATGATTCCTCCCGGCCTTTCCCTGTTTATGTTTCTTTCTGGTTGAAGCTTGTCCCTTTCCTTCAGAAGCACCTGCTGGTCTTTCTCCTCTCCTAAAGCTCCTTTGGGTCCTCTGAGGGAAAACAAAAAACAAACAAACCAAAAAACAACAACAACAAAACTTTCTCCTTTTCTTCTCAGGTCTAGTCCAAGGCAAGCAAATAAACAGGCAGAAGAGCTTGGCTGGCTTTGTGGGCACACACACAGGCAAGGATATAGATGCTAATTCATATAGCCAGTGTGACAGAAGGCACTGGACGAGAAGTTCCCAAAGATTCTGTGTTCCCTGTACCCTGAGTGTTTCAGGCATTTTTCATGATGCCCGTTGGCAAAAGAAATACCAACACTTTTGTTTATGAAGTAATTATGTAATTAGGCCCAAATGACTTAATAAGTATTTGTGGCTTAAAAACTTGGTAGCCATTTGAAAACTTAACACACAAAAGCTTGAAAGAAAATATATTTGTATTCCATTATTAATTAATTGCAGAGACTTGTTTATGGGTTCTGCACTGTTCTCACGATGTGGGGTGGGGCTGATTGCATCCACTGTTCCACACTGATTTTTCTTAAGGAAACTTTCTCTTCTTTTATTGCAGTGGGGAGAGGAGTTGGGGGGAGTCATTAAATAGATTGTGGTTCTTGAGATATGCTCGAATGGTAGGAGGCGAGGAACCCTGCCATTCTCAACCGCAGGTCTGGGAACTGACCATAGCTCCCAACCAACTCTGCAGCCAGAATGCCGTCCATGCAGAAATCTAGTCTGTGTTACATCCATAAGGGAATAAGATTGTAGTGGGGAGGCCTGACATACAGCCTGCTAACACAAAGTCTTGGGTCTCTGTGGGAAAAAACATTGAAACAGATGGCTATATGCTATTGTAAACAGGCAGCTTTTGTGGAAATTTACCAGCCTGAGTAGTCACAGACCATGTAAATAGAGAGCCTTGGCGGATAGTACCAACTTAGATAAGGACAAGTGAATCATAGGCAGAGTCATAGTGACCTGTCCCCTGAACCTGTACCCAGCTGATACACTGTTCTGAAGATATCTGTACTCCCCCTGAACACCTATGCTCCTGTGTCATCCCCTTCCCCACATGCCATTTTTGTGTTTATAACTCCGTGTTAAAAAGTAAAAATGATGGTTTGATAATTAAAAAAAAAAAAAGAAAAAAGAACAAAAAAGATTGTAGTTACATTGTAGTTACATTGTAATTGTAGTTACATTGAATAAGAATGTAAAAGAAAATAGGGGATAAGAATGTAAAAGAAAACAAGGGATATGATACGACCTCTAAGATTAAAAGTGCATTCTCAAGTGAGGGGTTTGGTTTTCTTGGAGAAAAATCTAACATATTTTCAGACATTGTGAGGCCTTTTGACATTACCCTGAGCACCTCGCACATGATTTGAGACTTAGAGTGCTGTGTACTGTCAGAAGCAATACCTGTACAGGACTCGGTGGAAGCCAGGAGAACACTAGACTGTCAGAGATTGGAGAGCAGGTTGCAGCCTGTGTCAGGGGGTCATGGAGCATCTACACAGCTTTGCTTTCACAATAAGAAGCTCAGAGTTTTACACAGGGGATGTCTCAGTGTGCAAAGTACTTTTGGCACATTTCTGAGAACCGGAGGTCAGGTTCTACAGTGTTGTTTGCCTATAACCTCCGTGTTGGGGATGTGAAGACAGGAAGATCCTAGGGCTTACTGGCCAACCAGTCTAGCCAATTAGCAAGCTCCAGGTTCAGTGACAGTCTGTGTCTCAGAACTAAGGTGGAGTGTGATTAAGGAAGATGGCCAAAGTCAGCCTCTGGCTTCCACATTCATGTGTACACACCCACATAGTCACAGGAGTATAGAACACATGGGCATACTGAGTGCTAATGCACGGTGTGCGGCAGACCAACACCACAGGAAGTGATGGCATTCCTGCACCAGGTTGAGCTGGGAGACAACTGCGGGGATTCCTGCTTTACCTGCCCATCTGGACAGCTTTTAGAGAAATAACAGGTGAGCGAGTAGCCCTGTGTTGTTTGCAGAGAGCAGAGAAAATGCACATTTCCAGATCTGTTGCATCTGAGTCTTATCAGCTGGGCAGATCTTAGCACTCCCAGCCAGCCAAGCCTCCCAACAGGACTGTTCCCACGCAGCAGCCCAGATGCCATCGACAGTAGCTCTTCTGAGAGCTGTTTGTGTCTCTCGTATTTACAGTGTCAACAGCACTTAGACTGCAGCTTTGGAAAGCCTCTGTCTATTTGTTCGGGTAAATCCATGGCCCTGGATGTGGTTCTGTGCAAGATCTCAAGCCAATAATGCACAGGAGGTTTGCAGCAGCTTCTAGATTGTTCGCTGCCAACTGTTACAGGAAGAAGAAATCAGTTGGCTTTCCTTGCTTTTGCACCTATTTTGCTGACTTATGTGTTAAACAGATTGCCTCCCCCAGAGAAGAGAAGGTGCCTGATCTTCTACATGCTTGCCCCTCCTTCTCACATGTGATTTATCACCCAAAAATTACAAATTTCTGAGGAACATGGTTTTATAACAATGTTCCTTAAAGTTCAAAAGAAGGCATTTCATAACTGAGACCCGTAGGGCAGTCTATATGTACAGCTATGGATCAAAAATCAAAACAAATTCTGGGTTTTTTTTTTTTTTTAAGCAAATTCAGGAGTTGGAATTTCCTGATGTCATTACAAAAGCAGGCATATTCATAATTAGTGGAATCCTTCACTTTCTAAGAATCTGAGTTCTATCAGGGGAAACACATAATGGATTCTGTTTACAAGGAGAGTCTATAGTTTTTGCTTTAATTTCCTTTACAAGTTCCCTCTGCTTCTCAAGCCTCTGAGAATCTGGATTTATAAAATGGCAACCAAAAGTCCTTTCAATTCCTCTCAGATACTTCGTCTTTGGTTGAAGAAAATTACCACCCTTTGGACAGTAACTCCATGATTCAGGGAGCCAAGTTCCTTGTAAGGCCCCAGTCCCGGTGAAGTGCACATAATTCTTTAACTCTGGCTTTAAAGGTAACAATAAGTTGATTAGGGATGCAGCTTGGTGGGTGGTAGAGGGCTTGCCCGGCATTGAGTGGTGCTCCAGGGAAAGGAGAGGTGGGGGAAGGAGGGAGAGAAGAAAGGGAGAGAGAAGAAAAGAAGGAAGGAAGAAGGGAGGGAGAGAAGAAGGGAGGGAGGGAAAGAGGAAGGGAAAAAAAGAAGGAAGAGAAGGAAGGGAGGGAGGGACAGAGGGAGGAAAGGAAAAGAAAGGGAAGGAAAGAGGGAAAGAGGGAGGGAGAGAAGGAAGGAATAGAGGGAGGAGAGAAGAAGGAAGGAGGGAAGGAAGAAAGGTATGTTGGTTGCCTGGCATCTGCCTACATGCCATGTTTCATTACCTCTCTTCTTCCACCTAAGATTTCTTCTTTCCCTCTCACGATCTTCTTTCTATTTTCATGACCTATTAATATACACACATACATGTATAAACACACATACGCAATAAATAAATGTCATTTAAAACTAGAATACATAAACTGGACTTGGTGGCGCACGCCTTTAATCCCAACACTTGGGAGGCAGAGGCAGGCGGATTTCTGAGTTTGAGGCCAGCCTGGTCTACAGAGTGAGTTCCAGGACAGCCTGGGCTATACAGAGAAACCTTGTCTCAAAAAAAAAAAAAATAGTTACCAGCCAGCCAGAGTTACATAGTGAGACCTTGTCTCAAAAAAGCAAAACAAACAAACAAACAAAAAAAAACAGAATAGAAGAAGAGAGAAGAGAACCATCATTCCTAAAGACTCTCCCTGACTCAGCCATAGCCTGAGCTCTGAGACTGCCTTATTTAAAGTGGGTAGAGTGGGTGGGATATATCCTCGAATGTAACAGTGCCTCACAGCTGGCTGGGAGAATTCTATAAGAACAGATGCTCTGGTGCAGTTCAACCATCTAATACCTAATCTTTAAATTATATGTATGGGTGTTGTGCTTGTATGTATGTCTATAGCCTACGTTCATGCAGGGCCAAAGATGGCCAAGAGGGCTGTCAGAGTCCCTGGAACTGGAGTTATCAACAATTATGAACCACCTTGTCGGTGCTGGGCATTGAACCTGTGTCCTTTAGAGGATCAGTGAGTGCTCTTAACTGCTGGGCCATCTCTCCAGTCACTTAGTTGATTTCTAAGGCATGGCACATAGACCACATTTGAAGAAATGTCCAATGAGATGTTTTCTTTGGGTCTAAACTGAAACAAAATGATTTCTCTTTGTCTTCTGTATTTTCTTTGCAGTCTACAGATTCTTTGTATATTTTTAATTTATGTTTATTTGAGGTCTACCCACTGAGCCACGTTGCTGGCCACTTCATTCATATCTACATACATATATGTGCATTCGAATATATACACATATATTCTCAGATGAATATGTGTGTATGAATAAGATTATATTGGTGATGTAAGACTCTTGAAATAACAGACTCCTTCATTTCAAGGAATACATATTTTTTTGGAATGACTTATTCCCCCTCGTACCTGAAAATGGTACTATTGGAGTGAAAATGACTTCATTGGAGATTGGCCTTTAGGGAAATAAGTATGTTAGAGAATGGTCTGTAATTACCTTAACTTGTGCCCTTTATTTTTCTTCTTTGTTTGTTTGTGTGTGTGTGTAAGAGTATATGTATACATGGATGTGTGTGCACATGTGTGTATGAATATGGAGACTTTCTAGTGTCATCTTCCCAAGTCCGGTCTACCTTTTTAGAGACCTGTCTTGAAATCACCAGTTGGGTGATTCTTGAGCCCCAGCTATTCTCCTTTCCCCAGTGCTCTAGCACTGGGATCACAAACATATCACCAGGACCAGATATTTATTTGAGCACTGAGGACTGAACTCAGGCAAGCTCCTTACCAAATGAGACATCTCCTCAACTTCTGGTATCCTTTTTTTTTTTTTTTTTTTTTTCTGATATTTTTGTTTGTTTGTTTTTACTATTTTGCTTTGAGATAGAGTCTTATGCAGTCAGGTCTCAAAATCACTATAGTTGAGGGTGGCTCTGAATTCCTGATCTTCCTGCCTCTACCTCCCAAATGCTTGGATAGCAAGCATGTGCCAGCATGCCTGGCCTGACTGGTGGTTATTAATAGGCTATTGGGACATCAGAGATACTGGAAAGACATAGCAAGACTTTAGCAAGGCTGGGAGAGAGGCCTCTAAAAACATCACACACAAACACACACACACACACACACACACACACACACACACACACACACACACACAC
>JANHMN010000008.1:9113260-9127553 GCA_030674055.1 Rhabdomys pumilio | reverse complement strand
CACACACACACACACACACACACACACACACACACACACACACACACTAGCATCTTGGTCTTGGATTTTTACCCTCCAGAGCAGTGAGAAGTAAAAATCTATTGTTTGAGATTTCTGTCTGTGGTGTTTTGTTATCAAAGCCCCAGCAACACATATGTACATCAAAGTGCATGCGTCGTTGAGACTTTCCCAGTAAGGACACTGCTTCCTAAGCACTGTTGGAGGCTTCAGACTGGTGAGGACACCAACATGTGGTTATTCCGCCTTACCATCAGGGGGAATAACAGAGGACAGAGAGGAACATGGGAAAACTCAGTGGCTTGAAGCCCCTCCAGTGATACATTAAGTCTTTTCTATTGCTTCAACAAAACACATGACCAAGGCAATTTAGAGAAGAAAGGGTTTGGTTGGGCTGACAGTCCCAGAGGAACCATCACCATGGTGAAGGGGAAGCATAGCAGCAGGCAGAGGTAGTGACTGGAACAACAAACTGAGATCTCACATTTTAAACCACAAGCAAGAGGCAGAGAAAACAGAGAATCACATGAGTCTTTGAAATCTCAAGCTAATCCCAGTGATGCACTTTCCCCAGCAAGACCACACCTCCTAAACTTACCCAAATAGCACCTTCAACTGGGGACCAAGTACTCAAATATCTAAGCATATGGGGGACATTCTCCCTCAAACCACCATAGGAAAGAGGGGTTTAGTTGTTACCGTTCTCACAGAACCTTATCCCATGAGCCCCAGGCAGGAGACCAGGGAAGGAAGGGGAGCTCAGGCCACTACTGTGAACAAGTTTGTTTCTCTGTGGGACTGAAACAGTTGTGTCTTATCTCTCATTTCTTTTTATCTATTGACAACGTATTATCTTTCTTCATCTAGCACACATTTATTAAGTCCAACTTTGTGATCAGCGCCGTGCCAGGAATTAATGCCAGACAGGCTCCAAAAGAAATAAAGGGTAGGATCCTAGTTGCCTTGATTCTCCAGGGAGATGACGTGCAGTGATAAGGAGTTACGGAACAATAGACAATATGGCATGACTGAGGGCAAGTGGCATGGGCAGGCAGCCCGCGAAGGCAAGCTGTAGGGCCTGGGATGGACATCAAAAGGGGATCAGGAATGAGGATGCTGGACTTGGACATGAAGAAAGTCTGAGGCAACAAGCTAGCCATGGTAGATCATGCCTGTAAATTCTTGGTAGGTAAAGGAGGATCAGGAGCTCAAGGACATCTGTGGCTACACACAGAGTTGGAGGCTCGCTTGGGTTCCATGAGAGCCTGTCCCGGAAACAAAGCAAGGGGCTGGAGCGATGATTCGGCACTTAAGAGCATGCACTGCTCTTGTGGAGGACCAGGGTTCAGTTCCCAGCACCCACACGGAAGTTCACTAACGTTTTTAACTGCAGTTCCAGGGGATCAAACGCACTCTTCTGACCTCTATGGGCAACAGACACACATGGCTACATATGTAACTGCAGGCTTTCCATCCTCGTCCCAATTCCTGAGTAAGGACTGGGAAGCTTATTTAATAAATGCCTAAGCTATAAGGTAGGGTTGTTCCCCAACTAGCTCCTAACTTACTAATCTGTTTATACTAGCCTGTGTCTGCCACGTGGCTAGTTACTGCTTCTCCATTTTATACTTCAGGATTCCTCTGAGCCTGGGGATGAAATCCCTGCACACACACACCACTCCTGTGTCTGACTAGTTCCCAGAATCTCTCTCTCTCTCCCTCCCTCCCTCCTTCTCTCTCTCTTCCCCTCCCCCCATCTCTGCCAGATGTCCCACCTTCTAATCCTGCCTCAGTTTATTGGCTATCAGATTTTTATTGATGTCGATGCTTCCACACAGTACTAAAGAGATTGTCCCTACAGATTCGTATTTAGGCAAAGCACTCACACACATAAAATAAAATAAATCTAAAGACAAAACAAAAGATCTAGGCAACAGTTTAGAGAAATGAGCGGGAAGAACTGAATCTCAATCTCACAGAGGACTAAGGCATTGAATGCCAGGTTTGTTTAAAGTTATAGCTGGATCACTGGCTACTGTTATGTTTATTTTAGCTTCTATTAAGGTCATGTTTGTCAACTGGGGACAATAACACCTCCAACGTGAGCCATCACAGAGAGTTGTGGAAGATTATAAGCACCTAAAACAATGGCAAGCATGAAAAGTGACCCTTTATTATACCTTACACCCCCATTCCCTAGACCTGTAACTAGAGAACTGTCAATAAAGACCAATTAGCAGGGTGTGAACTCTGTACACAGTGTCTTAGATGAGAACTAACTGGCACATGGACATGGTTCTTCAGCCATGACAGCAAAAAGAGCTTGCTTGTGATATTCTCTTTAATGTCCCTCAAAAAAAAAAAAAAAAAAAAAAAAAAAAAAAAAAAAAAAAAAAAAAAACTTTCTCTCTGAAGACATAGGCAGAGTGCACCTCCTCCAGGAAAACCTGAATGCTGAGGGTTGGTACTGACATATACAGTGTAAGAACATTCTCCTCTCTCTCCTCTCTCTCTTCCTCTCCCCTGTCCCCTCTCCCCCCTCCCCTCCCCTCTCCCCTCTCCCCTCTTCCCTCTTCTCCCCTTTCCCTTCCCTCTCCCTCCCTCCCTCTCTCTTTCTCTCTCTCTTTCTCTCTCTTTCTTTTTCTCTCTCTCCCTCTCCCTTCTCTATAGCAGGAAGGCCTTGAGTTCACTATGTAACCAAGATGAACTTCCTCTTCGGATCCTTCTGCTTCCACCTTCTCACTACCACTACCAGGATTACAGGTGTGCAGCACCATACCTGGTTTATGCAGTGGTGGGGAAATGAACTTTGGGCTGTGTGCTTGCTAACCATCCCTTACTCCTGGGACCATCTTTGAAGCCCTCCTTGCTGCCATGTTTCTGCTGCTTTCCTTCAGGTGTGGAGGGTACCAGGACCAGTGACTTCCAAAGCTTTCTCACCACACACAGGGCTCTACCAGCCAATAAATCAGCAGGAAAATAGTAAACAGATGCTGTCACTGGCCTGCCAGAGAAGGCTTGCACAATCTCCTCACAGATGCTGCTGCCACAGTTCCTGCCAGGGACAGGAGACAGCTGAGGAGAGAGGCTGAGGAGGGAAGCAGGTCCCAGGAGACAATGAGCCAAGTCTCAGAGGGGTGAGCAAGGTGCTGGAAGCAGTGCCTGGGGCGGCCACCTAGACTTCGAGCTGCTGCCTCTGTTGAAATTGAGTCTCGTGTTGGGCCTAGGGGGACAAAGCTGTCTACAGATAAGCCCTGGGCTGGAAGTCTGGGTCAGGATAGGCTAGTCCTGAGAACAGCCAGCCTGATTGCTGGGAGAAGCGAGGTCTGGACATGCTTGCCTTGCTTGTGGCTTTGGCCCCCAGAACAAGGCGGGGGTGAGGAGGGAAGAGAAGTGTTGAAACATCCACACAGAGGCAGAAGTGATTCTCAGGGGTGGCTACCTTGAGGTGGCAACTGAGGTAAGAAGGGAGTCACTTAGGGTCTGAGAAGAGATGCTTTTTAAAGACTGCTAAAGCAGTAGCTTTCCAGGCCCTGTCATCTCAAAGAGATCCTAACGTACACCCCAGGTTGAAACATCTCCTCTAGCCATAGTGGCACACACCTTTAACAGTAGCAGTCAGGGAGAGAGGCAGACGAACATTTGTGAGTTTGAGGCCAGCCTGGATTATGTAGTGAGTTCCAAGACAGCCAGAGCTACATGGTGAGACCCTGTCTAGCCACAAACAAACAAAACAAAATCTCCTCTAACTCCAGTCTTGCAAGTTGAGATAATGAAGCCCAAAGAGACCCTTATAGACCAAAAGTCCAACAGCGAATGACGGCAGAACCTCTCAGGTCTCCTAGCTGTGTAAATTACATCCATCATGTTGCCTGTCAGGACAAGATTCATAGACACACACACACACACACACACACACACACACACACACACACGGGAGCTGGGTGGGGGGATGCATGCACATATATTTGGAAATTTTAACTGAGCATTATTTAACTTGAGTGGTAACTCTTTTTAAATGTTTATTTATTTTACCTGTATGTATGTGTGCCTGAGTTTATGCACATGCATACAAGACCCTGTAGATGAAGGTGTTCGAGCCCATGCATGGAACTACAGTAATAGTTGTAGCAAGGTACAATGTGAGTGCTGGAAACCAAACCAGGGTCCTCTGCAAGACAGCACTTACTGAGCCACCTCTCCAGCCTTTGAGCAGTGATCCTTGGAGATGGTGGGAAGAAAGGCCTAAGGAGTCCCTTGGAAGAACTCCTGGGACCCTACTGCCACCGCTCCCTCCCTAGCTGCAGGGCCAACCCCTGAGAAGCGCTTGTTTCTGGCCAATGGTCCTCAAAGTTACATCACAGAAAAGCCTGGAGTTGTTACTTAAAGTTTCATTTGGCCATTCAAGAGGTAATCAATTGGCATAGCTTTGAAGTAACCCTAGAGACATTGCTTGGACATCTGAATTATGGTGGGACCGTATGGCCCTGGTGTGGAATCACCCTGAAAATCGGGGAGGGCATTAATCGCTAAGAAGATGTCAACCAAAATGAATGTGCTGCATTCTATGACTCTCCAAAGAAGTTACACCTAGGCTGGACATGATGGCTCACCCTTGTAATCTCAGCACTGGAGAAGTGGACACAGGAGGATGGGAAGTTTGATGGCAGCCTGGGCTACTAACATAGCAAGACCCTATCTCAAAAAAATGTTGTTAAGTTACATATGGTATCCTACTTCTTCAAGAGAGTGGAGGATGGTACAGAACAGACTCCAGGGGACAGATCAAGAGAGGCTGGGATGGGACAGACAGCCAAACCCTATACCACAGCCAGGGACAGACACCACAGGCGGCCTTGTGGGCACTTACTGCACATTTCAGCTGCAATGATGCAATGTCACATCCCCATCCCAGCCTCCTTGATGCAGGGACAGGACAGTGGCTGTTCAGACTGAAAGAATGTGCAGTATGGTGGTTAGAAACCCACAGACGGCCCAGCAGCTAAGAGTGCAAGCTGGTCTTCCAGGACCTGAGCTTGGCTCCCAGAACCCATGCTGGTCTACTCTCAACTCCAACTCCAGGGGATCTAAAGCTCTCTTTTAAATTCCAAGGGCACCTGAACTCACGAACAATATCCATCCATACACAGACACCCCCCCCAC
This sequence comes from Rhabdomys pumilio, assembly GCA_030674055.1. Classification (NCBI taxonomy): domain Eukaryota; kingdom Metazoa; phylum Chordata; class Mammalia; order Rodentia; family Muridae; genus Rhabdomys; species Rhabdomys pumilio. Next base: position 9,122,372 of record JANHMN010000008.1, on the reverse strand, counting down.
ACACACACACACAGTAAAAACTAAAAAGTAATCTAAAAAGGAGGAGAGGAAGAAGAGAAGGAGGAGGAGAAGGAAAAGGAGAAATAATTGAGACCGTAGAGCCAGGCTGCTTGATGGCATTCAGCTCTACTCAGCTGTGTGGTCTTGAGCAAGAAACCTCATGCCTCCCTGTCCCATAGACAGTTACCAAGAAGAACTGCACCATGTCTGGCCAGGGCCTAAATAACACCTAGTTCCTACCTTGTAACTTGTATCTCCTTTTCCACTGGCATCTTATTTTGTCTGTTTTATAAAATGGAGGGGAGTGGGGTAAATTAGTAAAAGTGTTCCCTTTCATTCATCTCTCAGCAAATGACTGTGATTTCTCCCACTTCCCTTCCCTCTCCTACCCTCTCCCTTCCTCCCCTCCCTCCTTTTCAACCATAACTTACACTGAACAAATGAATTACAGGAGAAGCTTTAACTAATTCACCTCATTACAAGCGTGCCCTTGGGTCTCCAGCTGCTCCAAACACACCCATAATTGTCCCAGACTGCTTTCTGAAAACAGGTAGGGCACCTCTCCCAGTAAATGAATGGCAGCAGCCTGGCACGCCTGGGTCCCACCTGGGCACCCCTTGGGAATATTTGCATATTTCCTAGGCTCTCCTTTTGAAATTCCACACCAATAATTAAGAATTTCTAATTCTCTAGTAATTGAGTACCGTTTGGGACTGATTAAGCAGATGCTATCTAAATAATTATCTGTTCCACCTTGCTTCCCTTTGTGTGGGCTCTGAATGGCCTGTCAAAGCAAACATCAAGCACTTCCTCACCTGCTCCTCCCAGTGCCTTCCTTGCGGCTCTGCTTCTCTCCCCTCCATCCTTTCTCTGCCTCTCTTTCCTTCTCTTCTCACTTTGCCATGCTTTGTTGAAATGTTACACTGTGATAAAACCACTGTCCAGTGCTGACTCCATTGCAATTCCAAACCAAATAGGCAGTGGGACCTTTTTTCTTTCTTTCTTTCTTTCTTTCTTTCTTCCTTCCTTCCTTCCTTCCTTCCCTCCCTCCCTCCTTCCTTCCTTTCTTTTTTTAAGTTGGTGATAGGATTGTCTAGCTGACTGAATGACACTTTTAACAGTATGTTCAAAAGCAGGCCCTTCACTAAGATGGTTTAGTTTGATATATCTAACTTAATCAAGCCATCTGATAATGTGGCAAAAATAGATATAATCATATATATTTCACCAGTTAAGAAATGCAAGTATATCCGGGCAGTGGTGGCGCATGCCTTTAATCCCAGCACTTGGGAGACAGACGCAGGCGGATTGCTGAGTTCAAGGCCAGCCTGGTCTATAGAGTGAGTTCCAGGACAGCCAGGGCTACACAGAGAAACCCTGTCTCGAAAAACAAAAAACAAAAAACAAACAACAAACAACAAAAAAAGAAATGTGAGTATATAGTCTAGGGACTGGCAGCTCAGGTAGTAGTGTTTACCTTGCATGTACAAGGCCCTGGGTTCAATCCCCGAAGCATATGAAGTAGGCGTGGCATTGCCAAGCTAGTGGCAATTCCCTCTGTTCACTTCACCCTACTACACAGTGAATTTGAGGCTAATGTGAGATACATGAGACACTGTCTCAAAACAAGCAAACAAACTTTTAAAAAAGGAAGCAGGTTCCCAACCTCCCTCAACTACTACTAAAAGATAGAACAAGTGTGCTGGATAGTGTTTCTTTTCTTTTCTTTTTTTCCAAGTCAGGGTTTTGCTGTGTAGCCCTGGCTGACTTGAAACTCACTATGTAGACCAATCTGACCTCAGACTCAGAAATCCGACTGCCTCTGCCTGCTTGTGCCACCACTGCCAGGCTTGTGCTGGCTAGTCTTAATGTCAGCTTGACACAAGCTAGAGTCGTCTGGAGAAAACCTCAATGGAGAAAATGCCTCTGTAAGAAGCTGTAAGGCACTTTCTTTCTCTCTCTCTTTTTTCCCTTCCTTTATTCAATTTTCTCTTCCTTCCTTCCTTCCTTCCTTCCTTCCTTCCTTTCTTTCTTTCTTCCTATATGTTTTTGCTTGTTTGGTTTGTTTTTGTTTTGTTTTGTTTTTTGAGACAGGGTTTTTCTGTGTAACAACCCTGGCTGTCCTAGAACTCACTTTTTTTTTTCTGCATGTATGTTTGCATCAGGGTATCATATCCCCTGGAACTGAAGTTACAGACAGTTGTAAGCTGCATGTGAGTGCTGGGAATTGAACTCAAGTTCTTTAGAAGTACAGTCAGTGTTCCTAACTGCTGAGCTATCTCTCTATTCCCCTAAGGCATTTTCTTAATTAATGATTGATGGGGATGGCCCAGGCCATGGTAGGTGGTGCCATCTCTGGGCTGGAGGTCCTGGATTCTATAAGAAGGTAGGCTGGGCAAGTAATGGAGAGCAAACAGCATCCCTCTATGGAGTCTGCATCAGCTCCTGTCTCCAGGATCTTGAAATGTTTGAGTTCTTGTCCTTTCTTCCACTAGGAATATTGCTGTGGAAGTGTAAGCTAAACAAACCCTTTCTCCTCAGCCTGCTTTCTGGTCATGGTGTTTCACTGGAGCAATAGAAAACTTAACGAAGACAACATGTATAGCACATGAGGACACACATGAGACGCAAACTCACTCCATTCCCTTGAGAGTCCTCCAACTAAGCTACATCTCCATCTTCTAAAAACCCTCTTTATTCAAAATTGAAACCTAAGGTATTGCAGGCCATAGAGATCCTGTCTTCTAAACCTAGGAGTATTCTATTCCCTTTCTCCCTCCTTTCCTCTTTTTCCTCCCCTTCCCACACCTCTGGATTCAGTCCAGGCCCCCAAGTAGGCTAGACTGAACTTTATTTCCATCCCAGTTCTTCTTAAGGCTCTATCATCATCACCATTAACACCACCACCACCACCACCATCACCACTGCCACCACCACCATCATCACCACCACCACCTTCTCCTTCTCCTTCTCCTTCTTCTTCAGTTCTCTATGCATTCAAAGGACAAGTGCTTGGGATTCTAGGTATCTTTAACTTCCCAGAACCATCTCCAGCTCTCTTAGGGCAAAGACCTATTTGTCTCTAGCATTCAGTCTGCATCCCACATATACTAGGTCCTCAGCACTTGCTTTTTGGAAGAGTTCCTAGGACCCTCGGATTTCAGGTTGGGCCTCACTGATCCAGACACCAGTGTGAGCAGCCTCCATGTTAAATCTCTGATGGTCTTGCTTCTAAAATTACACACATTCCTCCTTTTGTCATACTCCAGAGTTTCCAGAGTTTTAGGGATATAGTGGATGAAGAAAACAATCTTCCAAATTAGGCAGGATCACTGTTAGAGGGTTTTAAGACAGGTTTTTAAAAGGGAAACCAGGTGCTTGAGCAGTCTCTGATCCAGAGGATGCAGACATCAGCTCTCAGGACTCCTGCCTCCTGTCAGCATCACCATTGTGCAGACTGTTGCTGGCTGAGACCATAGAACATTTAGTCAATTAATATGCTGAGAGCCAGGTGTGTAGCACATGCTTCTAAACCTTACACTTGGGAGGCAGAGGCAGGATGGAGTAGAAATTTCTGGTTTCTTTGGAGACTTAGTTGTGTTATGTGATTTTTTTTTTTTTCTGGAAACAATGCTCTGGAATTGGTTTGCCTTGCAATGCTTTGCTGGTCTTCTCTGATCTGTGCTTCTTATGACTTTGTAGAGGGAAATGCACTGAATTTCTCATGGTATTCTGGATGCTTCTTGCTGCTTCGGCAGACTTCTGCAGATCGGCAGAGCCTTGCTGTTCCTTCCGGATTGAGCTGCAGCTACTGATTTGTGTTTGGTGTTTGCCAATTGGACTGGACTCCTACTACTGGTTCCTGTTTGATATTTTAGATTGTACTGCTGATATCCTGACAATGGAGATTGGAATCACCCCAAAGAACTACTTCTTAACTGGTCCACAACCCCCGTTTCCTATAAACCTTTCTTTTCCCCTACCCTCAGTAGGTGTGCTGGGAGGGAGGTTGAAGCATTTAAGAATCCTTATTAATGTTAAGTTTTGAAAAATCTAACCTACAGTAGGGTGATGACTGGAAGTTCAAGGCTAAACTGGTCTATATGGCAGGTTCCAGGCCAAACAAGGTTATATAGTAAAACCCAGAATGAAAACAACCAAGCCAACAAAAAGATTAAGAGACCAGACTTACTTAGTTCTCCTTTTAAAAATGTGTTTGTCTGGGTAGGGCTTTGTTTGTTTGTCCTTGCACCTTGGGAATTATTTCCTTTATGAACCCCTTTCCTCTTTTCAGTTGAATGAGTTTTCTCTGAGATCCACAAATCTAACTTACTAAGCAGGGAAGGGAACCAAGAATAAGTTATGAAATGTGAGGAGAAACAGTGGGAGAATGAGCCCTGAAATAGGAAAAACAGACAAGATGAATAGAGGAGATACCCAGGGTGGAAGAAACCAGGAGGGATTCTGGGTACCGTGCAGGCAGTAGGCATGAAAATAAACTATAGATTAGGCCCATATGAAGAAGGGAAAGCTCCTGTGACCTGGCGGGGGACATTGGGAGGCCAGTTTAAAACTTAGATGAAGCCATGTGTGATGGCATATGTCTGTCATCCCAGAACTTGGAAGGCAGAGGCAGGAGAACTGTGAGTTACAGGCCAGTCTGGAATATATAGACCCTGTCTCCAATAACAACAATAAATAAATAATAAATAAACAGGTGCTATCTAGCTGGCCAAACAAACAAACAAATGTAGATCCGCCAAGCTGCACACTGAAGACACAGATCCAACAGGTCTAAGATGAGCTCATGACATTTGCTGGGAATGGCTGATTCCTACTAGGGCCAGGTGATACAAAGAGTCATTGCTTGGGTAGGTCAAGAAAGGCAACTAGAATTTGTGACAAAGCTTACACTTTTCCACCCTGTGAATCTCACTGGCCCATAGAGAAAGGGGGCACCAGGCTACAGAAAACATGGTTGCTAGTTCAAGAACTTTCGTCTTCCCCTAGAGCAGCAGTTCTCAACCTGTGAGTCACAATCCCTTTGAGGGTCAAACAACTCTTCACAGGGGTCACCTATAAGATATCCCATGTATCAGATGTTTACATTGTGATTTACAACAGTAGCAAAATTACAGTTATGAAGTAGCAACGAAAATAATTTTGTGTTTGGGGGTCACCACAGCATGAGGAACTGTATTTAAGGGAAGATTGAAAACCACTGCCATAGAGCATATTGTGAGCAAAACCTCACATCAGCAGCATATGAACCAGGATCCTAATCCTGGGTCAGGTTGTAACTCATTTACTCTCATGGCGTTTTTCTAGCTTTACAGAGGAACACAAAATGGACAAGGCTCAGCAGTACCCGGTGCTGGTTAGTCAGTGCTGGAGGTAGCGTTTGGACCACCAGGTACAACACAGTGCAGGATCTTACCATGCATTACGTACTTACCTGTGTTACGTCTGCGTGAGCAGCTGAGATGCCAGGCTCAGCATTATGACTTCAGAGCCTGTACTCTGGCTGTATCTTGTTGTCTTCTGAATCACAAGAACAATTTCCTTGGAAGCCTGCAGCTCCCTTCTCCAGGACTCCCTCCATGTCCTCAGTCATTCCCAGCAAATGTCATGCACACAACTGTCCAGTGACACAGCAGAAGCTGATAGTCAATCATCTGTACCTCTCCTGGGTGTTACCCAGAAGGACTTCATGTCAGCACACCTCAGAGATACTTGCACATTGGTGGTTTTTGCAGTAACAGTCACACTAAGTAAATTATAGAACCAGGATAGGTGCCCATCAGCAGAGGGATGTCTTAGTTATGTCTCTATTGCTGTGATAAGACACCATGACCACAGGCAGCTTGGAGAGGGAGGATTTATTTCAGCTTACAGTTTCACATCACCATCCATCATCAAAGAAACTTGGGGCAGAAACTCACGACCAGAATCAGAAGTCAGGCACTAAACTGGGAGCCATGGAAGAATGCTCCTAATTGGCTTGCTTCTCATGACTTGCCCAGCCTGCTTTCTTACACACCCCAGACCACATGCCCAGCAGTGGCACCACCCACCTGCAGTGGGCTGGGCCCTCCCATGTCAATCATTAATCAAGACAATACCCCACAGTCCTGCTGGTAGACCAGTCTTATGGGAGGAGTTTCTCAATCAGGTTCCCTCTTTTCAGATGACCCTTGTCATCTGAACAATGAACTAACCAGGATCAATGCTTAAGGAAAAATGTTCACATACCCAATGTTTTTTTTTTTTTTTTTTTATAAACAATGAAGTCATGTTGTTTGTAAGAAAATGCAACTAGAAATGATTATAAGTGAACTAAACAAGATTCAGAAAGACAAATAGTGAGTGCCTTACCCCATTTGTGATTCCTAGATTTCACATAGGTAGAAACATGTATTTATGTGTGGCATGTAAGGAGAAATGATCCTGTGTAAGGGGCAGAGGAGAGTAAGCAGAGGGTGGAGGGCAGGAAGGGGTGGGCAGGGAGAACATGCTCAACATACAACTTATACCTGTATAAAGACCTATAAATACAAATCTAGAAAGAACCCAGTAAAGTCGGAGACATGGCTCAGTATGTACTGCTCTTGCAGAAGACCCAAGTTCAATTCCCAGTTCCCACATTGGGTAGCTTACACCTGCAAGGAACTCCAGTTCCAGGGGCTCCAGTGCCCCTTTCTGACCTCCACAGACACCTGCACTCATGTGCACAAACCCACCTACAGATAATTTGAAATAAAATAAATCTTAAATGGAGAGAGGAGGAAGGCAAGATGGCTCTTGTTGATTAGGCCTGAGTTCAATCCCCAGAACCTATGAAATGGTGGAGAGAGAAAACAGACTCTGACATCCATTAGCATTCAAAGGCGCTAGCATGCAAAGGTGCTAGCATGCATGCAAAGGCACTAACATGCAAAGATGCTAGCATGCATGGAAAGGTGCTAGCATGCAATGGTGCTAGCATGCAAAGGCGCTAGCAGGCAAAGGCACATATGCACTCAAACATCTCCCCCCCCCACACACACACACACATACAAGAAATATAATAAGTAATAATGACAATAAAATAAAGTTTTAAAGAGAACCCAGTAGGAGAAAGTATAAAACACTTGATTGAAAAAAAAATGCACACTGAAAATTAAGTAGCTAACACTTTAGGACGACCTAATTCTTCCATCATATGCACGAGTTACAAAGAAAATGACCCAGCTACTTGGGGCAAGTGACTAAGTACCCTACTGGACCCCAGGGAGAGGCACGTTGAATCGGGAAATATAAGATTATTTTCTCTTTTCTCAGAGAAGGAGGCTCCTAGCTCCTGCGACGTGCTCTTTGTCCATTCGGAGCACTTCCCAACAGTGCTAGAAGGAGGGGGGCAGCTCTGCTCCCTGGAAAGCCTTGTAACATTAAACTGGATTACGGGGCATTCTTACCCCTAAAGCCCTGAGAACACCATCGGGAACACAGAGGAGAAGACAGCGGAGAGGTGCTGCTTGCCCTGCTACACACATTTCTTAAGTCCCTAATCTTCAAATAAACAGCTTTGCTCTTTCATCTTCTCCGGATGACACCTCCTTTGTTAAAGCTGTCAAACTCTGTGAAACCTTAAGCCTGACTGGCTACATTAGCGGGTATGTTGGGGCGGGGGTGGCGGGTGCTGACCTGGCTGGGTCACAGCTTCCTGTGCATACGACCGACCAGCTCAGCTCGGCAGGCAGCGTTAGCACGGGATCCTTTATGCCCTTGTTCTATCCACTCTGTCTGAGCGGACGAGGCCTATCACGGAGCCTTGAGGTGAAGAACCACCTAGGCTCTGTCGCCTACCGCAGGCACAGGCGCACTGCTTGACCTTGGGAATGTTTTGAGGGTTTTTGTTTTTGTTTTTTTAAACTTCTCTGGACCTTCGGTGTCCTCATTTGTAAAAACAAGACACTCAATGAAGCCATCTGCTACATGCTTGTAGGATGAAATGCAAAGGGTTAATGCTTGTACAGCCCTGAGAACAATGCCTGCGTTTAGCGAGAAAGCCTGATAAATACTAGCTGTATTTTAGAGTGGGCTTTGACAAGGAAGTTGTGGTTAAGAAGGTGGCTTTGAGCAGGTTGCTTAATGTGTCTGTGGGTCAGCGTTTTTTAAGTCTAAATTATAATGAGAACAATGGGGCTCCCTTATTAGGAAGATGAGAAAGGGACAGAGAGGGATAAAGGGAACAATAATATTTTTGTGTGGCCATGAGGGGCTCTAGAAAGCTTTCCCTGAGAATAATATTTCCTGGGAAGCCAAAGTGTTATACTGTGGGATGGCAGCAGGTTCTATGTGCCCGGCAGGCCCCCCACACTAGGTTAGAATAAAAGAAACAGCCTTGGATCTTAGGAAATATGACTGAGGACCCAACAGGATAAACCCAAGCTGCCTTGAGGATGCAAACAGTACTTTATGATCAATTAGTTGCTGTTACCGGAGACTTAAGATTTCAGCTTCTCTTTCAAAAATCAAACCATGCAATAACTAAATCCAGGCCAGGTAAGCCAGGCTGGGGCAAAGTGCTAACCATCGCCTCACCTGGCCCCCACGACCAACCATTTGTCCACAGACCTGATCCCACCATTCCTTTCACTGATGGGGAAAATGAAAGGATCCAATTTCCCCTCTGCTTGGCCATGGCCCTTCCTTTAAAAGTTCCCAAACTGAAGCAGGCCTGGCCTCAGGATTGCCTGTGGCTGGGCCCACTCCCAGTTTCTGGTTCTGTAGGTGGCATGTCTAAGGAGTTCCCAGGGAAGGAGCTGGGTGCACTCTGAGATTCATTGTTTTGCTTTAAATCCCTTTCAATTTGGGAACTCATCCTGGTGCTGAGCTAGGGGTGACTTTGCTTCTGTTGACTGTGCCCCAAGTGGCCAGAGTCCTTTTCTTCCTCCTCTTCCTCCTCCCTACCTTCCTCTTCTCTCCACTCTTCTTCGTCCTCTCCCTACTTTCTTCTCTCCTCTATCTCCTCTTGTCTCCTTTACCCCCTCTTGCTGCTGCTGCTGCTGCTGCTGCTGCTGCTGCTTCTTCTTCTTCTTCTTCTTCTTCTTCTTCTTCTTCTTCTTCTTCT
>JANHMN010000008.1:9102869-9112875 GCA_030674055.1 Rhabdomys pumilio | reverse complement strand
GGTGGTGGTGGTGGTGGTGGTGGTGGTGGTGGTGGTGGTGGTGGTGGGTTTTGTTTTTGATTTTTTTTACTGCAGGAGCAGCTATGGCCCTAACCCCATAATCCACCCCCACCCCCGTGCCTAACAGTTTCCCTTTCCTAAGGCCCAGCTTCTCCCGCAACTCTAGGCAGAAGCAGGGACATGCCCAGAAACGCATAGCCTTGTCCACCGAATGCAGTAGTCCACCATCTTTTGAGACCTTCTAGCCTCCTACAATGGGGTGGGGAGAATAGTTCCAGAACTTTCCAAGTAGTAATGAGCACTTAATGAGGTCAGCACTTCATCCTGAAAGCTTTTGCATGCGGAGTACCAGAGTCTTCACGGATATTTGCATCTAAGTAATCACAGTCTATTCAGTGATCCTTCATATTGTGTATCTTTCTTGAACACCTTCTGTGGCCGGGGGCCCAGGAGCGCCTCGGGGCCGCCGGTACCTGTTGCCATAGGCTCCCGCAGCCTTCCCAGAGCAGCGAGGATGTAAAGTCTTCAGCTGCGGAGAAAAACAAGGCCGAGGTCTTTAGGAGAGCGTTTTCAAAAAGAAATCATAGAGAGATCCAGAAAGGCTGGGGTCGGCGCCCCTCCCTTCCTTCCCACCACCTCCCCCCACCCCCCGCGCGGGCGCGCGCTCGTGAGCCGGGGCCTTTGATGTCAGCCACCCGCGTGGCCCGCAGCGCCCGCCAAGTTTCCCGGGATCCAGCTGCTCCTGCCCAGCCGCCCAGCCCGCGATCCGCAGCTGCCGCCTGCCCCCAGGCCCGCCCGATTAGGGTTTAGCACCTGGGAAGGCCCCAACCTGGCTTGCAGAGTCTCTGTCCCCCAGGTGTTTCAGGAGCGCCTGGGGGGGGGGGGGGGTCTGGGTCACGCGGAAGCCCCTAGGGAACTCTGACAACCAGGTCTAACTACCACTTCCTTTCTGGGAAGGAGAGGAGATGGGTCATGTTATTAGGACCTTGTCACCTTCTTACTGGATCTCTCTAGTCACCACCAACGGGAGGCGTGTATATCTTGAGCCCTGTAGCTTCACGTGGCTTGACAAAGTCATTGGCGGAGCTGGATTCTTATGCCCTCCATTCTTGTTCCAGGTCTGCCTACCAAAGGGGAAAGTAGCCTCGCCTCTAAGTCAGATGGCCCAGGACCCCTAGTTGCCACAACTGCTTGCTGTTGGGTATGGGGAATGGGGAATCTGCAAATAGGGACCTGTGCTCCCGGATGGGTCTTACCTAACCATCTAGGTTTAGTATAATAACAATGGCTGGTGCTAAACCCTCACTATTCCCCATCAAGACACTGTGGGCTTGATTTGCTCTCATAGAATCCTCCCAGCCCTGTCAGAGAGGCACCCATCACTGTACAGGTAAGAAACTAAGACAGAAGCATTGAGTGGCAGGAAGAGATTCAAACCCAAGCAGGCTGATTCTGAAGCCTGCACTTCAACCCCTGTAATTGATAAAGCTCAAACTTTTGCCTGCAGAGGGGTAGCAGGACGAGTAGAGACTCCTCCTCACTCATAAGAGAGGGTCCTTTTCATGCCTTACCCCAGTTTAAGGGACCGGAGAGTAGGAAGGAGCCAAGATCTGGAGGCCCCTGCTCGTTCTGGTCTCGTGTGACCTCCCTGTCACTGCACTACCAGCTTGGCCCGTGGTCAGCAACTTGAAGGATGAATCCACAGGAATGAAATATTGTACCTACTTGTGATTTAGCTTTGCATTTAAGCAAATAAAAAGGGAAATAAATTTGAAAATGATTTGTCATTATAAGAATGAACAGGCAGGTGTAATGTATATGCCCTTGATCCCAGCTCTTGGGAGACAGAGGTAGGTGGATTTCTGTGAATTCCAAGCCAACCTCATCTACAAAGTGAGTTCCAGGACAGCCAAGGCTGTTACACAGGGGGGGGGTAGGGGGGGAAGGAGGAAGAAGAAGAAGAAAGAAAGAAAGAGGAAGAATTAATACTCTTTGAGGGAAGAGGTTGAGAAGGAATGAGAAGACTCTTCCTAGAGAGATAGCTTCATTAGGCATTGAATAAAATAGTAAATTTGAGTTTCTTCCTCTTTTTTTAAGGGTACATTTAATGCCAAATAATCAAAAGTTCTCAGGCCTATCTTAATTACCAAATACTTGGTTTTTGTGTGTTCATTAGTCATAGGAATGTCTTTACCAAGTTGCTGTCTGAGCCTATGTATTGTCACTTGGACTCTTCATAGTTGCAGGCCACAGGATATTTACCTGTTGGTTTTTGTGTCTGTCATAGTTGGGGGTTCCATTGCTGTGAAGAGACCATGACCATGGCAACTCTTATAAAGGACAACATTTAATTTGGGGAAACAATTAACATAGTCATTCATTAAAAATAAAAGGGAAACAATACAGTTCAGAGAGTTAGCTCATTATTGTCATGGTGGGAAGCATGGCAGCATGTGGGCAGACATGGTGCTGGAGAAGGAGCTGAGAGTTCTACATCTGGGTCTGAAGGCAGCAGGAACACAGAGTGACACTGGAACTGGCTTGAGCATCTGAAACCTCAAAGCCCACCCCCACTGACACACTTCTTCCAAAAAGGCCACACCTACTCCTAAGAGGCCACACCTCCTGTAAGTACCAGTCCTAATGAGCCTATGGGGGTCATTTTCATTCAGACCACCAGTGTCCCACTTTTTGACAAAAATGACCATTTCTGTATCAGAGGTACTTACAGACTAGGTGTGGTACATGCCTTTAATCCCAAGACTTGGAGTGGAAAGAAAGGCAGATGGCTCTGTGGATTCAAGGTCCTACTGATTTACATAGTTCCATGTCAGCCAGGGCTACGTAGTAAAAGTCTCCCTAAAAGAGGAGGGGGGGGCAGTGTGGCTAGAGAGATGCTCAGAGGTTAGCAGGACTTGCTGCTCTGCCAGAGGAGTAGGTTTTGATTCCTAGTAACTTACATGACACCTCTCTACTGTTTGTACTCCAGTCCCAGGGCATCTGACACTCTCTTCTGTCTTCTCTGGGCACCAGGCATACACATGGTACACAGACATAGATGCAGACAAAAGACCTATATATGTAAATAAAATTTTAAATGTTTTAAGTCTACCAGGGCAAATATCAGTTCTCTCAGCTTCACGTCTATCGTCTGGGACTTATTATATAATTTACTGGGTTCCAAAGGCCTAGATAGTCCCACACCTCTGGCTCTACTGCTTTGAAGCAATCATAGCTTCTTCTCTTAGGCCACCTCCACTCTACATAGGCCTCCCTTCTTGGCAGATGTCTCAGAGTCCTGGCATTTCCAATAAGTACAGTCTCCACTGAAACTTAGACTTCACCTTAAGGACATCACTATTGGCTTCCCAGGGCCTCTCTGCAAGGATTCCAAACCTACAACACACTGCCTTTTAAACCGTAACCTTTCCCCTTGTCTCCAATATCTCATGCTAATATCATAAAACAAAATATAGTGCAACTTTTGAAAGTCCTTTCATCTTTAAAAATCCTAATACCTTAAAAACCCAGTGTCCCTAGGGCTGGAGAGATGGCTCAGTGGTTAAGAGCACTTGTTCTTGCAGAGGCCTGGGTTTCAGTTCTGAGCACCCATATGATGGCCCATAACCATCCATAACTCTAGCTCCAGGGGACCCAAAAGAACGAAATGCTTATAATCCTTGTACATGGTTAGCTGAAATAGAAGAATTGTTAGGAGTTTTAGACCAGCTTCTCAAAAAAAAGGAAAAGAAAAAGAGTTTTAAGAATTACAATGAAATTCTACTAATCACTCAATAAAAAAGCCAAGATATCAAATGTCAGGATATTAAGCAAGTGAAACTCTTGTATTTCAAAGATAGGATTGTCAAGGCCCCTACAGAAACTGTGGTTATCTATAAAATTAACTGTGTATATACCCTTGGCCCAGTAAGTTATTCTCGTGTATTATCATAAAAGAAACACAAGAAAACGTCCACATACAGGCTTGTATACCAATGTTCACAGCTGTTTTACTCATGTCCTGGCTAACCTTGGTTGTTAACTACATCTGGAATCAACCAAAACCCAAGCTGCTGGGCATGGCTGTGAAAGGTTTTCTTAGCCTGATTATTTGAAGCCATAAGACTTATCCTAAATGTGGGTGTGACTCTTGGTGGCAGCCCAGATGAAAGAACATGGAAGAAGGAAAGTTCATTTTTTTGCTGCTTGTTCTCACCCTTGCTGGCAAGTCTGTCTGTTCTGTTGCTAAGGCATTCCTTCACTAATATTACAACCAACTTATCTGAGATTCTAGTGTAGACTGAAGACCAGCAGCTCTCCAGGAATTATCCAGGCCTTTAGCATCAAATTGGGACTCCAGAAACATTCAGTTTCATGGACTGAATAAATACTGGATTTCCAGTCTTTTCATTATCAGTTAGTCACTGTTGGACTACCCACCCAGACCACATTCTGTAAGCCAATCTAATAAATCCTCTGTGTGTGTGTGTGTGTGTGTGTGTGTGTGTGTGTGTGTATCCATGAGTGTGTGATGAATATATATAATGAATATATACATATATGTATGTATATTTAGTCTATCAGTTCTGTTTGTTAGAGCACTGTGGATATTCCATAGATATATTAAAGTATAATTATATATATAATAGTCTAAAACCCAGAAATAACTCAAGTAGGTATTTTGATAGCAAATCTCACGGTATCCACAAAATAGAATCTCATTAATAAAAAGGAGAAGACTTATACATGTACACAATAAAATGATGCATCAAAATTATTAGACTGAAGAAAGTTGTCACACAACAAAAACATGCATACTGTATGATTTTATTTATATGAAACCTCAGAAAAGGGAATTCTCCAAAGCAAATCTCTGATGAGTGGAACTGCCAGAGACATTGTATGAGTAAAATTTTGGTGTGTATACACACATACGTGCATTCTATATACATACATACATACACATATATATATATGTACATGTGTGCATATATAAAGGTACACATATCTGTATGTATAAAGATTTTACGTGTATGTGTGTGTGTATTTTTCATGGGTGTTCAGTCACCCACAGAAGCCAGAAAAGGGTATGAGATCCCCTGGAATTGGGGATCCCCGGAGTTGTGAGCCACCTAATGTGAATGTTGGGAACAAATATCAAATTCTCTGAAAGAACTGCAATTACTCTCACTGAGCCATCTCTCCAGCCCAGGTTAGTATACTATTTGAAGAAATTAGTTACATTTATCTATTTATGTGCTCTGTGTGTGTGTGGGCGGGGCACACAGTTACCATAGCATACATGTGGAAGTCAGAGGAAAATGTTTGGGACATTGTCTCTTCCTCCCATGTTGATCTTAGGGATCAAACTCTGGTCTTCAGGCTTGTTAACAAGAGACAGCTCACTCACAAAGTTGTCTTCCAACATCTACTTGCACATTTTGTGCATTTATTCTCCTGCATCGTACTCATACATACACACAATAATAACTTTTTAAAAGGAAGAAGAAAAGAAGAAAGAACAATAACAACAAAAAAATACCATTGAAAGTTCTTTTAAATTAATACATACCGTACCTAATTTTCAATTCCTGTGACCAATATCTGAGTTGGTCAAATTTTAAGCATCCTTTTTCATATGTACTGTGGTTTGACTGAGAAACTTCTCCGACAGGCTCATCAGATCCCAGTTGGTAGAACTATCTGGGAACTGTTCAATGGAACCTTAAGGAAAACCTTTTTGGACAAGCAGGTTGTTGGGGGCGTGTTGTGAGGGTTTATAGCATGGCCCCACTTCCTGATTGTCCTCTCTGCTTCCTGTGTGTAGTGTGATCAGCCAGCATCCTGCTCCTGCCACCCTGCCTTCCTTCCCCTGCTTAATGTCCTCTGGCCTCCTGGAACCATGAGCTGAAATAACACTACTTAAGTTCCTTAGTGCGGGATATTTATCACACCACCAGAAAAGTAACCAATACACCAGTTAATCAATTGATTGGTTTTTGCAGTGTTGGGGATTGAACCCAGAGCTTTGCACATACTAGGCAGGTACTCTACCCCCAGTCAGCCAGATATGCCAATTCTTCAGCTGCATTGCTTGTGGTATTATTTTGTTTGTTTGCTTTTTAAGCTTTTACTATGTTTGACAGTGTAGCACAGGCTGGCCCTGAACTCATGATGTCCTCCCCAAGTGGTAGAATTAGAGGCATATACAACCATACACGCCAGCGTACCTGTGGCTTTCTTACCAATGGTCTGGAGAAGCAGCCTTTTGCTGGACTCCTTATATACAGCGTAACGAGTTCATTGGATGTGAGAGATGATTAGGAAAGAAAGTGTCTTTAAAAGGTTCCTGGGGTCGGAAAGATGGCTCAGAGGGCTCAAATTCAGTTCCCAGCACCTACATCAGATGGCTCACAGCTGCCTATAACTCCAGCACCAAGAGATCTGAAACCTCTGGTCTCTGAGAACACAGCACTCATGTTCAGATCCCCACACACAGACAAACAGGTAATTTGAGAGATGAGAGCATATCTGTGAAGGGATTTGATCGACACCAGAAAAGTTTTGGATTTTTTTGTTTTTTAAAAAAAAAAAAAAAAAAACAAGATTCATTTAGCCCAGGCTAAAATCTCATTTCTATCACCAGCAGAGATATATCCCTGGCCTGAACACACCAGTTTAATGGGCACTTGCCCATCCCTCTGGGATTCACCCATGGTCAAGTACATTTCCCATGGCTGCTCAGGGTCTGTGATGATGACTGCGTCATCTCTGTGGGATATCTCATCATCAGTACTCATGGGGACTTTGGCTGGATGTACCCTTCCAGAGGAAAGGGAAGACGCTGCCTGAGATTGGAGCTGGGCTGGGAATGAAGCTGGGAACCTGAGCTGAGACAGGTTTGAGAATTTGTTCACTGGGGATCTGACTGATATCAATAATCTCTGCTATGCAAATGAGCACAAAATTGTCTTGTCTAGACCAGAAGCCAGAACTCAGTGGGAGGCAGCGAAAGGGTGTGGCGCAGCTGGAGACAGAAGAATTCATTTCATCTGGGCCTGAACAGAATGAGATATTCATTCACCAGACTAGCTCCAAGGAGGCAGGCAGCAACAGAGCCCAGGGGCTAGAAGGTTGCTAAGAGTCCAAGACCAAGGGCTTATAGCATCTGCCAGGCAAATGTGGCGTGGTAAAAATTTCCACTTTACAAGTCTATTTTCAGGGTTGCTTTTTTAAAAAACAGGTCTCATTATATAGCCCAGGCTAGCCTGAAAGTCAGGACTCCCCCCGGCCCCCTTATAAGTGTGTGCTGCCATATCTGGCCATCGAATAATACTTTCTATTTCTATTTAATTGAACTTGAAGTGAGTCTCTGGCTTTTATCCTATTCTTCCCTCCTCTGACCAGCTTCCCATTTTTCTAGAGGACTGTTTGGTCTGCCCACCCCTGACCCCTGCAGAGTCGCTGTTCATCATCCCAACCTGGGCAGACAGGGAAAAGATGCAGAAACTCCCACATTAGGCACATTTGCATCAGTATCATCTCCTCTACTAGCTTACCTGAGGACATGCTGTTTCTATTGGAAGCTGATTCTAGGGCTGGGGAGGTAGCTAGGTAGGCAGAATGCTTGCCTGGAATGTCTAAAGCCCTGGGTTGGATCCCTGGCACCACATAAACTAGGCACGCTGAATGAACTGAGCGTGTTAGTACATGTCTGTAATCCTAGCACTCAGGAGGCAGGAGGATTAGAAGTTCAAGTTTATCCTCACTACATAGCATGTTTAAAGCCAGCCTGGGCTACATGAGACCCCGTCACAAACAAAAAAAGCCCCCAAACCCACAAGGTCCTCTCCTCTTCATTCTGAGAAAAATCTTAATGTCCAGTAAATGGCTCCAAGTTCCCACATGACCTGTGCCCAAACATAACCCCTCTTTTCTGGCTTCATCCCCCAGTACTTCCTGCTTTTTTCACATGATGCTAGTCTCACTACCTTCCCATCATGCTCTACCTCAGGGCCTTTAAAATGGCTCATTCTTTGCGGACACTGTATGCTCAGCTTCCTTCCTTTAAATTACCTCCTCATTAAAGCACACTGTTCCACCTCCACATGGTACAAAATAAAGCACACCACCCACAACTTTCTGAAGCCTCTTGCCTTGTTTGACTGTTCTTTTCAGAATAGTTACAGGATCTGTGACACTATACAATTGACATAGTAATTCTATCTCCTATTGTTATTCTAAATATAAGTGCCTTGAGGGTGGAGATCTTTGTTGTGTTCATGGCTTTATCTCAGGTGCCTAGAGTGCTCTCTGGTATAAACAGGACTCAATAAATATTTTCAGTGCTATATAAAAACTCAAGAGGCAAATACCACACTTACCCGACAGGAATATATCATGATCATGAAGGTGGTTTTCCCAGGGCTAAGCATATTCATTGTGGTCTGGACATGCTGACCCCTGCAATTTCCCCAAATGAGGGACACTTGACTGCATAATTTATGGCAATGGAGGACTCTGTTCAGGTTCTCCCTGAGGAGATGGGGGGAGGGCAAATACAAGATGGCTCAGTGGGTGAAAGTGCTTGCTGTCAAGCCTAATGACATATTGTCTGAAATCCACATGTATGTTGTGGGATTTTTATAACACACACACACACACACACACACACACACACACACACACAAATGTAACAACAATTTAAATAAATAAATAAATAAATGAGATAAACACAAACTGTGTGTTGTGGTGCTTTTTAAAAAAGATTTACTTATTTAATGTATTTTATGTACATAGGTACTTTGCCTGCATGTGTGCCTGTATACCAAAAGAGGGCACCAGATCCCGTTATAGATAATTGTGAGTCACCATGTAGGTGCTGGGAATTGAACTCAGGAATTGTACTGGCTGGTTTTGTGTGTTAACTTGACAGAAACTAGAGTTATCATAGAGAAAGGAGCCTCCCTTGAAGAAATGCCTCCATGAGATCCAGCTGTAAGACATTTCCTCGATTAGTGATCAAGGTGGGAGGGCCCATTGTGGGTGGTGCCATCCCTGGGCTGGTAGTCCTGGGTTCTATAAGAAAACAAGCTGAGTAAGCCATGGGAAGCAAGCCAGTAAGTAACATCCCTCCATGGCCTCTGCATCAGCTCCTGCTTCCTGACCTGCTTGAGTTCCAGTCCTGACCTCCTTTGGTGATGAACAGCAATGTGGACGTGTAAGCTGAATAAGCCCTCTCCTCTTCAACTTGCTTCTTGATCATGATGTTTGTGCAGAAATAGAAACCCTGACTAGGACAGGAATCTTCCAAGAATAGCCATTGCTCTTAATTGCTGAGCCATCTCTCCAGCCCAGCATTGAAGTACTTATAATTCCAAAGGAGTTTGGGAAAAATAACAAGACCCTATATTTAAAAAAAAAAAAAATGTTTTTAGCAGTTTACTCTAGAAATGCTTTTGTGGTTTAAAAAATCTATAATTTATTTTCAAGTCTTTGAGGTATTGTTTGGATGGCACTTCCAATGCAGAGGACTAAGGAAATCATACACTGTTGAGGTGTATTCACCATTAGTTGAAATATGGTCCCTCTCTGGTTTTGAGAAATCTGTCCATCCATTCTTCCTTCTATCCATTGATCTACCATTCACCCATCTACTCAATCAAACATGCATTATGAACCACACATCCATTCTTTTGTTCTTCTTTTCATCCACCCACTCTCAGGTACCCATCCACCCACCCACCCATCCCTCCATCTATCAGCCATTCTGTCCATCCATTCTTCCATCTACCAGTCATCCCATCCATCCATCAGTCATCTCATCCATCCATCATTCATCCCATCCATCCATCAGTCATCCCATCCATCCATCATTCATTCCATCCATCCATCAGTCATTCATTCCATCCATCCATCATTCATTCCATCCATCCATCCATCCATCATTCATTCCATCCATCCATCCATCATTCCATCCATCCATCTGTCATTCCATCCATCCATC
>JANHMN010000008.1:9050839-9102859 GCA_030674055.1 Rhabdomys pumilio | reverse complement strand
ATCCATCAGTCATTCCATCCATCCGTCCATCCATCATTCCATCCATCTGTCATCCTATCCATCCATCAGTCATTCCATCCATCCATCCATCCATCCATCCATCAGTCATTCCATCCATTCATCAGTCATTCCATCCATCCATCAGTCATTCCATCCATCCATCAGTCATTCCATCCATCCATCATTCCATCCATCTGTCATCCTATCCATCCATCAGTCATTCTATCCATCCATCCATCCATCCATCCATCCATCAGTCATTCCATCCATCCATCCACCCATCATTCCATCCATCCATCCATCAGTCATCCCATCCATCCATCATTCCATCCATCCATCCATCCATCCATCCATCCATCCATCCATCTATCAATTATTCCATCCATCCATCAGTCATCCCATCCATCCACTCTTCCTTCCATCCATCCACCCACCCATCATTTATTCATCTACCCAATCTTTTTTTCATGTACTTTTCTTTACATTGGTCGGTTGTACTCTTTCTCCACATGCAACTATTCTGATATGTGAGATGTATATCCTTTTTTATGTCTGCTCTTGTATAATATCAAAAATATATTTTGATGAGTGCTTTTCAGTACATAGTTCAGTCTGCTTCCATTTTCTCAGCATGACAAGATCTAGCCATCTTGAGCTGTGTATGTCTGGAGTACTGCTGCTCCAGCTATTTCTTATAGCTGTATCTGACACATGTCACCATTCTAGATCCCTGGTGATGCATACCTGATTGCTTCCAACACCCAGAGCTTACAAGCAACCCCATTTGTGCGTGGGACAATTTCTAGGCCATAAACCCCAGACTGTTAGTTCTTTAGGATGGCCACATCAATGACACTCCCTCTAGTTGTATGTGACAATTCCGAAATCCACACTTCCACAGCCATACTTGGTTATTATCTAGATATCTCATTTTTTGTTAATGTAATATCAAAAGAGTGTTTTCTAGAGCTGATGCCTCAGTGGTTAAGAAGGCTGGCTGCTTTTCTAGAGAATATAGGTTCAATTCCCAGCATCCACATGGCAGCTCACAACCATCTGTAACTCCAGTGCCAGGGAATCTAATGCCCTCTTACGATCTATGCAGGCACCAGGCATGCATGCAAGCAACCACCCATACACAAAATAAAATAAAATATTAAAATGTGTTTTCTGGTAATCTTTTTAATGTGCTCTTCTCTGATTATCATTATTTAACTTTGTGTCTGCTAGCATGTCCTCCTCCGTGCCTCTTTCTACCTCCCCATGGCTGTTACATGCATTTCTACTACACTTCTGTATTTTTTATGTTGTTCTGCAGAGTTCCTTATGTCCTTTAGACAGTAATTTCTCACTCCTTGGACATTTGAAAATATTTGTCTGATCTGTTGTCACTGTGCCCCTGATTTTCTTTAGCAAACACAAAGCTCTCAATTTTTGTATAATTAGATTTATCAAAGGGGTTTTGGGGGGGTTGGGAGGTTATAGGATACTTTTGGGGGGGGGTGAGACAGGGTTTCTCTGTGTAGCCCTGGCTGTCCTGGAACTAACTCTTATAGACCAGGCTGGCCTCCAACTCAAAAATCTGCCTGCCTCTGCCTCCCAAGTGCTGTAGGATACTTTTTCTGATGCTGTGATAAGAGACCCTGAGAAACTAAACTTAAGAAAGGAAGGGTTTCTTTCTGTTTGCAGTCTTAAGGTACAGCTCATCACAACAGAAAAGGGATGGGGCCTGGATCCTAAGACAGCCAGTCACATCTACAGTCAGGAAGCAACAGGAGCTGGACATTTGGGTTCGGACCTTTTTCTCCATTTTATTCAGTCTAGAAGCCCTCTCCACAAACAGTGTAGCCCACAATGGCTGGGTCTTCCCACCTCAGCTAACCTGATTTATATAATTCCTCACAAGTATGCCCAGAGGCATGTCTCCTAGGTGACTCCAGATCCTATCAAGTTAACCATGAAGATTAACCATGATTAGCCATCATTAGCCATGATTAACCATGATTTACCATGGTTAGCCATGACAAGGGGCACTTTACTTGGTTTTACTTTTGCATTTGGAGGTTTCATGTTTTTAAAATATCTTTCATGGCTGGAACAATGCTCAGAGGTTAAGAGCATTGTTATGCTCTTCCAGGGGGTCAAAGTTTGATTCGGGAACATTGGCAGCTCACATCTATCTGTGACTCCAGCTCTAGGGAATATAACAGCCTCTTCTGGCAGGCAAAATATCCATACATATAAAATAAAAATCAATAAATAAAATGGTTTTTAAAAGAAAGTCTTCAGCAGGTTTAGACACCCATGCCTGCTGTCTCAGCTACTCAGGATGCAGAGGCAGCTGGATCACAAGGTTCAAGCGAGCCATGGCAACACAGTGAAACTGCCTAACAGAAAAGGAGAGGCAGGGTATGACTCAGTTGTGGAACACTGGCCTGAATTCAGCCCTTATTTCTGAAAAGTCTGTCTCTATTTTCTGTTACAAACACTCTTGCTATCCACACTCCAATATTCAATCTGATTGGAATCTTGCTTTATGTCTAGATTCTGGATTTTGTTTTATTCTTTTCTTGTTGTTGTTTCGTTTTTTCGAGACAGGGTTTCTCTGTGTAGCTCTGGCTGTCCTGGAACTCACTCTGTAGACCAGGCTGGCCTCGAACTCAGAAATCTGCCTGCCTCTGCCTCCCAAGTGCTAGGATTAATATTCTTTTCTTAAATTAAGCCATGTCTTAATGTGCTGAGTAATCCCACTTTCCATTAACTTGCCCTTAGGTTGGTTTGTCTAAGACTTTCCCCCAAAGACCCTCAGTCCACTCTGTTCCCTTCCCAACTCTCTTAGGTAGGGCTGTTGCTGCTGTGATGAAACACCATGACCCAAAACCAACTCAGAGAAGAACGAGTTTGTTTACGTATACCTCCATAGAACAGTTCATTATCAAAAGCAGTAAGAGCGGGAACTCAGACAGGGCAGGAGCCTGGAGGCAGGAGCTGATGCAGAGGCCTTGAGGGGGTGCTGCTGACTGGCTTGCTCCCTATAGTTTGCTCAACCTGCTTTCTTATAGAACCCTGCACCACCAGCCCCGAGATGATCCACCAATGATGGGGCCTATCACCAAGAAAATACACTGCAAGCCTGTCTACCTACAGCCTGAGCCTCTCTCATTTGGGGTTTGCTCCTCTCAGATGACTCTAGCTTGTGTGTTGACATAAAAGTAGCCAGCACACTGACAGTGTTTTTACTACTAAGCTATGTAGAATACTATCTCAATTCTTTTTTTAATTGAGACAACCCTGGCTGGCCTCAAACTCACAATAGATCTGCCTACGTCTTCCTCCCCAATACTGGGCTTAAACGTAATCATAAACAAGCCCAATTTTGTAGTTTCTCAATGGAACCTGCCTGCTAGTGAGCTAGTACTTTCTTAACTTGTGTTTGGTTGAGATTACATTGAGTATGTGGATGAACTGGAGGATGCTGGCATCATTTACAGTGTTGAGTCAACTATTCTAAGAGCGTGAAATTTTCTTCCATAACAAGGATCATTTTCCTCTGTCTTTCACTAGCAGTCATCAAGGTAAAATTATTTTCCATATCTGTGCTGCTTAGTTTTTTGTCAACTTCATACAAGCTCAGGTCATCTGAAATAGGGAACCTTCACTGAGAAAGTGCCTCATTCATATTGACCTGTGGACACATTTGTGGGACATTTTCTTGATTGATGTGGGAAGGCCCAGCCCACTATGGGCAATGTCAACCTGAGCGAGTGGAACTGGGTTGTATTTAAAAACAAAACAAACAAGAGCCAGCCAGTGGTCTCCATGGTCTCTGCTTCAGTTCCTGCTCTCAAGTTCCTGCTCTGCTTGAATTCCTGCCTTGGGTTTCTTCAATGATGGACTGTGATCAGAATGTATAAGATATTCAATATTTGGCTCGATGTGATGTATCTTTAAAAGCAAATGTAGGAAATTAATTAGTCTTCTGTGGCCTGAAGACAAGACTAGCCTCTTCCTTTAAGTACCATCTTACAGAAGAAATGCTGGGGTTCAGAGAAGTGAAATCGTCTTCCAGACGCTGTACCGCTTACAGGTAAAATCAGCACTCAGAGCTGCCTGATTTATAGTGCTGCCCTCTGTTGGCAGATCTTGGGAAAGCAGTAGTTCTGAAAGCCCCCCATTCACTCCTCCACTCCCTTGGTGCCCAGATAAAGCAGAATAAAGTTAAAATTAGTACGTTTTACTTACCACTAATTCTGTGTCATTCATTCACTCGTTCATTTATTCATTTAGTTTTTCAGAGACAGAGTCTAACTATGTAGACTACTTTGTCCTCAAACTCTTAATCCATCTGGCTCAGTGACCATTATTGAACCTTTACTAAGTGCAGTAATTTCACCCCTTCCCTCATTTAGTCACTACAACCACTCTTTATTTAAGACCGGAATTGAGACTCGGGCTGGGCTATGTATAGCGCTATGCAGGCCTATAATTGTAACAGTTGGGAGACAGAGCAAGAGGATCATGTACCTTACGGCCAGCCATGGCTGGATAAGACTTTCTCACCAAAACAAACAAACAAGGAGCCACCCAACTGAGGCAGAGGCAAGAGGGTCTCACCAAATTTGAGGCAAGATTAGTCAACACAGTGATTTCCAGGCCATCTTGGGCTGTGTAGCTATCTCAAAAACAGAAACAACAACAAAAATTAAGAAAAAAAAAAAAAAAGAATGATTTGCAGAAAAGTTGGGTATGTTCAAAGAACCAGAAAAGGTGCTGAGAGCAGGTTTAATGTTTATTTATCGTGTGTGTGTGTGTGTGTGTGTGTGTGTGTGTGTGTGTGTGTGTGCGCGCGCGCGCGCATGTATGCTCTCACAGGTGCATAAGTCTAGGTGCACAATATATGTGCAGATGCCTAAGGAGGTCAGAACGAGGCTGATCCGGTGAAAGTGGAATTACAGACAGTTGTGAGCCACCTGCGGGCATGCACAGGCTTAAACTTGGGTCCTCTGCTGGAGCAGTAATTCTTTACTCAGGTCCTAGTCATTCTTTCTAATTCACAGTGTTTACTTGATGACTGAACTGCAGGAAATATAGAACTCACTCTTAGGAGTCACTGTGCCGAAATTAAATGTTACAACTTCTTTTGGTTTGTTTTCTGAGACAGTGTCTAGGTACCCTGTTGGGGTGGAAGGATCATTGTGTAGATCAGATTGGACTCAAACTTATAGCCATCCTCCTGCCTTCACCTCCCAAATGCTGGGATTACAACCTCCTCTGCCTGTTTTATGCAATGTAGGGCTCAAGCCTAGGGCTTCATGAATACCAAGCAGTGGTGCCACTTTGAAACCATATTTTTTCAATTAATCTATGTATGATGGCTTGGATATGGAGTGTAGTCACAAGTCCACGTGTTAAACATTTGGCCCCTGGCTCCTGGCTCTAGTTTGGAAAGTTATGAAAACTTCAGGAGGTGAGACCTAGTTTGAGGAAACGTGTCAGAGAGGACTTCTTGCCCCTGAGTTCATCCTGTCTTACTCTCTGCTTCCTGTACCTGACAAAATGGGGGAAAATGTGTCTGCCATAGGCTCTCAAGTGGCCAAACAACCCTCGGAAACTGTGAGCCAGAATCAGAATTCATTTACATTGTTCTCTTATATCTCAAAAGATATTTGGTCACAGTAAAGATAAAAAGGACTAATACAGTATGGATACCAATATTGATCAGTAGTCTTCATTCTTGTCTGGAGTTTAGTGAAGGCCATTGGGAAGATAACAAGGGTCCGGGAGACGCTGATCCATAAACTCCCACAGATCAGAACAGACTTGTGTGACTCCAAAGGTCTAGCAACAATGCACGAGTGTGGGTTGCTTCCTCTGACCTAGATACATGAGGTTAGCTCATTAAACTAGCCAATTCCAGTCTTTTCAAAGTCTAAAGACGAGGTCCAGGTGCAGGCTCTCCAGTGGGCTTCAACCACCGCTGGCAGCTTCAGATGGATCAAGAGCAGTAAGCACTCAGGTTCATACCATCCGTCTGTCCCGAGGACCACTGAGCATCCGTAGATGGTCTCAGCTACATCCCCTGGGCGTTCTGCACAGATGCCTGGAAATCCATGTCCCTGCCGCCCACACAAATCTGCTTGATGACTGCACCCAGTGGGGAAGGGATTTGCCCTGCATGCTGGGTGGAAGTTGTCCTGCCAGAGAACCCTGGCTTTAATTAAAGTCATTAATGAGGACAAAGGAACAGACAATTGCCCTTTTTAGGCCCCTTCTACCAGAAGTCTGGGCTGTAAAACAGCGAGTGGGTCACTTAGAAGTCAACACTCCAGAAGGCTCTGCACTGGTAATTACTCCCAAATCAATGTCTGTTTGGCCCTCTGGAATGACCAGCCATGTGGATGTGCCTGGGAATGAGGGGTTCCCCCAGGGTGTGGGACCAGTGTTAAAACTGGAAAGATCCCAGGCAAGTGAGGACTAGAGAACCACCCTACTTCTCTGCCTCCTCTGTGCAGCAGCTTTGTGTGGCCCTCCAACCTAAAAAGCCAAAGCAAAGATGTCTGTCCTGACTTTCTGAGATGGTCTAATGCCTACTGAGTTACTCATTTGTTCTCTTAAGGGGTGGTGTGGGGTTGGGTTTTGAGACAGGGTTTCTCTGTTTAGCCCTGGCTGTCCTAGAACTCCCTCTGAAGGCGAGGCTGGCTCTGATTTCAGGGATCCATCTATCACTGCCTCCCAAGTACTGGGATTAAAGAAGCATGCTACCACACCAGGCTACTCATATTCTGGATCACAAGCCCTTTCTCCAAAAACCTCCATGTAATACCACCAGGTACAGTTTACAGGGTGTTTAACACATGTCCACAGGCAACTATGGGAAAACCTTTTTTTTTTTCTCCTATAAATTCTTCTGCTGATTCTGGGGGTTGAAGAATTTGTTAAAATGTTATTTGTTTATTTGGATATACGGATACTTTTATTTGTGCATGTGTGTATGTGGTACACATGTCTGTGTGTGAGGGCACATGCAGAAGCAGAAGCAGACATTGCTCTTTCTCAATCACCTCCCACCTCATTTTCCTTTCTTTTTTAGCAATTAATTTCTAATTAATTAATTTGGTGTGGGTGTGTGTTGGCACACACCTTACGGTATGTGTAGAGATCTGAGGGCAACCTGTGGGAGTCAGGCTGCTCCTTCTCTCAGGTGGGTCCTGGGGATGTAATTCAGGTCATCAGACTTGGCAGCAAGCACTTTACCTGCTGAGCCATCCCTCCAGCCTCCTTTCCACCTCATTTTTTGAGATAGGGTCTCTCGGTGAACCCAGAGCTCACTGAACTTGCTAGGTTGACTGTCCAGCAAGCCCAAGGGATTCTCTTGCCTGCCTTCCCAGCACTGGAAAAATGGTTTTTATGTGGTTTCTGGGGATCCAAACCAGGTTCTCATCTCTATAGGGCAAACTCTTGACAAAACGGAGCCATCTCTCCACCCCATGATAAACCATTTTCTTCTTATTTTGTAAATGACGAAACTCAGTCTAGATGAGCTTCACTAATTGCTATGGGCAAGTCAGGGTGTCACAGGACGGTAGCCACAGGGTCCACTTGTACCACACCATTCTGCTCTCTAGGGGGACTGGCTTGACTCTCAAGTGGGAGGTGCCTGACCTTGTGAGAATCTTACAGCAATTGCAGGAATGCACACTTGCAGCCTTCTGATGTTATGTTCTAATTTTTCGAGAAGAAACTTCCTCTTTAGTCCAAAGCAAAACCGTAGAGGTTAAGAAATCAGAGCCAATGCTCATGATGGTAGGTGCATGCCTTTAATCCAAGCACTTAGGAGCTACACTGAGAAACCTCGTCTCAAAAACAAAACAAAACAAAACAAAACAAACAAACAAATAATAATAATAATAATAATAATAATAATAATAATAATAATAGAGCCATGTCACAGTACCAGGTGGTCTATCTCAGACTCTATGATGCTGTAAAGCTATTCCTATGGTGCACAATGGTGCCAGGCTGAGCTTTGGCGATCCCTAACCATGTGGTTGGAGATTGAAGGCTATCTACACAGCCAACTGTAGACCTGACCTCGGCTTCCTCAGAATCTCTCCCAGCAACCCCTGTGGCAGCTCCACACATCCTCCCAGCAGCCCCTGTGGCAGCTCACACATCCTTGCTTGCAGTAAACATGACCTTGGTCTTCAGCAGCCAACTTGACAATGGCATTTCTGTAAACACAATTGTGTTTTCAGTCTTCTGACTGAATCCTGTTACTCAGATCTAACAGGCAGCAGGTCTCTGTTTACCTGTAAACAGCAGCCCCACTCCCAGGCTGAGAGGTTAGGTGCTATTTGTTTTTATTACCTTACAGTAAGAGGAAAGATGGTTTGTGACAGGCTGCTACGGTTACCCTCCCTCTCTCATGTGGAGAGAACATAATCTCTCTCTGAGTCTCCAGGTGCACATATAAATTCTAAAACCCAGATGAAGAAAAGCAACCAATGGAGCAGCTCTGGGATAACACTGAAAAATCTGGAGGAAATCGTCTAGAAATAATGTCAGGTGCCACATGGATTCCCTGCCTGTAGGTGGGGATTTGTAAGGAATTGGGTCTCTGGCCACTGCAGTAGTTGATTTTCTCATTGCTGTGATAGGATTCTGGACACAAGAAACTTAGAAGGGGTTCATTTGGCCCACAGTTCCAGGTCCAGTCCATCTTGGAAGGAAAGCACGCCTGCAAGAGCTTGAGGTGGCTCGCCATGTTGCTTCCACAGTCAGGAAGCAGAGGCAGAAATGCTCAGCTAAAAAGTCTTTCTACTTATGGTTCAAACCTCAGCTCCCAGGATGTTGTCACCACACTCAAGATGGGTCTTCTGGAAATGTCCTTGTAGACACATCCAGACATGTGTTTTCCTGGTGATTTTTTTGTTTGTTTGTTTTTGAGACAGGGTTTCTCTGTGTATTTGTGGCTGTCCTGGAACTCACAGAGATCCTCCAGCCTCTGCCTGGAGAGTGCTGAGACAACCCAGCTCCATGCTGATTCTTAATCCCATCAAGCCTTCCCCAGTCTTGCAGTTCCTGTGGTATTCTGCGTTGTAGTCACTTGTAGTGGGAGAAGAACAGGCTGTTAACAAATTTGTGTATTTCTGTCTTGAAGTCTGTCTGTAATACTTACGTGGTTTGGGGTTTTTTGTTGTTGTTGTTGTTGTTTTGTTTGTTTGTTTTTGTTTTTCGAGACAGGGTTTCTCTGTGTATCCCTGGCTGTCCTGGAACTCACTCTGTAGACCAGGCTGGCCCTCAAACTCAAAAATCCGCCTGCCTCTGCCTCCCAAGTGCTGGGATTAAAGGCATGCGCCACCACTGCCCGGCAGGTTTTGGGTTATTTTGTTTGGTTTTGTTTGGTTGGGTTTTGTTTGGTTTTTATGGGCATATTTCTTTTCTTCCAGTTTAAATTCTCACTACAGAGCTGCATTGCTTAACAGAAAGATTAGCTTATAAAATTTGTAGCTACTTGGTTAAAAAAAGAAAGAAAGAAAAGTTTATAGTTACTGGGCTGGAGAGATGACTCGATGGTACTGAGAGCTGGCTGCTCTCACAGGGAATTAGATCAATTCTCAGCACGCTCACTGGGCAGTGAGAGACTTCCAGTAACTCTGGCTCTCTGGAGTTGATGCTCTCTTCTGGGCACCCTCCGTGGGCACCCCAACATATGTGACACACACACATAAATAAACATAAACGTCGAGCTATTAAATATAAAATTAAGCTTCCACTAGCTCTGGTGATGGCAAATGCTGAACTTAATTGGCCTTTCTTCCTCAGAGCTATAAGTGATCAGGGATCGTGGGTGGAAAAGGCCAGAAGGTTTCACATGTATAATAAAATAGATGCTGTCGTGGTGATTTCTCTCATCTCCCTTACCTTTGAGAAAGAAGAAAAACAGATTCAAGAATTTGTTTGATTAGATAAGACTGAGAAGCCAGGCAGTGGTGGCACACTTTAATCCCAGCACTTAGTAAGCAGAGGCAGGAGGATTTCTGAGTTTGAGGCTAGCCTGGTCTACAGAGTGAGTTCCAGGACAGCCAGGGCTACACAGAGAAACCCTGTCTTGAAAAACAACAACAAAAGACTGAGAAGAGGAAAATGAAGAGAAAGAAATTAATAAGCCAATAAGCTGGGGTGTAGATCAGGGTTTTGTCATAGCAACAAAAAGTAACTATGGTTCAAATATCAAGCTTGAAATAAAAATGAGGGTGGATGTGGTGGAGCATACGGTAAGTCCCAACACTTGGGAGGCAGAAGCAGACAGGTCTCTGTGAGTTCAAGGTCAACCCGGTCTACACAGTGAGTTCCGGAACAGCCAAGGCTACACGGTGAGACCCTGCCTCGAAAAGAAAAAGTAAAAGGAAACAAATACCCACAAACTTAAAATAAAAAGGAAAAGGTATCAGGAAAATCCTAGCCCAATGAAAGCCAACATATTTACATATATTAACATTCACAAAATTATTTAAGATGTAAAATATCATTAAAAGTAGAGGTTGTCCAAAATATGGTTAAAAGCTTAAATTAACAAGAATATAAAATAATAATGAACATTTAATAATATAACATTATAACAAATATAATAATAAATATAGATATAGCAGGGCTGAGGGTCTGGCTTAGTGGTTAAAAAAAAAAAAGAAAAAAAAAACTTGTGTAACATAACCAAGGCCTTGGTTTGATTCCCAGTATTAAAAAAACAAAAAGAAAGGAAAAAAAAGAAAAAGAAATTAAAATTATATATGTGTGTATATAGATGTTTGTTAAAGGCTTATCTTTATTCGTGTGTATGTATGTGTATGCTATTGCGTTTGGGTGCTTGCATGTACCAAAAGAGGATGTTGGATCTCCTGATTCTGGAGATGGTTGTGAACTGTTGGAGGTGGCTGTGGACTGTCCTGTGGGAGTGCTGAGAACTGAACTTGGGTCCAGAGAAGAGCAGCAAGTTCTCTTAACTGCTGAACCCTCTCTCCAGTGTGTGGTACGTGTATGTGTGCACATGCGCATCTGTATATACAAATCCAATGAAAACTGAGAGAACTCTAGGGGGACATAGAAGGTTTCAATGCCATTTTGAAAAGTTTCAGCAGATCACTCAGTAATAGTAGGCCAAACAAATAAACAAAAATCAGCAAAAGTACAAACGTTTCCAACTATGTAATTAACAAGTTTGAACTAAAGGATATATGTGGAAGTCTATACTGAACTATTAGCGAATATACATTCTTTTCAATCACAAATATAACATCTACAAAACGTGTCTGTAGCTGGCCAGACAGTAAGTCTCCAACAAATTCAGAGGAATGCGAGTATAGTGTAGACAACTGCTTCTTCACCAACAGGCAACGGGGAATGGGAATTATAGTTCAAGGGGTTTGTGGTGGATCCTGGGGTCCAGCTTTCTGTGCAGACTAAACTTTGGGGAGCAAGGATTAGAGTCGGTGTTCTTCTGTCTTAGTTTGAGTTCCCCTAGAAATGGACCAACCCTAAGACCAAGGTTCAAAACTCAGTGTGTCCTCTGTTGGTGAGGGCAGCATCAGGTAGAATTGAGATAGTGAAACCGAACAAGAAAGCAGTCATTTTAATGGACTGGAGGGATGGCTCAGTGGTTAACAGCACTTGTTTCTCTTATAGAGACCTAGATTTGGTTCTCAGTATTCACATGACAACTCCCAGTTGTCTGTAAATGCACTTCCAGAGAATCTGATGGCTTCTCCTGGAACTTACTCTGTAGACCAGGCTGGCCTGGAACTCAGAAATCCACCTGCCTCTGCCTCCCACGTGCTGGGATTAAAGGCGTGCACCACCACTGCCCAGCTGCGGACATGTTTGTGATGCATATACACACATGCAAGCATTTGTACATATGTGTAAAGTTCAAATACTTAAGGGGGGTGGGATGGGAGTTCTGGAGGGGAAATAGCTAATAAAAATAAATAAATAAAAGGAAGGAAAGAAGGAAAGAAGAAAGGAAGGAAGGAAAGAGGGAGGGAGGAAGGGGACCAACAAGATGGCTCAGCAGGTAATGACTAAGTTCATCCTGGATTCCCACACACTGCAGGGAAAACTAATTCCCTGTAGTTGTCTTCTCACTTCTATGCTAGCATGGCACATGGGCACATACAAAACAAATAAATAGAAATGTAAATTTAAAAAGGAAGAGTTTGTTTCGGTTTACAGTTTAAGGGAGGGCTTGGCAGTGGCGGCAGCAGCAGCAGCAGCAGCAGGAGGCCACATTGCATCCACAGAAAACAGACAGACAGAATGTGGACCCAGGGTTTCATCTCTGCACTTATGATTAGGGAGCTGTACAGACAGCACCCATGCAAGGATACTGTTAGCAAACAGACTGCCTGCTCCCAGGGACCTAGCAGCTGCTTATGTCATTATCTGCAACTCCAGGTATGTCAGGTGTGTGCTGTGGATAAAAGGGCCCCCAGCAACTCCAGATTTCTCTCTCTGCCCTTCTTCTCTCGTATATCTCTCTCTTCAAGTCTCCCTGTCTGCATGTCTTTCTCCATCCCCCCCCCCCCCCATGTGTACACTCCTCTCCCTTCCCCCAGTAAACCTCTTATACCAGATCTGTGGCATGCTGTAATTTCTCAGAAGTATACCTTGGCACAGCCTGCCAAAGGTACCATCCCCCTTGCTCTCATGTTTCTCCTGTCATTTGTACAAAGTATTTGTACTTTCACATATGTATGAATGATTGCATCTGTGTATATCATGGGCTCCCTCACTATCCGGCCTCACAGTCAGTACATCCATCAGCTTCATTTATTTGATCGTTATCTGTACCTACCAGTGGCACCTGGCCTAATGATATTCGTTTCATTTTAACCAAATCCTCTACCAGCGCCTGATCCTGGGCTCTTGTAAGCTACATCTGTATTTTTCTATTCCTCCTTTCAACCAAGACCCATCCCCTTGGCTATGGTCTAAAACTTTTGTTTATTTGCATCAAAATGTATCTATTCTGGTCAATATCGGTCAAACACCTTTGTGTTAAGACACAGAATTAAGGCGATCAATTTAATGAGTACGCTGTTTCCCCATGAGGTGGTAATGCGAACCCCCAGGGAGTGGGATGGGAGACCCCATCACAGTTGGAGGTATTTGCGGAGGAGCCGGCTGTAGAGGGAGAACGGAAGGGATCAGGCCACTTAGGGATAAGCCTTCCTGAAGCATCCAGAGATCCTGCTTTGGAGATCGTGGGGGTCACTGATGTTGCAAAGCCCCAGGCCCAATAGGCCCTCCTTCCTCCCTTCCCTTCCCCTCCTCTCCAGGAAGTTCAGTCCTCAGCTAGACAGCTCTGATACCCAATACCCAGCCCAGAGCAGCCAGCTACCCCAGCGGATGGTGTCGGTGATCTCAGAAAAGTGAAGGAGATGAGTCAACAGTCCCGCAAAGACCTTCTGGCCTGCAATCTGAGAACCGGTTTAGGAAGAACAAAGCGAAGAGGAGCAATGTAACCAAGAACTATCTCTTTATTGCTTTTGGGTTGTTTAAGGGGGTTTTAAAGGATTAAGGCTAAAGAAATGTTGACTGTAGGGAGAGGAGAGGGTGTCAGTTGAACAGAATAGGCCTTTGTGCTGACTAAGAGGAGCAGCACATTTAAGAGAAAATCTCCATGGCCAGGGCAGCTCTCATGGGGAGGGACTGGAAATTAAGCTGACTAGAAATGCCAGGTTCCGGGCCTGTGAGCAAAGGTAAGATAGAGGGAGGCCTTTGCCTGCTACAGACCGGAAGGCTCAGACGAAACTCCTGGGCTCTTTTTCTGGGCAATCTCCTTACGGTCTTTCTGTTATTTTATTTATTGTTATTGTGTGCATAGGATAGGAGGAGGCACATGTGGACGCCATAGTGCTTGTGTAGCTATCAAAAAACAGCTCTGTGGAGTTATTTCGACACCAAGAGTGGCTGTGCCTAGGAGATCAGAACGTAGTACCCACACATGCAGAAAACCGAGGGGTCAGAGTGACTCCAGGCCAGGCCCGGTGGCTAAAGTTTGTATCACAGATATATGAAGGAGGCTGAGGAAGGGGGACTCGGAGTTCAAGGCCTGCCTGGGTTATTGAGTGAGCTCAAGGTTAACATAGGCAACTGAGACACTGTATCAGAATAAAACCTAAAAAGAGGGCTGGTGATCCGGTGGGGCAAGTGAGAGACCCTACATTCAATCGCTGTAAAGTAAGACAAAAAGACAATTCCAATAAGTCATGAAGACCTTCCTAGGGTACATGTAATAGTTAGGTCTTGCTCTTTATTTTCCCCTTCCTGATTTTGTAATTTCTTCTTCCCTGTGTGACTTTCTTTCACTGCCTGAGCCTGCATCCCTCTGACTCTCTGCTCATTACCCCAGCCTGTTCTTCTGCGTTCATATATTGCCCTCTTATCATCTGGAGATACTTTCTCTTGTAGATACTGTGAGTATAATCCCCAACATCCCCCCGTGGATCCAGGACCAGCAGGGGATTTCCAAGGAGGAGAAATGTCCTTGCCAACCCCTTCTTCGTCCCACCCGCTTCACACCCACAGTCAGAGACTTAAGAACAGATAAAGGCTCAGGGCAAAAGAATGATTTATGCTCTTCTTTCAAGTGAACAGCCTCAAAAAGTCCAATAATACTTTCTATTTTTATCCTTTACCAGATGTTATGTTACCATCCTTTTTGCAAGCCTGCCAGGTATATTTCCTCTGTGGGGGACTCCACCCTAGGAATTGAGGTGGCAGGTCGTGTGTGTGTGTGTGTGTGTGTGTGTGTGTGTGTGTGTGTGTGTCTGTCTATCTGTGTGTGTGTGTGTGTGTGTGTGTGTGTCTGTCTATCTGTGTGTGTGTCTGTCTGTGTGTGTGTGTTAGGAGCGGGGGTGGGGGGTGAAAGGATGCCTGTTGCTTCTTCCTTCTTTAAAAGCTATAGAGTGTTGGGGATGTGGCTCGGTTGGTAGAGTACTTACTTAGCATGAGCAAGGCCTTGAGTTCAGTCACTAGCACTACATAAAACTAGTCATGACAGCAAATGCCTATAAACCAGGCAGCAGGGAAGTAAAGAAAACGAGGAGCAGAAGTTCAAGGTCATAGGTCATAGGCTAGGCTATGTTCAGTGGGTAGAATGCTAACCTAGTAGGCCATGGACCCTGGGCTTAAACCCCAGTGGCACACAAACCCAGCGTGAGGACACTGATCTATAATCCCAGCACTAAAGCAAGGGTGCAGGCAGGAGAAGTTCAGGGTTCTCCTCCAGGATGTAGCTTGAGATCAGCCTCAGCTGTATGAGACCCTGCCTCTAAGGAAAGGGAGTGGGGGAAAGACAAGGGAAGACGGGAGGAGGGAAAGGAGGAAGGAGGGGAGGCAGGAGGAGAGGGAGGAGGGAAGGGAGGAAGGAGGGGGAGGAGGAAGAAAGGGAGGAAGGAGGGAAAGAAAAGGGGGAGAGGAGGGGAGGGGAGAATGGAGCCTGTGCACAACTTTCTGTTGCCCAGCCCTGCTGCTAGAAAACTGGAGACGAGTTTTCTAATGAAAAGCTATGGAGGGAGTTGAGACATCCATGATTCTCATTCCTTTGAGGACAAGTACATTGAAATCACCAGGGAAGCTTTGGTAATTGAAATAATCTATTATCTTTAATTTATTATTATTATTATTATTATTATTATTATTATTATTATTATTATTATTGGACTGTGTGTATCTGTATGTGCACACGCACATGTAGAGATCAGAGGACTACTTTTGGAAATAGATTTTCTCTTCCCGTTGTGAGTTTGGAGACTAAGCTCAAGTCAGCCGACTTAACAGTAAGCACTTTTACCCACTGAGTCACCCAGCTGGCCTAAAGCATACAGTCTTACCCAAGATGCACATTGGAATCACCCAAAGAAATTTAAATACTTAATTTCACACAAATACCTTTCCAGCCTGAAAAATTCTGATCCTATAATTTTGAGACAGAGCTTAGCTATTTTTCTCTTATTTTCACTTAACTCCCAGTTTGATTCCTGATTGATTGACAGAGCCACTGGCATAGATCTCCTGGCTTGTATTGCCAATACAAAGCAAAATGGGTGTATCTAGTTATTATCTCATTATTAAGTTCACCCGAACAACCGCAATTACCGAAGAGGATAAGCCCTGACAGCAAAAAGAAGCCCACAGACTCCCTTCATAACCTGATCTGCTCCTGGAACATAGGGGAGGTTTCAAGTTGCCACAACCAGCGCCAAGGACAGTCTACATTCAACACAGAGAGTTTAATTATCCGCTGCAGCAGAAGTGGGCTTTTGTTTTTTTCTGGTTGGTTGGGTGGATGGTGTTTGTTTTGTTTTGTTTTGTTTTCTTTTAGACAAATTTTCACTGTGTAGCCTGAGCTAGGCTGGAACCTCTACCTCTTGAGTGCTGAATAAAATAATAATAATAATAATAATAATAATAATAATAATAATAATTTAATTATATACATAATTAAATTATTAAAAGCAGTCCCTGGACTGGACTCAGACTATTAGGCTTGTGTGGCTAGCACTTTTATCTCTGTAGTTACCTTCCTGGATCCTACAGAAAATATTTTAAAAGTACAAATCATGGAAGAGGGATTAGCTATAGCTCAGCAGCAGAGCACTTGTCTGGCGTATGAAGGGCTGAGTTTGGTCCCAGCACAGGGGGAAGAAAGGAAGACAGAGATGACAAGGACAGAATAAGATCCAAATAACACAAAGGAAGAGAAGCCACAGGACGCAAGCATGCAACTTGTAGGTTCTGCTTGCTTCTTCTGACAATAGCCTTGCAATCAGTAAGAAAAGTAACAGAGGTCTAGGGTTTGAGGTGGATGGCGCTAAGCTGAAGGGGCCAGATGTTGGAAATAGTCTCAGAAGCAGTTTGCAGGGGCTGGAGAGGTAGCTGAACCATTAAAAGCACTGGCTGCTTTTCCAGGGGCCTAGGTTCCATTCTCAGCACACACCTAAGACTAGTGAGACAACTGTCTGCTGTCTACAACTCCAGTTCCAAACAAACAACGCCCTCTGCTGGCATCTGAGGGCACTACATGAATGTGGTACACATACACGAAGGCGAAACACATATAACATAAAAAACAAGTGCACCTTTGGAAAATGCAGCTTGCAAAGAAGACTTGCCTTTCCATATAATCTTTTTCTTTTATTACCCTTCAATGTTTTTAGCCTCAACTGTGTATGGTGGAGCATGCCTGTCATCCCAGTACTTGGAGCTTAGAGGCAGGAAGACTGAGAATTCGAGGCTAGCCTAGACTACAAGTTGAGATATTGTCTCAAAAAATAAAGTAAAATAAAATAAACCAAACAAAATTCAGTACAAAACTTACAGCCCTATCTGCTACTTGGCTAGCAAGTCCAAATAGCACATTCAAGTGTAGAATATGTTATCTATAGAACTCAGAAAAGGCCCACAAAGCATCTGCCTCTTTTGTGGAGTGGAATTTAGAAGAGCAGCTTTATGTGCTTAAGCCACAGGCCACAGAACCTTCCCTGGAGTGCCAGCCCCAGACTTTCGTGAGTTTGTGTCCTGATCTCCTTTCTGTGTGTATTATTAATTCACCTTAATGACTTGATGCTTCCAGTTCAACAGATCAGCATATTATCAATATCTTAAACTAGTGCCAGGATATCAGAGGACTCAGATCTCCTCAGTCTACCTTATGACAGATATTGAGACACCTCATGGATCACTGAAGCAGGATCGTGAAGGTGTGCTGTTGACTTTGTCAGATGCAAGCAAACTGGAGCTTCTGGTCCTTAAAAATTAGTATGGAGGGATTTTTTTTTTAACTGAGTCGGCAGTAGATGACTCTCAGTCAGTGATAGATGTTGGAAACTACACAGTCACACCTCTATACTTATGAGGTATTGGCTCCAGGACTCCAAATGGATATCAGAATCATTGATAGTCAAGTCTCTTGTGTGCAGTGGGGCACTGGTTGCATATCAACTACATACCACCTCCTCTGTGCTTTAAAACATCTCCATTTTACTTCTAGTGACTGCTGCTTACACAGTTTTTATGCTGTATTGTTTATGGGAAAACAACAAGAAGAAAAGGACTGTGTATATTCAGAACAGTGCAGACACTCTAGACCTACCTATATAACTTTTTATTCACATTTTAGGGGGCACATGGTAGTATATAGACGTCACAAAGTCAGAGTCTCTCCTTCCATCATATGGGTCTTGGGAATTGAACTCATGTCCTTAGGCTTGGTGGCAGGTGCCTTTCTTCTCCCCGAGCCATCTCAATAGCCACTAACTACATTTTTGATCTGTGGCTAGTTGAATCCACAAATGGAGAACCCATTGTTATAGGCGGACCACTGCATCGACTTCCACTTTATTTATATATAATTGCTATTTCTAGAACCACAATATAATTAGACTCACCATTTGATAAATTGTATGGAAATTTATAGCCAATACCCACTATTGTCTGCCTTCCTCGTAAGCATATGCAAACGAAGTGGGGTTTCACCAACCCTACAGTTTGTCTTCAGACTCTGCCTGTGATCTGCCTGCCTTTGCCTCTGCCTCTAGGATTTGAGGTGTGCATGGCTACCGAAGTCTTTAGAGGTGATTCTCCTAGCTCATTCTCCGGGGATATGGTATGCTGATAGAGGGTAAATTTCATTGGCTTCCATTGGGTCCTCCTTGGCCTTTATCCCATGGGTCAGGCAGTAGTCAGTTTTAGTGCTCTTCCAGTTACTAAGAATGTCTACCCATTAGCAGGGAACTACATTCATGAATGTAACTACATACTAGGAATGTAACTACACATATGACTCGTGCATTTATCAGGGGCAGCTGGGAGGAAAACTGACTTAAGACTGGATGTTAATCACCAGCCCTGTACCTTTTCTTCTATCCCCACCCCTCCTCTTTCTCTTTACTTCCTTTTTTTCTTTTGATATTTGTAAAAACATATTTTAAAAGATTTGAAATTGCCTGAGGTGTGGTGGTTCATGCCTTTAATCCTAGCACCTGTGAGACAGAGACAGGTGGATTTCTGTGAGTTCGAGGTCAGACATATATATATATATATATATATCAAGTTCCAAGCTGGCCAGGGCGATGTAGTGAGACCCTAAGGGAGTGGGGGGAAAGTGAATAAGACTGGGATAGAGCCAGAACCACATAAACTAGGCCAGCATCAGTGACGGGGGTAGGGGGGACGGAGGGGCAGAAGGGGCTACGAAAACGACTCAGTGGTAAAATGAGCCATGTATTTATGAAAACCCGAATTACCCCAGCATCCACGTAAAAAGCTAGGCGTAGTGATTTGTATCTAGGACCAAACAGAGAGATCCCTGGAGTTCAAAGGGGAATCAGTCTAGCCAAGTCAGCAAGCTTCATGTTCAATAAGAGATCCTGTCTCAAAAGACAGAGAGTAACAGAGGAAGACGCCAGATATCTATCTCTTGCCTGCACACATGCAGGAACACGTACCCACATGTGCACACGTACAAGTCAAGATTTAAAGGAGGTGGTGTTCGGAGCCATTCCTCAGCTACATAGGGAATTTGAGGATAGCCTGGTCTCTTTGAAATCCTGTCTCAGAAAACAAAAAGATATACACAACACTGCTTTACAACCCAGCAGCTAGGGAAAGGCAAGTATTATTCATGTCTGTGAACCTCGGTTTCTTCATCCAACATATGAAGAACTAGGAAGCAAGAAAATGAGATGTGAACAAGGCTCAGGTAGAGAGGGCAAAAGAGGTTTTACCACAATCATGCTGTGGTCCACTCCGTCTGAAATCCTTTCAGAAACTGAGTTTCTAGAAAGCTTTGTTTGCTGTGGACCCGAGGGCGGGGCAGAGGCAGGAGCTACTGGTTCTGGGGTGAGAGTGGGGGCCGGGGAGCCGGGGAGCCGGGGAGCCGGGGAGCCGGGGAGCCGGGGAGCCGGGGAACCAGGAGGAAGCTTTAAGGGAACTTTGGCGCCGAATCTCCCCCGGTGGCCGCTTCTCCTGGAGGTCTGGGCGGGGCGCTTCTCCCCAGGGCAGGAGCTGCCAGACTCCCCTCCCGGTGCCTGAGGCCAACCCCCAGGGAGCAGAAGGGATTCAAAGGAGCCTTGTCAGGTACAGGTGTGTACATTCCGGGCCTGACAGCCGCCTCCCCGCCTGCTCCCCTGGCCGTTTGTCCGAAGGCGTTCTGCTAAAGAAAGCCGCCTTGTTTAGCGCAGTTGCCAACCCGGGCTTCCTGCCCGCTTTCCGCGGGAACTGGAGCTGGCCGCGTCTCTGTGCCTTCAAGCCCATAGCATCATCGTTGCTTTGGTGAGATGAGTTAGACCTATAAGAGGTGGCAGAGGGAAAGACCTCAGCCTCTGCCCACGTAAGCCTGAGTACCTAGCTCAAGGCAGTCGCCAACGTAAAATCTGCTCCAAAAGCGAGAACCCCAGCCAGCGCGAAAGGACGAGGGACGCAAGCTTGGACCATCCTTAGGAAGAGGAGTTCCCCATCCAGCCTCTAGGTGGCAGGACTCTTCCCGAGGAGACGGCAGAGAAATATCTAGGCATAGCCATCAGAGCAGCGGGGAGTGAACAGGGGAAGCCTGGAAGACACAGAACATTTTTAGTTCATTTCCAAGTTGATCAAGTTCCCACAGGAGTTAAGGGCTTAGCATCTACTGAAGGCAGAAAAGCCATGGTCCCAGATCAGGATTCATGATTCCAGCTAGTGTTAGCAGGCGCTCTCCTCCCAATTCTTTGAGTTCTTAGGGCATGCCCTCCTTCCCTCTCCCTTCTCTCTTCCTTCACTTCCTCAATCTTCCATAGGGATAAAACTGAGTAAGAGGAAATGCATAGATGCATAAGGAAGCGTCACCTCTCCCCTCCTCCAAATAACAGTTTTCTCCAACTTGACTCAGCCTAGCTAAAGAAACCTGCTTTTTTCCCCCTGTTCTCTGGGAAATGAATTTTATAGTAAGAAAATGAAAATATAAGTGCTCTATGGTTATAGTTCTAACCTCAATACTAAGTTTTACTAAAGCTCAAGGGAAGTAAGTCTTCTGGGAAAGTTAACGGGGTTTCACAAAGCTATTGGGTCGGGATGAAGGAGAAGGTTTTTGGAAGATGCTGGAAAGTTTTCAACAATGAAGAGAAACAGACCACCAGGCTAGACCGTATTTGTTGAAGAAAATCACCGGCTTCAGGGGCGTAAGTGTCCACGCTGACAACACGAAAGAATCATCACTACACTAGAGCTAGAAGTCTGGTGAAGCAGATCCTTGAGCAGAGCGTGTACAATGCTCAAAGCCCTGAGTTCCATCCCCAGCGCTGCCTAAACCACATCCACTGGTGCATGCAGTAAGAACTCAGGAGGCAGAGACTGGAGGAGCAACAATTGAAGGTCTGCAGGCAGCTAAGGAGAGCAATAGTCCTGAGGCCTGGAGAAATGGTCTTCCCCAAGGAAGAGCACACCAATTGTTTATGTTCTACTAAATGTCAGCCCTGAAAACATACATACAAGTAACACGCAGACTGAGCAGGTTATAGTCAGTTGTGTACATATACATATATGCATGAAACAACAACAACAACAAAACACCCACGCCCACAGTGACACACTTCCTCATAACAGTGCTACTCCTTGGGCCAAACATATTCAAACCACCACAAATAACAAAGAACATGCTGGAAAGACACAAAAACACATACACTTCATCACATGTGCATTCTGAATACAGAGCAGACAAAGCACAGGGAAAACAGAATGACTGTCTGAAGTAACTGCAAAATAATGTTGCTGTCATACTCCAAATTACAAAAAGGCTCCATTTTTTCTTTCAGTTTTCCTTGTAACTAATCCCCTCCACCACCACCCCAACGCGCGCACACACACACACACACACACACACACACACACACACACACAAGACAGGGTTTCTCTGTGCAGCCCTGAGTGTCCTGAAACTCACAGAGATCTGCTGGCCTCTGCCAGCCTCTGCCTCCTGAGTGCTGGGATTAAAGGCATGTACCACCACTGCCTGGTATAACTGTAACTTTTTAAATGATTTATTTTAAAGTATCAAGAGTGCTTTCTCTCACAAAGGCTGGTCATGGTGTAATACCTTTAATCCTAGCACTTTGAGGCAGAGGCAAGTGGATATCTGTGAGTTTTCGGCTAATCTGGTGGATTCTGGCTAGTCAGGGCTTCATAGTAAGACCCTGTTTCAAAAAATGGAAGGAATGTAGGATTGAAGGAAGAAAAGTAGGGTGGGAGAGAGAGATAAATCAGTGGTTAAGAGCATTGGCTGCTCTTCCAGAGGACAGAAATTCAATTCTCAGGATTCACGTGTTTGCTCACAACTGTCTGAAGCTCCAGTTCCAAGGGATCTGATCCCCTTGCCTCTATGGGCCATGTATGTACATAGTACACACAACATGCACCGACATCAAAAAAGGATAAAGTGAAATAATTTAAAAATATTTTTAGCCGGCGGCGGTGGCGCACGCCTTTAATCCCAGCACTTGGGAGGCAGAGGCAGGTGGATTTCTGAGTTCGAGGCCAGCCTGGTCTACAGAGAGTTCCAGGACAGAGAAACCCTGTCTCAAAAAAAAATTTTTTTTAAAGGAATTCTCCTCCCCCACCCCTCTCGCATTCTTTAAAGAGTTACCTATTATCCTATTATGTCCTTAGTCTGGACTAGGGTCAAGGTTGAAACTGCAGGTGGAAAGCTGTGCATGGTGAAGACAGTCCTATAATCTGTGCCCTCTAGAGGGTAAGAAAGGGAAGTCACTAGTTTGAGGACAGCCTGGACCACAGAGAGATGAAAGCTACTCAGGGAGTTATCCCAAACAACAAAACAAAAAGCAAACAACAGCAACAACCCAACAGACATTAGATACATTTAGCCTTGGTGCCGGGGAAGAGAGGAAGGGAAGAAAGGAGAGAGGAAGAGAGGGAGGGAGGGAAACAGACTTTGTCCTGAAATCCTTACTCCCATTACTGCACAATGTGACTTAATTTGAGGAAAAGACTATTGCAGATATAATAAGCTGAGCTAAAATTAAGTCATATTGTATTACAATAGGTCCTTAGTCCTGATGAGGGACTTTGTAAGAAGAATACCATATGGGGCTGGAGAGATGGTTCAGCGGTTAAGAGTGCTTGCTGCTCTTCCAGAGGACCTATGGTAGGTCCCAGCTCTGATGTCAGACAGTTCATAACTGTCTTTATCTCCAGCTCCAGGGCATCCAACTCCTTCTTCTGGCTTCTATGGGCACACACAAACATGGCATGTGCATATGCACACACATAAATAAAGATAATTATGTGTGTTTGTTTTTGTGTGACAGGGTTTCTCTGTGTAGCCACAGCTGTCCTGTAGGCACTCTGTAGACCAGGCTGGACTTGAACTCAGAGATCTGCCTGCCTCTGCTGGGATTAAAGGTGTGCCCCACCACTACTCAGCAAAAATAAAGGTATTTTTTAAAGAAGAGAGCCAGGCAGATACACACACACACACACACACACACACACTCACATACTGCTTACATTAGTGTGAAAAATGTCAGAGTGGTTCAGCTAGACACCAAGGAACCTAAAAATTTCTGGTGACATCAGAAGCTAAGTCACAGTACAAGTCCTTCGGTTAGGCAGTCCCCTCTGCTAGCCCCTTCATTTCAGATTTTTAATCTTCAGAACTATGTGAGGAAAAATGTTCAGTGTTTTGGTTTTGTTTGAGGAGGTAAGGAAGTTGCAGAGACAAGGTCTCACTATGTAGCCCTGGCTGGCCTGAAACACCCTATGTAAACAGGCTCACAAAGCCTCTGCTTGTCTCTGCCTCCCAAGTACTGGGATTAGAGGCATGTGCCATGACACCAGGCTAAAACTTCTCTTCTTTTAAGCCATTTAGTGGGTAATACTTTATTCTGGGATCAATAGGAAACTCTAAAGAGGGAGAAATCCTGGCCAGGCACTATTTGAATAAATTTCTCCAAAGTTTACTAACTGACATGTATATGATTCTTAAAAATATTTTATATGTGGGCTGGAAAGATGGCTCAGTGGTTAAGAGCATGGAGTGCTCTTCCAGAGGTCCTGAGTTCAATTCCCAGCAACCACATGGTGGCTCACAACCATCTGTAATGAGATCTGATGTCATCTTCTGGTGTATTTGATGACAGCTACAATGTACTCATATAAATAAATAATAAACCTTTAAAAATATTTTATATGTTTATTAATTTTATTTTATGTGTGTGTGTGTGTGTATGTATGTATGTATGTATGTATGTATGTGGGTGTATATATGTGTACCTCGTGAAAACAGGAATCTTGGAAATCTGAAGACGTATTGAACCCCCTGGAACTGTCGTGAGCTGCCTTGTGGGTGCTGGGAACCAATCAGGGTCATGTGCAGGAGCAGTCAGTGCTCTTAACCACTGAGCTCTCTCTCCAGCCCCATAGTTATCTTTATTTTATTACTTTATGTGTAAAGATGTTTCGCCTGTATGCATGTCTGTGTATCTTGTGCATATAGTACTTGCAGAGGCCAGAAGAGGGCATCAAGTCCCCTAGAACTGGAGATACAGATAGTTCTGAGAGCCTCCCTGTAGGTGCTAGGAACTGAACTCAGTCCTCTGAAAGAGCTGTAAATGCTCTTAACAGCTGAGCCATCTCTCCGGTGCCAAGAATACAGTGTTTAATGGAATCATTCAAGTCTTGTATGTATTAACTTATGAGTCTCACTTTGTTGCCCAGGCTGTCCTCAAATCTTAGTCTCCATGATCCTCCCATGTCAGCTTCCTCAGAAGTACTAGTTCAGTCATACACTACCCTGCCTAGCTTTCCAACTTGATTTTGTTGTTGTTTTGCTTTTAGACAGGGTCTCATGTATCTCAGGCTGAGCTCAAATTCACTCTGTAGCTGAGGATGACCCTGAATTTCTGCCCCTCCGTCCTCTGAAGCGCTAAGATTACAGGTGTGTACTACCCTATCCAGTTTATGTGGTACTGAGGATGGAACCCAAGGCGTCATGAGTGTTAGCCAAGCCCTCTCCCAACCGAGCTACTCCCTTAGCCCCCAAGTTGTATTTCCAATGAAAAGACGTTTGGTAGTAGAGGTGGGCACGTCTGTTGGCAGACATTTGAAGACCGCTGAGCCCT
The DNA here is from genome assembly GCA_030674055.1 of Rhabdomys pumilio. Taxonomy (NCBI): domain Eukaryota; kingdom Metazoa; phylum Chordata; class Mammalia; order Rodentia; family Muridae; genus Rhabdomys; species Rhabdomys pumilio. The sequence goes on along the minus strand of JANHMN010000008.1, from coordinate 9,077,690 downwards.
CTCTCTCTTCAGCCCCTTGCCCCAACTTGTACCTTGGTTTCCCCAAAAGGCAACTTGGCTGGCATCCCAGCCAGCCGCCACCCCAGGGAAAGCCACCCAAGTTTACTTGTTGTTTTGGAGCTGGGCTTAGCAATAGAAGAAAACGACCCCTTCCCCAATAGCACCAGAAAAACAAGGCAGAGTTGGGAGAACGTGGGGTTTACTAGCCAACCAGCTTGCTCACTCTAACTGAATTTGCAAGGCATTAATCTGAGTTTGTACAGAAGGACATGGGCCATTGAAGGGAGAAGGCCCTTCATGCTTATTTTATTTTGTGTCTTAGAGGAGTGATTGAATGACACGGAGCTCAGAGGATAGCTTTTAGGAATTGGTTTTCTCCTTCTACCTTGTGGGTGCTGGAGATTAAAATCAGATAGTCAGGCTTGGTGGCAAATGCCTCATCCCACTGTGACATCTCACCGGTTCCTCTCTGTTGTTTTATAATCTTCCTTAGGGTTCTGAACTGGGCATAGTGGGGCATGTGGGAGGGGGGGCTGGGCATGGTGGGCATGCCTGTAATCCAGCACAGTGCTGGAAGCAGTGAAATCACAAGTACAGTGCTCAGGTTCACAGAGTTCTAGGCCAGCTTGGGATAGAGGAGGCCCTGACTACAAGGGAGAGGGAACACCGAATGAGAAAATCAAGGATTCACGTTCAGCAGGATGCTCTCTGCTCCAACCCAGCCTCCTCTCTCAGCTGGCTGGAACAGGTCTCTCCAAACCTCATCCTGGAGTTTCAGTTCTGCCACTAAGGACTCATTTATCTGGAATATTCTTCCCAATGTATAAATGCCTCCTCCTCCTAGCTCCTGACTGGGAACGGCTAGAGGAACTCTCCAACCCCTTCCTGATTTTTCTGCCTCAGGTTCCAGATAGAGGATACCTTAGGGGAAAATAGGGAAACTGAGCAATTTATGTATTCATTCAAATTTTGCAGGAATAAGAAAATTCTTATCCCTCCCCACACCCCTCCCCGACATTGGAGTGTTCCACCCTTCAGAAAGCCTGGGTGACCTGGCAAAAGGAGCAACAAAGACAAGAAAAACAAAAGACCACAAACAAACTAACAAAAATCAGGAGGGGGCAGGCTGTGTGGGAGCTTTGGAAACTGGAGACTTGTCTCTGGAGCTGAGGCTTCCTCAGCCCCAGGTGCTAGAGAATGGACCCTGAGCCCGGAATCCTATAAAGACTCCAGTTCAAAGCCAAGAGGAAGATTAGAGACCCCTTTTCAAAGCTGGACCTCTGCCAGGGGCCACACCTTAACAAAAGAGAGAACTAGAAGAAAATCCCATACAGGAGAAGACAGGTGCCTAGAAAAGAGATCACTCAGGCCCTGGCTCCTGGTAGTATGGAGGCTTTTTTTTTTCCAATCAAAAAAAAAAAAAAAAAAAAACCCAGACTAGTGTGTGTGTGTGTGTGTGTGTGTGTGTGTGTGTACATGCTTGTGCACGTACCCTTAATGAAAAGTCAGAAGATGGGAGTGACCCCACTCCCTCCACCATAGGTCCCAGGCATCTAACTCAGGCACCTTTGTATGAAGGAAGAGCCATCTCTGCAGCCCTGCTCTGGAAAGTCATTTCAGAAAACTCATAGGCAGACTCAACCCATAGTTCTTCTCTCTTTCCTTCTCTTCCTCTCCTTTTGTCTCCCCTCCTCTAGTCTCCTCTTGAGTCCAGGACTCACTGCATTGTCCATGTTGACCTAAAACCCCACTCCACTCCCAGCTTAAGGGATCGTCCTGCCTCAGCCTCTTGGATAGCTGGGACTACAGGCACTAACAGCTACCAAGCTGGCTTTGCCTTTCTCTTGGAATGAAGAAACAGCTGTGCCCTTTGCAATGATTTGAATAGGAGTCCCACCGAGTAGAGTAGAAACTCAGTCTCCAAATATGTGTTAATAGAATTTAGAAATTTAGAGGTAGAATTCTTTAGGAGGCCATTATCATTAGATGAGATCATAAAGGTGGGACCCTCATGATGGTGGAGTGGTGTTAATGCTTCTCTCTCTCTGTCTCTCTCTCTGTCTCTCTCTGTCTCTCTCTCTGTCTCTCTCTCTCTCTGTCTCTCTGTTTCTCTGTCTCTGTCTCTGTCTCTGTCTCTCTCTCTCTCTCTCTCTCTCTCTCTCTCTCTGTGTGTGTTAGTTTAGAAAATTGTAAGGATACTCAATGCAAAAGAATATGTGTAATATAGTGTATGAGAATACATGAAGAGGGCCAATGAGATGGCTTAATAAGAAAAGGCAGTACAGCCAAGCCTGACAATCTCACTTCAATCCTGGAATCTACATGTTAGAAAGATAGAACTGACTCCTGAAATAGAAATAACCTCTGACTGCCATGACTTGAGAGTTTATACCTATACAATAGGTAGATAGATAGATAGATAGATAGATAGATAGATAGATAGATAAATAGATAGATAGACAGACATACAGACATACAGACATTTTTGAACATAGCATCCAGCTTTAGTGAATTTTAAGTTACGGGTGGCATCTTCTGTCTATTACCCATTTCCTCAACCTCCTTTTTTTTTTTTTTTTTTTTTTAAGCAAAACACAGCAATTACATCAGTTTACTAATTACTACGTTAGTAGTAATGATTGGCCTGGACGCCTTTTCCAAAGGTCCTGAGTTCAATTCCCAGCAACCACAGGTGGCTCACAACCCTCTGTAACAGGATCCAGCGCCCTCTTCTGGTGTGTCTGAAGACAGCGACAGTGAACTCACATACGTTTAAATAAAAAGGGGAGGCAGTGATGATCAAGCTGTGCATGGAGGCAAAGGCAGTTACGAGACAAGCGAGAGAAGGCAGGTTATTCTGAGGTTAGCCTGGTCTACATGGTGAGATCCAGGCCATCCAGGGCTAAATAGCAAGATCTTGTCTCAAGAACAAACAAACAAATAAACAAACAATAAAATAAAAGTCTGTCTTTCTCTTTCTTTCTTTCTTTCTTTCTTTCTTTCTTTCTTCCTTTTGACAGTATTTCACTCTGTAGCCCAGGCTAGCCTTGAATCCACGTGACCCTCCCACTCCATACTTTCAAACACCGTGATCCTGAGTGTGAGTTGCCCTGCAGCTCAGATTTCACCAGCCTTCAATTCTCTTTGCTTTCTGGATCTCAATGCTCCTCCCTGCTCTGACGCTCATTCTTGCCCCGCCACCACCACCTTTAAACCTTCCTTACCTCCCAAACTCAGTCTGCTTTTTTTGTTTTTGTTTTTTGTTCTTGTTTTTCTTAGCATCCCATGTAGCCTAGGCTAGCCTTGAATTCATCACATCCTGAACTCTTGATCCTCCTGCCTCTACTTCCCAAGTGATGGGATTATCAGTGTGCTCCGTCTCACATCACTTCTGTGGTGTTTGGGATCAAACTTGGGGCTCCCTGAAAGCTTGGCAAGCCCTCTATCAACCAAGCCCTAGCCTCAGCCATATTTGTGTTTTCAACCATGACTATCCTAAACCTGAAGGCATGGCTTTACCTCAGGAAGAATGTCTGAACGTGGAAACATGGAGAGTCCCAGAGAGTTCATGTCTCGAAATGGCACCAAATCTTCTAATTGGTCCTCTGACTAGGGACATGCAAATCACTCACCTCAGCCAAGGTCACTTCTCACTGGCTCAAGCCTGTTTCTCTTTCCTCAACTCCTAACTGGTCCCGCTCTTCTCTGTGTCAGGCCTTCTCTTTCCCTCTTGGTCCCTCCTTAGCTTGCAGTGTTTTCTCAACTCCTTCAAGGTGTTAGTTCCTTTTTCTTTTTATGTTTGTTGAAATTTTGATGAACTCTATCAAACTGTGAAGGATTTTCAGTGGACCAAACCAAAACCAAACCTACAACAAACAACCCACACACACACACACACACGCACAATTCTAATTATCCCTTCTGAAGGAATATTCACATAGTGAATATTCCCAGTGATACTTTAATATAATGTGTTTATATATATAAACATATTAATATAATTTATGTATACATTTATGAATATATGTATATTTATGTATACATATGTATATATGTGTAATGCATTCAGGGGGTAAAAACATTGCTAAAAATTTAAATGTCCTTCAAGAGAGGGATGTCTGAATGGTGATACTATACATCCCTGAGAAAGAATGAAGTAGGTCAGTCAGGCCCAAGGTAGCAGTGTGTGTGCAGAGAAGGTAACAGGCCACTGTGTAATCTCATTTATGTACATAAGCAAATCACTGCAGCTACAGCAGACAAACTTGCTCAGTAAAAGCACTTGTTTCCAAAGCCTGCCTCCCTGAGTTCAATCCTTAGAAACCATGGTGGAAGGAGAGAACCCAGTCCTGAAAGTTGTCCTCTGACCGCCACACATATGCCATGGTACAATACCCACACCATCGAACACAATGTTAAATAAAAATTATCACAACTAGGTGGCTATAGAGAAGATTCCAGAAGGTTTACAGTAACCAAGAGTGAGAGGACAGGAGGCAGTGTTACTTTTTCTCTGTTCTCTTACTTTGTGTGAACATTTTAGAGTAACAGTATTGTAGTGTACCATGCCAGCACTCTTGGGAGATAGAAGCAAGGCAGAGTTAATGATTGGGGTCGGGGGCGGGGGGGACAGATCTTTGTGAGTTCAAGTTCAACCTGGTCTACATAGCAGAGCTCCAGGATATTCAGGGTTACACAGTAAGACCAAGTCCTTAAAACAAAAACAAACAAACAAACAAACAAAAAGTTTTAGATGCCCCTATCAATGGGCAGAGATACCTTGTTGTTCTTATATCAGTCGGGGGCAGAGTAGATGGTAGTCCTTTGCTCATACTAGCCTGATGCCTAGCTTGGTGGCCAAAGCTGTTTTATGCCTAGGACACATAAGAATCAAATAAAATGCATCAGCACATTGTGGAAATCGGAAGGCAGACCTACATCCTGACCATGTGGTGTAGGCAGGGAAAGACACCCACAGACCTGCTTCTGCCCCAAAGCCTGGACAGGCCATAGACACCCATATCCCTGCCTACCACCACACAGTGCATAGAGGGAGGAGAAAGACAGACCCGCAGACCACCATGTTGCTCACAGATCTGTCCTCTTGTGCATGGCCCAGGCCAGCTGTGGACACTCATGCCCCACAGCACAGTTGGAGGTTGTCACTGAGGCGCTGGCCAGCCTGCAGCAGAAGCCACTACAATGTACAAGTACATGGGGGACAGAGGAAGAGAAAGAAGTGGAGCAGCTTAAGCCCTGTCTTAGTCAGGGTTTTACTGCTGTGAACAGACACCATGACCAAGGTAACTCTTATAAAGACAACATCTAACTCAGGCTGGCTTACAGGTTCGGAGGTTCAGTCCATTATCATCAAGGCAGGAACATGGTGGCATCCAGGCAGGCATGGTGCAGGCGGGATTGAGAGTTCTACATCTTCCTCTGAAGGCTGCTAGTAGAATACTTATTTTCAGGTAGCTAGGAGTAGGGTATTAAAGCCCACGCCCACAGTGACACACCTACTCCAACAAGGCTGTACCTCTAAATAGGGCCACTCCCTGGGCCAAGCATCTACAAACCATCACAAGCATTATGTAGAGAGATGCAAATGGAGACTGGCTGGAGAGAAGCAGACTGTTGTGTGTGAGTGGGCAACCCCACCACCTGGGGCCATGATGAGTCTGAGCCCAAGCAGCTGCTGAGGGCCATGTCTGGGTCCGTGGCTATACAGCGGCAGGAGTAGGTGTGATGATGTCCATGGCTCATGTTGATGTCCACTAGCAAACATGGGGACATCCCTGGGAGGGTCAGCTTCAGAGGACCATGTAGATATTCAGGGGCTGTGCAGAACTGGTCCTGCCCCTTGCTGGCTGTGGCACTCTGGAGAGCTGGCACACTGCTCATCGGTGGCAGCACTTGAAGAAACAAGCCCTGTTATCCTGTTAACTGGGCAGAACAGTGGAGCAAGCCCTGTGGCAGGGATGTGGGTGAGCCAGCCCCAAGGGCAGGAGCGTGGGAAAGCTGACTCCACCACCCATCTGTTGTGGGGTAGCTGACTCCCCTTCCCCTTGCCTCCTACCCCTCACCTTTCACCTCTTCTGGCAGTCGAGAAAGCTGCCCACAGGGGTCATAACCATAGAGAGCTAGCAGCGAACCCTGGCCTAGACAGCACAGCAAAGCTGACCCTGGTGATGGGGGTAAGGCGAACTGGCTCCACCATTGTCTGCTGTGAGGTAGCATGGGTGTGAGTGAGGGTGATGCTCTCCTCCCCTCCCGTATTCTCTATCCTCCGATGGTAGTTAGGAAAGCTGGCCAAGAAGGCATGAGAGTGGGAGAGCTAACCCTGCAGTCTCACTGGCTGTAGCACTCTGGAGACTGGCCCTGTACCTTGCCTGGGCAACACAATGGATCTGGCCCTCGAGGCAAAGGAGTGTATGAGGCAGCCCAGAGAGTGTGAGAGCAGGAGAGCTGGCCCAGCCCCTCACAAGCTGCTGCACTGGAAAGAGCAAGCCCCACACCATGACTAGACAGCACGGAGGAGCTGGCTCTGGAGGTGTGGGTGCAGGTAAGCCATCACCGAAGGCATGAGAGCAGAACTGGCCCTTCCTCCTGCTGGTAGCAGCATTGGGTGGCCTAGATGGAACAATGCAGGAGAGTTTGCCCTAGTGTTGCAGATAAGAGAGAGCTAGGGGATGACCAGCTCAGCTACCACCAGGTCCAGATCCAGATCCAGATGTGGGGCCAACTGCTGATCAAAGTTGTAGGATCTCCATGACACAGGGCAACAACAGGATAACCAGGAGGAGGCCCTATGAGTATTGATCCAGTATTGATGGTGTCACAGAAGCCAGAAATCTCAAACCAGACCAATGACTCATTGCAATGAACATTTTGCAAATGAAGGGGGAATCTGCTGTGAGGGGCACTGTGATGCATTGCAGCTTCCATTATGAGATGTTTTCTGTGCTTTGTTTTTGTTGTTGATGTTGTTGTTGTTGTTGGTGGTGGTGGTGGTGGTGGTGGTAGTGTGTGTGTGTGTGTGTGTGTGTGTGTGTGTGTGTATTTATTTTGGAGGGAGGTTCCAAGGACAAAGATATGAGGGGATGGGGAGATGAGTGGGACTGTTTTGCATGATGCAAAACTCACAAAGAATCAGTAAAAAGTAAAATAAATAAATAAATATAAAGAAATTTTAAAAGTGAAAAAAAAAATAACTGGGCAGTGGCAGTGCATGCTCTTAATCCCAGCAATGGAGAGGCAGAGGCAGGTGGATGTCTGAGTTTGAGTCCAGCCTGGTCTACAGAGAGAAAGTTCTAAGACACCCAGAGCTACTCAGAGAAACTGTCTCTATATCAAGGGTTAAGAAGGTTTTGTTTGTTTGGTTGGTTGGTTGGTTGGTTGATTTTGGTTTTGGTGTTTTGAGACAGTTTGATATAAACTGGAGAAGAAGATACCTGCAAATCTCAAGCCATGCTGAAGAATCATTGTCTTCCTAAGTGGTACCAAAGTCCACCTCCCTCTTGGCACCTGCTGTTGCCCGAAGCTGGGATTGGTAGCTGGGTGCTGACTTCAGTCCGGGATCCCATCATCTGACAGGAAGCTGACAGAGGAAGTTAGCTAGTCTACCATGTGCATGGAAAACACAGTGAGAAGACAAGCTTCATTCTACTCTCAGGCTTGTTCCAGCAGAAGGGGACTTGCTTGACTCTGCTAGGATGAGGCGATGAGAAAACGAGATGAGGGGATTCAACAAAGAAACAGGAGAACATATGGATCAGGAGAATGAGTGAGAGAGAAGAGGAAAGACAAAGGGAATCCCAAGGGGGTGGGGAGACTGTGGAAAGGGCGAGAGTCAAGGTGGAAAGAGTGGGCGTGAGAGAAGAGGAGAGGCATGGGGATTAGACTCTTCTTTTAAAATATTTAGTTTTTAATACTGTTATAATGCAGTGTATTGTGGTTGTAACCATCCCTTCCCAGGCCCCTCCTCCTCACACCCTCCCCCGTCTTCATGTTCTCTTCTTATTTTATCTCTTTAAAAAGGTGTATGGGTGTTTTGTTTGCACGTATGCTGTGGCATCATGTGTGTGTGTCTGATGCTGGAGGAGGCCAGAAGAGAGTACTAAATCACCTGGAACTAGAGTCACAGTGATGAGCTGCCATGTGGGTGCTGGAAAATCAAAACCAGGTCCTCCCAGAAGAGAAGACGGTTCTTCTGCTAAACTGAATTTAGCCCTATCTTTATTCACTTTTTTCATAACCTATGGTGGTGGTTGGAATGAGATGTTCCCCATAAGTCTCAGGCATTTGAATAGTTGGTCCACAGTTGATAGCAGTGTAGACTTTGGAGATTGTGGCCTTGATGGAAGAAGTGCATCACTAGAGGGTGGGTGTTGAGGTTTCAAATGTCTGGTGCCATTTCTAATACATTCTATGCTTCCTTTATAGTTTCAGGTTTGAGCTCTCAGCTGTTCTTGCTGCCATGCCTCCACTTGACCATCAGGCAGACCCTAACATTTTGGAAACGTCAGCCCCAAATAAATTGTTTCTTCTATAAGTTGCCTTGGTCTTGCTGCTTTATCACAGCAATAGAAAAATAAGATACGCACTATGTGTATCACCTGTGTGCCCATGGGGGTAGGGCTGTCCTCTGAGCGTGGGTAACTTGCCAGAGGCCAGAACACCAACTCTTCATCTCCCAGCACCCATGAACTGCCAATAGCTCCTCAGCTAGGGGTGGGGCCTATTGCATCCCTTCCTGATCCCTGGTAGAGTGTTAGCCAGCTTGATCTCATGCAGGCAGAGTTGTGAGTTCATAGGTACCACAACCCCATCATACCCAGAAGACATTAGTCCTCAGCAGTCCTCCCAGGCCCTGGCTCTTACAATCTGCCCCGTCTTCCATGTTCCTTCTTGATGTTCCTTGAGGGAAGAGAGCGTGATACAGATGTTTCATGTAAGGCTGTGCAGTCCACAATCACCCTCTGTGCTTTGCCTGGTGGTGGCTGTCTGTATTAACCCTCTGTTTGCTGACAAGAAGTTTCTCTAATGAGGGCTGAGAGCCCTGCTAATCACAGGATTTTACATCTGGAATTTCAGGCATTTGAGACACAGAGAGGAAGGAAGACACAGAGTGAAAAGTCAACCTGGTGATAAGTACTATTTTAATTTCGGCATCACCTAAGAGGGGAGGATAAACACACACTAGTTTCTTACCAAACATCCGGTATTCAGAATGCTTTGCATTCTTGCCTGAGCCATTCAAAAACATGCGAAATGTCTGTTGCTGTACATGAAGCTCTCCCCAAACATGGCAGCTTATATGGAACATTTAATGTCTCTGGTAAGTTTGGAGAATCCATGAATCCAGGGGCTGCTTGGTTGGGTGATTCTGGCTGAAGGTTTTGTCATGAGGCTGCTTTCTATAAGGTCACTGTAGGATCACCCAGTTTATATCCTTTCAGGATGGCTCATTCTCACTGGCTAGAGACCTTACCCCTTGCCAGCTGAGTCTCTCCACGGGACTGCTTGAGAACTCTCAGGACACAGCAACTGGCTTCCCCAAAAGAGCCCAGGGTAGACACTGAAGTATCTTTTGTAATTTCGCTTCAGAGGTCACAGTCAACAGTTTCTTCATATGCTGTTGGCCACGTGGACTGTCTGTCTTAGGATCTCTATTGTAGTGATAAAGTAGCAAGACCAAAAGCTACTTGATTTCACCCTCTAACTCTCAGGTCATGCACCCCATCACTGAGGGAAGTCAGGAACCTGGAGGCAGGAGCTGATGCAGAGGCCGTGAGGGGTGCTGCTTACTGGCTTGCTCAGTGTCCTTTCTTATGGAACCCAGGCTCACCATCCCAGGGATGCGACCGCCCACAATCAATCATAATTAAGAAAGTGTTCTGCGGGCTTACCTACAGCCACATCTTGTGGAGGCATTTCCTCAGCTGAGGCTCTCTCCTTTCAGATGACTCTAGCTTGTATCAAGTTGACGTAAAACTACTTAGTTTAGATGCATTCCAGCAAGCAATTTCTCTCCTTGTTAAATTTTCTGGAGATACATGTACTAATGGGAAAGACTAGTGTTAGAAATATTTTTGGCGATTCCCATGTACACCAGCATACCCATAAAAAGCTGAGCATGCTGGCTTACACCTGCCATCCTAGCACTTAGGAAGTAGAGACAAGATTAGGAATTCAAGGCCCTTCAGCTACATGGTGAATATGAGTCGAGCATGGGCTACATGAGAAGCCTAGAGACCTAAGTTCAATCTCCAGACCTCACATAAAGGTGAAGGAGAGAACCAACCCCACAAATTTGTCCTCTGACTTCCTCATGCATGCTATGACACTTGTGTCTCTCCTGCCTCCCCCCACCCATAATATACTTGGGAGCACACACACACACACACACACACACACACACACACACACACACAACACACTAACAATTTCCAAGCAATAACAATGTGATGGTTTGAATAAGAATGGCCCCCATAAGCTCATTATGTTCAATCACCAGAGAGTAATACTACTTGAGAAAGATTAGGAGGTGTGGTTTGTTGGAGTGGGTGTGGCCTTGTTACAGGAAGTGTGTCACTGGTGGTGGGGTTTGAAATTTCAAAATCCCACCAGTCCCATTGTCCCTCTATCTTCCTGCTGCCTGTGGATACAGATATAGAACTCTCAGCTACTTCTCCAGCACTATGTCTGCCTGTGTGTTATCATTTGCCTCACCATAAGAATGGGCTAAACCTCTGAAACTGTAAGCCAGCCCCAATTAGATGCTTTCCTTTATAGGAATTACTATGGAAATCATGCCTCTTTACAGCAATAGAACACTAAGACAAACAGTAACTTCAACAATAAAAATATACAGAAACCCAACATCACCCAGCAATTGAATGCAATATGATAACCGTCTCTGTGTGACAGTTATCATGGCAAAGAAGAAACCAACTACAGCCATGTGCAACAACTTTGGTGTATCTCACAATGTTAAAAAAGAAGCCAGTGAGCCAGGCATGGTAGTGCACACAGGTCATCCTAGCCCTTAGCAAGCACAAGGCCAGCATGGCTTACCAAAGACTTGTCTCAAAATAAAAAGCACCACTCAGACATGGTCACGTATCTCAGTTGTCAGGGGCACAATTAGGCCTTAGGTTTCATTATCATACAAGAAAGCAAACCAGGCCAGTGCATACTATATTAATCCCCAATGATACAAAGCTCAAACAGCAAAAGCCTGTGCCACCATGCTCTTCAAGGTCTTGCTTTATGGAGCCCAAGCTAACCTAAAACTTAAGGTGATCTTCTAGCCACATATATATTTTTAATCTTGCTCACAAAGATCTGCCTCTGCCTTCCATGTAGTACCATGCTTGGTTTGCACTCTGCTTTAAGAAGTTTTTGGAATGTTTATGTGTATTGTATGTATGTGGTTTTACCTTAGTTTTTGAGACAAGATTTCTTCACTGAACCTGAAGCTTGCCTTTTCAGCTAGACTAGTTGGTCAGTGAGCCCTCAGACCCAATGTCTGCATCAGCACACACCCTACCCACTACCTACACACACCATACATTGGAATTACAGGTGCTATGATGGAGATTAAACTCAGGTCCACGTGCTTGGACAGCAAGAACTTTATCCTCTGAGCCATCCTGGCAGTCCTTTAATGGGTTTGTTTTTATGTGTATGCATGTTTTGCTTTTGTGTACATACATGCACCAGTGTCTGCCTGGGGCCTGAGGATGGTGGAAAGGGGCTTCAAATCTCCTGGAAATGGAGTTATGGATGGCTGTGAACCATCATGTGGGTACTAGAAATCAAATCCAAGTAGTCAGCGCTCTTAACTCTGAGCTATCTGTCTAGCACTGAGTTTTTACAGAATATTTTTGGGATGGCTTTTAGCAGTCAGTTTAGGACTCTGTCTTAACACCTCACCTTAGAAAACAAATACCTAACAATGATGATAATGAGAGTTAATTAAGTGCACATTGGTTTCTGCCCTTCTACCAGGATAAGTGATGAGGGTTTGAATTAAGCATAAGAGGCTCAGAGAAGCTCCTGCTTGTCTTCCAGCATTTGGGAGGCCGAGACAGGAGGATTAATGTGAGTTCAAGGCCAGCCTAAGCTACGTTGCAAAACTCTGTCGAACAAGTTTGAAAGCTGGTACCCTAAAGTCAGTGAAATGCCGGGACCGCACAGTCAGGGTGAATGAACCCAGCTACAGAACTTCACATGGCACTGAGAGCCCAGCCCATCGCTCTGGTGGCTCAGCCCCTCCTTCTAGAAATGTTAGTCCTGGAGAAATGTCAGCATGGCTTTGCCTCCTGGATCCCACCCGTTGTGTCGAGCCTTTCTGAAGTCCTTTTGTCCAGCTGACAGAAGCCATAACTGAACTCACTGACAAGAGTTGAACTATGCTTTCTCTTCCCTTCACTGCTCCCCCACCTCAGTCTACAATGAGCCTTCCAAGTTCATTACTGCAGATGGTCCTGGTCGAGACCCAGGGGCTGAGGCAGAAGCTTATTATCCAGCCCCCAGGATAGTGAGCACTGGCCGGCAGCCGCAGTTCTTCTGAAACAGTCACATCCAATTAGAAGAAACATTAAGCGCTTTCCTCTGGAGCCCATTAACAAATTAGTCCTACCACAAACTGAGAGGGACTGGATGGGACCAAATACCTTTTGCCCACTGGATAATCTGATAATTTGGAGAAGAAACAGTGCAGAACATTGGTGTGTGTGTTGGGGAGGGGGCGGGGTCAAAAGTATGAGTGGCAGGTGATGAGGGGAGGGGTCTGATTCTGCGTGTCCATACCACACAGGAAAGAAACATTCCTTATACTGAGTAATTCAGCTATTAAGTTAGGATGATCAGAGTCAGGGAACACGACAGTAATTTCTTTAATTTAATTTAATATTTTGTTTTGTTTTCTGAGAGAGTTTCTCTGTGTGGCCCTAGCTGTACTAGAACTCAGTCTGTAGACCAGACTGGCCTCTGCCTCTCCCTGTGCTGGGATTAAAGTGGTGCAGCCACCACTGTCTGGCCTTGATTTAACTTTTAAAATTTATGTGTGTGGGTATTTTGCCTGGCGCTATGTCTATGTGTCCATGGATGCCAGGAGAAGGAATCAGATGTACTTGGAATTGTAGTTACAAATTGTTGTCCAGTGTCATGTGGGTGCTGAGACTCAAAACTAGGCCTTCTGGAAGAACAACAGGCTGCTCTTAAGTTCTGGGCCATCTCTCCAGCTCCAATTGAGACAAAAAAAAAAAAAAAAAAAAAAAAACCACCAAAAAAAAAAAAAAACCCAAAAAACAAAAAAAACCTTTAAAAACATAAACATATTACAGCCATAGGTGAGAAGCCTCCGGGCATTCTTGTGGCTGTTCTCCCAAACACTACAGTGGAGAGCCCAACCCACATATGGTCAAAGGATTTGCAACTAAAGTGACCAGTCAACTCAGTGGAAAGGAAAACCTTTTAAAAAAAGAATTTTTCTTTTATTATTTTTAATTATTTATGTGTCTGTCTGTGCGTAGTACAGGTGCCCTGAGATATCTGAGTCATTGAATGCTTAGACCTGGAGTTAATTGGGAGTTGAAAGCCACCTGAGATGTTTGGTGGACCGGACCTCAGACCCTCTGCAACAACAATGTCTACCCACAACTGCCGGGCCATTCCTCCAATCACTAGAAGGGGATTTTTTTTTGATTAGCCTAGCCTTTAATGGCTAAGTTATCTTTCCAGCCCAAATGAAAAATGAAAATATTTTAAACAAATGTTGATGACAAACTCCATTACCTTTCTTGTTGGGGACACGTTTTGAGACAAGAGCTCTCTAAGTACCCAGGTCATGCATTTCAGGGTTGAGGTTTGAATTCTCAATCCTCATGTCATGCATTCCCATGTGCTAGAATTCCAGGTATGCACTGTCGTGCTAGCTCTAGCTGCTTTCCTTCCTTCTTTTTTAAAGATATATTTGTTTATATTTAATTTGTATGAGTGATTTTCCTGCATGTCTGTGCACCAGTACTGTGTGCCTGGTGCCTGTGGAGGTCAAAACAGGATACCAGATCCTTTGAAGCTGGAGTTAAATATGGTTGTGATCTGACATGTAGGTGCTAGGAATCAAACCCAGGGTTTCTGGAAGAGTAACTAGTGCTCCTAACCACTGAGCCATCTCTTCAGCCCCACCTATCTTTCTTGTCTGTCTGTCTGTCTGTCTGTCTGTCTGTCTGTCTGTCTATCTTCTTCTTTATTTATTTTTGAGATTAAGTCTCTATGTAGCCCTGGCTCTCCTGAAACGTACTGTGTAGACCAGAATGGTCTCAAATTCACAAGGATCTGCCTTCCTCTGCCTCCCAAGTACTTCTATTAAAGGTATATGACCATGCCTTTATCATGGCCAGTTTAGTTTCTTATAAATTATAAATACCCCTGTCCTATGACATCCAATTCCAATTAAAGCCATATGTCCATAAAACATCTCTCATATAAATTTTATAGTAAGATGCCATGGCCTAAATGTGTTAAAGAGCCTGTGACTGGGGGTGTGGCTCAGCAGGCAGTGCTTGCCTAATAAAGCCCTGGGTTCAGTCTCTAGCACTGAGTGAATGGCCATGTTAGTACACATCTGTAACCTCAGCAAGCCTGCAGTATATGAGACTCTATATAAAAAGAAAACAAACAAACAAAAAAAAACAAGAAAGAAAGAAGGAAAGAAAGAAAGAAGGAAAGAAAGGGAAAGAAAAGAGAGCAACAAGAAAAACAACCACCACCTGAGAAAGAACTAGTCTGCTCTTACTACACAAAGGTACCTATGTGAGGTGATGGGCACACTAATTACTTGGAATGCAGTTATCATTTCACAATGTATACATATATTAAAACATCACCTTGTATACCTTAAGCACGTACAATTTTGACAATTATACCTCAATAAAGCTGAAAAGACTACAAAGAGTTGGTACGATGGGACTTTTCTGGCTTAGGTTTACTCATCTGGTCTCCCACCCTGTCCCTTATTCTTATTGCTCCAAATCTTTATTGCTTTCTTTAAGTGATTATAAAGCATGTGTGGCCAGGCAGTGGTGGCGCATGCCTTTAATCCCAGCACTTGGGAGGCAGAGGCAGGCGGATTTCTGAATTCGAGGCCAGCCTGGTCTACAGAGTGAGTTCCAGGACAGCCAGGGCTACACAGAGAAACCCTGTCTTGAAAAAACAAAACAAAAAAGGCAATGTTGTGCTTGTTGTAAAAACAAGGCAAAGATTGAGCATGGTGACACGTGCCTATAATTCCAACACTTAGGAGCCAGAGGTGGAAGGGTCACAAGTTTGAAGCCTGTATGGGTTATGTAGTGAGACACAGTCTCAATCATTAATTTTGAAGAGTAATAGGAGGCTGGTGGGATGGCTCAGTGGATGAAGCATAGGCAAGACATACCTGAATTTGACCCTCAGAAGGAAGGAGGGGACTGATTCCTCCCTAGTTGTTCTTTGATGCTCACACGTGTGCCATGGCATGTGTGCACCTGTACGCAGTAAGTATACGCACAAATAAGTAAATGTAGGGTTTTTTTTTTTTTTTTTTTGAATCACAAGAAAAACAAGGGGACTGGCAGTGTTTCTCAATGCTGGAGGGCTTGCTTAGTGTGTGTGAAACCCTGGACAGTGTTTCTCAAAGGGGAAGTTTCATACTAAGTGGAAAGGTGATAGGATGCTGGGGAGATAGCTTAGTGATTAAGAGCACTGGCTGCTCTTGCAGGGACTGGGTTCAGTTCCTAACACCCACACAGAGCTTCCCACCCATAGATCTACTTCCAGTGGATTTGACACCTCTTCTGGCCTTTGCAGGCAGCTCATACATGTGGGACACAGACATACATGAAGGCAAAACACCTATACACATAAAGTAAAAATAAATAAATCTTGATTAAAAAAGAAACCACCCAAGCAACATCCTTTCTGCTCTCACTAGATCCCAGGGCTATTGAGTTTTCAGCCCCTCTGGGACCATTCCACCTCGGACCAAATTTTTCTATTTAAGAGCGGGGTGGGGAAAGTTCAGCAAACATAGGTGCTTGCTGTGAACTAAGTGCCTTTATAGCATCTTTCTCACAAAAGCAGAGGTTGCTCAAAGTCAACACTGGTAGTACATGGGAAGTAGAGTCAGGTGCACAAATCTATTTCTGATCCCTCATCATTTAATCCGAAAGTGGCTTGCCTCACCCAAGAGATCCAGACAGTGTCTTGCGGTGACCATGAAGGATGGATTGCTGCCCTGGGATACCTCAAGAGGGAAAGACTGAGTGGTAAGAGGTAGTCAAAGTCTATTTAGCACTCTGTTAATGAAGCTTCCTGCTTCTTTTCTTCTCTCTCTCCCTCCTTCCTTCCTTCCTTCCTTCCTTCCTTCCTCCCCAGTCTCTCTTTCCTTTTTCATCCAAGTGAAACCTGTGGGAAATGCTGGTATCCTTCTAAACTGAAACCTTTCACATTTTTTCCTCTGATTGCAGAGAGGCAAGCGTTGATCCCCCCATTGTCTGCGATTGAACACCACCTCAGACCCATAATTATCTCTTCTCCTGGCAGGCCTTAAGATGAAACAGACAGGAAGACCCGAGCGGATTCTCCTCAGATGCCACCTCTTAGCACCCGGCTTTGCGAGCCTGTTATTTGGAGAGTTGCAGAAGGCACAGCCCCATCCCACCAAGGATCAATGGGAAAATAAGCAGTTGCTGGTGACTAGGTTGTGGTCTCCTGCAGTTGTCAGGCCTCCTTGGTAATGGCTATTTATCTCCCACTTAATTGGCACCTGGGCTCCCCCTCATTCCGTGCAAGCTGGCACTTCCCATCACTGCCACCCTGGGCAAACAGCAGCCTGTAGAAGCGTGACAGGAACTGTCCAACAGCTCCTGCCCAGAGACTGGGGATGTTCATGGTGACCTCCACAGGGCTGAGAGCCTGTGCTGCCACCCATGCGTGATGTCACTCTGGTCACCAAGGCTACAGACAGCTGTACTGGCTTTCGGCCCTCCTTGGCTGAGGATCCTGGCCATTCTTTGGTAGACAACAGGGTGAGGTTTGGAAACATCTAACGTTTCTAGTGGAAGAAAATACCAGTGAACCTCAGAGAGAGGGAATCATTGGCTATCTTGTTATGTGATTTGATAAATGAGTACTCTGTGCATTATGTATCTTGTTCTTTTTCTTTGTCCAGACAAGGTCTTACTGTGGCTGGTCTGGTACCTGATGTATAGTCATATGGCTTTGAGTTTGCCTCTATGCCTGCCTTAAATATATCCTCTTTAAAAGCAGGATAGCAGTGATACAGCTCATCAGGTAAAGGACCTTGCCATCAAGCCTGACCATCTGAATTTAGTTCACAGGACCCACATGGCAGAAAGAGAACCCATTCCTACAGCATCCTAGGACCCTTACATTTATACCATAGCCAGCATGCACACCTCCTCCCTCCAAATAAAATCAATCAATCAATCAATCAATCAATAATAATAATACCCTCCGGACATGTTGTATACTCTACAGTCTGAAACCAGAAGATCTTGGATCAGAGGCCATCCTGAGCTACATAACAAGTTCCAGGACAGCCTTGGGCTAACTAGGGAAAATTTCTCCCCCAAAGCAAAAAAAGAATAAAAGAACGGAAGGAGAGGGAGAAAGAAAGGAAGGAAGGAAGGGAGGGAGGGAAGGAAGGAGGAAGGAGGGAAGATCAAGGAAGGAAAAGAAGAAAGAAAAAGAAAAATACATTAGCACATAAGCAAAAAATCACACACACACACACATACACACACACATGCACACAGACACACACACACACACACAACAAAAATCAAAGCAAAACCAAAAGCACAAGCCAAACTAGGTGTTGTATAATAAAGACAGTTTATCATGGACAATTCTGAAAAATTACTCAACGAAACTTGGAAAATCAAATTCTGGAATTCCTACTTTAAATCAGTTTAAGCAAAAACCTAACTAAATGGAGGCTCCCGAGATGGGTGGACAGATAAAGGCACCTGTCTCCACACCAGAGGACTTGGGTTGAAGGCCACAGAGTGGGATGAGAGAACTGACTCTTACAAGTTGTCCTCTGACCTCTACATGAGTACCAAGGCATGCATGTGCATACAGAAAAAGAAAGAAGGCAGGCAGAGAGAAAGGGAGGGAGGGAGGGAGGGAGGGAGAGAAGGAGGGAAAAAGTTATTTTTTAATTCTAACTAAATATAACCCCCTCAGGTTTTAATGCATCTGCGTTCACACAGAGGACGAATCTCAGAGACCTGTGCAATCTCATAACTTGATGTTATTTGGGAAGTCACTCTCACCTGGTGATGGTTAAGCAAGACATTTTCTTTCCATTCTTTTCCCCACTCTGATGCAGAGGCTAGGCTATCTGGAGTTCAAGACTGAGTCAGACTGTAAGATCCCTCAGTAGGAGGATCTCAATCATGAGTGAGGGATGCCAAGGTCCTATTTGTAAAACTCTTCCATGTTAAAGCTAAAACTATAGAGCTGGGAGCCGGGGAGATGGCTCAGGATGAGAAAATGCTTACCACCAAACTGGAAGACCTGTAGTCCATCTTTCGAATCTATACAGAGTAAGAAAAAAAGAAAAAAAAATGCTCTGAAGTTGTTCTCTGATGTTCACACAGGCATCATGACAGGTGGACCCACCCCACCAATATATGTCTGTCTTACAGACCTCTTATAGAACCTTAAACAAAATAAAGGGTATAAATATTCATGACCTTGGGTTAAATAGTAATTGGATATCAGATGTCTGAGCCATAGAAGAAAAAACTAAATACACTGGGCTGAGTTCACTGTGGCATAAGCTAGCCTGGGCTACATAACAAGACATTCTCACTTGCCTTCCCAGAAGAGGCAATTTAATTTTCAAAGACTTTGTTTGTTTTGAATCAAGGTCCCAGGTAGCCCAGGTTGGCCTAGTTGCTGTATATCAAGGCTGACCATGAACTTCTGACCCTTCTACCTCGTCCTCCCAAGTGCTGGATTACAAGCCTACAAGGCCAGTCAGACTGTGGTTTCTTGTAGGTAACTGACATGGGGGAACAAAACAGAGGCTAAGCTCAGGACCACTGTATAGTAAAAGTGAGTAGTTTTTGTTTATTTGGTGCTTGAGACCATCTCACTATATAGCCCAAATCAGCCTGAAACTCCCTGTCTCCCAAATTCTCTACTTTGGTCTCCAAAGTGAATACTGGGATTATAGGCATGTGCCACTATGCTTGGTTTTATGTGGTGTTAGATATTAAACCAAAGCTTCCTGCATGCCAGCCAACACTCTACCAATTGAACAGTCCCCATCTTCATAAAGGTTTTCTAAAACAGACCTAATATAACCAAGACTAACCTTGAACTCCTGATTCTCCTGCCTTCTATATTCTAGATCACAGGTGTGGACTGCCACACATAGACGGGCATGTATTTTCATATTTGATTACTGTCTCAAGATAAATATGGACATCTTCTCTCAAGAATGCTTTCAATGAAACCTGATTTAAAAATTCATTTTTTGAAAAAACGAGTTTGGACAGGTTGAATGTCTAGCTGTGGTAGATGTATTCTGTTACTGTGATAAGACATTCTGACCAGGTGGGACAGATGGCTCAACAATTAAGATCACGAACAGCTCTTGCAGAGCACCTGGGTTTGGTCTGCAACACCCACCTGAGGCAGCTTACAACCACTCCAGCTCCAACTGATCCTATGCCCTCTTCTGAACTCCTTTACATCTGCATACACACACACACACACACATACATACACACACACACACACACACACACACACACACACACACACACTTAAACTAAACAACCCAAATACTGTGATCAAAACAACTTAGGGGGAGAAAGTTTCATTTTGCAACGCCCAGGCCACACCCATCATCTAGAGAAGTCAGAGCAGAAATCCAAGACAGGAACCTAAAGGCAGGAATGATGGAGGAACACTGCTTGGTGGTTTTCTGACTCACACACAGGTTCATGGTCAGCTAACTAGCATCCTTATATAGCCCATGACTACCTGCCCAGGGGTGATGCCTCCCATGTGGGTTGAGCCTTCCTATCAATCAATAAGCAAGACAATCCCTTACAGACATGCTGTCTTAGGTTTTCCATTGCTTCGATAAAACACCGTGACCAAGCATAACTTGGAAGGAAAAGACTTTTTTAATCTTCAGCTTATGGTCCATTATCTGGGGAAGTAAGGGCAGAAACCCAAGGTGGGAACCTAGAGGCAAGATCTAAAGAAGAAGCAATGAAACATGGCTGCCTACCACGCTGCTCCTCATGGCTTGCTCAGCTTGCTTGTTCCAGCACCCAGGACCACCAGCCAGGGGTGGCACCACCTCAGCCGGCGAGGCACCCTCACATTAGTGATTGCATTAATCAAGAAAATTCACTATAAGCCAGGCAGTGGTGGCGCATGCCTTTAATCCCAGCACTTGGGAGGCAGAGGCAGGCGGATTTCTGAGTTCGAGGACAGCCTGGTCTACAGAGTGAGTTCCAGGACAGCCAGGACTATACAGAGAAACCCTATCTGGAGAGAAAAAAAAAGAAGAAGAAGAAGAAGAAGAAGAAGAAGAAGAAGAAGAAGAAGAAAGAAATACAGATTACTTCAATATGTGTATGGCATATGAGGTGTGAAGTAGGCAGGAATTTTACACACACACACACACACACACACACACACACACACTCATAAGGAAATAAGAGATCATCATTAAGGTCTAGTTTGCACCATTCAGTTTACTATGGTGACCAAACATGGGACATATGCAGCAAAACAGAGTTTAATGAGTCTCAGGCCCTTGCCATAAGGAGCAAGAGCCCAGGGGTAGTCCCGGACAGTGCACCTACTGGTAATGACGACCGTAGTGACCTTCAGTGTGGCCTGACAGCTGTCCTCAACACTACACTCACCTGATCTCTCTTAACTGCATCTAGTTGTTGTTTTAGTCGTTGTTTTACTTTGTGTATATACACATAATGCTTTAGTGTGTGTATGTGTGTATGTGTTACACACACATGCATGTAGTATGAAGGTCAAAGGAAACTTACAGAAGCTGGTTCTCTTAGTCTGTCATGTGAGTCCTGGAGATTTAATGACGGTGCTCAGGCACGGAAGCAGGTACTGATGATCAGCCCTGTTTATTTGTTTAATTTGTTTAGTTCAATGTGTTTGAGACACTTTGGCATTGCCCAGGCTGACCTCGAACTCACTATGAAGCAGGAACTATCCTTGAATTCCTAATCCTCCCGCCTCCATCTCTGGGATCTTAATCTCTGGGATCGCTGGCTGGCATGTGCCACCATGCCAGGATCCTCAACACAATCTTACAAAGCAGGAGACACTGCCACTGCACCTTCCAAGAGAGAAAACAGCTGTCCTGAGAGCGTGTTCTAACTTAAAGACTGAGCATTTCCCTTACCTGCTTTTCAGAATGTGCCAGTTGTCATGTTAGCCATGACAACTCAGCAGCTGAGTGCCAAAAGGAGGCCACAGAAAGCCACCGAGAAGAGGTGGCATTTGAGCTGGGCCCTAGAGGATAAATTGCCAAGTGCATGTGTGCCTGTGCACATAAGTGTGTGTGTGAGTGTGTGTGTGTGCCCAGGGTTGAGGGAAGGGAGGAAAGGGGTTCTCGGAGGAGTGGGAAGCTTCAGTAGAAACATTGGGTGCAAATCCTCACTTAGCTCTTGACTGCAGGGTTCCGGCAGAAAGTGAGCAAAGCTTCAGCACAGGACAATCTCCCTGTGCTTTACTTGTACGACAACCCAAAACCTTAGAGGGAAAAGATGAGAAGGCTGGGCGTGGTGCCACACACTTGCAACTCCAGTACTTCCCATGCTGGAAGATGGGGCTGGAAGCTAGCCTGGACTACATAGCAAGACTCTGTCTAGAAAACAAGCAAGCCCGGCAGTGGTAGCGCACGCCTTTAATCCCAGCACTTGAGAGGCAGAGGCAGGCGGATTTCTGAGTTCGAGGCCAGCCTGGTCTACAGAGTGAGTTCCAGGACAGCCTGGGCTATACAGAGAAACCCTGTCTCAAAAAACCAAAAAAAGATAAAAGAAAACAAGAAAATATGTGTAAACCAATACACCAGAGCCAGAACCATAGCACCCCCGGCACAGGAAAGAACCATCCAGTTCTTTGATTGTTCTTTAACTATTTCTATGTGCATGTCCTGTTAGCCAATCGTAGACAAGCGTCTTGGAAACTGCAAATGGAACTGCCTAGCTTAAGTAGCATACAACACACACGACTGTTTCTGCCCTAAGTGTGAGTTTCTGGCCTATGTGGAGAAGAAAGCATGTTGTTGTATGTTTTATTTGGATTTGGGGTTTTGAAAAAGCAGTTTTTATGTCTTAGCCTCCCATGTGCCAAGTGCTAGGATTACAGGCATGGAATCTCCATGCCTGGAGATTTGAAGGTGTGTGTGTGTGTGTGTGTGTGTGTGTGTGTGTAAAGCTTTGTGTAGTATGGATATTGAGCCCATGGTCTCACACATGCTAGGAAACTGCTCTATCATGGAACTACATCCTGTCCCTCCTCCTTATCCTCTTCCACCTTGAGACAGGCTCTCATGTAGCCCAGGCTGGTCTCTAATTCTCTATGTATCAGAGGATGATCTTGAACTCTGTCCTCTTGGTTCCATCTCCCAAGTGCTGGGATTATAGACAAGCAGCACCACCCCAGACATTTTAGTCTTTTGTGAGAGGGTCCTGATGTGTAGTCTGGGCTGACCTGGAACTTGAATCAATGTCTATCCTCCTGCCACTGCTTCTGCTTCCTGAGGGTTGGATTCCTTGTGAGCCCGATGGTCTGAGTTTAGATTCCTGGAGCCCATGGAAAAGCCAGACACCAGGGTGTGCATCTGTAGCCCTGGAACCCCCAGCCAAAGATGGGAGGTAGTCCCCCTTAAATATTCAAGCCGCCTAGCTTGGAGTGTGCAGTGTAGCAGCAAACAAGAGAGATCCCACCTCAAATAAGGTAGACCTCCAGGTACAACCATGGCTGGTAGCCTATGCCCTCATATACATCAAACACAAAATAATTAAACATGTAAAACTATCTCAGATTTTTTTAGATAGCTTGCTCTTGATTATTTATTTTATTGAATGACACATTTAGTTATCATTATTTGAATAACAAATGAGATCAAGCTCCATACCTAAGAAATGGTAAGACACAGATAGATAGATAGATAGATAGATAGATAGATAGATAGATAGATGATTAAGTCAGTCATAGTAGCAGACACCTGTGCCTTCATGCTTTGTACAACATCCTGGCAATCAAGAGGCAGAATCAGAAGGCTCACAAATGCAAAGCCTGTTAAGATTCTAAAGTGTTTTTATGTTTGTTTGTTTGTTTGTTTGTTTATTGTGTGTGTGTGTGTGTGTGTGTGTGTGTGTGTGTGTGTGTGTGTGCGCGTGCACATGAGCATGCACCATAGTGCAATTGTATGAATCAAAAGACAGCTTGGGGGAGTTAGTTCTGTTTTCTATCATATGGGTTCCAGGGATCAAATTCAGGTTGTCAGACACTGCTATTGAATCAAGGAAACAATCCAGCTGGAAGTGGTGGCAAGTGTCTATAAGCCTATTGGACTTACAGGAAGCCGAGGAAGGAGGACCACAAGTCCAGTACCTGCCTAGGTTATAGAATGAGCTCTCTTCTATTAGAGAGACTGGAGAGGTGGTTCTGCAGTGCTGCTCTTACAGAAGAATGGAGTTCAGTTCACAAACATACACTTTTGTTTAAGGGCTGGAGAGATGGTTCTGTGGTTAGGAGTGCATACTGCTCTTGGCAGAGGACCTGAGTTTGGTTTACAGCACCACATAAAGTAGCTCACAACTGACTGCAAGACATGTTACAAGGGATTGGATGCCTTCTTCTGGCCTCTTTGGGCATTTTCACTCAGGTACACAACTGGCATATATGTGTGTGTGTGTGTGTGTGTGTGTGTGTGTGTGTGTGTAAGTGTGTATGTGTGTATGTGTATATATATATATGTGTGTGTGTGTGTGTATGTATATGTGTGTATATATACATGTATGCATATGTGTGTATGTATATATATGTATATGCATGTATATATATATATATATCCATATATATTAAACAAATTTAGTTTGTTTTTTTAATATATTCTTTTTTTAATGATTTATATATGTGAGTACACTGTTGCTGTCTTCAGACACAACAGAAGGTGGCATTGGATGCCCATTACAGATGGTTGTGAGCCATCACGTGGTTGCTGGGAATTGAACTAAAGACCTCTGGAAGAGCAGTCAGTGCTCCTAACCGCTGAGCCATCTCTCCAGCCCCAGATTTAGTTTATATGTCAGACTTAGTTTATATACATATAAACTAAATCTTTTTTTATAATCTTTTTTTAAAAAATGAAAGGAAGTGATCTAATGAAGGTGATTTCACCTCGCTGCTGTTTTCCCTTAGCTGTGTGTGGGGTGATTGATGAGAGTGAGGTCTCTTTCCTCCCTAGAGCAAAGGGACTCAGGCCAGCAAGGGTTAAAGCAGACTGCCTGTCTCTGCTGGGAAGCTTGGGGCTCCTCCTGAGATGGGCCCAGATGCTGGCATGCTCTGTTGATTACAATCCTCCACACCCAGAAGGCTCTGACTAGGTTTGACATAATCAGCTCACACTCTCTGCCTGCACTCTTTCACAAACAGGCCATTTTCACATCTTTTTCATGGAATCTGACAAGCGGAAAAATAATTAATGTTACCTCAGCCCAACAATGACCCTGGCTGTGATTCAAGAGAAGGCCTGTTGCATAAACTGCTTTTTAATTGAGGGTTGGGGCAGACCCCACATGCTCCTGTATCGGTTCTGCCTCCTTGGCCACAGACGATGAAGACTTTCCTAAGACGAGGACCCATGCTCAATGAGTGCTACCAGGTTCAGGCTCAAAGGGCATCCCTGAAAGAATTCGGTTCATGTACTTGGCAAACCCAAGCCTATTGTGCCTGCCAGGAAACTCCAGAACATACTGTTGGCTGTTCCCATGTATTGATAAAAGGTGAAAATGGCTTCCCCTTTGGAGAAGACACAACATTAGAACCCACAACTCTTTTCTGGGATGCCCCTTTTCTACTGAAAAAGATGTTAAAAGCAAAGGAAAGACATGGCCACTGTGGCTTCAGCTCCTGTTGTCATGCAAGCATTGGACTGAATGGAATCATCTCTCCAGCTCTGTATGACTTGACACGGTCTCTCTACCTAGCCCTGACTGGCCTGGAACTGGCTAGAACTAGCCTGGACCAGGCTAGCCTTAAAGATCTCCCTCACTACCCCTGCCTTTAAGTACTGGGACTAAAGGCAAGCAGCACCACGTCCTGCACCATTTATTTATTTATTTATTTATTTATTTATTTATTTATTTATTTTAGTTTTTCGAGACAGGGTTTCTCTGTGTAGCCATGGCTGTCCTGGAACTCAGCGTGTAGACCAGGCTGGCCTCAAACTCAGAAATCCGCTGCCTCTGCCTCCCAAGTACTGGGATTAAAGGCGTGCGCCACCACTGCCCGGCTCCTGCACCACTTATATTCTCTAGTTTTAGAAGTCTCTTGTTGTGAACCAAGAATGATGCTGCCACTTTTGGAGCATAAGCTAGAGGTTTCTTACATAGTTGGATATAGAGTCCCATTTAACACAGGGATTTCTACCTTTAAGTATGATACGCAAGGACCATCATTTACAACAGCATTTAGAGAGAGAGAGAGACAGAGAGAGAGGGAGAGAGAGAGAGACAGAGAGAGAGAGACAGAGACAGACAGAGACAGAGAGAGACAGAGAGAGACACAGAGACACAGAGACAGAGACAGAGAGAAACAGAGAGAAACAGAGAGACAGACAGATACACAGAGAGACAGACACAGAGAGAGAGAGGAAGAGAGACAGAGAGAGGCAGAAGAGACAGAGAGACAGACAGACAGACACACACACAAAGAGAGACAGAGAGAGACAGAGACAGAAAGACACACAGAGAGACAGAGAAACAGACAGGTGCAGAGAGAGAGACAGAGAGAGAGAAGGAGAGACAGAGAGAGGCAGAGAAACAGACACAGAGAGAGAGACAGAGAGAGACAGAGAGACAGACAGACACACACACAGAGGGAGACAGAGAGACAGACACACACACAGAGAGAGACAAAGAGAAACAGAGACAGAGAGGGAGAGACAGAGAGACAGACAGACACAGAGGAGAGAGAGAAAGAGAGAGACACAGAGACACAGACAGACAGACACACACACAGAGAGAAAGACAGACAAACAGACACACACAGAGAGAAACATAGAGAGAGACTAACAAAGGCTAACATTTATCAACAGACAGACAGGTGGGTAAGCTGAATGTCTTGTGTCTTTATGAGAAACTATTTACTTGTAAAAAGAAATAGAAGCCTGGTGAGATGTAATCTCACTGTTTGGAAGGTAGGGCAGGAAGTTTCAGGGAATCCCCCACAAGACAGAGTTTAAGGCCTGGTCCAGCTAAAGGGATCAGTGGATAAAAGTGCTTGCTTCATGAGTCTGAGTTGATCCGGAGATCTCACAGCAGGTAGAGGAAAGCTGATTCTCTTGCTGGGAGGTGATAGAGGGTTGGAGACTTGTCTGGGCTGCAAAATGAGTTCCAGTCGCGCAGTGCTGGCACTCTCCTGAGCTCAAGGCCAGCCTGGGCTACAGACAAATTCCAAGACAGCCAGGGCTACACACAGAGAAACCTTGTCTCAAAAGAGAGAGAGAGAGAGAGAGAGAGAGAGAGAGAGAGAGAGAGAGAGA
>JANHMN010000008.1:9014530-9050829 GCA_030674055.1 Rhabdomys pumilio | reverse complement strand
AGAGAGAGAGAGAGAGAGAGAGAGAGAGAGAGAGAGAGAGAGAGAGAGAAAGGGAAGAAGGAAGGAAGGA
Organism: Rhabdomys pumilio; assembly: GCA_030674055.1. Taxonomy (NCBI): domain Eukaryota; kingdom Metazoa; phylum Chordata; class Mammalia; order Rodentia; family Muridae; genus Rhabdomys; species Rhabdomys pumilio. The sequence continues at coordinate 9,050,759 of JANHMN010000008.1, read as the reverse complement.
AGAAAACTAAGTTTCAACTTCTAACCTCCACATGTACGAGAGATGGGAACACTTGTACTCATTCACATCATAAGCATGTAATAACATTATTATAATAATAATTTATTATTTAAATTAATTAATTTTGATACCGGGAGTTAGAAAAGACCTTGTCTCTAAAATAAAATAAGGATTAAAGTACTGATGCATGGGGGAGGGGCTGCATGAGGGGGGCTGGGATGAGAGGGGGGATGGGGTTGGGATGTAAAGTGAATAAATAAATAAATGGAAAACAAACACAAATACTGGTACATGATGTATAACATGAAGTCTGAAAAGTACAATGGTAGGCGGTTATATGCTCATAGGACATATATTATTTTATTTATATGAAGTTTCCAGGATAGACAAATACAGACAGAAAATAGTTTGGTGTTTGCTTAGATCTAATAAGAATGGAAGATTCTTTATTCCACTGAGGGCCAGCATTAAGAGCTGAGTGGGAGAGTTGTCTCAGTGGTTGAGAGCAGTTGTGAAGGACCTGGGTTCGATTCCCAGCACCCACACGAAGGCTTATCTCGTCCTCAGGGATCAGAACCTGTGATAACACAGATACACATGAAGGTAAAACTCTCAAACACATTCATAAAAGTCTAAAATATTTTTTTAAAGGGAGAGCTAAGAGGTTTACTTTCAAGTATTAAAACTATTCTAAAATTGTTGTATTGGTTTAAAATGTGATATGGATGTGTACTAAGAATGACTGAATTATACTCTTAAAAGAAAAAGTCATCTGGGACTTTGAGGCCAGCCTGGTCTACAGATTAAGTTCTAGGTCAGCCAAGGCTAACCTCAAATACAAAAAACCTCCGGTGGTATAGCATGCCTATAATCAGGAAGGATGAGGCAGGAGGATTAGGTTTTGAAACAAGGTTGGGCTACACAGACACTGTCCAAAGAAAAAGAGAAATGAGAAGTTGGGGGAGAAAGAGAATAACGGGGGTGAGGGGGGAGAGAATGGATGGATGGACAGATGGATGAAGGGAGGGAAAGAGGGAGAGGAAGGAAGGAGTGAAGGAAGGAAAGTGAAGGCAGAAGGTAGGCAACAATTTCACTCTCCAATGACTGTATACTGCTACTGAGATTTCTAAAACCTCCTTGGGTTATCTGTGACAGGATCGTTTCATCCAAGCATACAGGCAAGAATGAGAGTCCAGCCGGCTGTGGATGGAAGCCAGAGTCACAGGTGGTTGTAAGCTGCGCAGTGTGGGTGCTGGGAACTGAACTTAGGTCTTCTGTAAGAGCAATACTTGCTTCTAACTACTGAATCTCCTCTTCAGCACCATATATAGCATATTAAGTGTAACACTACGTACAAAAACTGAACTATAAACAGGACACTCAAAAATATGAAAAGAATTAGATGTGTTTGCCCATGCCTCTGAATAGCAACTCTCTCAGGAGGCAGAGGCAGGAGGATCACAGCAATAGTTGCAACATAAACTTCAGTGTCAGTTACATAGGAAGTTCCAGGATTACTGTGGATGCATAGTGAGAGTTGGAAAAGAAGGGAGAGTAGTGAGAGTTGAAAAAGAAGGGAGAGAGAGAGAGAGAGAGAGAGAGAGAGACTAACAAAGGCTAACAGTCTAGCAGTCAAGCTAAAGTGCAGTCCTTTCACACAGCTCTACCAGGCCAGACAGCAGGGTCATTCCAAGTTCTTGCCAAGAGCAGATAGCATGTGACAAGCCTTAGATATGCCAGCATGTGACCTTACACAAGATTGGGAGTGTGGAGGAAGCTATCTAGTTCTGTAATGCGCAATTCGGACCTCGAATTGCGCATTACAGAACTAGATAGCTTCAGAAGAGAACCTTGGTTCTCATGGTCTGCTTTGCATCTGAATAGCTAGAAGCGATAAGTAAGCAATCCTAGGTCCAGATGCCTCCCCTAGGCTCCCTAACCAGCCCTTCCCACCACCAGGGCTGTTCCGGCAAGACATTCCTTTCCCCTCCACCCGTAGAGTTGCAGGTGCTACCGCATCCTCCACTGGCTTTTGTACAAGCCCATCTTCCAGTAGAGCTATGGTCTTGTGATTATTCATCAGCATCTTCTCAAGGAGGGCCTCAGACTCCTCAAACTCAACTAGGGATGACCTGGAAAGTTGTGCCTTCATCTACGCTTAGATACAGCCCTGGTTTTATGGACTCTAGAACCAGGCTAGGCTAGCATTCTAGCAACTGAAGAGGCAAGTCTTGTAGGCATAGAGCATTGAGCATGAAGCACTGGTCCAACTGGACGAGTCTCCACCTTGCTAGTACCCTCCTCTATGTCCCCAGAAAGACTTGCTTACTCACTGGAGGAAGTATCCATTTCTTGGTGGAAATTAATCTGTTGACCCTTCTATTGGGCCTATCATTCCCCACTCCAAGGTGAGCAACTATTTGCTTTGTCCTTCCTTCACCTCTATGCACGTGATAGTAAATGATAAATTAACTAGAAAAATAGGCCAGGTGTAGTGGTAAATTCTTTTAATACCAGCACCCAAAAGGCAGGGCAAACGAATCTCTATGAGCAGTGAGTTCCAGGCTACTCAGGGCTGCATAGTAAGACCCTGTCTCAAAAAGAAAGAGGAAGAGAAGCAGGTTATAATAATTCCTATAATATTAATCCTTCTAGACCCTGAAGCTCCTTTCTACATGAAGGAGCCAGGAAAGCTGGCTATGCCATAGTGTCAGACACCAAGGTGGTGGAGGCACAGGCCTTTCTCGCTCATACCACTAACCAAGAGGCTGAACTAATAGCCCTCATTCGTGCCTTCCAGCTGGCACAGGGACAATCCCTCAACATCTACACAGATTCCAAATATGCTTTCCATATCCTCCTGTCCCATGCTGCTATCTGGAAGGAGCATGAGTTACTAACCACAAAAGGAGGATCAGTAACTAATGCAAACCAAATTATGGCCATGCTAAAGGCCTACCATCTCCCCACACCTATTGGGATTGTCCACTGCAGATCAGACTGGATAGAAGATTCTATTGTCTCCAAGGGAAACAACTGAACTGATGAGGCAGCTAAAGCTGCGGCCCTTAGGGGTCTAGACTCATCTCAGCCTCCCCAGGTCATTCTTACTCTGCAACCCTCATCCCCACCCACACCCCTGACAATCATCAAACTCTGTCATATCTTCACCAACTCTTTTATCCTAACAGCCAAGTGTTGTCTTATTTTGTTAAGACACACCTACAGCCTACTCCTGAGGACTTAAGTTTCTTAAAATCTATCACTGCTTCTTGCAGAATCTGTCAGATGTCAGATCCCAACTCCAGGCATCATAGCACCCCCTTTCCTACCCACCAGGCTAGAGGTTCCCTTCCTGGAACTGACTGGCAACTTGACTTTACCCACATGCTCGCTGTCAAACGTGTCAAGTACCTCCTGGTCTTGGTGGACACCTTCTCGGGGTGGGTAGAGGCTTTTCCCACAACTAACAAAAGGGCTCAGACAGTCTCTGATTTCCTCCTCCGAGAGATCATCCCTCGATTTGGTGTCCCAACCTCCCTCCAATCAGACAACGGTCCTGAATTTACTTCCCAGGTTTCTCAAATTCTATCTAAGGCCCTAGACATCCCCTGGCATTTTCCCATTCCCTACCACCCTCAATCTTCAGGTAAGGTAGAAAGAACTAACCGCTCTTTTAAAAACCACCCTTGTTAAGCTGTCACAGGAACTTCATCTTGACTGGGTAAAACTTTTACCTCTGGCTCTTTTCTGGCTACGAGCTCTCCCCAAGCAGCCTGTCTTCATCTCATCCTTTGAACTCATGTATGGACGTCCAGTCCTAACTCGTGGTCTCTCACCTAAATGCTCTCCCCTCCCAGGCCATCTACTCACACCATAACTTTTCCACCTCCGTTCTCTCTTGTGGAACTTTGCTTATCACCATCTACCTCAACCACACAGTCTCCTGTCCACTGCCTGTCAACATTGGAGACCAAGTCCTTCTCTCCCCTCCAGATCATCGGCCTCACCCCTCTCTCCCAAATGGCAGGGTTCTTTTAAGGTAATTCTTGTGACCCCTACAGCTGCTAAACTTGAGGGACTCCCTCATTGGGTCCACTTGTCTCACCTCAAGCCTTTCACTCCTCCATCTAAGATTGACTCTTCATACACATCGACCCTAACAGGACCGTGCTCTATTGAGCTCCAGAGGACCTTGAAATCACCCACCTTGTCCTCAATCCCAGAACATGAGACTCCACTTCAGCAGCCAAGCTCGACCTCACTGGACTAGACAAGGGTTTCTTGCCCCACCCCACCCCCTGCTGCTTGTTTCTATCCAGGTCAGGCCTTACATCTGGAGGTTTGAGGTTCAAGAGACCCCCACAGATAACAGTCTTTCCAAACAGGGTCAGAAAACTGTTCCACAGCCGGATGCCAAGAACCAGTCCAAACTGCTACCATCCCTCTATCTGTTGTCTCATCTAAATATTATACTGTCTATACTCGCTTTCTCTTTGACCAGATAGAAGGTTATTGTAGAAACTGGCGAGACGATTATGGGGGCTGCCCATATTGATCTTGTCAGATATATATGGTAGATCATAGACCAACCACTTCCACCAACACCACAAGACACCCCTTTCTACATACAAGACCCGCAAGGATTCCAGTTGTGGTGCTTCAGAACCGACGGGGGGCCAGATGTCCTGACAGCTAAAGAAAATGGTCTTTGCCAGTTCCTCCAAGAAGAATGCTGTTTTTAAGGAACGTGAGACCTCCAGTTCTGACATTTTTTTTTAATCCCATATAAAAACAGATCCTCTCTTTTGTAACACCCTTTCTATCCATCCTCCTGGTATTATTTCTAACCAAACTATTAATCAGTTCCTGTTACAGGATTACCAGCCACTGTCCACAGAGGAACCTGATACACATATCTACTGAGTGGACCCCAATGGTGAAAGCCAGCTACTCCCCACAATGGACTACGCCCCTACACAGCAGGAAGTAGTTTAAGAGACACTATGCCCCAACTCCCCTTTTACCATCGGCTTCCCCTCCACTTTTCTTCTCTTTATAATAAGAAAAAGGGAGGTATGTTGGTATCAGGCTCCGAACCCAGTGACATCACATCTAGGCGACATCCACATCATTGCCAAAGCAACCGCCATACACTCCCAGAATCCACCTGGCTACCTCACCTTTACCTGGAAGATACTACATCACCACCCATATAAAACAGGTAGGACCCCCTGACCTCACTCTCTTCTTCCATCTTCTTCCTCCCCCCACCTTTGCCCTATCTCCTGAATAAACTTCTCCCCCTTGGAACTGTGTGGTCTAGAGTGGTCTGTTTGCTGCAGTCGGACGTCTGAGCTAACAACTAACACCTGTTCTTCCAAAGGATTCAAGCTTAGGTCTTAGCACTTATATCAGGTGACTCATAACTGTCTGTAATGTCAGTTCTAGAATACACAAACCTACATAGAGACACACACATATACATAATTTAAAAAAAAGACAAGAAAATTTGGAGGATTTTTTTATTTGGCAAAGCCCCTACCTAGCATGTGCAAAACCCTGCATTTAGTAGCCAATGATGCAAGAAGAGAATAAAAGAGAGAGATAGGGAAAGAGAGGGAAGAAAGGAAAGAAGAGAAGGAAAGGGAGGAAAGAAGAAAACTGAAGTGAAGGGATTCATATTCATATATATTCAAAGGCAGGAGAAACAGGATTAGGATCAAAACCACTCTGCTCTCTGGTCTCAGTTTAGAGGGAGTTGGAGGGATGGCCCAGGGCTGAAAGCAATTGCAACACGGCTGACAATCTAGGTTCCATCCCGAGCTCACAGGGAACAAAGAGAAACATATCCTCTGGCCACCATCAGTGTGCCCAATGGAGGGGGCTATTTTTTAGTTGGTTTGCTTGGTTGGTTTATTTTCCAGTTTGCTTAAAGGAAAGCAGCTTTATAGAGCTGGAAAGATGGCTCGGTGGTTAACGGTGGTTATTGTTTTTGCGCAGGAGCCAGGTTCAGTTCCCATCACCCAGAAAGTGGTTCAGAACCATTTGTAACTTCGTCCCAGGGAGTCCATCACCCTCTGTGGCCTGCAAGGACACCAGGCACGTAGGAAGGGGCACACACATATTAAATATATATATATGAAATATATATATATATTTGTAGTGGTAGGGTTTATTTTTTTTGTTGTTGTTGTTGTTTTTCAAGACAGGGTTTCTCTGTCTTGAAAAACAACAACTGTGTAGCCCTGGCTGTCCTGGAACTCACCCTGTAAACCAGGCTGGCCTCAAACTCAGAAATCATCCTGCCTCTGCCTCCCAAGTGCTGGGATTAAAGGCATGCACCACCACCGTGACCAGGCTGTAAATGAATATTTTTAAAATAGATTGTTTAGGAAAAAGGACATGACTGTGCTCACTGGTCCGTCAGGCAGGAGAAATGACCTACACATCATCTTGGTGCCTCCAAGACTCAAATTCCTTCTTAAAAAACTTTTTAAAAAGATATTTATTTCATTTTCTCTGTATATGAGTGTTTTGCCTACATGTTTGTACATGTATCAGAAAGTGACAGATTCCTTCATACAGATGAATGTGAGCTACTGTGTGGGTGCTGGGGACCAATCTTAGGTTCTCTGGAACAGCAATAAGTGTATTCTATACCACTGAGTCATATCTTCTTCAGCCTCTTCCTCTTCCTCTTCCTCCTTTCCTTCCCCTCCTCCTCCTCTTCTTCCTCTTCTTCCTCCTGCTCCTCCTCCTCCTTTTCCTCATTCTCTTCCTTCTCCCTCTCCTTTTTAAAATCACATCTTTACTTTTCTGTGTGAATGGAGTATGGGATGCAGACGCAAGCCACATGTGGAAGTCACGGAACACCTCTCAGGAACTCAGGTCATCAGACACTTTCTTCATTTTCTTCATTTCCTCCAAGACTTAGGACCCAATTTATGTGTTTCCCTCAGACCTAGGAAAACCCAAAAAGCCATCTGTGTTCCCACAAGTGACGAATTATCCCTTCCCTATGTTCAGACATTGCCTGATCCTCCATCACTTCCTCCTGAGCCAAGTCCCCTGACCCAAGTCCCCACGCCAGGGAACTCCAGTAGAGAACCCTAAAGAGAAAATCTGGAAATGTCTCCCTGGGCTGGAAGGAACTTCTTATGTATCACCTGGGGAGTTGAGTGGAGGAGTCTGCAGAAATTTCAACAAGGACTTGAGAGCAAAAAATACCGTTTTAACGGCTGAGGCTTCACCTTTCCTCAAATTGTACAAGAAACTAACTTTCTTTTCTTTCTTTCTCTTTTTCTCTCTTTCTTTCTTTCTTTCTTTCTTTCTTTCTTTCTTTCTTTCTTTCTTTCTTTCTTTTAAAGTAGGTATCTCATGTAACCCCAGGCTGGCCTCAAAATCACTATGTGGCTCGAGTTGGCCTTAAGAGCCTGCTCCTCCTGCCCTTAGCCCCTTAATGTGGATTGGGATTACATGCCTGTACCACCACACACAGATCATATACTACTGGGGAGTGAATCCGGAATTTCAAGCACCCTAGGCAAGCAGTCCACCAACTAAGCCACGTCCCCAGAAACTGACCTGATACAACTTTAAAAATATTTATTTATTATTTTATGTGCATTGGTGTTTTGCCTGCATGTATGCCTGTGTGATGAATTAGACCCCTGGAACTAAAGCTAGTGACACCTGTGAGCTGCTATGTGTGTGCCGGGACTTGAACCTGGGTCCTCTGGAAGAGCCATCTCTCCAGCCCCTATAATTTTAAAAACTTTATTGGAAAGTAATTATAAACTCATAGAAAGTTGCATCTGAATGTGGTGGCACATACCCATAATCCCAGAGCCAGGGAATGCCAAGGAGAAACTTCACTGAAAGTTCAAGGCCAGCCTGGTGCACAGAACAAGTTCCAGTTCAATCAGGGCTACACAGTAAGAGCATGTCATAACTAAAAATAACTAAACACATAAACAAATTCCAAGAATAGTAAGGAGAGGCCCATGTTCCATCGACAACTTCCTCTAGGGTACCATCTTGTATACTTATACATAATGTGCAATTTTTGCTACATTTTTCTTTCTTTGTTTTAGAGGCCATGTGCACATGCCACAGTGCACATATTGAAGTCAGAAGTCCCGGCTGGGATTAAATTCAGTCTTTGGATTTGGCAGCAAGTGCCTGTAACTGCTGAGCCATCTCACCGGCCCCATACGAATTTCTTAGATGAAGTTTTCCTGATGAAGAAACTGAGGCTGCCAGGCAGTGGTGGCGCACGCCTTTAATCCCAGCACTTGGGAGGCAGAGGCAGGTGGATTTCTGAGTTCAAGGCCAGCCTGGTCTACAGAGTGAGTTCCAGGACAGCCAGGGCTACACAGAGAAACCCTGTCTCGAAGAAAAAAAAAAAAAAAGAAACTGAGGCTGATGAGGCAGCTTGCCTAAACAGACAAGCTCTAGAGAGCAAAGGTTGCCCTTCAGTTTGGGAGATAATGGAAAGGAGGAAACAATAATAATAATTTTAACAGCCTTCCACTTTTACTTTAGTATGACTGACAGTAAAAAACAACACATAGTCTAGGTATATAACATGCTTTTGTCATTATCTTCTGACACGATGAGATCATCTATCTGTTCTCTGAGCAAATCTGAAGTATCCAAAGCATTAATGCTGATGGTTGTTATCAGCTGTAAATTATAGCTTCAGTACATATTCCTGTTACAACGAAACCCTGTGCATGCTGTCTGTAGTGAATGTGCAGACGTGGTGCATGTGCACAGGCGTACGTGCATGCCGAAGCAAGAGGAGGATGTCCCGTGGTCTGCTTTCTCAACTCCTACCTTCTTCCCTTGAGACAGTCTCTCATTGAATCTGGACCTAGGCTGGCAGCCAGTAAGCTTCCATCTTTACCCTTAACAGGGCTGGGGTTACATACTCAGGTCCTGATGCATTTTCCCAAACCCAACAACTATTATTTATATCATCTGGCCAACATCTGGCCAACATCTGGCCTTTCTCTCTACTCTCAAAGGAACCTTCTTTGGAGAATGTTCAGGGTAGACTGCTTATTTACCATGCTTGAAGTCCTAGATTCAAGCCTTTGTGCCAAAAAACTATATTAATTAATTAATTAATTAATTAATTAAAGTTAGGAAGCCTCCTTTTTGTAAGAGTGTTTTAGATACAAAATGACTCATCTTGGTCAGGCAACATGGTGTATGCCAGTAATCCCAAAACTCAGGAGGCTAAAGCGAGAGAATCACACTTTTCATTCTTTCTTCCTTTGTTTCTTTGTTTGTTTGTTTATTTATTTATTTATTTATGAAGGGGATTTTCAAGACAGGGTTTGTCTCTGTAGCCCTGGCTGTCCTGGACTGGCTTTGTAGACCAGGCTAGCCTCAAACTCAGAGATCCACCTGCCTCTTCCTTCTGAGTGCTGGCATTAAAGGTATGTGCCACCACATCTGGCAAAAATTGTACATTTTTTTTTTTGACCCTGTCTCAGAAAGCAGATGAAAAAGGCTTGTGAGTGTATCTTGCTTGGAGAGTGTCTGCATTGCATGCTTTGATTCCTTGATCCTGCAAAACTCAAAAACAACCCCCCAGAAGCTTCTCCTTCACCTTTCAAGAAATGGCTACACACAGTTATATGACCCATGAGAGCAGCCTGTGAATGGCGCTGTGGGTTACACTTTGTTCCAGCTTGGCATACGAGGAAAGCAATACTTAAACAATTTGTCTCAGGTCATCCCAGAGACACTTTTTAATGTCCAGAAAAATGTTTACATAACAGAGGCTGAGTCTGTTTTCATTCTATAATTTCAGAACCACAGTGAATAAACAAGGCAGTGAAAATGAGTGCTTTGGGGCCAAGGGAGGGCTCATGAGTTATGAGTACTGCTCTTCCAGGGATCCCGACTCAATGGCACCCACAGGTAACTCGTCCTCACCTCTACTCACAGGGATCCAGTGCTGTCTTCTTCAGGCCTTGGCAGCCATCAGACACACAGGAGGTACACATACGTACATGCAGACAAAGCATCTATCCACATTAAATAAATAGACAAAACAAACACTTCATGGGATGGAACCAGGACATGAGTGGATGCAAGCCCTTACTTACTCTTCCCCTTAAACCCTTGTGAAATGATGGCAGGAGATAACAGATGCCTGGATGCTCACGGCCTGCAAGGCATAGTGAAGGATCCATGGTAAGGGGACCATGTGCTTTTTCAGTTGTCCAAGCACTTTCAGAGACTCCTTAATATTATAAATAATTAAAATAAATAATATTTTATGATTAGCAAGCATAAAAGCGAATTTAATTCCTTTAAAAATATATATCCAAATTGGATTTAGTGTTTGAGTACAGGAAACTTTACCAAGATTATGGAAACAGAAAAGAATTCGAGATTAACATGTAGTGTGTGTTTCAGTACAGGTGGCAGGACAATTAGAAATCTGGTTAAGCTACAGAAAATCTGCACAGATCTGGGAGGGATTTATATCTTGGTGCTCTTTGGTGCAACCCATCATCAGATGCACGGTGCACTGGGACTCTGAGCATCCAGACTCCCCAGGTGCGGGGGAGATGATGTAAAGGGGAAGAATAAAGAGGATATTCTTCTCTGATCCACCTTTTGTGTGGAGCAAACAATTAGGCAGTCCTGGTGCCTGTGAGAGGAACTGGCGGAGTCTCTGGATGCCACCTCACGCCTGTGTTTCTGTGTTTTCCTTTTAAGAGTAATTCAGAACATTCTCGTGGGATTCAAAAGCGGGAAGGGGGGAGGGAGTCAAAGGAAAGACTGCCCTTGGCTGCACCATTCACTTCATGGGCATTACCTCTAAAATAAGATGTAAGTATCGATTTTTATGTATATCTTAATAGCTTATCCTAACTATGAATATCCTAAATAGTTTATTAGGTTTGAATTTATTTTTGAGGGTATCACGAGGTCTCATACACTTCTTGCATCTAATGAAAGACTATTCTGATTTCTTATAACTTTCAACTATTAGACAATGTGAAAGACAGCCCGTGCTTAAAGACCATAAGTAAGATAGGGCATTGGCACTGGTTTTCATTTGCTTGAGTCGAGTTCAGACAAACCTAGACTGTCTCCGTAGAGCTCTTCTGCTGAGATTTCATGTGGCTAAGGAAGAGATTCCCAAAGGCTGTGTGAGGGTCTCTTTCTGGCTTGGGTAGCCCCTGCGCCTCCCACTGGGCTCTGAGGATCAGTGGTTCTCTTTTCTTGTTACTTTAACTGGTTTGATAAGATTCTCCTTCCATCCAGTGTGTCCTAGTCTCCAGCAAGGACAAACCCTATCAGAACCCAGAGTTGCTTAAGAATAAAATGTAGTGATTAACTCCTAGCAGGACAAGAAGGAAAGGAAGGAAGAAGGAGGGGAGGAGGGGAGTAGAAGAGAAAAAGTAGGAGAGAAACATCAGCGAGAGGTAAAGGCAGCAAGATGGCCTATCTACTGGCATTGGTCACCAAGCCTGAGCACTGGAGTTCCTTCCATCTCTGTGGTGCACACGGTGGATGTACGCCATGGTACCTCTGTACACACACACACACACACACACAAGATAAGTAAATAAAATAAGTACCCTCTGTCCTCTTTGTTGGGGTTTTTGTGTGGCTCCAATCAGAAACTGCGTTGGAGTACTTGAGTATGAAAAGTCAGTGAATTTTCATCTCAGTCTTGTAAATACATCTGGAATGTCAGAGTTTCCCTGAAGAACTCAGCAAGTCTTTTAAAATGCAACCCAACTCTGAACGATGCCCTCCTCTCCAGGTACCTCAAAGCAGAAATCTGCCCAATCTTGCTCACTCTGGATACTAGTAAGAGAGAAAGGAGTTAGCCTTGGCTGGGGTGTCCCCTCCAAAGAGACAAATACATATATATCCTGGGAGTGTTTAAAATGTCTACTCTACCTAGTACCCAATCCCAGATGAGGGCAGACAATAAAGCAGAAGGCAGGACCAAGTCAGGGACGTAGCTCAGTTGGTAGTATACCTGCCTGACATGCATAAAGCCCTGGGTTCAATCCTAAGCACCACATAAACTAGCAATGATGTCACATGCTTGTGACTTGAGCATTCAGGAAGTATAGGGAAGAGGATAAGGCATTCAAGGTCATCCTTGGCTACATAATGAGCCTTAGCTACATAAAATCCTATCTCAAAAGGATTAATGATAGGACTCCCCAAATAAGGAGATACAGGTTTACTAGGAATGGCTTCCAGAATAAATCCAAATTCTTGTGCCTTGGGGTAGAGCTCTGATTGCATTCCATCCTTATCTACATGCTAGATCACTGTTGCCTCAGGTCCACTTTTAAAAAAAAAAAATGATGGGGGCAGGAAGAAAGGTCAGGAGGTCCTGCATGCTTTAGGAACAGTTGACACATAAGGATGAAGTGTACAGACATCTGCCCCACACCTGAGCCTTTCTCTTCATGAAATGTTCTGCCAACAGGTACTCAATTTGATTTGGCTGGTAATTGTGTCATTTTAGAAGTAGCAAGCCAGTAAGGGCTAGGAATCTAGCTCTCAGTAGAGTCCTTGCCTGACATATCAAACTGCTGCATTTGATTCCTTTTGCCTCACAGCCTAAAATCCCAGCTATTTGGCAGGCTGAGGCCAAAAGATTTGAAATTGCCTGGACAATTTTGTGAGACTTTGCTTCAAAACTAAAAAAGAATATAGCTGGGCAGAGGTGGCACACACCTTTAATCCCAGCACTCAGGAGACAGAGGCAGGTGGATGTCAAGGCCAGTCTGGTATGCAGATCAAGTTCCAGGCAAACAGGGCTACACAGAGAAACCTTGTCTCAAAAAAACAGAATAGAACAAAGCAATAGTAGAGTTGGACATAATGGTTCTTGCCTATAATCCCAATACTGGGGAAACAGAAAGACTAGGAGTTCAAAGCTAGCCTGGACTACAGAGTGAATTCTGGAGCAGTCTAGGATGTGTGTGTGTGTGTGTGTGTGTGTGTGTGTGTGTGTGTGTGTGTGTGTGTGTGTATTTACCTAGCATGCCTGAGGCTTTGGGCTCCATTTTCTCACCCCACCCTCACCTCCACCCCAAGGAATCACCAAGGAATAAATCTTGGTGGTGCATGCCTGCATCCTTTCACCTGAGAGGTGGAAGTAGGAAGACTAGGAGTTAATTCAAGGTCATCCTTAGCTATGTAACAAGTTGGAGGACTCCTGGGCTGCATGAGATGCTGCTTACATGAATGAACGCATGCACGAATGAATTAACGAATTTGTATGCATGCACACATGCAAGCACAAGGAGAGCTGGGGATATAGCTCATCTGTAGAGTGCTTGCCTCACATGAAAAACAGAGCAAGAGCAAGCCAAATTGTGCAAGGCTTTCTCCCTTGTAAAAGCCGGCAGGCAATCACAGGTGGAAGTTCATTGTTCTGACAGAAACCAATTATCAACGATTGGCAGGGAAGGGAAGAAGCCCATTGGAAAAGAAAGATGTTCTTTCTCCCTTGGGGACCAAAAAAAAGTGAATTCAGAAATCCAGGAATTGTCTTAAAGAGCAGTGAAGATTCGGCACCACAAGGGGGTAAATACACATTCCCTCTTCACTGTGTGCTGAAGATGAAATTGAAGCCTAGAGTTTAGGAAAGCTTTGCACTCACTGAGTGACAACTGCATTACCATCACGAAGCAGAGAAAGAGGCTGGTGGCAGGGGAATATTATAGGTTTGGATTTTTCAGGGAAAAATGTAATTTGGGGTCTGGCTAAGGTTGCTTAGAAGATTATATATTTATCAAAGGACTTCCAGGCCAGGCGTGGTGGTGCATACCTTTAATCCCAGCAGTTGGGAGACAGAGGCAGGTGGATCTCTATAGGCATCATGGTAACTCAGTATTTGAGAGGCTGTATCTGGAGGATCGACATAGACTGGAGGCTTGTCTGAGCACAAAACGAGTTCCAGCTGGGCAGTGTGGGGCACACTTTTAATTTCTGTGAGTTTGAGGCCAGTCTAGTCTGCAGAGTGAGTTCCAGAACAGCCAAAGTTAAGAGGAAGAGGAGGAGGAGGAGGAGGAAGAGGAGGAGGAGGAGGAAGAGGAAGAGGAAGAGGAAGAGGAAGAAGAAGAGGAGTTAGGAGGAAGAGGGGAAGGGGAGGGAGGGACGGAGGGAGGAAGTAGTTCCAAGCCAGCCTGGGCTACAAAATGAGGTGGTTTTTTGTTGGTTTTTGGTTTTTTTTCTTGGATCAGAGGTATGTATCACTACCACCCAGCTCTCAGACAGCCAGCACTACACAGAAAGAATCTACATAGAGAGATCCAGCCTTCAAAAAAGGGGGTGACATGGGAATAGAGTTACCACCTTGTGCAGTTTCTGTAGTTCACACACCCTGGAGCCTGACAAAAATACTCAAGGAGACAAGCTAGCAATCCACATCTCCTGTAACTAAGGAAATAATGCTTGGCGAAGCCACCTGCAGGCCATCAATCATCAGTCCGTCCTGTCCTATCCGTCTGGCCTCTTGGACCCCAGAGACACAGGGAGCTCCTTAAAGCCCAACATTTCCTTGTCTTTCCTATTTCATTTGCCAACTCAAGGAACCTGCTTTCTCACCCTGTATCCAATTTGTTATCGATCTTATCAGTTCTTCCTCTAAAAACAGATTGGGTACCTAGTCACTGCCAGCACCCGAGCCAAACCACCACCTCCTGAGAGCCTGCTGATGTGTTATCCTGGTCTCCCCTTGCTTCTGTGTTTCTACAACACAGATCCCCAAGGCGTGACTGGGGGAGTGGGAGGTGGAGTCGGGTGATTTTGTTATTGGTGGTTGTTTTTTGCTTTTGTTTTGTTTTTGAAACAGGGTCTTGCTATGTAGCTCAGGCTGGCCTGGTACTCACCATTTAGCCGAGGCAGACTTTTAGTTCAGAGCAGTCCTTCCTCTTCAGCCTCTCAGTTAGGGATTATACATGGGCTTACGGAGTCTGACTTAATCTTCCAAAATTCAGTCAGATTCTTTCACTCTCTGTTAGGAAACATTCCTATGGCTGTTCCTCAGCTCATAATAAAAGCCACAGAGTCTCCTGTGGTTCAGGCTGGCCTTGACATGGCTATGTAGTTGAAAATGACCTTGAACCTCTATCCACCTGACTACCTCCCAAGTGCTGGGATTAGAACCAAGGTCCACTACACTATGTTATGTGGTACGGAGGCCAGAAGCTGAACCTCATGCAGCCTCAGTGAGTACCCTGCTAACTGAGTTCATTATATTTTTAACATCTGGAAATATTTCTGCTTTCCCCTTGATATATCTTTTTCTGGGTTAGCCTTCTATTTGTTGTATCATTGGTGGATTCAGGGGCTCACTCATGCTAGGTGGGTGCTCCACTGCTGGGCTACGCCTGTCCTACTTAACAGGTTTGGCTGCCATTTTCTATGGCATGTTTCTCAGCTGACTTCTCTTCTTTCTCTCTCTCTCTTTCTTTCTTTCTTTCCTTCTTTCTTTCTTAAATGCCATATAACCAAAAGCCAATTTGTCTTCCTCGTTCATTTCACTAAGCAGCTACTTTGTGAAGTCCCCAAGGGTCACTACTATTGTTAACATGGACATTTCAGTATTGCTTTCCTATCCTAAACACTGATGCACTTTGATAGTACAGCACACTATCAAAGTGCTGCGTGCCTATGTACTCCAGAGGCTGAGGCAGGAGCATTGCTGCAAATTTGATGCCAGCCTGGGTTAGTTACCTTCACCCCTGAGACGCCCCTGACAGCAGACTACAGTCCAACTTGTACCAGCTTGCTATCTGGCCTGGAGCCCACTTCATCCAACTGCCTGACTTTAAGCTTGCGACAATCCTCCTGCTTCTACCTCCCGAGTGCTGGCATTACATGTGTGTAGCATTGCACCAGGCTGGAAATACTTTTATTTATGATTTTTATGGGTTTGGCTTGTGGGTTCACTGTCTGTTTCTTTTGACACAAAATCTTGCCATATAGCGCTGGCTGCCCTGGTGTTCACTCTAGCCCACACTGACATCAAACCCACCTATCCTCTCCATTCAGTCACTGAGGACTGGGATTACAGGCATGAGCCACCACACCAGAACTGAGACACGAATTTTATTCTTTATATGTCCTTTTGAGGGGCTGTATTAGATTGTAGCTCCACCTTCCAGTTTTCTTCCCTGCCCCCTGTGCTCCTAAGCTGCCCCCCACAGGCAGCTTTCAGGTCTTCATTGAGACTGGGTTGCTCAGGTCCAGGTTCCTGCTCATTCACTCCCCACTATCACCCCTTCCTTCTCTCCCAGAATTCCTCACCTGGCAACTCTCCTCTGAGTAGGGGCCTCTCAGACAGAGTCCTCCTCCCTCTTCCCAAATCAAAGCACTCGACAGCATCCCCTTGGGCTGAAATGTAACACCATCCATACTGGGGCTTTATTTTTGGCTACTGCTCTGGAGGGAGAATACTAGGATGCATTGGTCCATAAGAAAGCTAACGTGAGAGTCTGGGCTGACAGTAGTGACCGGAGCTGGCAGTGGGCATGCTTGACTGCACAGAAGAAGCTGATCCAGCCAGTGGAAGGAACAGTTTTAATGCCTCTGCTGAAGCAGCGTTTCTTCCGCAGGCATGCTGCAGCAGCTCTCTGGGGGTTTTCTTACCTTCCCCAAACTGGTGAGCCTGGGACTTGAAAGTCTCTCCCTGAGACAGTGCTGGGAGGCAGCTGGCAGGCTGGGGATCAAAGGCTGCAGGTGCTTGGTGGAGTATCTCTTCTCTGGGAGAATGAAGGGGCAGTGGGGAGTGGGAGGGGAAGTGAGTGACTGAGGACATGGAGGCCCATGATCCACAATCCAGGCCAAACAGCACAAGTTCCCAAAAGGCTGACCCTCAAAAACTCTTTCAGGAAGGATCCAAAAAGATGACTCAGCTGGTAAAGGCACTGGCTGCCAAGCCTTATTACCTGAGTTCAATCCCCAGGTCTCACAAGCTGGACGAAAGAACCAACTCCTAAAACTTGTCCTTTGACCTCTACATGCTTGCCCCCTCCACTGACACACATAAAAAACAAAAGCTGTGTGTGTGTGTATTTAAATTAAAGAATAGTATTTTGGCAATAAAACAGACTGTAGGTTTTTATCATAAATAAGAATCATAGTTTGAGTGCCAGGCCAGTCAAGGCTACACAATGAGACCTTGTCTCAAAAAATAAAAATTAAAATTCAAGCAATCAAACAGGGTGTTGATACCTTTAGTCTCAGAGCTTGGGAGGTGGTAGCAGTCGGATATCTGCGAGTTCAAGGTCAGCCAGGTCTACAAAGAAAGTTCCAGGGCAGTAAGATCTACACAGAGAAACATTGTCTCGAAAAAGAAAAAAAAAAAAAAAATCAAAACAACAACCAAAAAAAAAAAAAAAAATCAGTCAGTTCTGGGAATCTGGATGCTTCCTCTTCACTTTCCCAGACAGGGAAGAGAAACAATGCATTTTTCTGTTACAATAAATAAATAAATAAATGATTTCACTTAAATACAGACCAATTTTCTTTTCTTTTCTTTCCTTTCCTTTTGTTTTCTTTCTTAGAGAGATGAGATCTCTCCATACACCCTGGCTGTCTTGGACATATGTAGAGCACATGCTGGCCTAGAACTCACAGAAATCCTTCTGTCTTTGCCTCCCAAGTGCTGGCATTACAGGTTGCCTGTCGAGTTTATTCTTAAAATACTAAGAAGCAGACACAAATGGGGCTCTTGAGTACAGCAGGGTCACTCACACTGTGTCCCCTCTGTCCCCTGAGGTCCACTCCCTCCTCCACTCCAGAAATGATTCTATTAACACTTTGAATTTAGTTTACTTTTGAGTCAGGGTCTTAAGTAGGCTGGCCTTGAACTCAGAGATCTGAGTGCCTCTGTCTCCAGAGTACATTCCAGAGACAGAGGCCGGAGAACCAAAAGTTCAAGGTCATCCTCAATTACACAGTGGATAATTGGAAGTCAGAAAAACTTATGTAATTAATATGCTTTGTAATTTGACAGCATGAAGCAGTGGGAGGGGGGCCTTAGCGGGCCGTACTGAGGCACTGGCCCTCCATCCCCTGCCTCAGGTATCAGCTATAAAACAGGTCTAGTATAAAATGGTGTTTATTTGGGACATGGGAAGGAGTCTGGGGAAGGGAGTAGAGGCAGAGAAAGAGAAAAAAAGGGGGGGGGGCAGAAAGACCGAGAAGAGAAAGAAAGAAGGGAAGAGACAGGTCGGGAGCACAGAGAAAGAGAGAGAGAGAGAGAGAGAGAGAGAGAGAGAGAGAGAGAGAATGTAAACAGTCTTTTTATACATGAGAAGGTTTTAAGCAGGAAAATGATGTCAGGTTTGAATTAGGGACTGGTCACACTTCAGTCCCCTGCCATTTTACAGATTATAGCAGGCATCCCACTGAGAATATGTCTGTGACAAGTTTTCTGGGGCCTCCTGACTTCAATATATCCTGTTGGCTTCAGATTCCTGCAATATTCTGTCTGCCACTAAATAAATATTATGGCCTCAAGAAACTTTGAGTTCTCTGTCCTATTCTAGACCTTTCAGAAAGTGCTACACTTGTTTCGGTAGGTTTCTATACGGCCCAGGATATGTTAGCTGGCTCATTCTTGTAGATTCCATCCACAGAGGATTGCCAGAAGTTTGGGGTCAGTTTGGGCTATAGAGTGAGACCCTGTTTCAAAACTAAATTTAAATAAGTGACACGTTGGTTTTCATGTAGTAAGAATGGCCTTGGCACAGCAGTAGATAGACGGAGGGTGGTGAGGGGTTAGGAAGAGGATGGAAGCCCAGTAAGGAGTGGTTCTCAGCTCTAAGAGCTGCAGAAAGACCAAGTGAACTGGGGAAGATAGGCCAGACCACCCCTCTCCGTCCCTTTCTTCTCTTTGTAAACCTTTACTATTTTATACGTATGAACGTTTGCCTGTGTTGTATGTCTGTATACCACAGACGTGCCTGGTGTTCCTGGCTGCGGAAAAGTACATCAGATCCCCTAGAACTGGTGTTACAGATAGTTGTGAGCCTCCCATGGGTGTTCAGAACCCAACCCACTTCTCTCGGAGAGCAGTATACATTCTTAAATCCTGAGCCATCTCTCTAGCTCCATATCCTCACTTTGGATCCTAGTTTGAGCACTTGCCTGAAGCCGCCACTTAGATCAATGATCAGGCCCAGTTATAGAAACTCCCAGGCTGGGCAATAACTCTCTAACTCATTGTTAGGAGGCTGAAAGAGTGGGAAGTCACATATAGGTGTTTTGGACAATGCCTGGCGGCTTACATGAGGGTTAGTAGTGACACCTTTTCCCCTTAATTACTTACTCACTTCACATTCCGATTGCACAGCATCCTTCCTCCCCTCCTTCTAGTCCCAACCTCACACCCTGTGCCTCACCCCTTCTCTTCTGAGAAGAGAATTCTCCCAACTCCCACCTCATGAGTACCAATTGGTCCTGAAACACCAAGTCGAAGCAGTAGGACTGGACGCAACCTCTTCCAATGAGGCAGACAAGGCAGCCCTGCTAGGGGAAAGGCAGGCAACAGTCAGAGACAGGACAGCCCCTGCTCCACTTGTTAGGTGACCCACATGGAGATCATACTGTACTTCTACCATGTGTAGGGCCCTGGGTCCAGCCCACGCATGCTCTTGGTTGATGAGTCTCTGTGGACACTTACCTTTTTTAACATGATAAAGGACTGTTCTTTAGGTGTCCTGGAGAGGAATTCGGTGGGGAACTAGTGTGTTCGGCCTTTTTGTGTTTTGTTCCCAAATCTATTGGGAAATTCCTTTTCTCAGCTGTGCCAGCCACCTAACCCCACCTAACCTCAAGCCCCAGCTGACAGTTTTTCATAACAAAGGCAAAGGCAGGACTCTTGCCTAGAGGCCAGCCACCCTCCTGTACCCGGAGAGCATCAGGGGTTTCTTTCTCATTAATGACCTCTAGGTTTAAGCCCTGAAAACAGTAGGAAAAAGACAAAAGCCACCCAGACCCTAAAGACAGGTGTTTTCAAACCCTCATAAGGCCAAGTGAGCCCTGGGAGTCTCCTCTGAAGTTCAGGCAGCCTTTTGTGTTCTCAGCCTGCCTGGGTTTGCCTTGGGAGGGATTAGGGAGCTCAGTTGGCCAGCAAGGGGGGTTGGGCTGCATTGCTGCTTTCAAGGCCTCCTAGGTTGCCTTTTTCAGGAAGTTCAAGATCTACAGAAGATTTTTAAATGTCAAGATAAACTGCACAGCACTTAGGAAATGGTTGAACAAAATTCAGAGTCAGCCTCTGCTACAAAGTGTGTCTGAAGGCCAGCCTGGGCTTCAAAGACTATTTCCCAAATCTAAGCTATAATACATATGCAGAGATGGAAATGTAAAACCTGCCTATTAGGTCCTCAAATTCTCCTGCCTTGCTGTATTTCAAAGGGCACACCAGGCCTTGGAAAGCTGACACACATTAACCTCAGCCTAGTATCCAGCCCCTACTTCCCAGGAACCCCAGCTCAGTATTATAGGGCATTTTGTTTGTGGCAGCATTGTAAGCAACCCAAAGTATGGTCTAGTCAAATTCCAAATTTTCTGACACGGTTCCCAAGGCATAGGGCATCACAGGTGCTAAGTCTGCAGCAACTGGGGGTAAACTTTGACTTGGACTCATCCAGGCCCAGGTAGCTTTGCCCTGGTGTATTTCACGCTGAGTCCCAGCCACTTTACTGATCCCTCAACAGTTCCTCACAATGTTACTATCCCTGTATCTAATATCAAGCACCCAGATCTAGTATTTTCTAATACCGTTTGATCCAGTTTTTGTTTCACCCAACTCATCCTCACACTTGATTCCCTTAAGAAAGTTTAGGGTAAAATGTTCTTACCCAAGTTAATATGACCTCAGATGTGATGTGACCACATTGCCTAGGGTATTTCAACTGTGTGGGTATGCTTCCGGCATTTAATAGGCATCCTATGATAACACAGGACAGTCTATATAACTTTCTGGATGGGGCCATGTTCAAACTTACAGCTCCAGCCTTGGAATGGGCTGCCTGAGTCTCCTTCCTCCCACCTCCCCAAGACAATGTTCACCCTGAAGAACTCCCTGGGAGGGCAGCCTCAGAGTGTAGCTTTCTTCAGATGATTGGGCACTGAAACTTACCTTAGTTTGTCCTCTACCCAATTAGAACCTTATCCTAGGAAGGCTGGGCAAGCACTCTGCTACTGAGACCCATCCCAGCTCGAATTTAGCTTCCAACAGAACTGGTAAAGGATTAGAAACCAACCCAACACTCCCGTCCCAAACACTCGGTGAAGAGTGGCTTCTATTCTAGTTACTCTTTTATTCTATTCACCCGGGGACGGGTGGAGCAAATCCACCATGCACAGTCCCTATGAGTGGGGGTGGGGCCATGTCATCCATTTCTGTTCTTTCAAAGACACTGAGGTCCGAAAAGCACAGATGCAAAGCTGAGAATCATTCTATGAAGAGTTTATTCTTAGCACGCAAAATACTCTCTTAGGAAAAAAAAATTCTTTTTTTTTTTTTTTTTTTTTTTTTTTTTGAGACAGGGTTTGTCTGTGTAGTCCTGGCTGTCCTGGAACTCACTCTGTAAGACCAGGCTGGCCTCGAACTCAGAAATCCGCCTGCCTCTGCCTCCCAAGTGCTGGGATTAAAGGCGTGCGCCACCACCGCCCGGCTGAAAAAAATTCTTTATAGCTCCAGCAGACATTATAAATTAATTTACAAATATAGAATTGTATTAGAAATATCCATAGAAGTCCTTGATTCTTCACATACAAAAATATTCAGAAAAACTTTTATGCACAAAATAGGAGGCCAGGTAGTTTCTTTGGTTTTCTTTTTGCATAACAGTTAATAAGCAATGGTGATTGCAATTTGTACATCAAAAAGGCATTAACAATTTTCATACATTTCTAAAAAAAATTATTAAACTAATACTAAGAGTTCTAATATACAGGAGACTTGAAACCCTGTCTTAAAACAAAACCACAAGGACACTCCCCACCCCCACCCCAATGTGGTTCTTGTCTCATGGCAGTATCTCAAGAACACAGTAGCATGGGAGCTTATAGAATATCTTCATTTTAGTGGAGGGCTGTTCCTATAAATCCAACCTTTCCGCTCGTTAGAAATCTTTGAATGAGTTCAAATGATGCTGACCAGGTGTTTCCTGTATGATGTGCTAGACTCTTCCCATTACAAAATGGTTCAAATGAAGTTACTTCAAAGTAGAAGGGAGTGGCAGTGCTGAAAACTTTGACCATATGTATAATTCCTCATTAAAAATTGTAAGATTGCTTGGTCCAGGTGTGGTAGTCAATCAGGAAGCACAACTGTGTTTCAAGGCCAGTGTGATCTCCACAGTCAGTTCTAGGACAGCCAGGGCTATGTAGAGACCTTGTCTCAAAAAATGAAAAACAAAAAACCTGTAAGATTTCACTTTCAGTGAAACACCTAGGATATAAACTAAATCACGTAGGAAACCATGTTTATCACTAGAACTATGGCTTCCAGGCCTTATCCCACGTTGACTTTGTCTATCAAGAAGCTGGCATGTTTAAGAACCCACTATTTCCCATGTGTGACCTTGGTATGTTGCCTACCATTTCAGGATAGTCATTCCTGTCTCTCACAGGGTTTGGTATTACCAACGGTTTCAGAAACCCACTAAGTATCTTGGAAAGGGGACTTACTGTGCAGAATTAGATGGATTGAGGCGATCCACTTTGAGTGGGTTCAGATCTGATCGGTTCAGTAAGCTTCTGCACTGACTTCTGTCAACTCCTGAATAATCCTACAGTCTATTGACTATGCTCACAGAAACCAAGTAGTTCTTACACTCCAGCAAGCTTTTCCAGATTTCTCTGGTTGTGTCTCTCTGGAGAAAAAAAAAAAGGCACCTTACTCAGTGCTGGGATGGTAGGTAGAACTCTGTGAGGACTGTCTTTACTATTCACTTGTAAATCAGAGCAGCAAGCTCAAGTGTGTGTACTGCAAATCAAAGTTTTCCCACCTATAACTCCTGTGACATTTTCCCTCATCAACGGGCTGCAGGATCATTCAGGGGTTGTCACAGACATGCCTTATGTCAAAAGTTGTTCTCTATATATCTGGAAATGTCTCAACCCAATGAATTCTCTGCACAGTAAGTCCCCTTCCCAAGATGCTAAGCAGATTTCTGAAAACGGTTGATAGTTATTGACTCTGTGTGGGAGACAGGTACATCTTTTTTTTTGTTTTTGTTTTTTTGTTTTTTGTTTTTTTTTTTGTTTTTTTTGGGGGGGTTTTTTTGGTTTTTTGAGACAGGGTTTCTCGGTGTAGCCCTGGCTGCCCTGGAACTCACTCTGTAGACCAGGCTGGCCTCAAACTCAGAAATCCACCTGCCTCTGCCTCCCAAGTGCTGGGATTAAAGGCGTGCGCCACCACCGCCCGGCTTGAGACAGGTACATCTTATGTGTACATCTCATCAAGTCTGAGGAGCACTGTCTACACATCAGAGCCATCCCGGGGATAGATGAGGCTGTTGACCATGCTGAAGTTGTAGAAGGGGCTGCTGAAGGGGCTGCTCTGGTCCCCACTGCTGCCACCAGAGAAAGGGCTGTAGTAGGAAGACAGCTGGTTGCTTCCACCCACTGTGCTCAGCTGCATGGAGTCTGGAGGGCTGTCTGGAACAGAGGAGTTGGGGAATGTGCTGGAGGGCAGCTGGGTCCCTCCTAGGTGGCGGCGGCTGCCTGGGAGGGCTTTTTGGGTGCTCACGCTGCTGGAGTTGACACTTAAGGTGTTGAAGGTGCTGAGGAAAGTGTTGAGGCATGGGGTGGAGGTGAGGGCAGATGCTCCAGGAGAGGAGGCAGTGCTCCTGGTGCCCTCCGGAGGCTCTGGTGACTGTGACGGCCTCAGCATAGAGGAGGGGCTGTCTCCTTCTAGCTTCCCACTCACTCTTAGTCTTGAGGACTGTCCTTCTGATTTGGATGTCCCTGAAGGCACTGTAAGGTTGCTGGTGGCCTCGGCGCGGCGCCTTCGCTTCCGACGGAAGTTCCCGTTGTCGAACATTTTCTCACAGTTTGGATCCAGAGTCCAGTAATTACCTTTCCCTGAAGGGAATGAAAAAGTCAGTGAGGGCTGGTCATTCCTTTTATCTGTTTGTCCGTTTGTTCATACATTCACTCACTTATTCATTTGAGGCACGGTTTCTCTGTGTGGCCCTGGTTGTCCCAGAACTTGCTTTGCAGACCAGGTTAGCTTGAACTCAGAGATCCATCTGCCCCTCTCACATGCTAGGATTAAATGTGCTACCACGCCTGGGCTTGAGGGTTCTAGTCTATTTCTGTATACAGAATGCCCCCCTTATGCTCCAAGACACTTGAGTGCATGTCTGAAATCAAACAGTACAAATCCCTACCCATCCCATGCTTGTTAATACGTAAAAATAGGTAGAATAACAGTTATCGAAAGTCATGTGATTGAGATCTACTTCTGGAATTTAAAGACAGTTTCATACATCCGGCTGGCCTTAGATTGACTCTAGTTTTGCTGCCTCTCCTTCCCTGAGATACACTGCCATGCCCCTTCCTTCTATAGTGCTGAGGCTCACACTAGGTGGGCATCCACCTACTGAACTACAACTCCAGTCTTCTTTTCTTTAAAAAAAAAAAAAAAAAAAAAGCAAGTCCTACAACTGAAAAGAATCACACCATTTTAAAAAGACAATGTCAAAATGAAAATTAAACACACACAAGACTTGTCTTCTGTAGGAAAGAAATGCCCTCCTATAACTGAAGTGGACATAGCTATATCACCTAGGAAGGCTTTCACCCAAATAGCTTTTCCTAACTTGGTCTTGCTGTTTCAAAGATTTACACTATTGCTTTGCAGTGAGTGCTTCTCATGGATAAGCAGATAAGCTCAGGTGTGTGTCAGCTCTGGGGACAGGAGACAGGACCACAGGACCACTGCTGCACCCATCCCCCCCACCCCCCATCTGTCTCACTATGTAGCTCTGCCTATCCCAGAACTCACTATGTAGACTAGGCTGGCCTCAAACTCAAGAGATATGCCTGCCTCTGTAACTTACAGAGTACAGGTGCGTGCACGTGAGCGTACGAGCGCGGCACACCAGCGAGAGAGAATGAGTATCTATAACTATCTTGACAGGTCTATACTGAGCCATCTTGGTATCAGTATCTTTCCTTTCTCCTTTCCCAGTGTAAGGGAGTAAACCCAAGATCTCAATACACCAGGCAAGTGCTGTTTTGAGCTCCACTCCAAACCTCCAAATACTTGGTTCAAGCCATCACTGCCCATTGAGTCCTGATATATCCTGAAATTTCCACATCATTTTTTTTTTTAAGTTTCTCCAGATACAATATTTTGAACTTTTTAAAGTTCAAAGGAATACCCGTGACAGTAGTCCTAATAATCTTGGGAGATTTAGAGTCTAAGTCAGGAAGCTACATCTTCAAAAACTGCACGTCCTGTACAAGTGTCACCATTGGGCAAAAATGGCTATCAATATCAAGATACTTGAGATGTGTCCAAATTAAAACGTGTTGTAAAACATACACAGGATGTGAGAGTTAAGTGAAAGGCTATGAAGCTGACCTTGAACTCTGGATCCTGCAGACTCTACTTCCTAAATGGTAAGGTATGCCTAATCACATTAACTTTTTAAATGTAGTTTGCACTACACAGTATCAGCACTGGAAAACTGCTCCGGAGTGACTTCTACAAGGAGTAATGTAATTCAGTGATGGAGCTAATCCTTTGCATATCTGAGGCCCTGGGTTCCATCCCCCAATACAACAACAAAAGACGCTCTGGGCTCATTCAAGAAGCCTCAAGCAAGAATCTGTTTCTTTGTAAGCTTCACTCAACTTCCGCCTCCATCTGCCAGGTAAAGGGGAAACTCAAAACACAGATGCATGCAGTCTTCTTCAGTCAAGGTATAGGATTTAGACTAGAGGGAAGCCGATTGGGGTGTTCATATCTTACCCGAACCTCAGTTGGCCCACACTTCGTGAGATCCTTAGGAATTGAAAGGAGGAAATGAGGATCAGTGTTATCTTTCATCTTTTATAACACCCCGTTTGAGAGTTCCTTTCCCCTGTTCGATCTATCTTCCACTAACTTGTGCTGTTCCTTGCAGCGCCCTCCTGATAGAGGGTATTAACTTTTTTGGTTTAGCCCGCTAGCTTCTGCCCTGAGTGTGAGGGACCATGTCCTCCCAGTGAAGATCTGATATTTCCCGCATCCCTATCAGACCGGGTTTGGGTGGCTCTATCCCCACATGTTCTCCCCCTCTAGAAATGAGAGGGCCCCACTTAGACTTTCCAACCCCGCCGCGCACAGACCGGATATTGGGCTCCGGCTCTCAACACCTGTAGGCGCGCGGTTTCGCTGCCGGAAAGCACCTGCCCGACCATCCTCACCTGGGTCGTCCTCGTCGCGGGGCACCTTCTTAAAGCAGTCGTTGAGTGATAGGTTGTGGCGGATGGAGTTCTGCCAGCCAGCCTTACTGCGCTGGTAGAAAGGGAAGTTATCGGCGACGAACTGGTAGATATGGCTGAGGGTGAGTTTGCGCTCAGGCGCGCTCTGGATGGCCATAGCGATGAGCGCCGAGTACGAGTAGGGTGGCCGCACCATCTTCATCAGGTCCTCGCGGCTGGCCATCGACAGCCAGCCCAGCTCGCCAGGGGCTGCCGAGCCGGCGGGCGAGGCCGGTGCAGCCGCCGAGGGCTGCGCGAAGCCCCGCTGGGCGCCCGCGAAGGTGCCCGGAGCGGCTGGCGGCTGCAGGAAGGGTCCGGGCGCTGCTCCCGGGGGCGGCGGGGCCCCTAGGTAGCTGGCAGCGGAGGCCGGGCCGCCCATGCCCGGCCCGTTGAGCCACAGGTAGGGGTTGGCGGCTGCAGTGGATGGTGCGGCGTAGTCTGATAGCCCATAGGGTGCCCTGGAGGTCGGGGGCGCACCGGGCGCAGCGGCGGCGGCCGGCTGTGAGTATACGAAGTTGTCGCCGCAATACAGGGCCATGTCGGCGGCCGAGGGCTGGTGCGGAGCGGCAGCGGCTTTGGGAGAGCGGGGCTGGCCTCGGTGCTTCGGAGAGAGCATCCCTTGGCGGACCAACCCTACGGCCCGCTCTGGCCACCGCTGCGACTACCGACTTGGAGCGCTGAGGAGCTCGCCCAGGGCGGGGTACCGTGTCTCTTATACCTGCGGGCCAGCGGAGGCTGGGCGGCCAAGACTCAACAGTCCACGCCCTTGCCACGCCCCACGTGCCGGGGAGCCGCTTGTAGCCTCCTTTGCTCCTTTTGCTCCGCCTGCCCGGTCCCCGCTGCTTTCTGCTAGCTCCGGAGTCAAGGTGAAAAGCGTCCATCCGTCCTTCCTTTATCCGGCCCTCTTGTCCTACGGTTTGGTCATCCATCCTCCCTGCCTCCCCTCCATTCTCTCATCTTAGTCCGCGTATGATGAACCTACTCTAAAAAGCAGAGTATTGAAACAAGAAGACAGACCTCACCAACTGGATGGCTGGTCCCTAAAAAGCTGGTGAATCTGTTTGGGTGGCTTGACTACTTACTTGTCCTAGCCGCCATTGCCCTTTCTAACAAGTCCCAAAGTTTTAAACTTTTTTTTTTTTTTTTTTTTTTTTTTTTTTTTTTTTTTAAACAATCGAATTATTCACATTCAGCACAGCACTCACTTTTGGTCTCCACCTATCGGCTCCATGCCGTCAAAAATAATAGATATGAATGCATGAACCTGACAGGCACCCTTTCTCCCCGACTCTGTGGGCCAAGTGTGAAAAGGTTCTTCTCTCATTTTTACTGTCTCTTTTTGAGGTAATTAATTCATCTTTCTAGCTAAACTGTATGTTAGTTCACATTCAGGAAACACTTCATTTCATTTCACCTGGTTTGTTCTGACTTTTGCTGTGCAGTTTTTCAAAAGGTAAATTTGCAAAGACAGGTGAGTAGCTTTGAAATTAACATTTAAAAGCAGAAAATTTAAACTAATTTAAGTGGTTAAAAACGGGCTTATAGCCGGGGTCTATTTATTCTCGGCTTCTCCAAGTTTTAAAGGGGCTCTCTGCGAATCGGGAGAGCGACCCAACGAACCAAAACGACAGCGAAAAAACTATCTCTTTTACCACCCAAAATATTCCTAAAGGTGTTCTTGATAAAAACAGATCTGAAAGTTCCCGTTTGGTCGGAGAAGTTGTTGGTTGGTTGCTTTTTTTTTTTTTTTTCTATTTTCGGATTACAGCCCGACAGCTTAGAATATTACTAAAGAATCCCCTCACCCGCATTTATTTACATACATGATTGAGTTAGTTTTGTATTTTAAACTTTTTACGTCTTGAAAAACAAAAGAAAACAACAACAACAACAACAAAAAAAACCAAACAAAAACCAGAACGAGTCTATCAACAAGGCGACTCAACAGGTAAGGACACTTACCGCCTAAAGCCGGGAGTTTGATCCCTGTAGTTGAAGGAGAAACCCGAGGCGGGAAAGTTCTGTTGATTTCCATAAGTGCCTCACCATGACACCCGAAAGTGAGTAAATAAATAAAATAATTTTTAAAATTTAAACCAGAATTATTTATTTAGCAAACTTGAAAGCCTAAACATATATATATATATATATATATATATATATATATATATATATATATCACTTCAAAAGTAAGTGGTCATCTCTTCTGGAACCAGAGAGAGACTACTGCAGCTGTAAAACACCTGCTTCTTTGAAGACTTTTGAAAGTGTCTGAAAAAAGAAATTACAACTCCTTAATTTTATTTTAGTTTAAAACACATTTTTCCAAATGACTTTCATTTTAGGTGAGATTTTGCCTGGAATGTTAACAAGGTTGAAAACTATGACCCAGACTGGCAAGCACTTACAGTTTTATAATGCCCTACTGGGTATTTTTTTTTCTTAAGTATAAAGGTGAGAGCTAAAGCTAAGCTGACAGTGTCTAAGTAAAAATTGAGAGCCTAGAGGACAATCTCTTTCTCCCATACAAACTTTAAATAGCTAACGTTTCTGTGACGTAACCTGACGTACAAAGCTGTGGGTAAGTGAGGGTCCCGAACGTTTCAACATTCGATTTTCTTTCATTCTAAATGGATGTAGAGAATGAAGAGGTGGGCTCCAGCTTCCCTTTAGTAACCGTTCTTCACATACAATAACTTCTGTGATCGTTTAACAAATTGCTTAACCATACACAGTTTGTGATTTTTCTCCTGGGTCTAATTTTAAAGCCTCCAAACTATTCTAAAGGAGAGGAGAGGCCACAGTTGCAGAATGTGGTTTATTGTTTTGATTAAAGGTTCTACTTATCGGATCATGTTCTGTGTCCTTTGCAAACTTATTTAAAAGGAGCAGAGCCACCTACCGACCTCTTGCAGCTGTTACAGTGCTTCCCGGGGTAGTCGGAAGTGACATTCTAATATTGATTTTCTTTCCTTCTTTCTTTCTTTCTTTCTTTCTTTCTTTCTTTCTTTCATTTATTTACTTTTGAGAGTTGCATTTCATGTACTCTAGTCTGGCTTTGAACTCCTTGTATATGAGAACTCTTAGCAATAGTTTAACTTTTTTAGTAATGTATGAAACAAATTAATGGCTTCTTGATGTGTAAATTGCAATTACCATTGCTTATTAACTGTTATGCAAAAAGCTAACCAAAGAAACTACCTGGCCTCATACTGATTGTTGCCTAAATATAAGCTGTTAAGTTTTGAAAAAACATTCTCAGGGAAGATAAACCACATACTTCTGCCAGTTGTTAATGCAACTGAGGAACAGCGGATTCTGACTGAATGGTGTTATTTTGAGCAAACATTTTTTTAAGATTTATTTATTCTATGTATATAAAGTACAGTGTAGCTATCTTCAGAGACACCAGAAGAGGGCATCACATCCCATTACAGATGGTTGTGAGCCACCATTTGGTTGCTGGAAATTGAACTCAGGTTCACTGGAAGAGTGCTCAGTGCTCTTAACCACTGAGCCATCTCACCAGCCCTGAGCAAACATTCTTATGAAATGTAGTCATTATTTCCGTTAATGTGCAGAATCAGAGAAACGGGGTGCATAGGTTTGCCGGCGTTGTCTCCTATTTCTAGAGGAGGGAAAGGGTCATATGAATTGAAAATGGCCTTGGTTGCTCTTCACTAAAAATGCCAACCACTGTGGACCAGTGTTGCATTTGGTTGTTTCCAAAAATGAAAATCATGGGCAGTGAGGTAGCTTAGTGAGTAAAGGTGTGTGCCACCAGGCTTACAATCTATGGACAGTCCTTGGGACCCATACAGTGGAAAGAGAGAACTGATTCAAGTTGTAAACAGAGAGAGAAGGAGAGGGAGAGGGAGGGGGAGAGGGACAGGAACAGGGACAGGGAGAGGGAGGAGGAGAGGGAGAGGGAGGAGAAGGAGAGGGAGAGGGGGATGGAGAGGGAGAGGGGGATGGAGAGGGAGAGAGAGAGGGAAGAGGAGACAGAGGGAGAGGGAGGAGGAGAGGAAGGAAGAGGAGAGAACAGATAAATAAGTAATAAACAAATGTAATTTAACAAAACAAAACAAAACAAAAAAAGCCAACAACCAAGAACCAAGCATTGTCCCCATGTTTCCTACCTTGCTTTCTGTCTGGCACTCTGTAGTCAGCACACCCATCATCCTTCATCAAGTAAATCAAAAAAGCTCATTGAAGTTGAATGTGGGAAGCGGCTCCACTCTCCGTTACAAGATGGCGCTTGACATAGGCATTGCTTGAGACCATATATGGCAAGCCCACCCTGAGAGGTGTGGTTACCCACCTTACCTTATCGCCTTACCTTGCATCATTGAGTGTAACCAATTAGTAGTGACATTGTGGCAGCTGCTGATAGGTTTAAGGCAATGCTTATAAGGGGCTGCAAGAGCGAAGGGGAGAAAGGAAGAAGATTGCTGTACAGGCACAGCTGAATAAACCGTTTGAAGAAGAACAAGGTTAGCGGGGTGGTGGCGGCGCACGCCTTTAATCCCAGCACTTGGGAGGCAGAGGCAGGTGGATTTCTGAGTTCGAGTCCAGCCTGGTCTACAGAGTGAGTTCCAGGACAGCCAGGGCTACACAGAGAAACCCTGTCTCAAAAAATAAAAAATAAAAAAAAAAGTCAATCTGGCACGTGATCTCTGTAAAGATAGAAGTTTCTGCTAAAAAGGCTTAATTCTTGTGCCGTCTCACAGAGCTGTGGGGCTGGGAATATAGCTCATTAGCAAGCAAAGTTTTTATACACATAAAATAAATTATTAAAGAGATAGGAAAGAAGGAAGGAGAGAGAAGAAAGAAAGAAAGAAAGAAAGAACGAACGAACAGGTCTGGAATGCTAGCATGAAATAGCTATTTCCCCACATTTCACAAAATTGGGAAAGAGGAATTCAATGACTTATCTTTAACATACCTGACAAAATTCGGCAGCCTTCTAGACTCTTTTGAGACTGCCTGATTTCTGTAGTCAAGAAGTCCTTGGGTATACAACAGTGAATACTTGTGCACAGATGAATGAAGGGCTTCCATTCTCCTATTAAACCAGCTAGGGCCATACACGATGTGCTTTCCCAGCTGCCTTACGCTCCACTTTGGTTTGTCATAAATAAATCAAAGTGTTCAGAAACCACTTAGCAGCTTTGGATGTAATCGTAGACTTCATTCAGCCTTGTCGCTCACATATATTCAAATTAGCTGATTTTAAACCAGCAATGATTTCATTAGCTTCCTGGTCTCTGTTATATATATATATATATATATATATATGGTTTATTTAGGGATGCTGTTTGTCTGTTTGAGACAAGATCTCATTTTGTAGTTCTGACTAGTTGCATGCCTTTAGTCCCAGCACTCGGGAGGAAGAGGCAGGCAGTTCTAGACCCAGCCTGTTTTATAAAGTGAGTTCCAGGACAGGACAGATAGGGCTATACAGAGAAACTCTGTCTTAAAGAAATAATAATAAATAAAAAATAATAGCAATTTTGTACAATATATTCTGATCATTGTTCCTCTCCCCCAACTCCCACAAAATCCTCCTCACCTCCCTACCCACCCAGCTCCACACATTCACATCTAGTCTTAACTGATTTCCAATTGAACCCAGGTTTGTTCTTTCAGCTCTCATGGCCATATTCTCCCAGGCCTTTGCTTTGCTTCTGTGAGACCAGAGATGCCTTTCAGTTACTAGGCACCCCATACATGTTTTCTCATAAGTGATAGTCACAGTGATGAGAACGAGGAACCTGGTGACAGATGGAGCTTTATGGTTCTTCCTAACTCTACACTTGATTTGGTTGACTCCTCCTAGTCAGGGCTGATTAATTTGCCAATCAGTGCTTTCAGTTCCCTTTGTGGAATCAGGAAGTGAGTTAAAATACCGATGCCCTGGACCCACCAAGGAAATCTGTTTTTAGGCTCTTTCCTTTCAAGAACTACCGATTTAAGTTAGTGCTAAGAACTGAGTAAGTGCAGGTTTACTACTGAGCTAAGTCCCAGCCTGGCCTAGTGATTCAGACACGGTTGGGTTTGGGAGCATGATCCCCTATTTAAAACTTTATAAGTAAAGGAGGCTGTTACTGTACACACAAAGATGACTAAGAAACTGTTTGCAAGTTGGGGATGTGTGAGAAAGGTATCAGAATCAATCAAAATATTGTTTTCAAAGTAACTTGGGTAAAAAGCCGCAATCGGTAGATATGTGCCTGTGTATATCCACAGATGGACATGAGATGCAAGAGCCAGGCTATAGGACAGGTGTGCAAATACAGATAGAGCCCTTTGTACAAATGTATTCATCTATATTTTAGAAGGAGGAGGAGAAACAAGGATGGAGGGAGAAGGGGAAGGGTCTAGGGAGGGAGGGAGAAAGGGAGAGAAAGATGAGGGATGGGAGCTGATAGGACAGGAGGGACAAAGGAGATTTGATTTGGTATGGAAAAGATTTTTTTTTTTTGATGCAGAGCGTCTCTCCATAACCCTGGCTATCCTAGAACACACTATGTAGACCAGGCTGGCCTCAAACTCACCTTCTTTTGCCTCTTCAGTGCTGGAATCAAAGGCATGCAACATTACACCTAACTAGAAAGGAACTCTTAATTCAACTAGAAACTACGAGGATGAAAATGGCTTGAACTCATCCTGGGATGCTAAGTAAACCTGTGTGTCTAAAGCAGAAGGAGCCTGGACCAGATATCTCAGACCTTTGGCTTCTGTTCTCTGAAAGAGCTCAAACAAGTACCAAGAACAGCAGTACTATCAACTAACAGGATAGATGAGCAAGTAGAGGGTTGGAAATGCTAATACAGAATCAAAGGAAAATGCAGAAATTAGAAACATTGTAACAGGAGCTGGAGCGATGGCTCAGCAGATACCTGGATGAAGGGCTCTTACAGAGCACTGGACTCTGCTTCCCAACACTCACATCAGGCAGATCACAACTGTCTGTAAATCTAGCTCCAGGGCACAGAGTCCTCTGGCCTCTGCAGCACTGGTACCTATGTGCACTTACAGATACATACGCATACACATAATTAAAAATAATTAAAAATTAATGTAGATAACAACACCTAAGGTGATTAAAGGCTGTGATAAGGCTGGGGAAGTACTAAGCATTTCGAAAGCCATAGTTTTTTTCTTTATTTCTCTTGTATAAATGTTCTGTTTGCATGTATGTCTGTTTGATGTGTGTGCCTGGTCCCTGCAGAGGTCAGAAGAGAGCATCAGACCCCTGAAACAGGAATTATAGGCAGCCGTGAGCCACTGTATGGGTGTTGGAAATCAAAACTAGGTCTTCTGCAAGAGCAGCCAGTGCTCTTAACCTGTGGACCATCCCTTCAGCCTCTGCAATAATGTTTTTTAATCATTACCTGACTTTAATTTTTAAATTGATGGACCTGAAAATTAAATGTACTTTGGTGTTGTTTACTTCCCCCATTAATTAATTTATTCATTTTCTATCTTGATTGCTGTCCCCCCCGTTTCCCTTCACACAGTCTATTCCCTCATCCCCCCACCCTGGCACATTGTTTACTTTTTGAGACAGTGTCTTGCTTTGTAGCCCAGCCTGGCTTATGTAATAGAGACCCTCGTCAAACATATAGCAGTCCTCCTGCCTCAGCTTCCTGAATGGGTACATGTTTATGTCTCTACCCCTGGCTTTGAATAGTCCTGTTTTGACCACCCATAAGGCACAGATCAGAAATAGAGAAGTATGAAGAGAAAGAAAATTCCCGGCTAGGAAAAATAGTGAGGGGTCCACAAGATGGCTCAGCAGGAAAAGCTGCCTGCGGCAAGCAAAGCTTGATAAGTGCGAGTTCGATTCCAGGACCCACCTGGTTGAAGGAAAAGAATGGGCTCCTGTCTTAAGTCTCCACTCATCCATCTTAGCATGTAAGCACTCACATACATGCATGCAGAATAAATAAAATTGTTATTTGAACTAATCATGATACATACTAATGGTTATAAATGAAACATTAAATTCTTCAAGAAATATGAATTGTTTTACAGCCAGGGCTACACAGAGAAATCCTGTCTTGAAAAACCAAAAAAAAAAAAAAAAAAAGAAAAAAAAAGAAAAAAAAATATATATGAATTGTTTTAATTTTGGCAAAAAAATATTGGAGTTCTTTTTAGAGATTCTTTTAGATTTACTTATTTTATTTTATGTATGTGAATATTTTGCCTGTATGTCTGTGTATTGTGGACATGCCTGGTGCTGGAGGTCAGAAAAGGGTGGAGTTACAGATGACCGTGAACCAACATGTGGGTGCTGGGAACTGAACTCTGGTCCTCTACAACAGCAGTAATGCTCTTAAAAGCTCAGCTATCTCTCTTGCCTCTTATTTATTTGGTGGGTATAAGTGTTGTGACTACACTTAGGGAGATGCACCCCATGCAAGTAGTGGGGGAGTAGACCAAAGATCGGCCACAGAGCTGTAGGAATAAGACTTAGGGAGGGGTTGGGAGCAAGTTGTGGATTCTGGGAATAGAACCTAGGACATGTCTACAAAAGCAGCAAGTGCTCATAACTACTGAGGTATTGCTTCAGCTTTAATCTTTTTGAGGGATCTAGCTACTGATTTCTGTAGTGGATGGATATAGCAGGAACCTAGATTTTAATAAGAGAGTGTGTGTGTGTGTGTGTGTGTGTGTGTCTGTGTCTATCTGATCAAAATAGAAAGAAATATGAGTGAGCAAAGAACAAGAGAAGGTAATGAAATAGAGACATTTTGAAAATAGAAGGAAGGGTGAACTATTGGAAGTAGAAAGGGGACAGGCAAGAAGGAAGGCAGGACATGCAAGTGTGTTTGGGGTAAGGAAAGAACATGTTTGTGTGTGTGTGTGTGTGTGTGAGAGAGAGAGAGAGAGAGAGAGAGAGAGAGAGAGAGAGAGAGAGAGAATGAAATTCATTGCCTTCTATCTAACCAAAATAGTAATTAAAAACAAGGACCTCAGTTTCAGAAGGTGAAAAAAAGAAAGAAAAGTGAGTATTTTTGATCCTAATTTGACCCTAGTGCTTACAAAAGTAACAAAGCGAAGATAACTTTGCTTACAAGCACACCTGCTTGGTTTGACATTAGTCTGTTTATATTGTTGAAATTCTTTACAGAGAGAATTTACAGAAAGTGACCAGAAAATAAGATACGAGATGTTACTTGTATCAGTGGTCTTTTGTGCTGTTTGAATACTAAGTTTCAGGCAGAACATATTAATGGTCGCTGGTTCAAAACCAGCAAAATATTGCCTGCCAATCATGTGGCTAGGGTATAGCTCAGTGGCAGACCCGTGGCTGGCAATTTGATTCCCACCAGTACAACGAACAAACCAAAAAATTAAAATGTATCACAGTACCTTCGCATTTCAAATCTTGTCTGACAAAAATGTTAGGTTTTGTTCACCTGTTTAATTGATTGACTGAGATGGGATTTTATTATATAGCTAACCTTGAACAATCCTCCTGCCTCAATCCCCAAAGTGCTCGGATTACAGGTATGAGACACCAAACTTTGCTCAAAAGTATGTAAAAGCTGAAAAGAAGAATATTTTCAAGATTAAAGATTACGGGGGCCCGGGTGGTGGTGGCGCACGCCTTTTAATCCCAGCACTTGGGAGGCAGAGGCAGGCCTGGTCTACCGAGTGAGTTCCAGGACAGCCAGGACTACACAGAGAAACTCTGTCTCGAAAAACCTAA
>JANHMN010000008.1:9000950-9014430 GCA_030674055.1 Rhabdomys pumilio | reverse complement strand
AAAAAAAAAAAAAAAAAAAAAAAAAAAAGAAAGACCAAGGGGGCTGAGGCTGGCAGCTACGGCCTTGAGTGATGTGCCTGTAAAACTGTCTCTACTATTTCTTAAATAGAATTTTCACACACATAACTCTAACCAGGGACTTGATTTGACCTTGCCTGTAAGACTTGAAGGAAGAATGGAGACAAAGTTTTAGCTTTTGTAAAGGCAGGAGGGACCAAACATGAACCCCACACCTTTGTCAGATGCATTTTCTCTACTCTTCCCAAATGGGAAAGGATTAAGAAGAAGGGAGTTAGAGCGACAATTTTTAAAATAATTCTTCCTAAGCCAGAAGACAAACTTTTTTCAGAGAATTGTGGGGCCTTGAAGTGGTGGCACACACCCTTAATCCTAGCACTTCGGACGCAGAGGCAGGCAAATCTCTGTGAGTTCAAGGCCAGCCTGGTCTATAGATCAAGTTACAGAACTACACAGAAAAACCCTGTGTGTGTGGGCAGGAGGGGTTGGGGGATGGGGGAGGAGACACACAAACCAAACAGAGTTGTGGGAAGAGATGCTGCTCCAAGCTTTGGGGACTTTTTTCAAAGCACCCGGCATGTGTGGGCCTGATTTATGTATTTACTTACTTAGTATATGTGTGTGTGTGTGTGCAGGGTCAGAGGACAACTTACAGGAGTTCATCTTGTCCTTCTATCACATGGATGAAGCTCACATTGGTAGTCTTAATTTTTACGGCTAAACCATCTCATTAGGCTCCTTTCCCTGTTTTTAAATGTGGGTACTGGGAATCCAAGCTCTAGTCTCCATGCTTGTGCAGTAAGTGCTCTTACCCAGAGAGCCATATTCATAGCCCAGATGTAGTTGTTATATAATCTATGTTATTGTTTTGAGATTAATGATAGTGAAGATAATAAGGAATAGGTTTATACCTGTTCAGAACAAAGGTAAACATGATAGATATATGGTTGTTATAGATTAGTGATTGACAGTTGGGGATGGGGGATGGGCAACGAGTGTTAATGAGCACTGTGGAATTTCTTTTGGGATTATGAAAATGGTCTCACATGGATTGTATGGTCCATTCACTGTCCCTAAATGTCACTCCTACTCATTTGACTGTCATGATTTGTTGTTTAAGATAGTAACTTCTTTTCCAGTTAAAAGAATAAATAAAACCATCTTTTGGTACAGATGTCCATGACTACATAACTTATCAGTTATCAGGTAAGACTTTTCTAAGAATCACTGCCCGACCACCCCACCAAGCTAGCCAATTAGGGACACTAGTACCTCCTCACCTGTCCTTCAAAGGGGAGTGAGAAGGGGTAGAAACCGCACACCTCTCTTAGGGGAAGGTAATGAAGAGGGGGAGATTTGGTGTGCCTCTGAACAATTATGCACATTTATAAAAAGCTGGGCTTTCATGAGGCTTTCTGTCCATCATCACCTGGGCTGGGTGATGGAGCACTCACCTGAGCCATCCCTCTTCCACAAGACGCTTCACCATCCCAAACTCTGAGAAGCATAAATAAAGACCACTGGGAATGGCTTTGCTGTCTGACCTTTAACCTGGGATGAAAATAAAGCCTGGAGAATGTTATCCTGACTCAGGCTCTGGAAGCATGGCTCCTCTGCTCACCTGTTGACAAGCGCCTGCCAGACCTCGGAGTTACCTTTGATTTAGCAGTAATGGCATCCCTACACATAGCAGAGGTCCTTAAGTCAATTTTATGGTAACCTGAGAGCCATTTCCTGCTTTGAAATGATGTCACTGTCTGTTAACACATACTAGAGTGATTCTCGGGGCCACAGAGCGGTAGATCACAATCCCTCAGAGGTGGCTAAAAACAAACGCTATGTGAGCTTTCAAACTGAAAAAGGAAGTTTGAGTCCAGTTCATCTCTGTAAACCCCTAAAAGGTATCCCAACAGATGTTTTCAAAGAATCAAAAGAGGATTTTATGAATCAGAAGTCTGCACGTGAGAGGTCTGAGTGTTTTTGTTTTTTGCGTTTTAATTGGGATAGATGCAGTTTTAGAACTGGGGTGGAGAATCAGACATTAAGCCATCCACACCTGTAACTGAAGTTTATTTTACATTTGGTCTTTGTTTTGTTTTGTTTTCCACTGGAAATATTTTTCTCAGTTTAGTGCCTTCTCCCTTGAAACTGGCTTGTACACGTAAGCATTGTCTTAGGGCTACACATTTTAGGGAGGTGCTGTAGGACATGCTAGTCCATCTCTCAGGAGAAAGTAGTTGGAGGACCAGGAATTTGACCTTATGCTTGGCTAGACAGTGAGGCAGCCTTAAGATCCTGTTTTCTCTTTTCTTTTCTTTTCTTTTCTTTTCTTTTCTTTTCTTTTCTTTTCTTTTCTTTTCTTTTTCAGAATATGAAAACTTATTACTGTATTTCCATTGTCAAATTTTATCATCTTGGTCTTTCTTTCTTGCCTTTGTATAGAACCAAAAGAGACGCATTGGCTACTTTAACCACCTTAGAGCAGACTCCAGGAATATCACCTGCAGCATGACCTTTCCGACCAAATCCAGCAACCAGAACTTCATCATTTTCCTCAGTGAAGTTCAAGCAGCCATCACTGGGCACGAATGCTGTGATCTCCTTGCCGTTCTTAATGAGCTGCACCCTGACACACTTCCTGATGGCAGAATTTGGCTGTTTAGCTTCAACCCCTACTTTTTCCGACATGATTTCCTTAGCACGAGAGGCACCCCCAAATGGATTGGCCTTGTGGGCTGTGCCCAAATGGGCTTTCATGTACTGTTTATCATGCCACTTCTGGTCCCTTTGGTGACTGTGGACAGTACAGAGACCACGACACTTGCCCATCTTGTTAGCGCCACGGGCCCGAGAGCAAGATCCCATTTCTAAAATCCTCAGTTGGAGTGGGATATTGTAAGTAATTTTCCTAATCGTGATTCTGGAATAAACAATATGTTGTATAGTTATTTATGTGTGTGTGTGTTAAGTAGGAACTCCAAAACTGTCAGCAGACGTCCTTAACTCCAGCACTCAGGAGGATGAGGCAGGAGGGTTTTGAGTTCAGTCTGAACATCCCTAACCCAAATGAAGGAGCTGGCTTGCTCCTTGCTGTGGAGATGACCAAAAGAGCAATGGATTTGGGCTGACTGTCTAAGAGCAGTTAGTCTCCTCAAGTGCGGAAGGGAAAAGCCCAGGATCCACACTGCCTGGATGTGCGCATAAGGCATCAGGAATGCTTTCTGAAATGTAATGGGCTGTGAACAGTGAACTCATTTAGGGCCCAAAATACGTAACCAGGTGACCTGATTTTTACTGTTGCTCATGTCAGATATGCTGTTCAGGGCTCCCGTGGCTTTGCTATGGGACTGGGCTGAGTCTGGAAGTAGGTATGTCAACTATGGGTTGCTTAATTCTTTCCATTACATCCTACGATTGCATACTGAGCCCAATACAGTGTGGTCTCTCCACTGGGTATCTCTTACAGGGCTTGGCTTCCCTGGTGTTGCTCCACCAGCACCACCAATCATACTGTCCTGTTCTGCAATCCAACCAATAACTCAGGCTGAAGCTCTATTGTTTTTAATCTATCTATTTATTTATTTATTTGGGGGAATTTTTTTTTTTTTTTTTTTTGGAGGTAGGTATAGTATCCTATACAACAGACTGAGCTACAGCTCACTGTGCAGCTGACAGTGAACACACAGCAATCCCGTCTTAGCCTCCTAGATGCTGAGGTTACAGGCATGAGCCATCTACTGGGTCATGCCTGGGTCTTCTTTCTGTTGTGTAATTTTACTACGTTGGATCTCAAGTCTGACTTTGTATGGGGTGGGGGTGAAAGTAGATACCATAACTTTTGTTGTTCTGTCTGGTTTTAGAGGGAAGTCTTGCAGTCTCACACAAGTTGAGGAGGATGTCAGCCATTCTTCCTTAGAGGGTCTGGGGATTTAGCTCAGATGGTAGGATGCTTACCTGCCATGTATGAAGCTCTGTTTTCATCCCTATTACCATATAAAACTGGCCATGGTACTACTACACATACAGTTCCATCACTTGAGACGTGAAGGGAGGAAGATCAGAAGTTCACGGTCATCCTTAACTACTTAAAAGGTTGGAGGTTGAGGTCTGAAATCTGCTGGAGGAGATTTTGGTGGAGGAACCTGAGGTTCGTGTTGGTATGAGATGAGATGACTAGAAGTGTTTGAAGTAGTGTTGGGAAAAGAGCATTGACAATCCGACTAATCCAGAACCCTTCTTATGGTTTATGAGTATAAACATACCCTAGAGAATTCTTACCAAACATAATGGAAAGTGAGACTTGTCTGTTGAACATACCGGACACGTGCACGCGAGGAGAACTGTGCCATGAGAGACCAATATACAAGGACAAGTAAGGACTTCCTCTGCAAGTCTGCCACCAATGGTAGCAAATCCTTTGCAGATGTTAACCAGTAAAAGGAGCAGATTAGGCCACTGAAAGAGTCGGATGGTGTGCTGATTTTTCAACAAGGACTGTTGATATAAACCAAACCCATGAACTGGCCAAGAGTTCTGGAAAGGCATTTTCTTAGCCAAGACAGGATTGTGTATGGGAAATGCTTTTTACAGACTGGCAAGGGAGGTGAGCCAGATGTGTCATTCAAGGTTGTATGAGGTTGTGTGAGGTTGTGCTTGGGTGATTGGATGAGATACATAGGGAATTCTGACATCAGAAAAGAGACGCCTGCACGGATACCCTGGTTCTGACTCTGAAAAAGCATCCTGCTGTTCTCTTCACTCAGAGAGGTTCCTGTTGCATCTCCAATTCACTATGGATGCGCATAACCATCTCCTGAGGGTTTCTCATGTGGTTTCTGACCAGATAAATGTGCCTGTTACTACCCAGGAGGTTTCTGACCTAGATGTCTCCCCACCCCCACAATAAACATACCTCCACCAGCAAGAGTTGCCCAAAAAACAATTAGCACTCTGATGTAGAGAGCCAAACCATAGACATGAAAGTCTGTTGAAAATTGTTCCTTATACTGACAGTGACTTTTTTTTTCTTTGTGGCTGAACTTTGGTCTATGTTAGTTTTGGGGTAAAATGTCATACATTACTGTTTTGCTGACAACATAACTAACATTGCTGATTGTTTTGTAATGTGACCAGCTATGTTCTAGGAACTAACTAAATGGCCTCTAGATTTATAAGTGCTAAAATGAACCCTGACTTTCGACTCTTAGTCTTTTTTAATTTTATGAAATTAAATCCAACTTTCACACACTCAAAAAAGTTTGTGTCTAGCCTGAGCTACATGACTCCCCATCTCCAGAGAGAAGTTTCTTAAAGATTGCCAAACAAGTTGAATAAGGTCCCTGCTGTTATTTGTCTGCTTTGTTGACAGCTCTGGCTGTGTTTTTTTCTCACTATGTAATTCTTGCTGGCCTGGAATTCTCTATATAGACCAGCCTGGCTGGCCTTGTACTCACAGACATCCTCCTGCCTCTGCCCCCTTGTGCTGGGATTACAAACATGTGCCTCAATGTGTGGCTATTGACAGCTTTGAAATTGTTTTTTTTCTTCTTTAGCCTATTTATATGATTAAGCACAATAGAAGATTTTAAAATATGATTTCTTGTATTCCTAGGATAAAATCTTTCTAGTCTTAAGGTATTTATTTGTCTGTCTGTTTGTTTTTGAGACAGGGTCTCTCTACATAGCCCTGGCTGCCATGAAACTTGCTAGGTAGGCCAGACTGGCCTTGAAGTCACAGAGATCCGCCTGCCTCTGCTTCCTGAGTGCTGGTATTAAAACCACACACCAACATACTGGGCTGTTATAATTTTTATATTTAAGTTGTCTATTTTTTACTTCATGTATATGAGTGCTTGCCTGTATGTGTATCACTTGTGTGCCAGGTGCCATCAGAGGACAGAGAAGGGCATAGGATCCCCTAGAGTTGGAATCACCAATGGTCATGAGACTGTGTGGGAACTAGAACTTAAGCTCATGTTTCTACAAAAGCAGCAAGTGCTCTCAACCACAGAGCCATCTCTTTAGCTCCTATTTTATTTTTTTTATTATGTGTCCACACATGTGTGGCTGTTGAGGGGGCATGGTATGTGAGTGCAAATATCCACAGACATCAAATAAATCTGGAGTTGCGGGCAGTTGTGAATTGATTGGCCTGGGTGCTGGGAACCAATCTTGGGTCCTCCAAGTACATGATCTTAACTATGGAGTTATCTCTTCAGCCCCTCAATACATTCTGTTCGACATTTCTAGTAGCAAAAAAATCATTCAGTCGCCCCATGCTGGGAGGGCCTTAATTGACTTTCAGTTTATTTGAAACACAATATATAGCAAAAATCTGGGGCTTATCAGAGGATGCCTCCTGGGAAGACGGCATTTGAATTGGCAGCCACTAAAGAAAGATTAATTTATTCCAGTGGTTTTTACCTTCCTAATGCTGTGACCCTTTCACACAGCTCCTCACGCTGTGGAGACCCCATCATACAATTATTTTCATTGCTACTGCATAACTGTAATTGTGCTACTATTCGGAACTGTAATGTAAATGTCTGATATATAGGATAGCTGATATTTGACCCTTGTGGAAGGGTCTTTTGACCCCCAAGAGAGGACCAGTCCCACAGGTTGAGAACCACTGATATAAACCAAATGGGTATTATGGATGTAAAAAGAGATTAGACCCAGTTAAGGGGAAAGAATAATTGTCAGGAAGAATAGAAATGGCAGATGAGGTTGGAAATGGGGAGATTATTCTACATCATAAAGAAACTAAGGTCTTTCTGTTCAACAGTGGGCTGGGTAAACTCCTCCAGTGACTGCCAGGCCCACACAGAGATAATATCTCGCATTGTATAAATCTACATTGGATTTTTTTTTTTTTAAGCCTATTGAGGTTTCTGCACCATTTCAACAAGGGTGGGCAGTGATCCATGCACAAAGCAAGCAGGTGAGAAGACAGATCACCCTGGGAAGCACTCTGTTTATCCACAAACACCCCCCTCCCCGCCCGTGCACAGTGTTGGAAAAGGAGAGCCTGGTGATGTGCAGGAGGGAGCCACGGCCCTGGAGATGCTTCTCTCAGCTCTCTCACCCCCTTTGTTCTTCTCCTTGGTGTTTCTGCACCTCTGGGTCTACTCAATTTTCTGTGAGAATGGCACTAACGGAGATCCTGTCAAAGCGCCACTTTGGGCAGATGTTTGCACCCTGCAAATATAACCCAGGCAGTTTCAAATCCAAGAAGAGAAACAGGGATAACAGCTGTGCAGGCTAGTTTTATGTTAACACAAGCTACAGTCCCTTTGAGAAGAGAGAACCTCAGCTGAGAAAATGCCTCCCTAAGATCGGGCTGTAAGCAGACAAACAAGTAAGGCAGTCTTTCTCAACCTGTAGGGCGAAGCCCCTTTGGGGGTCAAATGACACTTTCCCCGGGGTCACATATCAGATATTCTGCATATCAGATATTTATATTACGATTCATAACAGTCGCAAAATTACAGTTATAACATAGCAATGAAAATAATTTTATGGTTGGGGTCACCAGGACATGAGGAACTGTGTTAAAGGGTCACGGGGATCACTGCTATAGGGCATTTTTGTGATTAATGAACAGTGTGGGAGGGCCCATAAACCATTGTGGGTGGGGCTATCCCTGGGCTGGTGATCCTGAGTTCTCTAAGAATGCAGGCTGAGCAAGCCTTGGGGACCAATCCAATAAGCATTTCCTCTTCTTGGCCTCTATCAGCTCGTGCCTCCAGGTTCCTGCCCTGGTTGAGTCCCTGTCCTGACTTCCTTTCATGATGAACTGTGATATGGAAGCATAAGCCAAATAAGCCCTTTCCTCCCCAAATTGCTTTGGTCATAGTTATGTCAGAGGTGCCATCTGCTCTGCCCAAGGTCACTGGATGAGTGATTCTGTGCTACATATTTGTGCAGCAAGTCCGTAATCCTTCAGACGAGGAAACCGCGGTCAGAGAGCTAAGAATTCAGCCTTGTCTTCCTGTGTGTATGTGTGTGTGTGTATACATACATGTATGTATGTACATATGTGTGTATGTATATGTGTGTTGGGAAGAATTTAACTTTTTTTTCTTTTTAAATTTAAGATGGATCTTTTTATTATATAACTCTGGCTGTCCTGGAACTTACTCTGTCGACCAGGTTGTCCTTAAAGTCACAGAGATTCTGC
The DNA here is from genome assembly GCA_030674055.1 of Rhabdomys pumilio. Taxonomy (NCBI): domain Eukaryota; kingdom Metazoa; phylum Chordata; class Mammalia; order Rodentia; family Muridae; genus Rhabdomys; species Rhabdomys pumilio. Next base: position 9,006,230 of record JANHMN010000008.1, on the reverse strand, counting down.
CTCCCGAGCACTGAGATTAAAGGTCTGTGCCACCACATTCAGGCGAGCTTGACATTTTTAGTATTGTCATATAATTTGTGTTAATATAGTATTTGACAATTGAAATATATTACATACACACACACACACACACACACACACACACACACACACAGTTGGGGAGATGACACTGCAGGTAAAAGACATTTGCCTCACAAGTCTAAGGACCCAAGTTTGATTCCTGGGATTCATACAAAGATGGAAGGAGAAAACTGATCAGAAAAAAAGTCCTCTGACCTCCACTAGCATGCCATAGCATGTACACCCCACCCCCATACAATGTACATATAGATACACATATAATAATAAGTAAATAATAAAAAATAAAATGAGATTAAAAAAATGAATTTTGAAATAAGATTTAAGAATGCCTCAGGTAACCGCAGCAGTTGGAAGGGAGACAGAAGGGCTGAAGCAAGTTTGAGGCCAGGCTGATAAACATAGTGAGTTCAAGACAACAGGGCTTCATCGAGCGATCCAATCTAAAATCCAAACTAGCAACAGAAGCATCTTACTACTCAGTTAACATGAGGCTCCAAAGTGAAAAATATTAGATTCACTCCATCCACCTACACTTGTTCTTATTAAGAATCATTTCTGCCTGCAATAACTCGCTCTGCCTTTCCTCCATCAGCCTTCTTGTGTGCTTAGGTAACACAAACTCACCCAGAAAACTAAAAGCCAGGGCCCTGAACAGCTGCCTGCTTAAACTGACACACCAGCAGGGTAAGACCCTGCCTTTTCCCTAAAGAGATAATTAAACAACCGGGCTGTTTCAGTTTGTGTCAAAAGTCACCTGCCCCCCTTGATCTGTGCTTCAGCTAAGGTGCACGGTGGACCTCAGAGGTCATGGGAGAAGAGGGCCAGGGCAAGGGAGAAATTTCAGTCCACCTTGAAGTGCAAAGTGTTTGTTTTCCCCTAGTGGCTCATCTCACTTCCTCTCTGGTGAAAATCTACCCTCTGTATTCCTTCATGAAAGTACCCTGGCATTCTTCAGCTGCCTGTCCCCAAACTTCAAGGACCATGTGCAGGGCCACTGCTTTCCAAAAGCTTCTGGACGTACAGATCCTGAAGTCTGTTGGGTTCTGAGACACAGTGTAGAGGATTTTTGTTGTTGTTTTTGTTCTTCCCCAAGACCCCTGTGGTCTTATTGTTTCAATGTAGCAACTTGTATTTTCTACCAAGGGGCAGGATCTGGGCACGTTTCTCCTTCAGGCAGGAATGCTATCCCCGAGCTTCATGCCCAGAGCTGATGCCCTGTTCTAAATACAACGTCTTCAGGTGATGAAGAAATTATCATAATCACACTCACTAAAAGTCATAGGGTTTCTCTAACCCTTCAGCCACAACTTCTCTTTCTGTTCCTCGCCCTGTGGATAGCATCAGGTTTGGAAGATGGAAAAGATTCCACGAATGCACCAGAGGCCTTTATCTGATTTAGGAGGCCTGTAGAAATTTCTTAGTTTTAAAGCCTTTCTCTTATTTTTTAGTTTTGCTCCTCTCCGTACCATTGGAAATGCAGTAAAGTCAGAAATTCTCTTTATGCAACTTCGGTGCCCCATCTAAAGGCCACAATATGACTGAGCTGGAGAAAAGCCTGAGAGAGCAAAGCCACTGTCCTAAGAATTCTAACCATACACTTACTGATAGAAATCAAAAGATTTCTATCCTGATTAATAAGTCAGAAATCCTGGAAATTAGCAAGGCTATCACCAGCAGCTTTCCATACAAAAGAGCTGTATCGATACTTGTGTGTATTCTAAGGGACTCTAGGCTTCTGTTCCTCAGCTAGCATAATTATGGACCAAATAAAACATCTGCCTTTGCTATTTTGTATTTTATTTTTGTTATTGTTAGAGACAGGGTTTCTCTGTGTATCCCTGGCTGTCCTGGAACTCACTCTATAGATCAAGTTGGCTTTGAACTCAGAGTTAAAGGCATCAATTGTCGTTACAATTTGATAATGGTACTGAGGCAAGCAAGAAGCTATTCTTGTTAGCCCTTGCGGATTCACAAAGATTCACAGATGCACTGGCTCAGGCATGGAAGGTAGACTTCTCAAGCTCTGCTGATGATAGAATAGCTCTTCACACAGAGTTGATCGCAGAAGAGAAGCTTCATCCTGGCCTCCACAGGCTCTGGCCAGTGCAAACAGCGAAAGCCCCTGGGCTTCTGTGGACTGCACATGTTATCAGTTTAGGAAGATCTCTTTCAGCGTAGCTATACAGTAGACTAAGTAGAGCTGGTGGGCTGAGGAGATGGCTCAATGGTGAAGGCACTTGTCACGGAGACATGAGGACTGGAGTTCTGGTCCCAGAACAGATCTGTCAGGTTAATGCCAGTTGGGCGTGGCTATCTGCCTGAAATGCTAGCTTTACAAGGTAGAGACAGGATTTCCAGCACTATCTGGTTAGACAGACTGTTCATATTGGGGGGCTCTGGTTGAGAGATCCGGCCTTTAATGAGTAAGGTGGAGAAATAATAGAGGATGATCTTTTCATATCAGCCTTAGGCCTCCACATGCCCATACACATATATGTGCATCATATATGCATATATGCCCACACATATGCAAACTACATGTAAATGAAAAAAAGAAAAAAAAATAGATGGGACTGGCCTCATTCAAGGTGAACTCTTATTTTTTCCAAGGCAGCTCACATATTGAGTGTTCATAAAGGACCTTCTCTGGCCAGACATGGTGGCACCTGCCCTTAATCCTAGCACTCAGGGGGCAGAGGCAGGTGGGTCTCTGAGTCTGAAGCCAGTCTGGTCTACTACATAGAGAGTTCCAGACCAGCCAGAGCAACAAAGTGAGAGCCTGTCTCAAGTTTTAATGATAATGATGATGATGAGGAGGAGGAGAAACAAGAAGAGGAGGAAGAAGAGACTGAACCTTCCCAGCTTCAGTCTCTAGTACCAAGCTCCTTTCCTCTCTACCAGAAGGTCTACCCCCGTCCTGACTGAAAAGAACTTTTTCTCAAGACAAAAGAAAAGGGTTTGGAGATTATATCAACACAGGAGGGAAAACTAATGTGTATCTCCTGGACAGCATACATTTTGGCTTAAAGGAGAACTACTAAGAGGCGTTTGTTTAAGGAGATCATAGCGAAGGCAGAAGTGGGACCTCAGCTGCCCTGCAGCTTCTGCCTACATCACTCCTGGTGTAGGAATGATCATAACCAAGAGTTGATTTAGGCCAAGTTGTACATGGCTCTTTCATGCTTATAATGTCACATGGCTGTGAGACATATGTACCAGGAGAGGCTGAGCAGCCTGGGTTTGAACCCTCAGGCAGTGTGTGTTCTGTGCTGTATTTCTCTGTTTCTCTGGCATATTTTCTTGTTCCTTTTTTCCTTTTTGGAACTAAGGATCTTTTTCTGGACTTGTTATCAGTAATTTATAAAGACTCTGTGGCTGAATGTCTAAGAGTGTCTTTGTTGTGCTTTGATTTGACCTGAAGAGGCATCCATATGTCTCCCGTGTTTTGGAAGACTCAAGTGTGATCAGTGGTTCAGTTAGTGTGAATGAGGATAGATTAGAATTTCTGGGGTTTTTTTCTTCTTATATTTTTTGTTTGTTTGTTTTTTCAAAACAGGGTTTCTCTGTGTACAGTCCTGGTTGTTCTGGAACTCTCTCTGTAGAGCAGGCTGGCCTCTGCCTCCTGATTGCTGAGATTAAAGGCATGTGCCACCACCTCCAGGCTTGAATTTTTTTTACATCTATCTTTTATCTTATTTTTTCTGAGTTTGCGTGTGTGTGTGTGTGTGTGTGTGTGTGTGTGTGTGTGTGTGTGCATGCACATGAGTGCACATGTGTCCCACCATGTGCAAGAGAGGATCAGAAGACAGCTTCTGAGAATCAGTTCTTTCCTGCCACCAGGTGGGTTTCAGGGATGGAACTCAGGCCAGTTTGGCAGCAAGTATCTTTTTCAGACATCTTGCCAGCTCAGATTTTCTGATTTGTTTTGTTTTTTGGTTTTTTGGGTTTTGGGGTTTTTTGTTTATTTGTTTGTTTGTTTGTTTTTCGAGACAGGGTTTCTCTGTGTAGTCTTGGCTGTCCTGGAACTCACTCTGTAGATCAGGCCAGCCTCGAACTCAGAAATCCACCTGCCTCTGCCTCCCAAGTGCTGGAATTAAAGGCGTGTGCCACCACTTCCCCAGAGATTTTCTGGTTTTTTAAAAAATCGGCAATAAGGGCTGGAGAGATGGCTCAGCCGTTAAAGGCTAGGCTCACAACCAAAAATATAAGAGTTCAGTTTCCAGCACCCACGACTGTCTCTCCAGCCACTTTAAGAAATCAGCAATAAAAGGGAATCTTGATGTATTATTTCATTTTTAGTAGTAAATAAGTGTACATAAGAGAACTGAGTAGGGGGAGAGGAAGAGAGAGAGGTCTCTATCTTTCTCTTTCATTACACCTACATTCATTCCCCTTTCTTGTTCCCCCTAGTATGGATCTTTTTTTTCTTTTTTTTTCTTTCTTTTTTTTTTTTTTTTTTTTTTTTGTTTTTTTGAGACAGGGTTTCTTTGTATAGCCCTGGCTGTCCTGGAACTCTGTAGACCAGGCTGGACTCGAACTCAGAAATGTGCCTACCTCTGCCTCCCAAGTTCTGGGATTAAAGGCATGCACCACCACCCAGCTCTTAGTATGGATCTTAATATTTTTATTTCCATGTTAACTTTTTTCCTTAGGATCTATTATGATCAGACTTAGAAAATAGCATCAAAAAAAGGGACAAAGTCTCCTTGTCCTTTAGAAGTTTGTGTCATAGAGGAAATAGGACCCAGCTATTTACGAGTGCACCGTGCACCTACTTACCCTGTTTCTTCCTACTCATGATTAAAGGAACTGCCCCAAGAGACACAGTTTCTTAGTGCAAGCAGGCTGGGCCAAGAAAGGAGCGCTCAGCTAAGGGCATACTGGCCCTCCTGCCAAATCCACCCTTCTAGATAATCAGGTTCTGGAATCCAGGCCTCAGAGGACCCCACAACCTTTGCTTATCAGTTAAAATCTGGTCCAATTGAATATCAAAGGCAGCCTTCAGGGAAGTGAGTGAGTCAGCAGAAAGGCTTGCCTGCTGGGAAGATGCACAGGGAGGCCCCTCTCTACTGCAGCATTCTGAATTCCCCCAGGCAGGCGTCCACCCTTCAACCTTTCGCTCACCTCACTACACCCTGCCTCCCTCCCAACACTGCTTCTGAGTGAGCTCTGTTTCTGAGTGAGCTCTGTTTCTGAGTG
>JANHMN010000008.1:8985969-8999795 GCA_030674055.1 Rhabdomys pumilio | reverse complement strand
TGTGTGTGTGTGTGTGTGTGTGTGTGTGTGTGTGTGTGTGTGTGTGTTGCTGAGGGTTGAACCCAGGGTTTTAAACATGTTAGGCATTCTGCTTTACCAATTAGCTGTATATCCAGCCCCCGCCCCCTTTAATTTATTTATAGAGACAGAGTTTCACTATATAGACTATGCTGTCCTCAAACTCAAGATCTACCTGCTTCAGACTTCTGAGTTCTGGGATTAAAGGATTATAGTACCACAACTGGCCCCTTTTCTACTTTTTATTTTGATGTAGGGTATGGCTAAGCTGCCCGTCATTCTTGAATTCACTCTGGAGTCAAATGAGACTCAGACTTGTGATCTTCCCGCTTCAGCCTCTTAAGAACCTGATATTACAGTCTTATACTACTAAATCTGTGTTTTCTAGTTTATGAAACAAGGCCTCTCTACTTGGCTTTGAATTCTTGACCTTCTTCCTCCTGGACCCACCTTGGGAATCACAGGTGTGCCCCGAGGAGGAGCTTTTACTGCTAGAACCTTTGTACATAGGCATGTATATATAGGCAGCTGGTTTTGGCAGAAGAAATAAACCTAATGGCTCTGAGACTCAAGTCCCCAGGATAGTTAATGGACATAGTACAGAGAATGCACACAGCTTACTTAATACTCATGGCAGACACTCAAGAAGATACACATATATTCATAAAACCAAACAGAAGCAGGCCCAGGCTAGCTCTGAGCCTGGCTGAGGCAATCACAGGGTCCTGTGAAAAGAAAGTAAGCAGGGTATGTACTGAGTGTCCACTTTGTAGCATCCTCAGAGGCAGCGTGGAACATTGTAGCCGCCCGCAGCCACAAGTCAACTGGGTTCACCTGAAAGGGGGGCTGGGAATTAAAGGGGACGGAGGGCGAGAAGAGATGAAGCCAAGACAAAGTTCTCTGATCAAGGCTCAAAGCTTTAATGTTCAGCTCTCAATTTAAAGGGGAAGGCCCAACCCACAACCCCTCCTGGTTTCAGCTGGAGATGGGTGAGATAGTCCATAATCCGTTGTAGGTCACAGCCAGAGATGTCTCAAGGCAAGCCCAGGGGCAGTTCTGCTTCTGTGTTCTGTGCAGCCAAGGTGGGTAACTCCACCTAGATCCTGTCACTTGGTCTGTTGTGGTAAACAAGGTCTCCCGGGCTTGCTCATGGCTGGGGGAAGGGCACAGAATATTGACGGCAAATGTGGTTCTTCCTTTCTAAGGTATATTTTGGTAGCAAGTAACAAAAGACTTAACCTAAACTAGCTTACATACCCCAGTATCTAGCTAGGGAATTGGAGCTCCCAGCACCTGCAGCCAGGACTCTATTTCTTTGTAGTTCTCTTGGGCCTTCCTTCTTTTGTGTATCTATTTTGGCTTAGGAAGGACTGATTTCTTTTTTGTTCGCGGTGCTGCTGGCTGCCAAGAATATCTATAGCTTCTGGTCTAATTTTGTGTGTGAGAGCATCATCCTTCAGTTGGCTCAGTGGTTAAGAGTGCTTGCTGTTCTTCCAGAGGACCCAAATTCATTGCCAACACTCACACTGGTTAGTTCACAAACACCTCCAGCTCCAAACGATTAGATGCCTTTTTCTGCCTTTTGTGGACACATAACATATATGCACACATACACAAAAATAAAGGTAAATAAATTTTTTAAAGATAGGGTCTCGCCGGGCGGTGGTGGCGCATGCCTTTAATCCCAGCACTTGGGAGGCAGAGACAGGCTGATTTCTGAGTTTGAGGCCAGCCTGGTCTACAGAGTGAGTTCCAGGACAGCCTAGGGCTACACAGAGAAACCCTGTGGGGGAGGGGGGGGGCAGAAAGAAAGAAAGTGAGAAGATAGGGTCTCATTAGATCAAGCTAGTCTTGAACTCACAAAGATATGCCTACCTCTGCTCCCCACGTGCTGAGAGTAAAGGCTATCCCATCACTCTTGAAAATCTATTTCACCTCTTCCACTCTGTTTTCCATTGAGTAAATTTTCCTCGCTACATTTAAAGAAACGCCACACACACACACACACACACACACACACAATTATGGACACACACAATTATGGTAGCCATCTTTAAAAAACTATTTTTTAGATTTATTTTCTTTGTGTGTGTGTGTGTGTGTGTGTGTGTGTGTGTGTGTGTGTGTGTGTTTGCCTTGCCTGCATCTATGTCTATATATCACATGCATGTCAATAGAGGGTGTCAGATGCTTTGGAATTAGAATTAGAAATGGTTGCAAACCACCATGTGAGTTCAGACTGTACCACTGGGCCACCTTTTTCTTTTCCTCCTTACTCCTTCCTTCCTTCCTTCCTTCCTTCCTTCCTTCCTTCCTTCCTTCCTTCCTTCTTTTAGCAGTTGAAGATAGACCTCTATTGAGGGTGGATAAACACACATACAGCAAACTCACAGAGAATAAGACCCTCAGCAAAGCAGAGGAGGGACTTAGGAAGCCACACAGAAAAAGTTCTCACCTTTTCTAAGGATATCCATTGTTGGCTTCTGTGCTCACCACTTTGAGATCATTATCGCAATAATAGCTGCAAGGACAATACTTTGAAATAAGGTGAGCAGAGGACAAAGATGGCTCAATGGGTAAAACAAGATGATGCAAATCATGGACCCATGTAAAAGTGAATGGAAAGAACTGAGCCTATAAGGCTTTCTTTGTCCTCTGGCCTTCACAAGTGTGTTGTGGCACGCTTGTCTATATACATATCACAAGCAGGCATGCACACACGCAAACACACAGGTACCACCTCCACCACCACCACCCCCATTCTCCTCCCAGTAGATTATGACTGTGAAGGGGCTTTAAAAAGAGAGTTTTTTTCCTCAACAGGCTGTTTGTTCCTGAGTCCATCTAGAGGTCCATTTGTACCGGTTATCTGTATGCAAAAACTTATCCCCAAACCATCATATTAGCATATATGCTAATAAACCATGAGTTTGTTTATTGTTTTTTTATATAATTTATCTTCATTTTATGTTTATTTGTGTTTTGTTTGTTTATCTGTGTGAGGGTACAGAAGTCCTGGAACTGAAGATACCTGCCATGTGGGTGCTGGGAGAACAGCCAGTGCTCCCAACCACGGAGCCATGTTTCCTGCTTCTGCTTACTGTTTCTGTTTTGTTTTGTTTTTGAGACAAGGAATCTTTTGAGTCAGGATGTAGTCCTGGCTGTCCTGAATCTCATTTTGTAGAACAGGCTGGCCTTGAACTCACAGGTACCCTCCTGCTCCTCTGCCTTTTGAGTGCTGGGACCAAAGGTGTGTATCACCATGCTAGGCTAAACAGGTGTTTAATGATAGAACGGTTCAGACAGGAGTCAGGCCTAGAGGAACCTTGTATATTAGCTGATAAGGAGGTATCAGATAATTTTCCCTTCTTAATTCCTTTCACTTTTACATGGGTCCATGATTTGCATCCCCCCCATTGCCATCCAAGGTAGGCTAGTTCTAACCTTGGACCTGAGAGAGGGGAAAAATCTCTTCTCTTCTCTTCTCTTCTCTTCTCTTCTCTTCTCTTCTCTTCTCTTCTCTTCTCTTCTCTTCTCTTCTCTTCTCTTCTCTTCTCTTCTCTTCTTAGAGGATGTAGAGCCACTGGTAGGATCACTGTGCTAGTAGATGGCCCTACATGATACATATATGAATAGCATTAAAGGGACTTAATTATTTTCCCTTTTTCTTCTCCCTCTTGCTCCAGCCCCGCTTTCTCTGCCCGGCTCACTTCCAGCCCAAAGGTCTTTATTTATTATATATAAGTACACTGTAGCTGTCTTCACACACCCCTTAACAGGGCATCAGATCTCATTACAGATGGTTGTGAGCCACCATGTAGTTGCAGGGATTTGAACTCATGACCTCCAGAAGAGCAGTCAGTGCTCTTAACTGCTGGGCCATCTCACCAGCCCCTAATTTTTTTTATTATTATTTTAGGAAAAACAGAAATGAAGTTGGGAGGGAAGTGTGTTGTGGGGGATATGAGGGGAGTTTGATAGGGAAACTAGGGGTTAGATATAATCATATTTTATTGTATATCTGCATAAAATTCTCAAGAATAAAAAAAACTAACAGATGGAGGTGAAGCTTGGTTAGTAGTGTGTTTGCTTAGCATGCATGACACCTTGGATTCAGTGATCAGCATGATCTGTATTAGGCATGATGGTCCATGCCTCCTGCCAGAACTCAAGAGGTGGAGGCAGGGAAATCAGGAATTCAAGACTATACTTGACCACCTAGCAAGTTGAGCACAGCCTGAGATACAAGAGATCTTGTCTCAAAATCAATCAATCAATCAATCATTCAATCAATCAATCAATCTGTTGGCAGCATAGAGAATTGAGAGGAGGCAGAAAAGTTAATTCAAAGCCCACAGCAGGGGTCTGTCTCTTGGAAATGGGGACTGGGAAATAGTAGAAATACCCAAGAGCATAGCTGAAGGTCTGGAGGTTAATCACAGGGCTCTTGGTTTCCTGCCAAGACTGGTTTGTCAAACAAGAAGGAGAACAAGTTTCAGGGTAGAAGAGCTCAGTTTTGGAACTGATTTGTTTAAATTGAGTGAACTATATATGTGGTTTTACATATATATACATATGGCTTTGGGTTTTTGAGAAGGTAGACCTCTGTGTCTATTCAACTTCGGACTAGGACTCTCATATGGATTGCTTCTGAGTCACTGACCTACCCCAGGAGACATTTGAATTTGCCTTTTCTTTTTCTGAAACTTTAATTATATTTATTTATTTAGCATGTGTTGGGTAAGGTGTCACAGTACTGATGTGGAGGTCAGAGGGACACTTACTTTTACCGTATAGGACATGGGAATTGAACTCAAGTCATCCGGCTTTGCAACAAGTGCATTTACCCTTTGAGCCGGTTCACCTCCTTTGATTTTAAAGACAAGGTCTCTCTATGAAGCTCCAACTGCCCCAGAGCATGCTAGGTAGACCAGGCTGGCCTTCCAAATGTGAGTCACCATTCCTACTCACCAATGGCTTTATTTGGTTTTCCTGTAAGAAGACTGAAAACTAAAGGAGCCACCTAGAATCATAAAAATAAGTGTTAAAGCTTGGAGTTATTGTAAACCAAAGTCCAAGGTCCCTGCATGAAATCAGTCTGCTCTCCCAAGCCACAGCTTTTTATTTTGTTGTATCTGTGCGATGTATACATATACATATAAGATACATATTACATATATGTATCCTATTACATATCTGTCTATATATCTATATCTATATATCCCAAGAGGGTGGAACACCAAGGGTAAGACCTTATTTTCATTCATTTATATATCCTCAGTGACTGATGTATATATAGTAGGTCTTACTATATACATCTTACTAGACACTGCAATGAAGGAAGAGAGGGATGCACAGAAGGAGAGAGGAGGGAAAGAGGAGGGAGAAAATGGCGAAATCTTATGTATAGGTAATTGACTTTAACCAATGGCCCTCAAGATTTTACTGAGAAGGAAAAACCCTTTTTATCTGTTTATTTGACAGGTTATAAATGAACACAGAGAAAGAATCTCTGAGAGTGAATGATCAAATTTACACATATACATATATGCACACACATATTTAAAGTCTGAGATATACAGTGGTGTTTGCTAATGAAGTGAATAAGTAAAGGACGTGTGTGTGTGTGTGTGTGTGTGTGTGTGTGTGTGTGTGTGTTTCTCTTCTTCCTCCTCCTTTGGTTTTTTGAGACAGGGGCTTCTCTGTGTAGTCCTGGATATCCTAAAACTTATTCTGTAGACCAGGCTGGCCTCCATCCTCCTGCCTGTGCCTCCCGAGTGCTGGAATTAAAGGTGAACCCTACCACATGTAACTTATTTTCTTAATATTGTTGTCACTTCTTTGGCATTAGGTTTGATATTGGTGATATAGAGAGGACACCATTTAAGGCCAAGCTCAAATTGTTCCTTAGTCTTGTTCTTCCTCATCCTTATTTTTTGTAAGCCAGACTGTCCTGGAGCTCCCAAAGTGGCCCAGGATAGTCTTGAACTCATGGCGATCCACCTACCTCTGATTCCCAAGCACTGGGATAATAGGTGTGTGTTAACACCCCTGGCTTAATACCCCTTGCCTTCTGATAAGTAGAGAAGACCTAGAATTTCTTGGCTGCTTGTCCAAATACTTCATATAAAGATGAAATAAGACATAATGATATTCTGAAAGACCAGACCATGGTTGATACCACCCGGGTTGCTTTCTGCTGTTTGTAGACTTCAGTGTACAGAAGCATTCCTGCAAAATCTCACTTAAAATGTTGATTTACCACAAGGTATGGTGATGTATGCCTTTAATCCCAGCACTTAGAAGACAGAGGCAGATGTATCTCTTAAGTTTGAAGCTAGTCTGGTCTACAAAAGGAATTCTAGTACAGGGCTACACACACGAACCTTTTCTTGGGGGGGGGGGGGGGGGGAGTTATTTTCCATGCTTTACCCTAGCCTACCCATCAAATTTTGATCTGGAGAATCTGGGATGGGGCAAAGCAGTCCATATTCATTGCTGTCACTTGAAGAGTGCTGACCACATGTTAAACTCACTGCCAACATTTCTGTGACTCTTCCTCAGCCTCCTGTTGCCAACTCTATGTTCTGATATCCAAACAGGCTGGCTGACCTTAAAGTGACTGGCTGGTCTGTCAACACCACTCCCAGGAAGATGCTCTTCTCTCCACCTTATTCCAACGTGATGGCATAAAGGGAGATGCTCTCCGAGATTACACATCCACAGCCGGGTCGAGCACGCAGAGAATGAAGGTGTGACTTACTGACCACCTTACCCTTTCAACGTCTAAATGGCCTGACCCAGCACTGACCCTGGACACATGGCCCAAAAAGCATTTGAAAGAATTTAGGAAAGTTGACAGAGGAACCAGGAGGCAAAATAGGCTCAGCTAATATGCTGCAGGAATGGCTGGGCTAAGTACGATCTCTCAGAAGCAATGTGCTTTCAGCTCTTTGTGGCATAAACTCCTTCCACTATCTGTGCCATCAGCAGCAGCAATGGGACTTTACTGACCACCCACGGGACACATCCTATACTTATTATGGGGTAGAGGTGCTGACAGCTATCATTTCCCATTTTGTTTCCAAGCTTTTAGGCAGGAAGACCTTATCCATCTATCCTCAAGGATATCAAAAGTATATTTTAACATCTTCACGAAATGGGTTTTCTTTCTCTCATGGGCCTGGGCATCTTTCCACAGCAAATCCTTCTGATGAACCGTTTTGTTTTCTTTAAATATCACTAATGTTTTATAGTGTGTGTGCATCTAAATTAATATCAGTCTCTGTAAAATGTTTTATAGTGTGTGTGCATCTAAATTAATATCAGTTTCTGTAAAAGTAGATTTAGTAGAAAAAAGTACATATATGTTTTTGTGATTTCAAGTCATAATGAGCCATATCATGCCTCTCTTTGCATGGGGGATCAATTGTTGATATAAGACCACATATAGAGAGGCAATTGCTAGATCAGACTAGAGCCTTCGGCATTTTAAGCAGATATTTTCAATCACCTCGAAATGTTATGTCAGTTAAGACACCCAATAATAATAAATGGAGAAGCAACCGTTTCTTCATTCCAATTCGTTTCAGTACTGGAATCTATACATCAGGAAGCAGGTGTAACTCAGATTGGATACTTTTTTTTTTTTTTTTGAGACAATTTTATATAGCCCAGGCTGACCTGGAACTCACTTGATAACTGAGAATGTCACTGAATTCCTGATCCTCCTGCCTCAACCTTCCAAGTGCTGGTATTACAGGCATGCACTACCATGCCTAGCTTCTATGATTGGATAGGTTTTACAATTTTTATTTTATCATTAATATGCAGTATATTGTTTTATATATTGATGTGTGTGTGTCTCCCTCTCTGTGTATAGTTGAGTAGTCATTCACTTGTGTGGCCAGAGAACAAGTTTTCAAAGGTCAGTTCTCTACCAAGGGCGTTCTGGGTATCAGACTCAGGTTGTCAGGCTTGGAAGCAAGCCTCTGCGCAGAGTCATCTCACTGCCCCTGTAACTGGCTATCTCAATGACGTAACTGCTAGGCAGGAGGAAGGTAGTTGGTTCGTTTGTGGGTCTTTCTTAAACGATGTCCATGTTGGGGTAGAGAGATGGCTCAGTGGTTAAGAGCATTTGTTATACTTGCAAAGGACCCAGGTTTGATTCACAGCACCCCACTTGGTGGCTCAAAAACATCTTTAACACCAATTAAAGGGGAATCTGACACCCTCTTCTAGACTCTTCAGGCACCAGGCACACAATGCAGTACATACATATACATGCAGGCAAGAGGCTCATACACATAAAATAAAATAAACACGTCTTTTAAAACTTTTAATGTTCGAGCGCTGTAGAAATGGCACACTGGTTAAGAGCACTGACTGCTTCTCTAGAGGACCCAGGTTCAATTCCCAGCAGCCACATGGCAGCTTACAACTGTCTGTAACTCCAGTTCCAGAGGATCCATGGTACCAGGCATGTTCGTGGTGCATATATGTAAACACACAAACAAACATTCATGCACATAAAATAAATAAATCTTAAAAAATGTTAATGATCATGTTTTCTCTATGTTGAGACATACTAGTGATGGAGTAATTTTATTACTTTGCAATAGTGAGTATTGAACTGAAGGCCTCATGCACACTAAGCAGGAACTCTAACTACTGAGCTGTATCCCCCAGAACGTTTTTTTCTTGTTATTTTTGCTTTTTCTTTTAAGACAGACTTGTTCTCATTATATGGTCCAAACTGTCCTTGAACCGTGTGATCCTCCTGCCTCATTCTCTAGTAGTAGCTGGGATCACAGGCCTACCTAACCAGGTCTGGTTCTGATGCACATATTCTGTGAGGTTATGCTCAAGAGGAAAATCTGTAGCTCAACTGTAGATGTCAGGTGGCCTGAGCTAGCCATCTATTGTGGTAAATTCCATTTAAGGAGGCTAAGGGATGCCCAGCTAGCTGGTAATGCATTATTTTGGGGGTTGTCTCTGAAGATGTATCATGTAGAGTAGCATTTCAGACTGCAGTGAGACGATTTCCCTTCCCTGTGAGGGTAGCACCATCCAATGCACTTAAGGGTCTACACAGAGCACAAAGAGAAAAGGTGGTCACGTACAACAACATATCTCTTGAGTTTTGGTTTATCTGTTTTGCAACAGTGTCTCACCTAGACCGAGGTGGCTTGCAAATCACTATATATAGCTGAGGGTGAATTTAAATTCCTCCTGCTTCCACCTCCTCTGTGTGTGCTGGGATAAAAGGCAAGTGTCAGTATCCTGAAAGTATGTAAGAAAATCCCTCGCCGGGCAGTGGTAGCACACGTCTTTAATCCCAGCACTTGGGATGCAGATGCAAGCAGATTTCTGAGTTTGAGGCCAGCCTGGTCTACATAGTGAATTCCAAGACAGCCAGGGCTATACAGAGAAACCCTGTCTCGAAAAACAAAGAAAGAAGAAAGAAAGGAAATCCCTATGACAGATTTTTGAGGCGATGAGGTGGCCTGGCCTTAACTGGCTGATTCATCCATCCATCCATCCACCTACCCATATCTATCTATCTATCTATCTATCTATCTATCTATCTATCTATCTGAGACAGGGTCTCTCTACATAGCCCTGGCTGTCCTGAAACTCACTATGTCACAGAGACCTGCTTGTCTCTGTGTGCCTTTTTAAGTGCTGGGAATAAAGGCATGCACTAACCATGCTTAAATAAACTTTATTAGAGTCTATTATTCTCATTTTCTATTTAATTGTGCTGTCTCTAACAGTGAAGGGTGCCTTACTTATAGATGACACTTTTATTATAGTAGTGTCCATGTAAAGGGGGAACTGTATCTAGGGTGTGATGCTAAGCAGGTCGGGGCTCTTTTGGAATATACCTGCTAGAATTTTATTGAACAATGAAGTGAGAGGTCCCGAGTTATTAGGCCTGTTTAATAATTGCAGGGACTCTTTTTTATGTGAAAATCTTTATTGAATATGTTATTTACATTTCAGATTATTGCAGGGACTCTTGACAGTCGTTTCTCCTACACAATGAGGCCCCACCTGCCTTGCTTTATCCAAGCACCTGCTTTCTCCTCTATGAACAGCAGGGGGCGACAATGACGACGCGGTTTCCAGTTTCAGTCCTAAGAATCCTGAACTGCTAGAGAAGCGTCTTCAGTGTAGATTATTCTAGGGTTGGCGACAGAGAACAGGGAGGACAGACATCAGGCTAATAATCATTAATCCCAGGCATCTGTGAAATATAGGTCACTCGGCTGCTCCTGGAGAAACCCAGACCCTCAGGACTGGGAAAGGACAGAGCCTGTATGTATGCTCCCGGTGCAACAGCATGGCATGGTCACAGATCACTCTGTACGTACTCGGTCTTTTCCAGAGCTGTCTCCTTGAAAGCTAACGATCCACTGCTGTGAGAAAGCACAACAGCAGAGCATCCTCACTAGATAGTTCATCCTAGAAATATGACAATCCCACTTGGATCTTATCCAGACCTCTTCCTCTTGCCCTGCTGTGCCCTGCATCTGCCTTACCTTTTTTTTTTTTTTTGTTCTCGAAGTGAAGGAGGCTTAATTTGTGCGGAGAGCCTGGGGACAAGGCCCTACTTTGGGAAATGCCTGTTTGGTACCACGCCCCCCAGGATCTAGGAGAGGGCATTGTGCTTTGTAATGTGGCCTGGCTGTTTGTGTTTTCGGGCGGGCGCTCGGGGAAAGACTGCTCCTAATTAAAGGCATAAATGCTTTAATCTCTGGCCTGGAGGCTTCCCATGGCGCATTAGCCCTGCTAGGGAGGAAGTGGATTGTAATCCCTTTAATAGAAGCCTGGAGGAACTTGGGCTTCTGAGTTGGAAGAATTTCCTTCTGGCCTAATGATATTAACAGGCTGAATTTGCATAGACAGAAATTTTGGGGGCCTGGCTCTCCCTCCGAGGTACAGGGGTTGAAGTGGGAGTCACACTAAGGAAAGCTTTGGGGGCATTCTGCAGCTCCTACAAACTTACTAGACTCGAGTCAAGTAGCTAAATGCACACCACTTCTTTTGCTTGTCACAGCCAAATCTGTGAGTGTGTTTAGACAAGTATTTTATCAATTTGGAGGTGACTATTCTCATTGGGGGAAAGGGGAAGGGACGAGACTGAAGAACAAGCAAATAGTATTCCTGAGAGCCTCCGTTGTTCCTGCTATCTTGGTTACTGGATCCAGTCCACCAAGGTCACCCTTCTCCTTTATTTTCGCAACCTTTTAAGTGTCATTTAATTTAGCACAGCCACGTTTCTACAGTTCTATTGGTTACTAATTTTTTATTTAATATGTCTTACCCTACATTACACAATGTGCCACACGTACACATCCAAGATGGAGTTTCTGGAAGCTGAGATGGGAGGACCCTTGAGGTCAGGATCAGCTTGCACAGTACAGGGAAAGCAATACAAAATGAACAAGATGAAATTTGCTTCCTGGAGTATTTTCCACCTTTGCAAATGTAGAAAGCATACATTTGCATGTCAATAAAATATATGATAATAAACATCATGGGAAAAAACATGTTCTGTACTTTTTTTCTTGAGAGGCATATAACCCTGGTACTATACACCTTTAATCCCAGCACTTGGGAGGCAGAGGCAGGTGGATTTCTGTGAGTTCGAGGCCAGCCTGGTCTACAGAGTGAGTTCCATGATAGCCAAGGCTACAAAGAGAAACTTTGTTCGAAAACTTGGAAAAAAAACAAGGGAGTTTGGGGGCTCAGTTAGGCGATACCGTGTTTATCACACTAACATGAGGACCTGAATTCAGATCCCCCAAACCGACATCAAAATGGTAGAACACATCTGTGCTCTCAGTGCTTCGGATGCAGAGAGGCGGATCCCTCCAGCTCACTGGCCAACTAGCCTACCCAAATTATGTTCAGTGAGAGATCCTGTCTCAAAAGCTAAGGTGAGGAGTGATGCTGACTTCTGACTTCCACGTGCATTGCGTACACACACAAATATATACCACACATACACAAGGGGTGTGCTGTATTGCATTGTAAAAAGTTAAATTTAGTACAGTGTGATATTTATGTTGTAGTCTGTGGTAAGAAAGACTGAAGAACACAGGATTTCAGTCCCCAGCAAAGGACTTTCTGGAATGAAGTAACCTGCCCAGGTTTCATGGACAATACCCAGTTACTCAAGCGAGCTGCTCTCCTAAGTGCCAAATAAACCAATCATTTCACACTGTCTCTCTGCATTTGGCAATTTCATTTGTCTTGTCATGTTTTCAAGTTCCATTCTTTCTGTAGAATGAATGGGTCAGAACTTTCTTCCATTGTGGCACCGAGTAACACTCCATTCAGTATGCCTGTACGTATTTGGGTGACTGCTTCAGTTGTAAGTAGCCAATTAGGCATCATAAATTCTGCTGCTATGAGCAGTAGCATCCAGTACCTCTGCTTCTCTGCTTTAAATTCCTCTTACTATGTGACTATAAGTGAATTTTCTAGATCACATGGTTTTCTATGTTTTTAAAACACTTATTTATATCTGTATGTGCATGTGGAGGTCAGAGGGCAACTTTCAGGAGCTGGTTCTTTCCTTCCACCATGTAAATCCCAGGTTCAAACACAGGTAGTACCACTTAGGGGCAAGCATCTTTCGCTGCTGGGCCATCTTGTGCACCTCCTGTGCTTACTTTCTAAGATGCTATCACCAACAGTATATGAGATTCTTAACAACACTTGCTACTTTCTGCTTTGAGTTTTTTGTTTGTTTATGTTTAAATAGCTTTACTAATACAAGTAAAAGAGGAAAAGCTTCTGACAAATAGGATGAGCCAGGTTCTAAGATGATGGAAACCAGCAGGGGCCATAGATTTACTTAAACCCAGTCTGAAGTCATCAACCAACTGCCTCTCCTGGCAGTAGCCTGATCTGTAGAGTATTGAAAGCATTTCCCCTCTGAAGCCATGCAATCAGCAAGGTTTATTCTGGTCCAGTTGGTCCAGGTGTACTGAGACTCAAAAAGGGGTAAGCCAGGGACAGGGCAACTGACATGAGGAGAGCTGACTAGCTACCCACATCACAATGACCAGGGACGATGACCAAAGCAGTGTCAATTGTGTAGGTCAGGGCTGGTCTCAGGGAGTGATTAGTCATCAAGACAGTGCCAACAGGACTCTCCACACAGCTGGGACACCTGGGGTTGAAAGGGCAGGAACATTGTGTCTTGCCAAAAATTAAAAAAAAGGTAGGCTCTGAACTAAAGTGAGATCCTGTCTGTATTCAGAAAGGAGAAAACATGGACTATCAGTTGAGGTCTGGCTGGTACCACAGCGAGCTGACCAGCACGGACCTCCAGGCAGAGGAGTTCCTGGGAGTGATATGAGGGAGTGATTGCTGGGGTATAGCTTAGTTGTGGGGTGCTTGTCTAGTATATGAGGCTCTGAATTCAATTCCTAGCACCGCATAATCCAGACACACATATATTTTAGTTACGTTTGGTTTTGTCTTCTAGACAAGGTCTCTCTATGTAGTCTTGGCTGGCCTAGAGCTCACTATGTAGACCAGGCCAGCATTGAACTCTCAGAGATCTACTTGCCTCTGCCTCATATGTGCTGGGACTAAAGGTGTGTGGTACATGTTTGTAATCTCAGCACTCAGGAGGTTGAGATAAGAAAATCGGAAGTTTAAAGTAATTCTCAGCTACTTAGCAGCATTGAGGCCAGCCTGGGCTATATGAAACCCCGTCAGAGAGGAGAGAGGGGGATAGGCAGAGAGAGAGAGAGAGAGAGAGAGAGAGAGAGAGAGAGAGAGAGAGA
>JANHMN010000008.1:8953895-8975452 GCA_030674055.1 Rhabdomys pumilio | reverse complement strand
AGAGAGAGAGAGAGAGAGAGAGAGAGAGAGAGAGAGAGAGAGAGAGTCAGTCAACTCAAGTCAGGGAGGTAATTAGTGGAAGGGGCTGACTGCTCCAGGCACCCACCTGCCCGCCAGGGCCAGGTCCCTCTCCCAGGCTCACCTCACAGTATTCGAGCCCACCCTCTCGCATCTGTTTCTCCAATGATTGGATTGTTTGTACATGTTTGCTTGGATGAATTTCCTCAACTTGTGCGTGCCGCAACTGGCATTGTCCCAGCCTTTCCCGCAGAGTCTGCCGTCCCCAGGTACCCAGTCTGAGTTTTTCGTTTCCCTTCACCGGTTCTTTACATCAACAGTTCCTGGCGCCACTCCTCGCTGGGCTGGAGTCAGATTCCTGACACAACTGGGAGAAGCGATATAGCATTCCTTTATTTATGGTCTTTGCAAATTCAGAGGCCACGCTGTGCCCCGACTCCAGGCAGACTCGGGTGGGGATGGGTGGTGACTGACTCACAAACTAGCTATGTCCCGCCTCCCGGGGGTGCTCCGCAGTCTGAGGTCAAAGCCCTGGAAGGACAGAGATAATACCAGCCCTTTTCCCACTATCCCAACCCAAGCCCTCCTCTATCTAATAGGAACTGCAGGGAGTTCTCTATCCCTGTCTCCGTCCTCCCTGTCTCCCCTCCTTTCTTCAAGGACAGTTCTCGACTGTTTCAATAACAACCATATGCATAATGAGTTGGCATCATCTAACCCCGGATGCTAGTGCCTGCTTGGCAGGTGCATACTGACAATCTCACCTGGTTTTCTTTGCAGCAGGTTTTACTAGGCTGGGTTTTATTTGTTTGTTGAGACAGGATTTCACTAATAGCTCTTGCTGGCTTGGAACTCACTATATAGACGAGACTGGTCTGGAATTGATAAAGATTGGCTGGAAACTACTTCCTGAGTGCTGGGATTAAAGCCGAGTCCCGCGAGCACCCCACAAAAGTCTCCTGGTCTTTGCAAGTCTGTGCTCTTTCTCTTTTCTGCCTCTTCCGTTTTCACCCCCCTCGCCCCCGCACCTCCCGCCCCGTGGAAACCTGAGACTAATCAAGGGGAAAAATTCCCTTTCTATGCAACCAGACAGAAGGACACTCAGTTCTGCAGATGTGAATGAGTTTTTTTTTTTGGGGGGGGCGACCTGGGGTGGGTGTGGCTCTTTAATTCACAGTTTAGCCATCACATCTCCACACGAACCTTGGGAGAATGCACTCATTTTCGAGCTGAAGGAAGTGAACTCTGACTTCATTCTGAGTCTCTGAGAACTCCAGGTATGTGTGAGATCCAAGTCACATCTCTTATTTAAGTCTGCTCACTATGTTATTTGCAGTAGTGGGTATAGATTAGAGATCTGAAAGACAATTGTTAACAAGAAACCAGAAGCTGTGATTCCAGAAGACACTGTCCTGTCACCTGTCACTTCTGGGGGAAAAAAAGCCCTCAGGGATTTTGAGAAGCAAGATGTGGACTTGTTATGCAAATATGGGTGGCGGAGAGGCAGGTGGGTTGTTACAAGCTACTGCAGTTAAATGTTAGCTATGTGATCTTGTTCCCTGGCATGTAAAACAGCGACTGAAAAGAATTGGTTTTTTACCAAGAACCTAGTAAAATTAAAGGCCACGTCAAATTCTGTAAAACAGTACAAATCTGAGATCACTTAAGATATTGTGAATACTTCCTTCGTGTGTGTGTGTGTGTGTGTGTGTGTGTGTGTGTGTGTGTGTGTGTTGATGTGTTTTTGAGATAAACACTCAGGTAGCTCTAGCTGGCTTCAGAAATTTTTATGGAACCCAGACTGGCTTTACATTTCTGAACCTTCATTCAGTGGTACGTGGATGTAATCCCAGCAGAAGCAGAGGAGTTTGAGGCCAGCCTGGTCTTCATATTGAGTTCCAGATCAGCCAACCAGACATAGTAAGACTCTTTTCTGTGAGTGAGTGAGCAAGTGAGTGAGTAGGTAAGTCAGTAAGTAATATGATTCCGGACCTTCTGCCTCCACTTCCCAAATGCTTGGGTTCCAGGTGTGAAAACACCCTGTCCTGGTTTTGTCATTTTATTCAGTTGCCATGATTGGCAGGTGGTAAAACACAAAGTAGTCCACAAACTATTATATTTTTGAAAAGAAGTTCCCCCAAGGAGAAGTTTAGGAATAGCTTCTATAAGCACTCTATACCCGTGACAACAATTTCATCTACAGGAAACTATGTTGCTTGGTTGCTCTCACAGTGTTCCACCTCCCGGAAACTTGTATTTGCCATTTATCTTCCTAAAATACCATTTAAAAATTCCACTTCTGCTGCTGACTTGTTGGATACACTACTCACAGTGTGAATGTCCCCCTTTATCCAGCTATTGAGTAATTCTTTAGCAGGTCCTTGAACAGGAGATGTCCCTCTTCCCTTAGCTTCCAAGTCTCAGTAGGTGACCACTGTCAGGTTCCTGCTGGGAGGCCCCAGAGCCCTGCACTTGCTACACTTTACAACTCTAGTTTTTCTCTATGCTTCTGGGACTGACAAGAAGGATACTTTGACTAAAGTTGCCATCATCTCTCATGGGGGCACAATTTTAAAGCTAACTTTTCTCTTGGCACAATTTTAAAGCTAACTTTAGGCAGACCTTGGAGCCCGTGATGAGACAGCTCAGCACCTAAAGTGCTTGCTGCCAATCAAGAGAATTGCACACACCACGTATCCATTTGCCTCCACACATAAACATATGCACACAGAAAATTTATTTCTAAAAATTGTATTTATTGCTGGGCAAAAGTGGTACACTTAAGTCCAATACTTGGGTGGCAGAGGCCTGGTCTACAGACCATTCACCCTTTGTCTCCTGACAGCTGCATCTGTTCTAGTGTTAGGTTCTTTCGTCTTCTGTTGGAGATTGGTTCTAATGCTTTGATTTAATTGGGGAATCTGCATGTCCAAACGCTGAAGGTCCTTGTCCCCAGTTGGGTTTTGATTGATCAATAAAGATGCCAGCCGCCAATGCCTAGGCACAGGGAGATGGGGTGGGACCTTTAGATTTGTGTGGGCTAGGAACTGTGAAAAAGGAGACTGAGAATGCCATGACTGGGACAGGGGTGGGGGTGAGGTTGGGGCGGGGAGGGAGGATGGGACACAGGAGCTGCAGGAGAGAAAGCCAACCAGCCATGTGAGAATTCAGGTGGGTGGCCACTGTCCACTTCCCCGATTGGGTTTAGAGTAGCAGGGGAAGGTTTAGGAGTGCCCAACTTTTGAGGTAGCCAAAGCATTTTAAAATTAACTGGTGTATGTTTGTGTGTCTTCCATTCTTGAATCCAGACAGCTCCTGGGCGAGTGTGTGAGTTTGACCCGCCGGGAGCCAAAGCACTGTAGCTAAAACTCCATGCTACAGTCTTCACTATATATGCAGCCAAGGCTTCATGCAGCATTGTAGGGTAGTAAGGAAGGCCTTCCCTTTGGAGACCTCAGTGACTAACAGAGACAGCTCACCCGTGACAGATACTCAACTGCAGACTGGCTTAAGCCTAGTTATTAGTGCAACGAGCTAAATTGCTTGGTTTCTCTCTCAATCTCTGTGTGTGTGCGTGTGCGTGTGTGTCCATGTGTCTGTCTGTGTCTGTGTTTAGAAAGCAATTGTGTTTTAAGTTAGAGAGGATCTGGAGTTAGAGGGTTCCAGCTCTAGACTATTTCTGACCATCATTGTGAACTTGCTAGGTGTTGCTGGCCTGTTTCCTTAACTGTCCCACCCTCAGGCCTTTGATTCTGAAGGTACTCAGCAAAGGCATACCAGGATTAAAATGACACAAGGGCTGATTATAACATGTAAGAATTTGTAAAACCACAGACAATTCAGAACAGGAGACTGGACAAATTACTGACTAGAAATCAGAATGTCTGGGTTTTGATCCAACCTGCTCTGGTTTTGTGATCTTGGGTAAATCATGTGACCTTTCTGCGTGGGAGTTTGGTCATGAGTAGAATGGTGGTCACTATGCTTTGGATAGCTAGTTCCTAGCTGTTGTGAGGATCAAGGTCATGAGTGACTTAGACCAGGAAGAAATAAACTAGTTCCCTGGCATAAAAACGGAATAGGAAGCAGCAGCTGGATCAAGCTTCCAGGAGACAGGAGAACAAGGCTGGCTGGGAGCCGAGCAGAACCATGAGCAGGGTTGCCATTAGTATGAGTCTAATATGATCCAGACACTTAGGAAGCATTTTCTCATGTCACAAGCTGCTCATGACTGTGTGGAGATGGAACTATTTGTAAGATAGAAAGCACACCTTTTTTCATTGTGACAAAGTACCTGAGATTTATTTTGCCTTGTGATTTTGGTCCATAGTCACTTAGCCCCATTGCTGTGGACAGAACACCATGACAGAGAGTGTGGTCAAGCCGAATGTCTCACTTCATGGTAGCTGGGAGGCCACAGACACAATGTACCCCTTAAATATATACCTATATAAGTCCAATTCCTCCAATCGGCTCTCACCAACAGTCCATTAAAAAAACGTGTTTGTGTGTGTGCCTGAGGGTATGTATGTGCACCATATGTGTACAGGAGCCCAAGGAAATTAGAAGAGGTCATTGGATCATTGCAGTTACAAGAGTCTGTGAGCTGTTATATAGTTTGGAAGCCAAACTTAGGTTAAGTGCTCTTAACCATTGAGACATCTCTACAGGCTCCAGTCCATCTAATTATGAACTAACCCATTGATCAGAACCATGCCCTCATGGCCAATGGCTCTTCCAAACTTCCAAAGTTCTGCCTTTGAATGTCAGAGACAGAGCCTTCAATGAGCCCTTTGCCATGGACCCACCACATGGCTGTGACTAGTTGGTTTGCATTCACCAGCCCAGAGTGCCACACTGTTTAGTAGTGAGATGGGCTCCTGAGCATTCCTGTGTAGAATTATCTTGATTGGGTTTATTGATATGGGAAGACTCATCTTAATTTGGGGCAGGAGTATTCCCTCAGTAGGCAATCCTGGTCGGTATAGATACAGCAGGCTGGGCACTAGCACTCATGTCTCCTCTGCTTTCTGATGCGGATGTGAGTCGACCGGCTGCCACACTCCTTCCTGATCACTTGATTTCCCCACTACTGTGGATTGTTCCTTGGGACTGTGAGCCAGTTTCTCCTCACTTCTTGGAGTTGCTTTAGTCTTGAGTATTTCAAGAAGTATATCTCAGCCACAGGAAAAGAAAAAGTAGGACAGGCACGGCAGGGAATTAGTCCCATTAGGCCTACACCAATGGACCTAATTAGCAATACCATCTTCCTTTTTTCTGTGAGCTTTCCCTTTGGGGAATGGTCCTCTATACTCCCAGTCCTTGGCATGGGGTAGGGCACAGAAGCTATCTTTGATTATGAATCTTGTGAACTTGCCTTGGATAAGCTTAAGAATTAGTTTTCATGGAGCTGGAGAGAGCTTTGTAGTGACTGGTGTTCTCTTGCTTGTGTTACCCAAAAAAACCTGTTTGCAGTGTCCCTAAAGAAAGCCTACCATCAGCTGGCTCTGATTGGTAATAAAGAATTGCCTTACAGCCAATAGCTGGGCAGAGGGAAACAGGGAGGAACCTTTAGATTTGCATGGGCTAGGAACTGGAAAAAAGGAGATGGAGAATCATGATTTGAAGGGAGACGGATCAGATTTAGAGCTGCAGAAGGAAAGTCATCCGAAATGCAGATGAAAAGGAATGCAGCCCTCAGAAGAGCTGCCCAAGAAGCATCTTGGGCAGCAAAGACTAGGAAGCTGCTGCCCAGAAGGAGCCTGGGCAACAAAGATAAAATATAGAACTAGAGGGCATTAGGCCGGGATTATGGAAAGGAAATGTGTGCTAGGCACAGGGAGAATTAGCTTTTGAGCTAGCTGAGGCAATTAAAAATTAACTGGTGTGTGTGTCTGTCTTCCATTCACAAATCCAGATATTTTCTGGGTGGGTGCATGTGTGCAACCCACCAGGGGCCAAAGTTGTATAGCCTTTTACTGCTACAGAGCTCAGCAGTTAAGAGCATTTGCTGCTCTTTCAGAGGACCTGAGTTTGGTTCCCAGCACCCACATCCAGTTGTTTTACAATCACCTCCAGGGACCTGATGTTTTCTCTTCTAGCCACCACTGGTACCTGTGCACACAGGGCAGATAGACACACATACACATATGTAAAAATAAAAAAAGAAACTTAAAAAAAAAACCTTTCAGAGTCCTATAATCCCATTTTGTGAGTTAGGAGATTATCATTTTAAAACTTCTAAAACCTCGCAACACTGTGCACACCTTTAATCCCAGCACTGGGGAGACAAGTGCAGGCAGATCTTTGAGTCGGAGGCAGTCTGGTAAACAGAGTTCCAGCCAAGACTACACAGAGAAACCTTGTCTTGAAAAACACCAAACATCAAAAGCAAACAAAACAAAGAAGCCCCCCAAAAGGAAAAAAAAAAAACTTTCTAAAATAAGAAGCAACCATAATTTAAAAAAGTTTTATTAAATCATTTAGACTTGAAAGAAGTCATAACAGTTAACACACTTATGTGCATTCTTTACACCACCAACCCAAATGGATTGATTTCAGAATTTTTATAAATAAAAAATAAACATATTTACAGGAAAAAAATGAAAACATGTTAGCAAGTTGAGATGATTAAACTTACCTATAATCAGTTTGGGAGATGTACCCATCTGTAGTATTAGATTTAAGGTAGGATTCTACTAGAATAAAAATTCCATAATTAAAGAAGTTAGTTGTAATAGATAATTCATTTCTTACTACACTTTTTTATTTAAAAAAAAAACCCTCAAATCGGATCTTTTGACCAATACGTAAAAAGCTTCATTTTCCCATTACTGGAGGTAAAAAGTACAAAAAAGCTCACAGTGTTCCCTAGACCCACCTAAAGAATGACGCTGCAGATTATGACACTACTGACATAAATGGCGACCAGCTTGTGCTATGTGCCTTCCAAGATAGTGCAGATGGGTCAGTGTTCACCAGGGACAAGAGTGGAGTCAGCTTTCTAACCGTCACTTCCAAAATCACCCTTGTATCTCTAGAAAGCACGTTTCTAGAACATTCAGTCACCACGTGAGAGGGTCTTTTTCACTTTTGTGCTTTAAAGACATTTCCAGTTCAGAACATTTCAGGATCTCTTCGACCTCCTGGTGAAAGGTGAAGGTTCTAAATCTTGACCAGCTAGTCTTGGGACACCAACACCGTGTGTCATTTACATAGCCCTTTCCTTGAAGTTCAGTTAAGATCAAACTGGGTTAGGCCCATAATCCAGTCTGATCTAGAATAAATGGTCCCAAGTCAAATTGATCAAAGCATAAAAATCTGAGTCCACCGCTGTGGAGAGC
This sequence comes from Rhabdomys pumilio, assembly GCA_030674055.1. Taxonomy (NCBI): domain Eukaryota; kingdom Metazoa; phylum Chordata; class Mammalia; order Rodentia; family Muridae; genus Rhabdomys; species Rhabdomys pumilio. The sequence continues at coordinate 8,968,091 of JANHMN010000008.1, read as the reverse complement.
CACATTCCTCCAGGTGGCTGCTCCATCACCTCAAGGGTTGCTGGCCCAGCTGAAGGCTAGTTGCCAGGCAGTGGGCTGTGCGAGCTGCTGGGCTGTCTGGAATGTTTTGTTCCGGATGAACTCATGGAGCGGGACCGCTGTCTCAGAACCGTTTTCCCGGGAAACTCCAGGTTTTCAAATACAGCATTTTCAATGATGTCTGTGGCTTCAGGCCTCTCCGTGGGGGATGGAGACAGCATGTCTTGAACCATCATATGCTGAAACATAAAAATGGTTTTGTGTTAAAAGCTCTAGATTTAGATTATTAAGCAGTTCTTTAAGTCATGGAAAATAACAAACACATATGTGTATGCAAACACATACTCCCTTGCTTACATGTATGCACTGGGTACATGTGTGCACATGCATATTCCCCACCACCTCATCCGGAAGCAAGAACACAGGGCTCTGCAAGTGGTAGGTATAAATGGTCTCTATTTAGTTACACCCTCAGCTCCAGACAAACTTCTGTGTAACTGTTTTAGCGTGTGAACCATATCTGATAAGACAGCTTTCACAGAAGCCCCATGGCAGCCATGGAGAATGACAGTAAAGGGCATGGCTGAGCTCCATTACCTCGCGTGTATGTAGTGGTGGCATGTGTGTGTGTGTGTGTAGAGAAGCCATGTGTGTGTGCATGTGAAGTCCCCTAGAGACTAGGGAGGAGCAGGCATCCTGAGCTCTGTCACTCTCCACCTTATTCCTTATTCTCTCACTGAACCTGGAGCCAGCAAGTCCTAGTGGTCCTCCTGTCTCTGCCTTCTACACTGCTAGAGTTAAAGAATGTGTATGCAGGCATGACCAACTTTGTGTGTGTGTGTGTGTGTGTGTGTGTGTGTGTGTGTGTGTGTGTGTGTGTGTGTATGTGTGTTAGGGACTCAAACTTGGGTCCTTAATAAGCACTCTTACCCACTGAGTCATTTCCATGGCCCTTGCTGCCAAGCCTGATGACCTGAGTTGGCTTCTTAGGCGCCATGTGGTAGAGAGAACTAAACCCCTTAAGTTGTCTTTTAACTTCCATATATTATGAGCGCGCGCGCACACACACACACACACACACACACACACACACACACACACCCTCCCACACATAATAAATAAATACATTTACGAATAGGCAGCAGGTTGAATTTAGCCTGTTAGCCTTGCTGTAAACGTACAGAGGCTACTTGGGTGTAAAAAGTGTTTTTATAATGAAAAATGATTTTAGAATCACATCCTTGAGACATAGATGTCACCTGATTTTTAAAATAGATTCATTTTACGAAAACACGTGAATTTACAATAATCTCAATAAAGCATTTTTAAAGGCAAGATTTATCAATGTGTAAACATTAAAGCGATAAGCTTGTGGACCCCCACACAGCATGGGAAATAAGTTATAAAACAACAAGATGTTACAGTGTACTTTTAACCTGAGGACCTCTTAATCTTCCACTAATCTTCTAAACCACCTACTGTGTGGTCCAACCCCCAACTGGAATGAAGAGCAACTGTGGCCCTCTGTTTAACAATAAGCCATTTTTAGAGATCTCTGACCAAGTCACCAACACAGAGTTAAGGCAACATGACTGCTCCTGTAAGGGTGCTTATGAAGTCAGCCTCAGCGAGGACGCAGTGCAGCCTGACCTCTGCAGGCCACTGGGCTGAGGGCAGTCCTAACAAACTTACCTCCTAGATCAGTGCTCTCAACCTTCCTAATGCTGGACCCTTCGATCCTCAGCTCCTCACTTTGTGGTGACCCCCCCCACCCCCAAAGTTATTTTGTTGCTACTTTATAAGTTGAATTATGCTACAGTTATGAATCATAATGTAAATACCCGTGTTCTCTAATGATCGTAGTCAACCCCTGTGAAAACTGTTTAGGCGTAAAGGAGTCGTGACGCCCATGGACCCTCCGTGTTTAAGGGTGTCTTAAGAACAATTTAAGCACTTACTACAATGAGAAATTTTAGAGAAGGAGCTGAAAATTCTCCATACCTCTTGGGGATATTTCTGAGTGAACAGTGGTGGAAACTTGAGATTTCTTACATCAGTTAAAATCTAGAAAGAAAGAAAGCGCCAGTTAATCTTTTAACGTTATTTTGTTGTATGTCCATTTCTGACACATGCTGGACAAGCACATGCTCACAACACCCCAGCCTGTCTTTTCCCTCTCCTTCTTAGTTTTATTAATGTGCTCGCGCCTGTGTGTGTATGTATGGGCACCCAGGCAGCCCAGGTGTTAGATCCCTAGAGTACAAGCATGAACTGCCTGCCATATGTCGGTGCTGGGAACTCAACAACTGTCCTCTGAAAGAACAGCAAGGGCTTTGAACCACTGAGCCTTCTCTCTAGTCCCAAACCTTCTACTTTCTTAACAGGGCCTATGATGAACTGATTAACTCCACAAATTAGATTCTTGATTCTTTACTTGGTTGGCTCTCCTGTTTTGTTTTACTTAGACAGAGCTCACTAGGTAGCTAGCAGACTTGACTGGCCTGGAACTTACTCTGTATACCCAGCCAGCCTCCAACACACAGAGGGATCCGCTCTGTCTTTGCCTCCCAAGTGCTGGGATTAAAGGTGTACATTACCATGCCCAATAGAACTGTCTGCCTGAAAACCCATGCTCACGACTTGTTCTGAGAAGGGAAAACCTAGCCAAGTGCCATTTGGCAGCATGTAAGTCTGTGAGTGCATGGCCACTTGTCCTCTGTACCAGTTTCCTCCAGCCAACTGTCCCTACTGTTTCCTTCCTTCCCCCACTCATGGTACCTTCCCAGCTCCCTCTGGCTTTGCAGTGGTCACAAAGCTGCCAAATGCAAAATAGTGTTGAGGTTATGATGAACCGGTACCAACAGAACATCTAGGAATAACCCTGTTGCTTACATGATCCCTTTCGCTCCTAGTTTAACTGTCTAGTGGCATCAAGAATAAACTTAATGGCACTGCAGAGTTCAGCTGTGTAGCTCAAAACTGCATGTAACTCCAGCACCAGGGGCATCTGCATCCTCTAACATCAGGAGACACCTGCACTCTCACACACATGCACATAGTTAAAAGTTTAAAAAAGAATAAACATAGCTTTCTTTAAAAACACTTGAAAATTTAAATAATCTTCTCCATCAATCCTTTGGGTGTGTGATGTACTTACCCTAACTCGTTCCATCTGAGTGCTGAATGGGTAAAGCAGTTCGAACAGAATCAAGCCTAAAGAGAAGATGTCCACTTTATGGGAGTAGTTGTTTCCATGAATCTGAAATAGCATAAAAATATGTTTAAAAAAAAAGTCACCAGTCACCCCAGAGAGAGCACATGATTACAGTATTAACACAGAGATGGCTCAGGTCCTGTGGCAGCATCACTGAACCTGAGTTGATTCAGTTACCTCTGGGTATAGGTGTCCTGTAAAACTGTTAGCAAAGGGTTAATCTCTAAGCCGCTGTCCTGCCCTCTTTCACTGTGGGCAGGTGTAATTACACCACTCAGCATCACAGAGGGAAAGCCCAGGTAAGGCTCCAAAGAGATATGCATCAGCACAATCTGCAGAAACTTGGAGCCGAGTGCTCTGGAGTCTGTAAGGGCCGCTCAGCCCCCCTGAGGTGAAGCTTTTCAAAGCGACACTATCTGAAGGCAATCTCATTTCTAATCACCGGAGTCCTGAAGTCGGTCATTACTGCAAGTCACTAATCAGCCTGTGAGCCGTCATTACGCACTTAATTGCAGACTGCTCTGCATGCATAGCTCTATTTTTCATGTGCATATTTCTTGTGCTTTCCCAGTCCTGCAGGGAAGAGACCTGCTGCTTTTGTGTTCCTCTCCCATCATTCAGCACTGGGCTAAGTACAGAGCAGGCCCTCAATAAATACCTGATAGCACCGAGGCAATGAATCACATCTGGTCTGCTCTATTAAGGAAAGCCCCATTCAAATGCAAAGCAAACTCCTGGAGCCTCAGGAGAGCCCTTTTATTTATGAACATTTCCTTAGGCCAGTTACTTGACTACAGGTAAACAGCCCCGGAACTGGCTCACCTCAGAGCTGCTGTACCAGGGGGAGGGAGAGGGGAACAGGTGCTGCTGTGGTAGAGCGGCTGTCAGGGTGGAGGCCATCACCCCTTCTCCTCCACACCACTCTAGGTATCTGCCTCTGGTTCCTTCTATGCAGATGGCTGGCTTCTGTTCACAAAATAGCAGGTGCCAAGTTCCACCGAGTTCAGCTGTGTACCCACCATGCTGTGATCTAAAGTGATCACAGCAACCTATTGAACTGTTGGTCCCTTGCCTGCCACCCCTCCCCCACCTCTGTGGCTTGGGAAGGGTTTAAAGAAAATGTGTCCGAGGACATTGCCAACAGGGGTACAGGGGAAAAAGATACGCTCATACAATATTTGGGCAATGTAAACGGACCCATTCACAGGTGATACTCAATCCCATCAAATTCTGTCCATGACAGAGTTGATGAAGATTTGACAGAGGTGCTGGGCCAATTATCCAAGTGATCAGCCAGTGCCCTCAACTGCTAAGTCACCTCTCCAGCCCCTCACACTTACTGCAATTGTATGAATTTGTGGAGAAAGACACCTTTAACTTAGTGTTTGAAGAGCAGTTTGTTGAGTTCACCACAAGAGGGCAGCATGATGGGCAGTAACTAGAGTATTGCCTGGCACTACAGCTGAAGGCTGGCAATCGTGAATTTTACAAAAAGTGAAAGCAAACGCTAGCACACACCTTTCATCCAAGCACTCAGAAGGCAGAGGCAGCTAGATGTCTGTGAATTCAAGGCCAGCCTGGTCTACAGAGTAACCCTGTCTCAAAAAAAAAAAAAAAAGAAAAGAAAAAAAAAAGTGTGACTGCAGGACTGCAGACTCCTGGTGTGAACTGGGAAACTGGGAGTCCTGGTTGTACTTTAATCACTGTGCGCTGCATCGTGTAGTTACAAGTAGTTTTCAAGGAAAATAATGGTTTGAGTCTTTTTTTTTTTTTTAAAAAGACAGGACTTCTCTGTGTAGCCCTGGCTGTCATGGAACTTGCTGTAGATCAGGCTGGCCTCAAACTCAGAGGCCTCTGCCTCCCAAGTTCTGGGATTAAAGGCGTGCACCAACACCGCCTGGGCTGAAACTAATTTTTAAAATTTTGTTTTATAAAATTATCAAAGTATTGTGCTTCATATGTTGCCTCCCTCCCCTAAACCCATCTTTTCCTGCTGGCCACGCTCCTTCCTCCTCCCAATAGTCCCACCAGATACTAACCTTAATAGCTTATGTTCTAGAGGGGAGGAAATCATCTTACAGTTGAAAACGCTATGAAAACTATGCGTGTAATTGCTAGCAGGGGGTGGGGTGGGAGGGTGAGCTGCTGTGGGGGGGCAGTGGGTAGGACGCTATGAAAACTATGCGTGTAATTGCTAGCAGGGGGCGGGGTGGGAGGGTGCGCTGCTGTGGGGGGGGGGCAGTGGGTAGGGGTGGGTGGCTGTAGGGGGTTAAGGGGTAGGGGTGGGTCAGTGCTCTGCTGTGTGGGGGGCTTTTCCAGTGAGCCCTTCACTAAGAAGCATCCAGAGTCAGTAATTCCTACTTTGCTTCCACATTACTTAAAATGTAAACATGGTTTTTGTCCCTGAAAACAATGACTAATTTTTAACTGTTACTCTCTGAAGTTATTTTTGTGTGTGCCCGCACACACATGCCACAGTGCTCCTGTGCAAGTCAGGTAACCTCGACTAGGAGCTGTTCTTTCCTTCAACAAGGTGGGTCTCAAGGATAGAAATCAGGTTGGTTCATATGCCTTTACCGAGTCAGTTCACGATTGACTTTTAAAAATTCGATTTTTATATCATTTCTGATAATATACTGATGTATTAAAAGGTTAAAATTCCAAGGGCAGCTGACAGTTCAGGACTCCCTTTGTCTCTTCTCTTGGGACACAGATGTATACTTAGAACATTTTGATATTCCACCCTGTTTTTTATTTTTCCTTCACTAAGTCTTAGCTACATCATTGGTGAAGCCGAGCCAACTACTTAGGCCAACTGATTTCTCTCTGTGACTCATAATATTTCTGCAGCATCCTTTTTATTTTTTTCTTCCTCTTAAGTAGACTTGCTTAGAGAAACTTATTGTTTTGATTTAAAACTATTAAAATCAACCTGGAGATGCTGTTTTATTGTCGTAGGTTTGCTTGCTATCCTGTGGCTCCTCTCCTCCAGCTGAGCACAAACCACAAGCATTCCTAAGCAAAGAAGGCTCATGTAACAAAACAAATGCAGGGCAGTGGTGGCGCACGCCTTTAAACCCAGCACTTGGGAGGCAGAGGCAGGCAGATTTCTGAGTTCGAGGCCAGCCTGGTCTACAGAGTGAGTTCCAGGACAGCCAGGGCTACACAGAGAAACCCTGTCTCGAAAAACAAAAAAAAACAAAAAAAAACAAAACAAAACAAAAAAAAAAAAAACAACAAAAAAAAAAACCAAACCAAACCAAACCAAAAAAACCAAATGTATGAAGCAGAGGCCGGAGGCGGAGGGCTCAAGGGCTGAGCTATATGAGACCCTGTCTCCTAACCAAAACAAATAGAAACACATTTAAGTCCAAATAGAAATTTGAAAACTTCTATAAATTTTAGTATTTTCCATTTCTTTATTAACATACTCTCAATGTGTTGGCGTGATCTGTGTGTCTCCTTCCCACATCCCATCTCTCTCTTTGGGTTTTTGAGACAGGTCTCATTTTGTAACCTAGGCTGGATCTGAACTCATGGCAATCCTCCTGCTCCAGCCTCCCAACTGCTTGGATTACTGCCAGGAGCCACAATGCCTGACTCTCAAAGTCTCTTTCCAGGTTCTGGTTCAGAGGTGACAGCATGTTTTATGGTTGTGTTTTCTCACTCCAACTCCAGGGTGGGCTGTACTCCCTGGGGCAGAATTGCTTTAATAATTTTTAGGCTGTGTATTACTGGGTACTGTACCAAGACCATGGGAAAAGACTCATTATGCACAACCATCTGCCTAGCTACCTTCAAGTCTGAAAGACTCACCTGCTCTGGGCTCATGTATAGCTTGGTCCCCACTTGTCCCGTGTGCGTAGCATAGGCTGGCATTGGAGTCAGTACAGTTTGCTCTTCTTCGTCCTGGTCCATGGCAGTCACTAGCCCAAAGTCCCCAACTTTGACCACATCATCCATTGTGAAGAATATGTTGGAAGGCTGGGAAAATAATAATAATCATAAAAGCACAGTGAGTACTTACAGAGAAGGGAAAAAGCCAAAATAATCATATGATTTTTAGAAAAGAAATAAAAGCAGCTAGATATCCTAAAGGATATGATTCTTTAAAGAAGCTGCTGTCCCATGAAGAGGGGAGGCTGGCCAACACTAAATGGACTCCATTTTTTTCTGCGTTTTGTTTTGCTATTGTGGAGGTGGAGGAGGCTCTGGGAGAAGCTGGGGGAGGGGGAAGAATATGATCATATTCTATATTTTAAAGAGAGGAAGAAAAAATGTGCCTGTCCAAGCAGTTCACTACTTACTATTAACCCATGCTCTACAAGAAAATCACTGTTTGTCTCCCACTTTCCAGATATAGACAACTAAAGCCCTAGTAGTTAAGCAAACTGCCTGAGGTTACCCAGCCACAAGTGGTAGAAGCAGGAACTGAACTCAGGCAGCCTGACTCTTGTCTCTGTTGCCATGGGAGATGAGGATGATCTGACCACCTGACCATCTAATGAATGTAATACACCCAACCATCTGGTCTGTGCCTGAGGTAGGGGGCAGCTTATCAAGGGGAATCAGAACCTATGACTCCTGTTCTACCCTGCTTCTAAATCCCACAGCTCCCAAGGTCAGAGCCGCACCTAGCCTCTGGCCTGAGTTCTAAATTCCCACTTGAATTTACATATTAGATGTATCTAACCAAATGTCACATGCACTCCTCTGCCCTCAGGTCCCATACAGGAAATCTATCACTTTCTCTCACCACTAAAAGAAAAACTATTTAGCTCATAAGATCAAACCTTACTATGCTTTCCAAACTACCAGAAAACAACATTTTGATTCCTAAGATGCCGTCATACAATTTGGACTTTGAAACAACAAGGTTATGGTAACTAATTCTGTGGTAATAATCTAGAACTTTCTCACCAACAGCCCCACATCAAAAACAATAAACGACACTGCCTTTCTTTCTCTTTCTCTCTTCCTTCCCACTGCCTGGCCACAGAGCCAACCCAAGGCCTTAAGCCTGCTACGTAAGAGCTACACAAAGCAGTATTTGCCTTGGAACTGTCTCTGTTCTCTTGACTCTCAAGTAGTGCAGGCTGATCTCAACCTCACGACATAGCTAAAGACGACTTGAAAATTCTGCCATTTCTCCTCACAATTCTTTACCCTGTGGTGCTGAGGATCAAACATGGCTTTATGCCTGCTAGACAAGCACTCTTCTAACCAAGCTACATCCCTAGTGTCCCACTCACATTTGCAATGGCAGTTACTGAACTCTTAAAACAACGGTTTGTGTCTCTAGCATCTATTTCCTATGCTTCTACTAGAAGCATCCTGACTTTTTGAACTCCAGTCTGCCTGGGTATGGAGCAAACCCATGCTTACCTGATCCCCTGCCAAGGAGTCCGGTGGAGGGATGATCTAGGGACCTTGGTTTACTGAAAACAAGCCTCCTTAGGATTTCTGACCACCTCAGGGGAAAGAAAACTGTTCTCACTACATACTATCAAAAGCCTTCCAGAAAGCTTTAAAGACAGACATGTCTGGGAACCATTAGCTGCCACCTTGAGTCTGTGGCAGGAGGACCTGGCTGAAAGTGCTGCCGCTTTACCCGAGTCCCTGCTTTGTCAGTGGACAGAGTTCCTGTGGACTTTGTCAGTACTGATGCTTTTGGTTGCAAGCAAAAGAAAATCCAAACTAAAATGAAGCAAAGGTCCAGAACATGCCCGGCATTGCTGAGGCTGGGACGAGGGAACGAGGTGGGCGGGCATGGTTTGGACCACCATGGAAACCAGAGGATAAACGATCTAGGTGTAATGAGAAGCAGGTTCTCTGAGGAAACACTGAGAAAAGCCCAAAGGAAAACAGAATTGGTGGAGAGGCAGCTCCAGTGGCGCTGATGACAGACATGTGACTAAGCTTTATGAGGGGGAAAGCCTACAAGGTTTAACATGGACACCTGGGTCAGAGCATGGCAAGACACAGGCTTTTCAGCGAGGGGAAAGATTCACGGTGGTGTTTTCCTTAGCACATTAATATCTTCAAAACGACTGCCTTTTCAAAGGGAAAATTAACTTTCTTTTGGGAGATTTTCTGTTGCACATACAAAGAGAAGGTTCTCTCTCTCTCATTCTTTCTTCCTTTCTCTCTCTTCCTCTTTCTTTCTCTCTCTCTTTCTTTCTTTCTTTCTTTCTTTCTTTCTTTCTTTCTTTCTTTCTTTCTATTTTTTTGAGACAGGGTTTCTCTGTGTAGCCCTGGCTGTCCTGGAACTCACTCTGTAGACCAGGCTGGCCCCGAACTCACAAGTCGCCTGCCTCTGCCTCCCAAGTGCTGGGATTAAAGGCGTGCGCCACCACTGCCCGGCGAGAGAAAGTTCTTTACACAATGCAGTAGTGTTGAGCAAACCTTTCGCCAACATCTTGCTCACATAATAAAACCAGCAGACTACTACTGTTAATGAAGGCATTGGCTTTGGATTTCATGCTGCTGCTTCTGCATGACAAGGAGCAGGCCCATGGGGAACTTGTACATGCGTGAGAAAGGTTGACCATATTCACACCTCAACAGCTAGGATCACCAATCTGAAGATGAAGGTCTCTCTGTTGTAAGACATCATCTCCACTCCAACCAAAGGAAGCGCCTCTCAACTTTCACTGCGTGTGGATCAGCCCACGGCACCCAGCTTGGACCCACATCAGACTTACAAAGCACAATGGCTGCTTAGAACAAGGGGTAGGTATGTAGGAGCAAAGGGTTTCTCCCTGGTTCTTATTCTCATTTTCTCCCCAAACTCTTAAAACACATTCAAAGATTGAAAAACATTTTGATGATGATTTTAGAAGAAAGCAACTTCTTGTTTGTTTTAAAGACAGATAATAGTCTCATGTAGTCAGGCTAGCTGGAAACTTCCTATGTGTCCAGAAACTGACAGTGGAGTTCAGTCTCAGGGCCTCACTGCAAGCTAGGCAAGCACTCTACCACTGGAGATACAGCCCCAGAAAACAACTGTTACAGCTACTTCAGTATCTGAAGCAAAAGTCTGATACTTAATACAAGGTCAAATATGCCAAGTGTTTAAGTCACTACCCTCAGGAAATATTTATGGGTTCCATGCACACCTACTGAGGGATACCAGGAACATTTCTATCATGACAAAAACCAGTCAAATAAGAGTTTAATAGAATCAACAAACTAGCTACAGTTCTGCATATTTTAGAAATATATACTATGGAAACACTGTGTGTGTATTTATTACTAGAACAGGCTGGATTTGAACTCACAGCAATCCTCCTACCTCAGCCTCTTAAGTGCTGTGATTGCAGGAGTGCAGTAGCCTCTGAGTTAGAGTTATATGCAATTTAGCACACTGTATTGTGGCACTGTTCAGTACTGTAATTCTGAGAATAGGGTTTAACTTGGCACAGCTCTGGTTGCTTGGTTAAGCATTTGCCACCTTTCTCTAGTCGGCTTCTCCCTCAAAGCCCACATAGTCAGCAATGGGGCAAAACCATGGGCATCTGCTGCTCCACATCTGAGCTGGCCAGTGAGAAGACATCTCCTCTTCCACTCAGGTCCCTCTCATCATGTGATGCAGAGACCCTGGGTGCCTGTGTCACGATTGTTTAAAGCCAATACAAAGCCACCAAGATGGCTTAGTGGATAAGGTGCTTGCTGCCAAGCCCGATAACCTGAGTTCAATCCCTGGGAACCACACGGTGAAAGAAAGAAAATGACTCTTAAAAGTTATCCTTTGACCTACATACAGACACACACACACACACACACACACAAACACACACACACACACACACACACACACACACACACACACACACACACGCGCGCACACGAACACGCACACATTTTTGAGACAGGGTTTCTCTATGCAACTCTGGCTGGCCTCGAACTTAAGAGATCCACCTCTCCCTACCTCTGGAGTGCTGGGATTAAAGGCACAAGCCACCACTGCCCTACAATGTAAATTTTTTTTTTTTTTTTTAATTTTTTGGTTTTTCGAGACAGGGTTTCTCTGTAAAGCCCAGGCTGTCCTGGAACTCACTCTGTAGACCAGGCTGGCCTCAAACTCAGAAATCCACCTGCCTCTGCCTCCCAAGTGCTGGGATTAAAGGCGTAAATTTATTTTTAAAGCACAGGAATTATGTGGTATATCTGCTCATGATGGACTTTAGATAGCAGATCTTCCTCCCATCAGGACTACCAGGAACAGTATTTACGGTAAAACAAAAATGAACAGGTTCTAAAGAAAGATGTGTAGTCTCTGCTTCCCTCCTGGACCTCTGCTCTCTGATGAGCACTACACTGCTCTGAATCCCACGTCACACCCGAACCCTGGCATGTCTGTCTCTGGCTACAGACCTTGAGGTCTCTGAATCCCGAGTCACACCCGAACCCTGGCATGCCTGTCTCTGGCTACAGACCTTGAGGTCTCTGAATCCCGAGTCACACCCGAACCCTGGCATGCCTGTCTCTGGCTACAGACCTTGAGGTCTTTTAATCCTGAGTCACACCCAAACCCTGGCATGCCTGTCTCTGGCTACAGACCTTGAGGTCTCTGTGCATGAGTCCCTTGCTGTGCAGGAACTCCACGGCCTCTGCAATCTGCAGGAAGATGTGCAGGCACACGCTGTGCTCCCTCTCCTCCATGCTGCAGCGTCCGTTCATCCAGTCTTTAAGATTCTCCTTCCTGCACAGTTGCATCTGAATGTACAGATACACCTTGGGGGAGCTGGGCTGGAGCTGGTCCACAGTGTTCCTGGTGAAATCTAAACTTAGAGTGGTTGGCCTGGTAGGAGAGGTAGACAAGGTGGCTTCTGAAGAAGATCTGCTGCTGGAGTACTTGAAATCAGTTAGCTTATTAACATAATGGTTGCCATTATGTAGCCGGTTCACCCTGGGGTCCTCCTTACTGGATGCATTATCGCAGCCAGAGTCTTCAAACACTATGGAAGAGGAAGTTCCCTCCCTTGACCTGGTATAGGGAGAAGCTTCAGAAGGCCAAAGTTCAAAGGAGTGTCCCTCGTCATTGCCATCCACTGTACCATCTTCCATGTCATCACAGTCTGTCAAGCAACTGTCCTGGAGGTTGTGGGCTGCATCTGATGAGTCACTGTTGTCTCTACAGTCTGTCCCTGAGAACTCCAGGGGAGAGAACTGGCTCTCAGATGAGCTTGTCTGGCCACAGGAAATGCCCACTGAGAAAGACCGACTTCTTTCAGGAGAAGGAGCTATGACTTCAATCTGTTCTTTTGTAGAGAAAGGATCCATCCTTCGGATCTTAACAGATGGGGCATCCATTGGGCTAGGGGAGCTGAGTGGCCAGTCTGTGCTAAAAGTGGGAGAAATATGAAGAGCTGAGTGAATATGTGTCAGTCATGTGACCTGTACAGTGGTTTAAAATGTTTTAATTATTATAAACACAATTACCAAAAACACATAGTGGAGATAAAATACACCATGTGGGACAAAGAACATCTCATACTACCTATTCCTTTTCAAAATTTTTATTTGAGAGCTTAACTTTGTTTCAAATCTGTGTATATAAGTGTATGCCTTCTTGCCTGCATGTACACCTCACGTGTGCAATGCCTGCAGAACCAGAAGCATGTACTGGAGTCCCTAGAACTGGAGTTACAGGCAGTTGTGAGCCTCCTGATATGGGTGCTGGGAAGTCCTCTGCAAGAGCAACAAGTGCTGTCACTACTGAGCCACCTCGCTAGCCCTGGAAGCTAAATCATATACTTGGAATATGTACACAGTTATCTGTGTGTAGCCTTTTGTATGGAATGTAAAATAGGAAAGCAATACTAATGACAGGACTTCTTGATGGGCACAATCTGAAGCCCTGTGCAAATTAACGTAGCTCACGGGCCTTGATGCAAGAGGCCACTTCCCTTTGTCCCGGAGTCTATCATGGGTGTTATTTAGCCAGACAGCTCCAGGACTGAATGCTCTGCAGGCATATTGCTTCACTATTCTTCATGGCGGTTTTCAGAGGCTTCCTTTCTACAGCACATCATGTACAGATAACACCACAGGGGTGGTGGGTGGGGGTATCTGCAGGCAACCTAAGTATATATACTTTTAAAAACTGAAATAGACAGCCAGGCAGTGGTCCCACCACAGGCAAGAGGCCAGTGAATCTCTGAGTTTGAGGTCAGCCTGGTCTACAGAGCGAATTCCAGGACAGACAGGGCTATATAGAAAAATTCGGTCTCAAAAAACAAACAAACGCACTTGAAATAGCCTAGAATCATTTACAACAGAGTTATAAGTTATTAACTGCCAAGATAAAAACCCCATAAAAGAGAAAAAAAGAATGGAGACAGTATCACGGAAACACGTCACATTGAGAAAAGCCATTGTGGATCCCTTGAGAATTATTCATAATAAGATAAAGCATGTTGAGAAAGCCTACACCAAATCTCAAGTCCTTAACGAGTGCTCAGAGAACAAGATGATACGTGATAGAATGCTGCCCCTGAAATGGCACCACGTTCACAGCAAAGTGCTAGCCTAGCCTAGGAGGAGAAACTCACTTGCAAGTCTGCCTAACAGTTACCTTTCGTCTTTCAGCCAGATTTCATCCATTGCTTCTTGCCACTTCTCTGGTGGTGTTTCCAGCCAGGCATTGAAATACCTCACGATGCCTGGGTGTTCCAGCTTAGCCAAGGCTTTAACTTCCCGCATTACCTTCTCCCGTGCCAGTTCCCTGAAGTATACAAAATGAGATTAAGTGTTTGGTGTCCAATGGTGAAAAAAAAAAGAGTACATTAGAAGTCTCTTTGAAAATAAACTTAAGAGCATATGAGTTAGCCTCAGTCACATAGTAGTACTGAACTCCTTTAAAAAAGTATATTTTATTTTTCCCCCCTAATTCTGGAAAAAGAATACACACACCACACACACACACACACACACACACACACACACACACACACACACAC
>JANHMN010000008.1:8925644-8953224 GCA_030674055.1 Rhabdomys pumilio | reverse complement strand
TGCTCCCTACTGAAGCAGCATCCATCCCCCATGCTCCCTACTGCAGCAGCATCCATCCCCATGCTTCCCAACTGCAGCAGCATCCATCCGCGTGCTCCCTACTGAAGCAGCATCCATCCCCGTGCTCCCTACTGCAGCAGCATCCATCCCCGTGCTCCCTACTGCAGCAGCATTCATCCCCTGAGCTCCCTACTGCAGACGTAATGTGGCCAGCTGCTGTCTCATGCCCCTGCCACCATGCCTCCCCTGGCACGACTGTCTTTTCAAACTGAGTCAAAACAAACCCTTCCTTCCTTAAGCTGCTTTTACAAGTCACCTGGTATAGCAATGAGAAAAACAACTGATATTACTGGCATTAGACACACTTAACTGGCCTGAAACTCATGATCCTCCCACCTCAGTGTCCTGAGTACTGAGGCCATAGGCATAGCCAGGTTCAGGACAGTTCTTGGATATGGAAAGTCTCTGAGCTATAAGAAGGTGACAGCCACTTCATGCAGCAGCCCACTGGCAGTGTGCCCTAGAAGAGATCTGTGAGTTCTGAGCCCTCCTCCCTAGTCATAAAGGAACTGCTAAGCTGTTTTCTCCATTATACACTCTCTGCCTTGTCACAGGCCTAAAAGCAGTAAGGCCAACTCATCATCAACTGAAACCTTGAGAACCATGAGCCAAATCCAACAACTCCGAAGTGAGTTATCTGGTCTTTTGTTACACTGATGTAGCCCACTAATACACCATAACAAAGTGATTCTGAAATGCTGTGACTGCAGTTCTTATACTGGCCTCTGGAGAAACCTTATTTTACATGGATGTCTGTGTACATGTGTTGTGTGATTGTGGTTAGTGTTCATGTGTGTGCATATTGTGTGGCCATAATATGTGTATGTTGACACTTTATAAAGGCCAGAGGATACTGTTGGGCACCCTGTTTTATCAGTTTCCATATTCCTTTTAAGGCCAGGTCTTAATGAACCTGGAGCTTTTTCTTTTAAATCTAGGCTAGCTAGAAGGCAGCAAGCCTCAGCAATCCTCCTGCCTCCATCCTATTAGGCACTGGGGTTACAGGTGTGTGTGTGTGCCCAGCTTTTTATTTGGGTGGTGGGATTTGAACTCTAGTCCTCACGCTTGTGCAACAAGTGCATTTAACCCCCAAGCAACCTATGTTGCTGGTCTCAAAGACTACACGTTAAAGCAGTCTCCAGCTCACAACTTTAAGGTCACTTGTTTCCTGGCTCCGCTTAGAACCAGAGTTGTAAGTAGAAACTACGTTGTGACTATGGGACACAAGGTGGGCATTGTGTGTAATGAGATTCCATCCAAGTGTAAGAAAAGCGTGCCCAGTACCTGTTGGGGAGACGGATCCTCTTGATAGCATAATTGCAGTCATCTACTTTGTTTTTAGCTTCAAAAACAACTCCAAAGCCACCACGACCCATGCACTGAATTGGCTCAAAATCTGTTAGATACCTTAAAAAACGCAAACAAAATTTTAAAGTTTGAAATGTTACAGTAACATTTGGATAGTGAACAAAAGCAGTTCAATATTGCGTCACTACATGCAAATGCATCTACTCTAAAACTGTCAGGACAGATTTCCTGAAAAGCACAGCGAGAGCTTGACTAGCAGCAGTCTAAGGTCGCCCGTGTGCATAAATAAACAAACAAACACATAAACTATAAATTCACGCAGATAAGTGAATGAGTGGCTTTGTTTCGTTGGCAATCTCTTGTTCTTACAGTTAACTGTACTAATAACCCATTCTACCTCAAACTATGTCAGCTACCGAAATACCATCTTCTCCATGTTTTAAGTCCCGCTTTCTTCAGCATTTCTGACTGTTACAATGTTCTTTAGCTGTATTTCATTGCTCATAAAAGTTCCCTAAACACAGACAATCAATCTTATTCTATTTAAGTACACTCAAAGCTGGAACTCTCAGTAGAACCAAAGCTGACATGGGTAGGGTTGCCTGAGAGTCGTCAGTACGCTCACTAGGGAAGGCACTCAGCCAAGTCAGTCACCTGCAGCCTGCTATCTGCAGTCTGTCACCCTTGGTGCCTCATGGGTGAGCCAAGGCTCTTGGCTCCCAACAGCTTGGATTCCTACCACGAGCCACCTTGCTTGGTTCTCTAAGATTCCTGTCAGGTTCAGAGGGGAAGGCATGTCTCAAGACTGCGCGTTCTCACTCAGCACCAGTTCAGGTGGTAGTTGTGTTCCCCATGGCAGAACTGATTTCCTAATTTTCTGATTATGTATATTGGGTATTGTATTGAGAACATGGGAGAAGACAGGGGTTTGACCTACGCTCTCATCATGCTCTCCCTTGGGTTCAGGGTTCTTGTTCCTGCCCTCCGCTCTACCAGGACAGGTGCTTCTTTACCTTTACTGAAATCCCACCCTTCCTTCATTCTGCTGTCTCACACATATTAATGTTTCCACAGCACCGTCCACATAATGGATGGAGTGCTTTTTTCCCCAGTCACAATGAAGCTCATGTGCCACTGCACCATGGGGACCATAAATGTGGGCAAAATATTTCTGTTTCTCTTCATAGTTCTAGAATTTGGACACTACTTGGCAAATCAAAGGTCTAACAAATGTCTGTTAGCTGTGAGAATTAACGTATGCATGCGGGAGACTCAACTGTCCTATGGTGTCGCTCTTAGGAAGAAAGCTAGACTTGTGCACTCACATTAATTTAGTAGTTGCCTCAGTTGGTCAGAGAACAGTTACAGTGGAGACATAATTGATGCCAACCCTCCCTGGGCCAATTACCTTCACAGAGAAGGAAGAGCAGCCGTCTGAATTCCTAAAAATAGCTAGTCAAGGACCACAGAACAAATCCACCTCCCAAATGCAAAAGCCCTCAACAGTTCAAGGGCCAAGCGCACTCAGTCTAATCTTCTAAAAGGAGCGACAGCTCACACGTCATTCGACATTTTGCTAACATCTCAGCTGATGGATGATGAAGCAGATGTGAGTTCACAAATGAACTCACTGACTTCGCAGCCTGAAGCTGTCTGCCCACTGGTGGTCACCAAGACTCTTACCGGGACACGTATCCTGAGTGTTTGGTGTCGCTCCAGCTGTTGTCACTGGCGTCAGCACTCACAGAGTCATATTTACTTTCAGTTTGGCACTGAGTTTCAGACTCCTTCCGCTGCTGAGAAGGCAGAAAGCAGTTACTGTTAGTTTGGAGCTGAACAGACGTCAGCTCGTCATCTTAGCCTATAAGAAAAGCACACAGAAGAGCAGCGACTCCCTCTACTAGACTTCAACAGGTTTGCATCCTCACTGCCTTCCTCTTCTCGGCAAACGGATTTTGTTTCCCCCTTTATTTTTTATTTCATGTGCCCGTTTGCCTTCATGTACATGTATGCACCGTATGTGTGTGTGTGAAGGTACCCACCCAGGCCAGAGGAGCGTGTCCGATTCCTCGGAAATACAGTGACAGATGGTTGTGAGATGCCCTGTGGTACTGGGAACTGAACCTGGGTCTTCTGGAAGAGAAGGACTCGTAAGCTCTAAGCCATCCCTCTAGCCCTTGTAGATGCTTTTACAAATGTTCTGACAACATAAAATGAAACTTGGCAATGTCTTTTTACCAACAACTAAAAGGTTTTCTAGAGCAGCTGTTCTTCTGGGGGTTGCAACCTCTTCGGGGGTCCAACAACACTTTTTCTTCACAGGGGTCGCATTATCAGATGTCCCTCATATCAGATATTTACACTAAGATTCCTAACAGTTGTAAAATGACAGGTATGAAGTAGCAATGACAATAATTGTATGGCTGAGGGTCACCACAGCATGAGGAGCTGTACTGAAGGGTGGCAGCACAAGGAAGGGTGGGAACCACTACAGCTAGCATGGTAAAGGGCAGAGGTGATCATGGCTCCTCCTCTCATTAACTGATTCTTGCCCTGCCAGGTTCTCTGTAAGGGACTGGAGAGCTGGACAAGTAAGTAGCTGGTTCTAGAATGCCATCACAGGCAGAGAGAAGTGAGGTCTTCCCCATTACCTAGCTAGCAAGGGAAGAGGCTGTTTTTGTCAGAAGCAGAGGACCTAACTCTGGAATCTAAGGATCCAGGTGTGGGGAAAGGTGAGAACAGAGCAGGCAGGGCCGGAGTCACTCAGAACCCTGGCACAGCTGAAGAAAGCTGAACTTTATTCTAACAAGGACGTCAAGTCAGTTATTAGGGTTTACAAGTGGGGACAGAGAATGGCTTGCAGACAGGACTGACTAGAGGCACGAACCCAGTTACAGGATGATCCACCAGTCAGATGACAGCTGTATGTATGAAGAAGATGGAAACAGACGTAAGGAAATGAGAAGAACACTGCAGATAATTAGAAAGAAGACCTTAGCAGATGGTGACTGGGAGGGAGAGAGCGGCTTTGGCTGTGGTAGAGAGCAGGGCAGTGGGACACTGGAATGCCTGTGGGACAGACAGGCTGGGATGAGTGAGCACAATCTAAGATACGGCTCATTGTATAGTTCTAACTAGAAAGTTGCTCCACAGAAAGGATTTGGTCTGGGATCAGACCTTGCATCCCAGCACCCAGGAAGCTGAGGCAGGTGGCCTGCCCTCAGTTCTGGTCAACTGGGTTACAGGGAAAGATCCTGTCTTTAAAAAAGGAGGGAGGTGGGATTTGGAAATCTCTTTGTAGGACTCTTGGTGCTGAAAAGAGCAGAACACGTGAGGCCTGTGGAGGCCTAATGTGTACTGTGGTGGCCAGAGGCTGAGGAAGGGGAAGTCCTGAAGGATCCACTCAACCTCCAAGGAGACTAGGAGGGCCTGGGTCAAGGAAGGCAGATAGGAAAGTCAAAGAGAAGCATTCGACAGTGTCATCCCAGAGCCAGGGACAGGAGGATGTCCACTCTGTTTAACAAAAGGCCATCTAAAACTCTTGTCAAGGTCAGCTTAGTGAGCTATGAGGATTGAACGCCAGAATGCAATGGACCGAGGCCTGTGTGAAGACGAGAAAGTAGAAACGACGTAGCTATGCCTCTTATCATGGCTGTTCAGGCATCTACAGCACACATCTACAAGAGTGTGCTCCTAAATGTGTTACTAATATAATTTAAACATATTTTATTTTTATTTATGTGTATGACCCTATGCCAAAAATATGTGGACACCTATGGAGGCCAGCAGGGGGTCTTGGGTCCCCGTTGCTGGAGTTACAGGCAGTTACGAGTTGTCTGATGCGGGTGCTGCATTAAGAACTCAGGTTCTCTAACCACTGAACCAACTCTCCAGCCCTCCCATAACGTTATAATGGAGTTGAAAACAACTGTGGCTAGTGTTTTTTTTGTGTGTGTGTGTGTGTGTGTGTGTGTGTG
Organism: Rhabdomys pumilio; assembly: GCA_030674055.1. Lineage (NCBI taxonomy): Eukaryota > Metazoa > Chordata > Mammalia > Rodentia > Muridae > Rhabdomys > Rhabdomys pumilio. Next base: position 8,947,879 of record JANHMN010000008.1, on the reverse strand, counting down.
TGTGTGTGCCTTATCTATTTCAGATACAGACACTAAATATTGTGTTGTGGTCACACAACGTATGAGACTGCAACCCGACAGCAGCAGGGTGTGTCATGCTGGCTGTTTAGGTTTGTGGGAGTGCTCTCAGACCTCTGCACAGTGACTGTATCTCTGTGGCTAAGTGATGGAGACAGCACAAGCACAGGCGATTCTATGGTCAGTCCGAGCACCCTAACTCCTCCCATAGGTTTTCTATACAGCAAACACTTGGAAGCACATGAGGTTGACAGAGTCTCTTACCCTGTGGGGCTGAGGATGGAAAAGCCTGCGTACGATAAAGGTCGTGGCTACGATGCAAAGCAGGATCGTTCCAAATATTTCCTTCCACCAGTGCAGGAGGAGGATGGGGTCCTTCTTGCGGATGTTCTTGCTGTAGTGTGGGTTGTCCAGGAACCTGACTGTGATCTGTGTGCTCCGTTTATTCCTTTCTCTCTTGTAATAAGGCAGATAGTAACCGTTATCTGAGAAAACAAACATCAAGAGGGGTTTTGTTAAGACAACTGTAACAGTTCTATTCCCCCGAGCTCCAAGAGGGTTTCTCTGTATAGCCCTGGCTGTCCTAGATAGAACTCACTCAGTAGACCTGGCTGGCCTTGAACTCTGAGATCCACCTGCTCTGCCTCCTAAGTGCTAGGACTAAAGGTGTGCACTGCCATCACCCAGCCAATTTACCTTCACCGTAATTCTATTAATTAATTTCAGATAACTGGGTAAGACAAATGAAAATGAGTATTTTCCACTTAGGAGTAATGATACTTACCATATGGATACTGGAGGATTGAAAGGGCACCATTACTGTATTCTTCATGGGAATATTTATCATTACTTAGACATTTGTCAAATTCATCAGACCCAACCAAGACAGGAGTCCTAGAGGGAGAATCTAAAGAGAGAGAATGTAAACTATTAACCGTGACTCCAGCGGAAGGCACAGGCTCCTTCATTTACTTAGCTGACATTTACCCACGGCTTAGTTCAAGAACACAGGTCAAAGAGCCCGACAGCCTTGCTACCGAGACGCAGTCAGGTCCTACGCTAGGAAGACGACCCACACCCTGCTGAAGGAGATGGCGTGAGCTTAGGAGCTGAGAGATGACCATGGGCAACATAGTCAGACCATATCTCAAAATGACAGATGCAGAAAGAGTCACTTAAGGGTCCCTGGGTAACGGCATCTGTCATTGGAGCTTCAAACTTGACTTTGATCGCTCTAACCCACACAAATAAAATCAAACTAAAACAACATTCTAAAAGAAGCACTTCAAGTATAACATTTACAATAAAAACTCACAAAAGGTATGGGAAGACAACTAAAGGATTTGGCCCAGCACCTCAATTTATTTGTCTCAAAAATATGATGTGATTACCAGGTAACTTTTTTTACCTACTTTTCTTTTTTTCTTTTTTTTTGGAGACAGGGTTTCTTTTTGTAGCCTTGGCTGTCCTGGAATGTGCTCTGTGGACAAGGTTGGTTTCAAACTCAGAGATCTACCTGCCTCTGCACCACCACAGCCTGGCATTTTCTTTTTTAAAATGCTCTGTTTGTTAGTTGGTTTTGGAGATGTGGTCTTCCTGTGTAGCCCTGGCTGGCTGGAACTCATTGTGCAGACCACACAGAACACGAACTAACAGAGATCTGACTGTTTCTGTCTCCCAAGTGCTTGGAATAAAGGTGCTTGTTCTTTTTTTCTTTTGTTTTGAGATACGGTCTCTTGTCACCCAGACTGACCTCAAACTCACTGTGTGGCGGAACCTCCTGCTTTCACATTCCAAGTGCTGGGAAGCTGCAGGCTTGTGCGGCCACACCTGGCTTACCTAGGTACTTCAGTAGGATCTGCAAAGTCTCTGAGTCACTTACGGATTAAGGGCTTCCATTTGATCGTCGGCAGTGGAATAATTGCATTTTCGCCATTGACAGACTCCAAGGCCTTTGGGCTTGTAGGGAACTTTTCTGAGACTCTGACAGATGACTGCAGGTAGAGCTGGCCTCTGTACATCCCTGGGTCAACCACAAAGACATGTCAGTCACGTGATGGAGTTCTTAAAAGTTTGCATTGATTTAGTGCATTTAGATGAACTTACTCACTTCTTTGCTACATAGCTCTTTCCAGAGATGCTCAAAGCATTTACATTTGACTCAACAAAACCGAAGAGGACATATAAAGTTTCTGCAACGCTCCTCACTGAATAAATAGCACCTTTTCAGTAACACCAAACCATCCCAGCCAAAACATTAAATGATAAGACTCTCTGTGCCTCAAAGAGATGACCTGAACAGTCTGCAAGGGAAGTTTATCTAAACAATTCTAATTCCAGGGCCATGAGTAACAGTTTGGCCAAACGCTACTATAACACATGCATGACATTTTACTTTACAAAAAGGAGGGCATGCTTTATTTCCATGAATAGATTATTTAATGATATATTTGACTTGTTCAAGTAGCCAAAGACATATTCTTTCAGGTCATGGCTTTTCCTGGAGACTGGGATGAAGTACAGGTGGCATATAGTTTATATAACTTTGTGACAATAACCCAAATTAATCCAAACAGATACAAAATATTCAAAATGTATCTATGTGACCTATGTGCTCAGTGGTCCAGAATCACAGGAGAGCTTTGTTTCTATTTTTTTAGAAAAGCTGTAAAGATGCCATGAAATAAACAAGCTGTAGCTTGTAGGAAGAGAACAAATCAGAACAGATGGGATGAGAGGTTTTCATCACTGTAGCCCTGGTTCTCAACCTGTGGGTCCCAACCCTTTGGGGGGTCAAAAAATCCTTCTATAGGGGTCACCCAAGACCATCAGAAAGTACAAATATTTACATTATGATTTATAACAGTAGCAAAATTACTGTTATGAAGTAGCAGCAACAAAAATATTTCATGGTTAGGGATCACCACAAAGTAAGGAACACGAGGGTCACAGCACTGGGAAGGCTGCGAGCCACTGCTCTACACAGTGAGAACAATCCAAACCTTTCTAGCTTACGCCTCACATGAAAAGAATACACTATACGAATTAGGCTGCAGAACTGGACAAGTGGGAAACTGCAGGAATACAAATCAAGGCACAGATGTCACGGGAAACTAAGGCAAGGAATGAGCTCGGTCGTCTCTGTACCACCTAAGGGCCACAGTGAAGCACTCTGGGTGACAGTGGACCTTTCCTAGCTAAATCTACCCACCTAAGTACACGCTGTTCTCTGTGGCTCCCCGAGCAGCCTCTACAATGTCCTCTTCGTCTTCCAAAACTTCTTCATTGGCTGTGTAACTTGTATCATCGAATAAACTAATGGGGGTGACCTTGCCATCCCTCACCAGCCAGGCAGACGCAATGGGAGTACAAAACTAGACAAAAGGCAAGAGACATTCAGCAACGTAAGTAGTGTTTACAGGACTTCAACTTGTAAATGCCTTATTTTTCCCTCCCTCCCTCCCTCCCTCCTTCCCTCCCTCCCTCCCTCCCTCCCTCCCTCCCTCCCTCCATGTTTATGTGTGCCTGTGTGCTGTGAGTATGCACACGTATGTAGGGGCTAAATGTTGGTGATGGCTGTCTTCTTTACTTGCTTTCCCATCCATCTATCTATCCATCTATCTACCCATCTATCTATCCATCCATCCATCCATCCATCCATCCATCCATCTACGTATCTATCTATCTATCTATCTATCTATCTATCTATCTATCTATCTATCTATCTATCTATCTATCTATCTATCTATTTCATGTCTGAGTGTTTCAGTTGCATGTATGTTTATGTACCACTTGCATGCCTGGTGCCTGTGGAGTCAGAAGTAGTGTTGGATACTGCAGATGGAGTCACAGGCAGTTGTGAATAGCTGTGTGAGAGCTAGGAACCCAAGCTGTGTTCTCAGCAAGAGTAGCAGCTCCTCTTAGCCACCGAGTCATCCATCTCTCCATCTCCTCCATCTTATTTTTGATTCAGGTTCTCTTACCGAGGACAGGAATTCACTGATTAGGCTAGGGCGACTGGCCAGTGAGCTCCATGGATCTGCCTTTCTCTGCCTTCCCTGGACTGGTAACAGACCTGGAACCCCAGGCCTAGCTTTTCATTTTGGTGCTGGGCTCTGAACTTGGGTCCTCAGGCTTGTGCAGCAAATACTTACTGGCTGAGCCATCTTGCCAGCTCTACAAACTGTCTCTTAAATTTAAGTCACGGTTTTAAAGCAGAAAAAAATACCTGAGATTCCAAAATAGCATTACCTCCCTCTAGCCATGTGTATGGTCAAACAAAACCTGGGGACAGAGCTACCGAGTCAGTGATCTCAAATACCTGGTACTCCCATTCTAGGCGGCCTCCCTTCTTACTAAACGCCATGACCTTCCAATCAGCAACGGAAACTTTTATCACTGTGTCCAGCATGGTAGCTTCTTGTTCTTCCACATCTGAAATAATTTTAGAGTCTTCTTTGTTTCCACCCGGTTTAAAGGTGCTTTCAATGAATCCGGCTCTAGTTTCCATGTCTGGAATATACCGAAGTTCAAAGTGGCCAACACTGAAATTCCACCTTAAATTTATAAAGGTGTGTTTTAGAATCTCATGTTTAAATGAAGGGACCAAATAATACAGCACTGTTTTTAGACTGAAGAAGAAAATAGAACATTTTTGTGATGAGGAGACATCATAACTTTCTGAAATGGAACACAATGCTGATTCACACCACAAGAGGGCCTCAGAGAACCGTGGCCGATCCTTTGCAAACTGATTCTGAGGGCATAGACTGTAAACACGGAAGGCCAGATGTTCTCTCAAAAATTAACATAAAGCACAACAAAATCACATTAAAATGAGGTGACTTGTGTAACCTGTCTTAATTTCTTAATTACCCAAGAACATGACATTCAAGTGCAGTAAAACTCATCCCAAAGAACCAATGTAAAAGGCAAGGTGTATACATCCCTTTTAGATGCCTATGAAACTCTTTTTCAATCACCTAGGCAAGCCCTGTTGTCGGGTCTTTACTGACCAAGATATGGCGGATGATTCACTCTGTCCTAGATGTCTGTGTTCTTATCCAAAATGCAGCAATGTTTCCTCTATGGTTAAGAAGCAGGAAATTTACATGTTTAAGGAACATGGAGATTCATATTCTCCCTCTCTCTCTCTCTCTCTCTCTCTCTCTCTCTCTCTCTGTCTTTATTTCTCTATCTCCACTTCTATTTCTATTTCCCCCCTACCCCCCAAGGAAACACAAAATTTAAAATTTAGAACCCCACGCTTGCTCTTTGGGTTCTGGTAACTCACAAACCTACTAAACTGCACTTCTGCTCCCACAGAGCTCTCAAACTTAACAGTCTCCAGGATAAACACTTGCAGGCAAACACAAATCTCTATTCACAGGCCAGCAAAAAACAGAAAGAAGAAAAACACTCCTAATCGGGTTTGAAAACAAATTTCAGGAGAGACGCCTCAATTCTGTTTCATCAGATGAGAACGTCTCTAAGTGGTTCAGTTTCAAAAGCTCAAGATGAGATTTAAAGTGATTTTTTTTTCTTTTTACTACACAGGTGACTCAGAGCTTAGTATATCAGGCTGAAGAAGTCTGGGCATGACAGAGGACCAGCATATTTAACAGCTGAATCATATATTTAAGTGGTAAATTACATAAGGGGCTCATTATTTGAAAATAAAATAAAACAAAAAGTATTAGGTCAAACAAATGGCTGGTGCTTCTTTTAAAGATAGCAGAGTAAACGATTAAAGCTGGGAGCTGGAACTGCGGCTCAGGGACTGAACATTGTCCAGTGCAAGCAAAGAGACGGGCTTGATTCTCAGCACTACAAAAATGAAAAGATACATAGAATAAAATAGGGCCTATCAGACAAACTACAAAGGCATCCAGCAGACACTCAAAGAATACACCGTAATTTTGTCTTAAGAGTTTCCTGCCATTAAATAACTTCTATTAGTCATGTTACTATGCCAAGTGTCACTGACCAAGGATGAGACTCCTCGTTACCACACCTTGAAGCACCCGATGTGATGCTGTTTGGTCTGCCTCCATTTTAGGCTTGAAAGCCATCTTATAGTAAAGACTAACTAGGTTCATTCCTATTTATGATTAAATCTCTGTTTCTCAAGAATTGGGCTATGCCCTGCCTATAACCTTATAACTAATGGTTTTGTTCTCCCTGTTCCAGAAATGGCAATCATGTCTTTGTTTCAAAAGGATTTTTCAAAATGGCTACCCTGCTATAACTGTTATGACCACCTTGCAATCATGTCTTTGTTTCAGGAGGTCATTATGACTAACTTGCTATGCTTAAATCCTGTTCCTATAATCCTGCCTATTTTGCCTGCCAAATTCCCGTACCCCAGAGCTATAAAAACCTTGCTCCCTTATGTCCAATGTTGATCTCTTGAACCCTACCCTTTACGGGCAGACAGCCTATGTATACGAATAAAAAAGCTTGCTGCAACTAATTTGGCCATGACAATTTGGATCTGTGGTCTTTCTCCTCACATCTTTGGGATTAACATAGGCATTCATTTCTCTTAAAAGTACATTGTGCTTTTAGGTTAACAAATAATTCACAGAATCCTACAAAGAAAAGTCTTCAAGAAATCTTGGGTTTAAAGGAGCTACACCCCCTTTTTTTATCTGCCTATAGGGGTCCACTTGCCTCTGCTGGGGTTAAAGGTGTGCACCCACAACCAGCTTTTGGAACTTCTAAATAATGCCATTACTAATATTCTGATACCCACTTCTCACTGCCGCTTCGAGGCCCGACAGCTCGAACGGTCTTCTGTGTGCGTTGCAGAAGCAAGATGTCTTCCTCTTCTTCCATTTCATCACTATCCCATCGGCGACATCCCAAGGCAGAACAGATATACCGCAGCTGAAAAGACAGACATAAAATAGGTCAAGGAAACAAGGAAGATAGGCTCTGTATCTCTGTCTCTCTCTGAAGCCCTTGTTGGCTTGGAACTTTCTCTTGTAGTTAAAGCTGGTCTTGAACTCACAGAGATCCACCTGCCTCTGTCTCCCAAGCGCTGGGATGAAATGTGCCGCTATGTCCAGCACAAGATCTCTATAATTTGTTTTCTCTTGAGACAGGGTTTCTCTGTGTAACCCTGAAACTCCCTTTGTAGATCAGGCTGGCCTCAAACTCAGAGATCTGCCTGCCCCTGCTTCCCTAGTGCGGGGATTAAAGGCACACACCATCATGCCTGGCTTACAACTTTTAAAAAATACAATGAAATTAAAGAAATACTTAAGTTATGAGCATCACTAGATTATTAAACCAGAAAATGGGTTATTTAGAACCATGAAAGTTCCAGCAACATTTATTTCAAGGAGTGGATGATTTTAAGGACTTATATAATTTGAGCCCTATTTTGGGGGAATTCCATGGGGAATTCTGAAGAAATGAATAGCCAATGATGTCTTTGCAGAGATGTCATTACTAAAATTGCAGATGAGCTGAAAGAGCAATCAGCCTCACAATTTCCATCTAGCATTATGTAAACAGTTTTAAAGATCCGAACCCTAATATCTTTTGACTTAAGAAAAAAGGAGGTTCCTCAGTTGGATACCGCCTAAAATCCTCAGAAAAGGCAGAATCATGCTGGGATCCCAGACTTTTATAGTAGTGCACCCAGCCAGAGAACTGGGTGACTGGTCAGCCCTGCTGTTTTACAGAGAATACCAACATACAGGGAGACTGAGAACTTGGTTTATTTAAGAAAAAAAGAAAAGCACCAATGGCCATCCTGGATAGCATGGAGTCCTCAGTCCCCAGGCTGCAGGAGAGGCCGGCACCTGGAAGTGGGGCCACTGAACTGGGAACCTTCAGGTTAAGAAGTCCTGCTCCCAGCCTTCCTTCTCATAGTGTAAATCTATGCAGAAAATGTCTGTACATCCAGCGACTAAGATTCTGGACTGTATCCCAGGAGTCTTGTTGGAGAGAATCTAGGTCATCAATGACTTTGCCATCAACCTGATCTGAGGCAAATCTGACCATGGAGCTTCTGAATCTGTTAAGGCCTCCATTTCCTTATCTGTTTAGTGAGCAGTAGCTCTCTCCTTGGGCAGTTTCACAGCCAAACCGGATTAACAAGGGTCAGTTACTCCTATCATCAGGGTTATTACTAATCTTTGAGGGTTCTTCGCCTGTAAAAATGTGAATAAAATACATCGTCCTTAGGAATATTATGAAGATTTCAAAATAACATCTAACTAAGCCACCCAGCACAGTAAATTGTATTTATGAATTCTCTCTCCTCCTGACTCTAATGTTTATCCTGTATTACAGGTTGTGAGCCTTCAGCAGCCCGGTCATCTCTCCAGCCCTCTGATGATTCCTCTCACCTTAGATAAACTTAGTTTCCCATCACTATCTCACAATTGTCTTATTAAAACAAATTCTGTTCTCAGGGGGAAATTACAAAAGATCAACTGCCAAAAGCATACAGGTAGGTGGATCTTGGTGAGTTTGAGGCCAGCCTGGTCTACACACTCCAGGGTAGCCAGCTGCACAGAGAGACCTTGACTAAATATGCTGTTTCTTCTATCCGATTGTCCCCACACCCTGATCCACTGTCACTCACCTTTCCACTATATGCACTGAGTCCATATGTAGTCAGAGATTTCCCTCCAACCAGAACAACATCATCTCCAAACTTATATGAAGACTCGAGAAGGGACTCCACAGTGAAAGGGACGGCTTCCATGCTCTCTCGGTCTCGATCCCACTGGAAGAGGTCTCCATCCAGGGAAGGAATTATCATCTTATTCCCAAACACCTAAAACAAAAGCCGATTTTTAAAAGCCTCATACCTTGAAGAGTGGTAACAAAGATCTAGGGTTTTGAACAACATATAAATCAATATGGCTGTCAACCAGAAGTAACTGAAAACAGCCACCCTTCACCTTATGGGCCTATAGTCAGTCCCCTGGCCTGGCATGGCAGTCCAGTTTTTCTCAAACTCTGCTATAGGTCAAGAAGGTTTCATATTGATGAGTAAGTTGCCAAAAGAGAGCCCGGGGATCCATAGACGTAATAAATACATAAATAGAAATAATAAGTAAATAATGCCACTGTAGCTTTTATAGCTGTTAGTATGCCAAGGAACATGATTTTCTGGTACATGGGTAACACGGATTTCTAGGCCTACATTACTCTGGCCAGTTACATCATAGACTCCGACTGAATGAGCATAGGGAGAGGGACGTGAATTCAACCGCTGTTCCTTTTCTTTGTTTACTTTCTCAAGTCTGCTGTGAGTTAAGACAGCTGACAACTAAGCCTCCCAAGTGTTCTATGTGTGCACTCATCCTTTCTTCTTTCCTTAAATCCTTAAAAAAAAAAAAAGATTTATTTATTTATCTAATGTATATTGAGTACACTGTAGCTGTATTCAGATTCACCAGAAGAGGGCATCAGATGGTTGAGAGACAACATGTGGCTGCTGGGAATTGAACTCAGGATCTCTGGAAGAGCAGTCAGTGCTCTTAACCGCTGAGCCATCTCTCCAGCTCTTATCCTTTCTTCTTTAAACAAAACCTTTTTTATTTGGCTTTTCAAGATAGGGTTTCTCCTTGGAGCCCTGGCTATCTTGGAACTCTCTGTAGACCAGGCTGGCCTAGATCTGCCTGCCTCTGCTTCCCAAGCGCTGGGACTAAAGGCATGCACCACTATGGTCAGCTAAACAAAATCGTGATGGATGGCTCAAGAGAGGCAAGCAGACAAACAAAATCAGTATCCTAAGGAGCTTGAACTCTGGTGTCTGGAGACAAGCATCATAAGTACATGAAATGTATTATGTTACTGATAGACAGCATCATAAGGGGAAAATAGAATTAAAGATGAAGGGGCAGAGGAGCATGTGGGTTGAGTGGGAAATGTCCATGGAAAACTCATGGCAGAGCCTGCTGAGAAAGTTAATAACTGCTGGGCAAAGCTCTCAACATGAAACAGTCCATCATCTTGACATACGGGGAACAAGTTTGCAAAGGCCTCTGGGTAGAAATGTCCTGGTCATTAACTGAGGCACCACAAAGAAAAGGCTGAGGAGAGACAGCAGAGGCACGGGAAGCAAGCAGAAGACAGAGTCTGGTTAACAGTGAAGAACTGAGGAAGTGTCAGACCTGGTGTCGTAACAGGAAAGTTTCAATGGGGGCCTCACTGCACAACACGGGCAAAAGATAGAGAACCAGGGCACAACCAAAGTCCCTGGCCAAGAATGTCTTAGGAATTTCAGCACAGATCTTCATGGCATTTGCCTTTGCTAGCATTAAAATGTCATCAACTTTAATTAACAACACAACTTTTGTCTTGATCCATAAGGCCTGAAACTTTGAGAAGAGAGAATATGAAAGAGTTAAAGACAAAACAAACCATGCATGCAGAACAAACTCTTAAAACAAACGTCAGCCTTGCAGGTTTAACAGAGATGCCTTGGGTTCCTGGAGCAGAAGGCTTTCTTTAAGTAGCTTTAAGCTGGGATTCAACACACATTCTCTATGCTTTCTGACCTCTTCAACTCGGGGTCTGGAAGACAGGTAAAGACCACTGTCCTAACTCATTCATATTCTAGTTCAGATCCTTATTGTGTCTGACCTGAGCTCTTATCAGAACCTCCTCACAGATCTCAACTGCAAATTCTCCCAGTTTAAGCTGATGTATCTCTTAGATTAATCCTTCTGGGCCAGTTAAGCTTGTTAAGACTATTGAAAAATCTTCAATGTCTCGTTATTAGCTTCTTACCAAAGACCCCAAATCCGAAGGACTTAAGATCCTATGGAGGTCATCCAGAGTCCTGTAAGTGTGACCTCCAACAACCTTTCTGTCACGCGTTCGTCCCTTTTCCCTGCATGGGCAGCAACCTGGCATGGTTATATGACCACATCACACCAATCCTGGTACCACTCGTTATTTCACTGGCAATGTGTTTCTTCTCCCTGGAACACCTTATACAACTGCCCACTAAAATCCTACTGGTCTTCAACCTGGTATCACTTATCTGCTTCAAAATCTAAGAAAATCCTGGGAGTGTACATTAAGAACTGAACAAAGGTCTTGGGTGCCCAGATGAGGAGCTAAGGCTCTACTCTTCAGCCTCTCTACTTTTATATCTACCTGTTTTCTTAAGATTTATTTATTTTTTATTTTTATGCATTTGCCTGTACTTGTCTATGTGGACTATGTGTATGCAGCTCCTGTGGAGGCCAGAAGAGGGCGTTGGACCCCTTGGAGCAGGTGTCAAATGGCTGTGAGTTGCCATGCAGGTGAGGGGAAGTGAACCCAGGTCCTTTGCAAGGGCAGCCAGTGCTGTTAACCACTGAGCCATTTTTCTAGCCTGCTCTGTATCTTCCTAGGATAGGAATGGAACCTGGCCTGAGGCCCTGGTGAGTGAATTAACATACTGCCGGTGAAATGATGCACAGTACTAGCTGAGTGCTCTACCACTGAACTGTGTCATCCTCAGCTCTCTGATTCACTTTCTGTGGCAACTGAAGCTGAGACTCTATTATGTTTTCAAATGGTTAGAATCTCAAAATTATAGAAATATTTACCAAATACAGAAATGTTTATGATTTGTTTGTATCCAGTGACTGTTTGTTAATGAATCCAACACTAAAAATCTAGATTTTAATTTTCTACCAAAAGGAAACTTGAGTCCAGAACCGCGGTGGAGTAGACACAAGATGAGCCATTACCATTTCATTATGACAGGAGACAAGTATGGAGGTGTGGTGCAGACAAAGGAAGCACTAGGAAAATAAGAAAGAGAGAAATTCCTAAGTTTGGGCTGATTAAAAAAAATAAGCGCCAATAAAAAAATTTAAAAAGGGAAAACTGGGATTAGAAAAAATAGAATTTTGTAACCGTGACAGTAAAATTTAGATCAGACAAGAATTATTAATGTTAATTCTAGGCAGAAATTTTGGTAACAAATAGGATCTTTACATGGTCTTTCTGTTGTAGTTTTGAGACAGGTTTTATACTGTAGCCCAGGTTGCCCTAGAACTCACTATGTAGCTCAGGCTGGCCTCAAACTTAAAGCAACCCTTCTGCACATTTCCAAAGTGTGTGGGTACCAGTCATGTGCCAGCATGTCTAACTAGTATCCAATTTTTCATAGGTTTTCCAAAAACAATGAATGTATGCCACCTGATATTACTTAGTTTAAATTTTCTATTTATTACTTGTTTCCTTGTATCTCTGTCTCTTTTAAACTTTATTTTATGTGTATTCATGTTTTGCCTGCATCTATATCTATGTGTCACATGCATGGGTTACAGGGAATTGTGAGCTGCTATCTGGGTGCTGGGAATTGAAGCCAGGTCCTCTGGTAGAGAGTACTTAGTGCTCTTAATTACTGAGCCGCTTCTCCAGCCTCCTTTCTTATATTTCTTGATAACAGCATATTATACTTAACACAATTAACTCTGTAGAATATCTGATTTGAAGTTGCCACTAAGACAAATGTGTGTGATTCACATACAATATGCAGATGATATGCCATTTCAAGATACAAATGAAGAAAAATCAAGAATTTACTATTGTCTGTCTTCCATCATGTGTTAGGAATTTGAGGCTCTACACAACAGAATGGCAGATTCGAATTACAGTAAATTCAAAGGGTGTAGGGAGCACAGTCACCAAAACAAAGGGAGGATCAGTGGGTCTGCCACACGCAGCAAGCGCTTCCTGTGACATGTGTCCTGTTCCCCTAGAGTAGCAGCTGGCTCGCAGGGAACGCAGGTTCTCACTGCCAAGAGCAGCTGTCAGACTCGTGCGCACTGAAATTCAACAACGATCTACGCACCTCCAAAGTAACAGAAAATTTATCTCCAATTTGAAAAAAAAAAATGTTTTAACAACCAAGAAGGTTTTTGATGACTGATCAACTGAAAACGGCTTTATATTCAGAAGTTAAACCTTCAGTGGTTACTTCAGTGAGTGCAAAACATACGATAATAAGAACTGTGATTCAGTATCGAATCATCCTGTCATCCGTTTGGGTTATGATTTTAGAAGTTTACTTTTCACCAGCTGCTCTCTGCTGATTGGCTGCCTGTGAGTCATACTCGAGACTGGTGACCTTTGCACCAATCTCTGCAAAGCCTTTCAGGCTGGGATATCAAAGCAGATGGTGCTTTTCCTGGAGAGCCTGAGCAGTGATCTATATGCATGCAGTTCAGGTAGAGATGACTTCACCCCTCACAATAGCATTACCTCATCCTCTAAGCAAAGGAATGAGTCACTCCGATAGTCAGCTTTGAATCTCTTGATAGAAAAAAAAATGTAGGTTGCGGTGACGGATGATGCACAACAATATTCCAGCCATCTGTCCCTGGGAGCAGCTATTTGTTCTGATCCGCTGCTCTGCATTTCAAGGTAATTATGGGACTTGAGTTTCCCTTTGGTCATTTAACGAAGTATAAATTCTTGCTGTTTTGAATTTATCTCCCCTATTTGTTTTCCCCTTGTTCATAATTTTAAAACAAAGAATCTGTCACATTGGCTAGCAAACTCAATACCAAAGATCTAGAGTCCCTTTCTGTGCGATTACCAAGAATTAACAGCCGAGTAAAGTAATTTGACTTCTGTGCCTGCATAGAACTCTAAGTAGCACACATGTACACGTGTAATTGGAACCCTCTGAAAAACTAAAGTGGAAATAAGAACTCTGATTTTCACAGGAAAAAGAAACCTCAATTGAAGAAGAGAAAAAAAAAACCATTAAAACGAACAAACACTATCAGAAAAAAAAGATCCTCTAGCTGCATGGAACTGTTTTCCATTCACATCTTCCTCCCTACATCCTCCAGAGACAGGGTTTTTCTGTGCAGTCCTGGCAGTCTTCTTCACTTTCTGTGTGCCCATGTATTCAACTTTAACTTACTGTGAAATATTCTGAACATATGAAATGTAATGAGGCCAGTGCAGCAACCCTCGTGTATTGATTTCCAATAACTACGGATAATTGGCCAGATGGTTCATAAAAACTTAAGAATCCACATTTTTCACACCGTCCCAAAGATTAACTTTATAATGAGGGATTCCATATACATACATTCTATCTAATTCCTCACATCACAGTAGAGGCTTCTCTCAGTCCCCCCCCCCCCTTTTTTTTTTTTGTTTGTTTGTATGTTTGTTTTGGTTTTTTGAGACAGGGTTTTTCTGTGTAGTCCTGGCTGTCCTCGAACTCACAAATCTGCCTGCCTCTGCCTCCCAAGTGCTGGGATTAAAGGCGTGCGCCACCACTGCCCGGCTCAGTCCCCTTTTCTTAAATTAAAATTTATATATTTATCATTTTACTTTACACGTATGGTCACTTTACCTGAGCATATGTAAAACCTGTATGCCTGGTGGCCAAGGAGGCTGGAAGAGGGTAGCAGAACCCCTGGAACTGGAGTTATACACAGCAGTGAGCCACCATGTGATGCTGAGAATTGAATTTGGGTCCTCTGCAAGAGCAGACACTGAGCCATCTCTCTAGAGAGAATAACTCCCTTTCTGGAGAAAGGATTCAGTGTCCTATAGAAGGGTCACAGCCAGGACTTCACACATTCCTTAACAACGTCTTTTAACCCATGCACATCCCAGAATGTGTGCTTCCAAACTGGTACTACTTCCTATTATATTGGGAGACTGTGAACTTCATAGGCGAAATCTTGCCCCGTCAGTTTCATTAAGAAAATCTTATAATGCATTCACTCATTCTATCATTTGCATATATCCATGGGCACTTCTGAGCCCCAACTGCAGAGCTCACTATAATTACAGCCATTGTTATAATAGCAACAGAGACCATGTGTCCCTCCATGTCAGGTATTTACCATCTGAACCTCTACATAAAAGGCTCCGTGAGTCCTGTGTTACATCATATTATAAGGTGCATATATTTTGTTTGCTCCACTTTTAATATTGTGGCTACTAAACAGTGAGTTCTAGGGAGTCAGCTCAATTTTTCCACTTAAAAGTTCCCCGTTAATTTTTCATTGTAGTATTAATTGATGATCCTATTATTCACCTAAACAGAATAAAATAATGGTTTCTGATCTGTATTTGCTTCTTCTGTACTTATTAGACTTTTTTTTCTAAAAATTTTTCTTCTCAGTCTGCTTTGAAAGCCAGATGTGTATACACCACTGTTTTGTCAATAACTGACTCAGACATTAACCATCATCAAATCTCCCAAAGTTGCATCCAGTAATAATTCACACATAGTGTGACTGAAAGTTGAGAATGGCTCCCGTGACCTAGAGATGCCAGTCTGCTCTGTAACCTGGGAGGAAATACACCAACCAGAAGAGTTAGAGACTTAAGTTCCAGCTGTAGCATGGGTGAGAAAGAAACGATGTGGGAGGTGAAGAGAAAGTGGGGCAAGGATGAAGACCGTCACATCAGCCACAGAGAGAACAATGCGAGTTACCCTGGAGCACTAACTACAGGGAACACTCCCCTGACCTCCTCCGTCACTGCAGGGGCATCTGTAGCACAGCAACAACAGAGACACCGGGTAACAAGACTGAAACCCACTAATCCTAGGGAGGGGCAAACAGGTGGACAGTACTCACCAGAAGCACGAAGCGGACACTCTGCCTGCCCACAACAGCCGCTCTACTAGCCACCCTGCTTGCTGCATCTGAAGCCAAGACTCATAACGACCGCTCTGCACCTCACCCGTCCCACTCCTTAAGTCTCTCACACCATTACACACTTGCTGGGAGACGTGTCTTTCTTACATTTCTTACATTGATTATTTCCGCTGATTTTCATTATTCCACAACTATTTCATTTATCCATCCATCCATCCATCCATCCATCCATCCATCCATCCATCCATCCAAAAAAGCAATGTTTAGTGTAGTGGGATGTATACATGCATGAGGTTAGAAGACAACCTTCAGGACCCAGTTCTCCACCCTGTGGGTTCCAGGAACTGAGCTTAGGCGTCAGTCTTGGTGGCGGGTGTCTTTACCTCCTGAGCCATCCTGCCAGCCCGTCCATAACTATGTTTAAAGGTTCACCTCTTCTGGTCTCTACACTCTTCTGCTAGTTAATAATACACTCTTCTGCACATCTCTCCTCCACCTCCTCTCCAAGCTTCCCCAATCCCTCTATTAGCAAAATAGAAAGGATTCTGACATTCTCTTTGCTGTAAGAATTCTAAAGAGACTCTAATAAATCAAGGGCAGTGTCTACAAGAGACACATTTGCCACATATGCCAGGTATCTCTAATTGTGAAACTTTTATATCTTAACCTATTTAAAGCAGGGGTTACGGATGTAACTCAGTTGGTCAGGGTGCTTGCCTAGGATACGTTCCATTCCCAGGACGGCAGAAAACTGGTATGGTAGTGCATGCCTGTAAGACCACAGTCAGGAGGCAGAGGCCAGAGGGTCAGGTGTTTAGGTCATCCTCAACAGCACAGGGAGTTCAAGGCTAGCCTGGGATACATGAGACCCTGTTTCAAAAAATAAATAAAAATAAAGTAAAAAAAAAAAAAGTAGTATGTACTAATACTAAGCAGCAATTAAAAGACATTGAAAGATATATATATGCTTCCAAAAACAAAATCATAAAACCAGCTCATCTCTGAAACACTGTTTTCTCTACCTAACCCCGTCTCAAATTTAGAAATTGGATTTAAAAGTCTTGTCTCCAGCTGTCTTCTTGCTCTGCTCTCAAGGTGACCAAGTTCTTGGCTCCTCAGATCTCCCCTCTGGAAATACAAGGTCGGAGCAGTCAAATCGTTCCTCAGCGCCCTGTAAGGAGAGAGGTCTTGATGTCTGGGAACTACGCATGGGCCTGGAGTGTATGGAGTGTTGAGAAGACAGGGAGTGCAGGGAGCCCTTAGGCTCTGCTGGATCCACTGTGACAAAGCTCTACACTTCACTGAGCTACAGGCGGCTAAGATGTCAGCTCTGGGACTCAGATCCATGTTCTCCGGAAGAGAAGCCTGCTGAGTCACACCTCTCTAGAACCAAGACATTGTATTTTTAATATTTCAGTTTTTTAAAGATGATGTACTATGTGCAGGATACAAAATGATAACTTTTTAAACATTTGAGAGTGTCTCGTGTAGCCCAGGCTGGCCTTGAACCCTCTATGTGTACAAGATGATGCTAAACTTTGATCCTCCTGCCTCCTCCTTCACACTGTCGGACTTACGGGCCTGTTTTATGTGGACGTGGTGACTGAACCGAGGGAACTGTGCACCCCACCAAATGAGCTACACCCTCAACCAAACACGGTAATTCTTCACCACAACGAAGCGCTGACTCCACTACCAGATGAACAAGCCTGCACTACTTTATTACTTGTGAACTGATAAAAAGAAGCCCAACACTGCTGGATTATAGAAACAGTCTGTATTTCCCCTTAAATGCCAAAATTACCGATGGGGGAAGTACAAATAAGGTTGCTAAGGAATCCCAGAGGGCAGTGCGTCACAGATGACGAGGGGCTTCACGGCTAACAGGGGCTGAAGTTCCTGCAGGAGGGGCTTGAGAGCTTCTCACATATCTACCTAGTAGGACACACCCAAAGTGACATGCTCAAAAGAAACTGAAGAGAAGGCACTCAGGGACAGCTCAGTGGGCAAGAGCAACCGCCCTGCCCGCCGGACACCCAGAATTCAATCCTGGAGCCCACATAAGGTGAAAGGAGAGAACCGACCACACTGAGCTGTCCCTGACCTCCACATGAGTGCTGTGGCAAGTGAAACCTCCCCCGGCCCCACATCACACATGCCATGCACACACACACACGCCATGCACACACGCACACACGCCATGCACACACGCCATGCACACACGCACACTTTAAAATAAAATAAAAATGTATACAATAAAATACTAGAAATGATTTGGTGTTTATTATTGTCAAAATTCTGAATTAATCTCAAGGACAAAGGTTTAGTCATCCTAAAAACTCAAGGAAATATTTCTCAAGGAAAACGACTACAATATCTGCTTAAACAGAGCATTCTCACCCATGATGAAAGAACACTGGTTCTAATAGCCATCTCTGTCTTCATCCCAACTAGTCAACAGTGATCAAAGAAAAACAACGCACAGGGAGAACCCCATTTCCTAAACAACAGAGCGGAGTGACCTCAATTTCTCATTAGGCAGCACGCGTGCTAGAATAAATTAGTTTCGTTCACAGAATTGCTTTTGGCCACACTAAGGGATTAATAAAAATTAAATTGAAACACTGTTTCATTTCTGTAATGAAAAGCAATCAAGCAATCACTTAGATACTGGCTTGTTGCAAAATTGACAATTACTCTTCAAAACTGACTTTACAGCTGGTGACTTAGCTGATTCAAAAAACACCTTTTAATGTTGAAATCAAAAGAAATGTGGGTCAGGCACACTGGTGCATGCCTGTAACCCTGGCATTTGGAAAGGAGGGTGAAGAGGTGGAGCCAAGAATACAGGTGTTCCAGGCTGAGACCCTGCCCCCCCCAGACTCTCTCTGTTTGTCTTTATCTGTGTCTCATCCACACACATACACAATGAATGTCAATGACGTGGGCAACGCTTAGTATAAATTAAACAATCTTTAAAGATTTATTTATTTTTTGGTGTATGAGCATTTCCATGTATGCATATGTACATGTGTGCCTGGTGCCCAGGGAAGCCAGAAGAGGGTGACAGACACCCTGGAACTAGAGTTATAAATGACTGTGAGCTTCTGTGTGGATGCTCGGAACCAAACCTGGGTCCCTCTACAAGAGCAGGCAGTGTTCTTAGCCAGTGAGGTTTCTTTTTAGCCCTGAATTAGATACCATTTCAGAGATTGCAAAGGACACAGGATTACAGCCCTTCCCTAGACTTCATAAAGTCTGTCTTAGTTACTTTTCCTTTGCTGTGATGAATCACCAACATCAAAAGCAATCTGGAGAAGTTTATTTCAGGTCATACTCCATCACTGATGGAACATGGAGGCGGGACTGAAGCCGAGGACAGGAGAATGCTGTTTACTGGCTTGCTCAGCCTGCTTTTATTATGTATGACAGGACCACTGCTTAGAGGCAGCACCACCCCAGTGGACAGAGCCCTCCCATATCAATCACTAGGAAAATGATTCACATGTCTGCCTACAGACCAATCATATAGAGGCATTTTTTTCTATTGTGGTTCCCTCTTCTCAGACATCTAGGTTTTTATCAAGTTGACAAAAAGCCAGCACAAGCCTAAGTTCAGTTTCCAGCATCATACAGAAAAGAGAGATTGCAGCTTGCTTTCTTTTTGTGAGGAGAGAAGGGCTGGGGTTAAGGTCTCACTGTGGAGTCCGTGATGATCTTGAGCCAAATTCTGAGATTACAGACATGCCCCATCCATGCCCACATGAGTTCTAATACAGTGACATTCAGTTTCTAGGAATGTACTGTTTGTGAACAAATCAGAATTAGTAACTATGAGTGGCACACTATACATGTGTGTGTGCACACACACTTGCTTTCCTGTGCTTGTGATATAAGATCTCATTCATGCAGCCTAGGCTGGCTTCAAACTAATCATCTGTCTCAGCTTCTCAACAGCTGGGATTATAGGTATGTGACACCACGCCCAGCTCTAGGTACTTCTGTTCAGAGGGGTTTCAGTAGACCAGTGTGGTGGTGCATGCCTGTGATCCTGGCACTGTACGGCTGAGGCAGGAAGCCCCTGTGCCGATCAGAGGAAGGCAGGCTGAGAAAACACTTCTCTCTGCCAACAGCAGCATTTCACTGCTGTCTGCTGTTTATGCACCTGTCTGTGTATGCACCTGTTTGAAACAGAAATGCTTGTCTCCAGGGGATAACCATGCCTAAAATAAAATAAAACTCTAAGTTTAAGTAAGTATAGACTAACAATAGATGTGTTTGCTCTTTTTAGGAGGAAAAAGGGGGCAGGCACAGTGCAAAACCAGAAAACAGCATGCTGTGTTTAAAGCCCAAGATAAAAGCAGCCATCCAAGTACAAGTTAGCTGCAGACTAGAAGTAAGGATGGCCTACATGCAAATAAACAAATAAATATGCCCCAAGACTCGGAGAAATAAAGTGTAAAAAACATTTAGTCTATTGAAACTTATGTATTTGATTTATTATTGACTGACTGATGGAGACAGGGTCTCACGATGTAGCCCTGGCTTGCCTAGGTATCACTAGGTAGACCAGGCTACCTTTGAACCCACAGATTTCTTGTTTGCCTCTGTTTCTTGAGTGCTGGGATTGAAAAGTGTGCAACCATGTTCAGCCCATCAACCAAGATTTTGTTTTTTAATTATATTTATTTATTTATTTATTTATTGAGAGAGAAAGAAAGAGAGAGGGGGAAGGGGAAGGAGAAAGAGAAAGAGAGAGAGAGAGAGAGAGAGAGAGAGAGAGAGAGAGAAAGCGCACAGGCACATGCCATGACATGAGGGTGCTAGAAGTCAGAGCACAATTTGAGGTTCTCTCCTGTCACCATATTGGTTTGGATCAAATTAAGTTTCTCAGGCTTAGCAGCAAGTGCCTTTACTCAATAAGCTGCCATAACAGCTTTATTCTATTCAGATGTAAGTGTGGTCCAAAGGCTGCCCAGGGACTTCCAAAGAAAAAATGCACGACAGAATGAATTATTGTTTATTAAAGTAAAAATTTAAGACAATCAGTGAGGAGCCATAGCCAAATCTCCACACCTACTCAAGGCTGAAACCGTATTTAAATTACCAAAGAAAAAGCAAACCAGATTTCCCCTCAGGAGGTCTTTATGAACACAAGTCTTAGCTACTGGTTGTCCAGAAATAAATAGTGGTTTATTTCCTAGGGAGCATAATCCATTGAAGCTCCAGAGTGAACCTGGTCCCCAGTCATCCCAACACACTCAGAGGCACAGTTGTAGGTTGGTTTCGTATCAACATTCTTTTGAGGAAGTTTTGTGGGTACCCTGTCAACAGGAAGGAGTGGCAAATGAGATGTGTCCCAAGGCACCTGAGCCTTCCTGCCACATGCAATTCTAAATATAATACAAACTATTTGTTCCTCATGGAACCGTCACTCTCTCGTGCACCAGAAATTTTCACTGACATCATCAAAACACAAACAAAGCAACACAACACACTGGTTTATAGACTCCTTCAGATCAGAAAAAGTTCACGGCATCAGAACAAGCCAGGGTGCAAGGAGATCTGAACCTACATACTGTGATGTGTAATGAGTTTGTACTTTTAAGAAAAATATAGTGTTTGTACATATGGGCCATGTGCCTATGTGTGCTTGGGGGATGGGAGGGAGTATACACATGTGTGCATGTGGAGGTCAGAGGTCAACATTGAGTATCTTCTTCAATCACTCTGGACCTCCTGTTTGAGACAGTTCTCTGATCAAGCAAGAGCAGCTGACCAGAACGTCTTGACGTCCTCCAGTCTACACTTCCTCAGCTCTGGGATTTTAGGGTTAAATCATTACACCAGCTTTTAACTGGGTGCCAGGGAATCCCAATACAAGCCCTCATATTTATGTAGCAAACACATTTACTGTGCCGGCTTTATGCAAGCTTATTTGGTTTTATCTGATTGTTTGGCTTATTTTTTTTTAAGCAGGGCTTCATGTAATACAAGCTTGTTTGTGAGTCACCTGGATGTAGCCAACAACGATCTTGAACTCTTAGATTTACTTCCCCCATCCTCTGCCCCAAGTGCAGGGGTCTGGCTACCATGTATCTGCCTTTGTTTGTGTCTTCTGAGACAGGTTCTCATTGTATGACCCAGGCTGGTCTAGAACTCATTATTCTCTTGATTCCACGGTTGGAATTCAGAGATTACAGGCATGCACCACTGTGTCTGGCCTCATATATGTTCTTGTCAGAGGTAGGTGGATATTTCTGAGTTCAGGGCCTGCCCTGAATACATAAGACCCTGTTTCAAAAACAGACAGACAGACAGACAGACAGACAGACAGACAGACGGACGGACGGACGGACGGACGGACTGAAGAAGCAGTTCCTGATGGGCCTTGGGATGAAGCCCAGTGGTAGAGCACGTGCCTAGCATGCATAAGACCTCACATTTAATCCTTATCGCTAAAGTGCTAGTCAGGCACTGTGGCAAATACCTGTAACCCTAACACTCAGGAGGCTGAACCAGGAGGACTGGAAGTTCTAGGAGAGCCTGGGCTTCACAGCAAGACTCTGCTGAAGAAGGAAGGGCGGGGGGGGGGGGGGGGGGGGGGGGGGG
>JANHMN010000008.1:8912148-8925544 GCA_030674055.1 Rhabdomys pumilio | reverse complement strand
TGTGGAGAGAGAGAGAGAGAGAGAGAGAGAGAGAGAGAGAGAGAGAGAGAGAGAGAGAGGCAAAACCATGGTGACTTTTATTAACTCCTGACCCTCAGTACTAGCTTCTTGCTTGTGACCAATCAGGACGTGTGTGGAGCGCTCGCGCACACGTGATGCGTGTCTCAGGAGCAGCACTTGTGCGCACTGAATTGTCTACTCTGTTTAGCAGCTTCAGTCTGTTCATCAACTGAAACTGATGAGAGAGATGAGACTCAAATGCCGGACACTGCCTCAGTAAGAACAAAGTCAGCTTTTCACGTCAAAGAAATCAGCTGGCAGCATTCATGGTAAAACTTGAGTTTTCAAGTGAGAATTAGAAAACTAGGTAGGCTGTGTCTGCAGGAGCAAACTGCAGTCTTCTAGTACTTAGAAGGATGTTTAAAGGCTGGGTAGGTAGCACAGCAGTAACCTAGCTTAGGGTACAGGAAGCCCTCAATCCCCAAAACCAAAACCCCAGCCCAGCCCAGCCCAACCCAACCCAGCAGTTGATGGGAGTGACAACTCAATTTTTTCCAATGTACTATGAATTAATAACTTAATGAGTTTTTAATTCCTATGAAAATCAGAAAAACATGGATGTTTTTGTAAAAGGCAAGATAAGTTGGTGGATGTTACTATAATAGGGTATAAGATTTTCACCATCAGCCGGGCAGTGGTGGCGCACGCCTTTAATCCCAGCACTTGGGAGGCAGAGGCAGGTGGATTTCTGAGTTCGAGCCCAGCCTGGTCTACAGAGTGAGTTCCAGGACAGCCAGGGCTACACAGAGAAACCCTGTCTCAAAAAAAAAAAAAAAAAAAAAAAAAAAGATTTTCACCACCAGAGCTGGTGAGGTGGCTCAGCAGTTAAGAGCACTTGCTGATCTTGCAGAGGACTGGGTTTAGTTCCCAGCACCTATACTGGACAACTCACAACCACCTCAGATTCCAGGTCCAAGGGACACACACATAAGATCAGAGTGATGCATGCCTTTAAACCTAGCACTCCAGAGGCAAAAGGCAAGCAGATCTCTGAGTCCGAGGCCAGCAGGTCTATACAGTAAGTTCCAAGGCAACTAGGGCCACATGGTGAGACCCCAACACAAAGAAAACAAAATAAAAACTCAACAATAAATACAAAATATTCTTTAAAATGTTAACTGCTTCAGATTCAAACTCTTTCAGATACTTGTTTTGGGGCAGTATCAAGACAAAGCAAAAGGCCACTAAAATATTCCTCCTTTCTCCAAACTACCAATATATGTGGTTGAATTTTCTTCATATAATTGAAACAAAAGTACAATATAATATTTGTTTGTTCTTTTTGAGACAGGTCTCTTTCATATATTCCGCGCTGGCCTTGAAGTCATGATGTAGCCACGGCTCGCCTCTATCTCCCCACGCAGGGACTATGGGCATTTGCTATTATATCTGGCAACAATGCAACAATATATTTAATAAAGAAGCAGCTATAAAAATCTAGTTGTCACCAGGCAGTGGTGGTGTGCAGTGTTTTAATCCTGGCACTTGGGAGGCAGAGGCACAGAGATCTTTGTGAGTTCAAGGCCAGTCAGGTACACAGAGAAACCTTGCCTTGAAAAAAATGGAAAGAGAGAAAGGGGAGGGGGAGAGGAGATTGAGAGAAATTTGCAAATATGTAAAATGAGTGCCTCTTTCATATTGATAGCATGTTGTGCTATCATGTATTGGGTTTATTATTAACTAGTAAGGCTTTTGGAAAGTCTCTTTTTCCCCCTTTCCTCCTTTCTCTTGTTTTGCTTCCATACTGAGTCTTAACTGTATAGCTCTGGCTTGCCTAAAACTCATTTTGTAGACCAGGCTGGCCTCGAACTCATAGAGATCCATCTACCTGCACAATTTATTTTAATCTTTAATGTTATAAATACAGATATATGGTTGGGTGTGATGGTGCATGCCTGTAATCCCAACACTCAGAAGGCTGAGGCAGAAGACTATGAATACAAGGCTATCCTGGGATACCAATACAAGTTTATCCTGGGATACCTCGTAAGACAATTCCAGAAAACACAGAAAAGGCTCCAGGACAAATACACTCAATACATCCAGGTAAGTCTTTATTATGCTTCAAGTAAATCACTGCTGAGTTTCAATTTTCAACATTTTATACAATGGGATTGACTTATCAATACCAGGAGGATTACTATAAGGAACATCAAGAATATATTATAATATCAAGAACAATGTCATTGATATATCTATATATTAAGCTATCATTATCATAAATGATCAATGCCATAACATTTTCTTTTTATTATAAAGTAGAAAATTTAAAACTAGATAATGTATAGCAGTCTCTCTCTCCCCCCCACCTCTCCCTCTCTCTCTCTCTCTCTCTCTCTCTCTCTCTGTCTCTCTCTCTCTCATATTTTTGGAGGCCTGGAGAGATACCTCAGCAACTAAAAGAACTTCTTGTTCTTTCAGAGGATCTGAGTTCAAATCCTAGCACCAACACAGAGTGACTCACAACCTCTTGTAACTCCAGCGCCAGGAGATACAATACCCTCTTCTGGCTTCTGGATATATTTGCACACACAAAATGTAAATTTTTTTACATTAATTAATTGATTTATTTGTGCATGGAGGTAGGTGGGTTCCAGTCAGAGGGTGCAGGTCAGAGACAACATTTGGGAGTCCGTTTTTTCATCATGTGAACCCTGGGTTTGAACTCATGTTGTCAGACGTGGATATTAGCAGCTTTACCCACTGAGCCATCCCACTGGCCCATGGATATTTTGGCTAACCTTAAACCTGCTATGCAGCTGAGGGTGACCCTGAATGCTTGCTTATGGCTGGCAGGACTTGTTAGTACAGCTGTGTGTACTCCACTTGGCCATGACACGCAGTTCACCCAATTTTATGTGTGGATTTCTGTTTACAAAAATACACACATGCTCTGAATCACACAACACACTAAAATGACCTCAGATATCAGTGGTTTATGATCTCAATTTGCTGATCATATTTCACATCAAATTTAAAAATAAGGAAGATTCTAGAAGAGCACAAATAAACATGTTTAATGAGAGCAACACTAATCATGTAAATACCTTTTTTATTTCTTTTTGCTTTTGAAACAGAGTTTCTCCGTGTAGCCCTGGCTGTCCTGGAACATGCTCTGTAGACCAGGCTGGTCTCAAACTGCCCGTCTTTGCCCCTGAGTGGTGAGATTAAAGGTGTGCACCACCACCAGGCCTGAATACCATTCTTATATGTTTGGTTTTGAGTCTAGCCTTTAATGGCTGAGCCATCTCTCCAGCCCCTGAATACCATTCTTAAAACATGATTTCAGTTTAAAGGCAGTCAACTTGCTCTTAGTGTTAGTAGTTCTTAACAACAGAATCTCACTAATCTCAAAACACACTTCAACATACCGTCTTATAAAAACCAGAGCATAACGAACACTGCTCGCTGCTCAAGGTCTAGCACTGGGAAGTGTGGAGACTCAGCAAGACTGTGTCCCTACCTCAATCATGTACTGGTCTAGAAATCAATCCAATATGGGAAATAACAGTCTACTTTTGGAAGACTGGATTTGGACTTTCAGGAACATATTTGGAAGCTAGCTGTAGCTCGATATGTTAGGATAGGAAGAGATAATGTTGAGACAGGATCTGTATTTTAAACAAGTGTTAGTGCATGTTTTAAGGCTCTTTTAATTGTCAAGCTAAAATTGGTTTTATTGTAATTTATTGTAAGTTGCATTGACTGTATAATCTCTAATTATGTTAGTGTGTTGAAACCTGGCATGTCTGTTACGGGGGTCTATCAACCAGCTTTTGTCTCACTGCCCTGAGTATTAGAAAACCTTGATTCTCTGAAAAAAGCTTGAAAGTGCTGGAAGAAGTGAGTTAGGCTTTAAGCAGAAGCAAGAGGGTAGCAGGCTTGAGTATTGCTGGTACAACAGTTTTAATTCCATTAATTGCTAGCACCACTGCTTCTGCAATAGCATTGACACAAGAAGTTAAGACAATTATTTTTGTTAACCATCTAGCAAAAAAATGTTACTAATGTATTGAGTACACAAAAGGATTTATAAAGGTATCTGGAACAATGAATGATGCTCCAGATCATTCAAATTATTTGAAGGAGGTTCAGGGTTCAAGAGTTAGGAGCCATCCCAAGTGTCATGACAAATACTATTGGAGTAGTGTTACTTTTGAAATTCACAATGATTGTCATTATAATTAGAAAAAAGTTTAAAGACACCTGTAGGATATTTGGCATAATCCTAACACCTCTCTGGGTGTGTTAACTTTGCATTATGAATTTAAAGAATGCTGCTCTGTTGAGCTTTGATGCTGCAGATAATGCCAATAAAATTATCCATGGCCTGAGCTCAGTATTTCCATTTTGGACAAACCTCAGGAATGGCATATATAGCTTGATCAGGCTAGCCCTTCTAGTTCTGGGAATACTTTTATTCCTGCCCATTGTGTTAAAGCTTATCTTTAACAACATCAACATGTTGGCAGCCAAAGTACATGGCTTAAACCTGAAAATGCACCCCCAGACAAAGCTATTAAATTAACAGGCTGGCAAGCCAAGGACAGGTAAGATTCTGCATAGAGCCTTCCCAACCTAAGACAGAAGTACATTGCCTTTGATAATGCATATTCCATGATGGGTAAAGAAGGCATTCTTGTCAGACTGACCTAAGATAGGCTCAGTCTTGTTAATGAAATAAAAAACAGGGAGAGGTGGAGAGCCTTTGGGGTTGCTTGGCAAGAAGCTGACATGGGCCAAGGACAAGGAAGTAGGCTTCAAGCAGGAGTCTGATATTAGACTAGAACAAAGAAGTAATTTCAGGTAGGAGTCTAAATAGCAGGCTATAACAAAGAAGTAATCCCAGGCAGGAATCTAAATATTAGGTCATAACAAAGAAGCAATTTCAGACAGAATTCTAAATTTTAGGCTAGAACAAGGAAGGCTTCAGACATGAAAATGACCTTGGGCTAGGATAGGGAAGTAAGCTCAGATACTTTGGTCATCCTGATAAGCCTTTAGAAACAGTGAACATGGAAGTGTTCATGTAACTGGGTTTAATGCCTTGCTTTTTCTTTGACTATTTGTGTTTATTATATTGCTTGTTCCTTGACTATTTGTATCTATTGTATTGCTAGACCCTCAACCTAGAACTGACCTTCTTACAGCATGTAATCAAAATGGCATAAAAGCATAAAGGAAAAGGGGGTATAGGATAGGGGGTTCTAGGAAGAGGAAATGAGGAAAGTAGGTGACATCTGTATTGTAAATAAAATATCCAAGAAAAAAAAAAGATTGTGTCCCTACGTGCCCAACTCCCCCAGGGCAGCAGAATGATCCAGGCTGTGCTTGCTGGAAGACACAGGAGGTGTGGCTTCAAAAAGAAAGCTGGGAGCGGTGTATCTAGTGCACACGTCCACAGCATTAGTAAGCCATTCTTAAACCCCTCATGTCAGCGTTTGTCTCTTCCCAGCTTGACACTAGCTAGGGAGCCTTTTAAAGAGACTACTACTGTGAGGGTGTCCACACTCAGGAAAGACTAAATGTGGGAGGAGACAGGTGACTGACTGCATGTCAGCTGCCACAACTTTAGAGATAGATTTATTTACAGACTAAAGCTGAGAAGGAGGACGTAACCCAGAGGCAATACTGGAAAATAAGCTTATTTCTTCTAGGTCTCTCTCCATTCCATCACACTGGGGTGGGCCACTCCTCACTGAGGAAGAACTCACTGCTAAGGGGCGGAGTCAGAATAGTTTTGGAAACATTATCTGAATCTGTTGCTCTCCATATTCTAGAGCTCATAACTAGGAAGTATAAGTTTTCTGCAACTAATAAAATTCAATGAAATGTGGAACATTTAGGGCTGCTGAGATGACTCGGTGGGTAAAAGTGCTTACTACACAGGCCTGATATGATGACTGGAGTTTAATCCCTAAAACCCACAGTGGAAGGAGAGAACTGACTCCACAAAATTGACCTACAATCTCCTCTACATGTGTAACATGGCACATGTGTGTCCATGTGCTTGGGTTCTCTCTCTCCTCCTCCATTTCCTCCACTCCTAATTACACACACACACACACACACACACACACACACACACACACACACGTTTAAGTGACTTGGTTTGGACCATGTAAAAAAGAAAATTAGGATGTACAATACATAAAAAAATGTAGAGAATAACAAAGCATAGGATTCTGCAACATGGATTTCTAACTAGAAATTTTCAACTACTGTTACTCCTTGGAAATCCTATGATGATAATAAGAAAAGATGATCATGTTATCCATCAGATAACGTGTTCTATGATACAGTGGACACAGTTCCTCATTACTAATGTGATCAATACATTTAATGCCTGCAGCAATCCTAAGAAGTGGGCTGTCATCTGCCCCATTTTACGGAGAGGTGAGGTGACTGCTTGAAGTCTCTGATTGTGGCTTTACGCTCAAGCCTCACAAGACATAGCACTGATTCTCACTACGACTTGAGTTTTCTTACCTCTGGCTTGCTGAGGCTAGATGAAACCAAGGAACCAGATCCCACGTCCAAATCCCACTGCTTTTTCCCATGATTCTCAGCATCCAGTGCAGCAATTCGTCCATCTAAAGTGCTGATGATTACTAAGGACCTGTAAATGAACAGAACAGAATTGGAAAGCAATCCAAGACACCTTGCACTTATTTTATCCCTGAAAGAAACTTGGTCCCATCAATAAGAAAAGTGGGGAGACCGTTGGTCCTCAACATTTACGGTCTTGCCACCCGTCTATCTCTAGAGCATAACAATTAACTTCACTACGCCCTTGATCTGCTCAAGTCTCTGATGAAAAGCTCCCAATTCCTAGGTCTCCCTTCCTTCCACATCCTCACCACCATGAAGATGGAAACATCCCTGGCTGAGTCCTTTCCTCTTCCTGTTCTCCACCTCCTGAGATCCATTCCTTTTCAATACCCCCACCAACTTTCTTCTATGTGTGCACATATGTACATCTCTGTGGAGGTCGGAACCACAGGGGTCTCCCTGTCTCTGCTTCCCCAGGGTTTTGGATTACGGTAGTGAACCACCACACAGGGTTTTTGTGGGTCCTCATGCTTATACAGTAAGCTTTTATTGACTGAGTCCTGGCCCTTCCCTAAACTTTCACTCTGATGCTTGCATTCCTAGAACTTACTCTAAGCATACTGCTTCCCTATGGAAGAGAAAACATTCTGCTACCATGACTCCTGACTACCAGGTTTTTATCTCCTTGCTATTTCTGGCTCATTTTCTTCCACTTCTCCCTCAAAATAATTAGGACCAGACTGTCCCATCCATCACCTCTCCTAATGGTTCTGTGCAGCTTTATTCCTGGAAGAGTTTAGCTGCCTGTGACCTTACATTACTTCGCCTCAGTTCTCTGAGTTTTTATTGTGTCCACCTTGCACCAGTCCCCCCTGCCAGACCCCTGACTCTGTCAGGACCACATTTCAAGCGTGTCACAGCCACCAGCTCTTCTCCTACCTGCTCACTTCCTCTTCTTTGACCCCCAACAAACAAACCCTTTTTTTTTTTAATTTTTAATTTTTAATTTTTATTTTTTACATACATACACACGTTCCCCCTACCTCAACTCTTAAAACTTCTCTGGCTGCAGGAGTAGGTTTAAGTCACGGATCCTACAGCCCTTACTACCATCTTGCCTCACCTCTCTCTCTTTCTTATCCACAACTGTGAGAAAAATATTTCAGTTGTTTCTAGCCACCCAGTCTATGGGACTTTACTAGAACAGCCTGGATACAGAAGGCTAGGATTCAATCTGCTGTAATTCCCTCCAACTTAAAATCAGAACGAGCTAAGCCTGATGGCTATGTCTATAGTCCCAGCATCTGGGAAGCTGAGGCAGGAGAATTAAGAGCTTAAGGCCAACTTGGGCTATACAGAAAGCCCCTGTCTCATAGCCCGCTCTCAAAGAACCTGGAAAGTCCAAACACTAAATCAAGCAAAACCAAAACCAACCAACCAACCAACCAAACAAGCCATTCTCTTACATCAACTCTCCAGTCCCTTACTTCTTTTCACAACCAAACCCCCACAGTACTAAGGCAGTTCTTACTCGAGTCACTATTGACTTCACAGTGACAAACACTCAAGTATCAGCCCTGTACGTTGTGAAACATACTATTTTTTTTTTAATTTTTATTCCTTACATATACATCGCAACCACACTTTCCCCTACCTCAACTCTTGAAACGTACTCTTT
Organism: Rhabdomys pumilio; assembly: GCA_030674055.1. NCBI lineage: Eukaryota > Metazoa > Chordata > Mammalia > Rodentia > Muridae > Rhabdomys > Rhabdomys pumilio. The sequence goes on along the minus strand of JANHMN010000008.1, from coordinate 8,917,254 downwards.
ATGTGGTTTCTAAGATAGCATATTTTCCTAATTTGTTTGTTTGCTTATGGAGGCAGAGTCTCTCTAAGTAGCCATAACTCCTAAGGCTCAGGGATTTTTTCAGAAGAGGAAGTGGCAAGTTTGTAAGAATCTGAGGAACAAGAAGTTTTCTGTGAAATTGTGTCTCCTAGAAAGGTCAGAGAAGCTACCCCCCAAAGTCTCATCAACAGGGTTGCCTAAACAAGACCTGCACAAGGATGACACCAGTGGACATGATAACACGGAAGGGGAGAGCTCGATGAGCTTCAGCCCGAAGAAGAAAGCTAAGAGGAACTGGGGAATGCTGAGGGTGGGAGAATGTCTTCCTGAGAAGGGTGTCCCCACTCCTGCAAGTGATTATCCAATACCAAATGGTCAGCCCTCCCACCCAGAAGTAACTTTATATGAACTGGACAGGTTGTATTTGTATATTTAGGATTGTATGTATGTGTGTGTGTGTGAGTGTGTGTGTGTGTGTGTGTGTGTGTGTGTGTGTCGGGGAAGAATTGGAGGGAGAAAGGGAAGAGGGGAACTATATAATCAAGTCTATGATTCACTTTCTCAGTTCCATTTTCTGGTTCCCTTTATCTTTTTAGTCTCTTAAAATAGTTTCTCCCTATGTTTAACTACTTTGGTGATCCCAGCGAGTCTCACAGCTTTAAACACATCTGTGTGCTGGCAATTCCCAATTTTTTTTTTATCTCTGTCTCTAGGCCTCTACCCTGGACACACATATCTGTCTACTATAATGAAGTTTCCTAGCAGGCTTCTTAGCTAATCAAAGTTGATACATCCAAAGTCAAGAGTACGCTGTGAGTCCTTCAAATGTTCGAGCAGGATGATTTTTTTCTTCTTGTTATTATCTCTTTTGCATGGGCCATAAATCTTAGATACACGGCAGACTCTGTAAATTGCACATTGGATGAAAGAAGAGTTGACCACTGGCTTCAGCTGAACTGTTTTCAATTTCTAGTTGTACACTAGGAATTCACTGGGCTTCTTTGCCAGCTTTAAAAACCTTGCATGGGTGTGGTAGGCTCAACTGGTAAGGATGATTCATGATTTGCCCAGCACCCTGGGTTTGATTCCTGACCCATATGGAATGGGGAGAGTTAACTCCTGAAAGTTGTCACTGATCTTCAAATGTGAGCTAAAGCACACACTGCAGGAGCACACACACACACACACACAAATACAGACTTTAAATCTTTTAAGAAGACCAAGCCAATTCCAAATATATATAATTACGTTTTTGATTAGAATTATGAGGCACAACTTCACTCCTTGTGTAGCATTTGATAAACAATATGCACAAAGCAAAGCTATGAGTTAGTCAGGGAAACAGGTTACTATAAACCCATCTGAAGGCTCTCACAGCACAGTCTGTAAGGTGTCTTGGTAAACCCCATGATCCCAGCACTCAGAAGACAGAAGGATCTCCAGAAAACCAGCCAGGGCAACATACCAAGTTTGAGGCCAACCTAAGCTACATAGTAAAACTCTGTTAAAAAAAACAAAAACAAAAACAAAAACAAAACAAACAAAAAACCAAAAAACCACACAAGATAAATGTAATTACAAAATTATGCATTTTCTTATTTTGAATTTGAAAGTGGTAAGCCTTTAACTAATTTGTGAAAAGAAAGACTTTGCCACATAACTTCAGACGACACACCACAGAAAAGAACCAGTTTAATTCCTTTTAAATTTTCTACCTATTGTCCAAGCTGGTCTAGAACTCCTAAGGTCAAGAGAGCCTCAACCCCGGCCTCCTGAGAGCTCTATGAATGTTACAAAATCAAAACAAAGCACAGGCTGGGGTGTGTGACAAGTTGGCTGTCACATACTAGGAGTGCTCACTTGGGCCCCTTCCCACAGCACGAGTCCTGGAGTCCTGAAAGATTCCTCGTGCTACAGCTGGGATTGAGAAGCATCACTGGGACAGTGCAGACATGAGGGTCTGTAGATCACAGAAGTACAGTCATGGATGCATGCTCACTGCCCATGACCGGGAGAGCAGCAAGCAGCCAGACTCTGCTACAAGCCAAGAGACAGAGGTGACACAGGCATCGGGACAGAGGGAGGAAAAGGGGGAGAACAGAAAGGCATTTATCTCCCCATGAATACACTACTTCAAATACGATGAAAACCCTCAACTTATTCAAGAATCAAAGAATTCACAGGTAGGGCCTGGGAGTCAGACCCAGTACACGTCTCCATGGCTCTGCCTTTATTCTCAAAGTTTCACTCAGCTTGAGCTTTTATAATTTTTATTTATATATTTATTTTGCATGTATATGTGTCCCCTGTGCACAACTAAAGGTGACGTCTGGTGTCTTTCTTGGTTGCTTTCCATTTTTTTAAAGAGGTTTTTTTTTTTTTTTTAAATAATAATAAAAAAAAGATTTATTTTCAGCTGGGCTAGGTGGTGCATGCCTTTAATCCCAGCACTTGGGAAGCAGCCAGACCTCTGTTGAGTTTGAGGCCAGCCTGGTCTACATACTGAGTTCTAGGACAGTCAAAGCTACACAGAGACCCAGATACCTGACCCCTACCCTCTGCTCCACAAAAAGATTTATCTTTATTTATGTGTATTATGTGCATCTGTTTGTTTTATATGTGAGGTTGCATGTTTGTGGTGCTTGTGGAGGCCAGAAGAAGGTGCTGGAACCCCTGGACCTGGAGTTATAGGCAATTGTGAGCTGCCTATAAATCCTAGATCAATATAACTCAAATTGTCTGACCATAAAAATTATTACAAACTATTAAAAGCTCACAAGACAATGCATCGTGACATCCAGGGTGAATTTCACACTAAGCCAGCTGTGCTGATTGACATGCAATAGAGGCGGCAAAGAGACCATGGCTCTGAACCATGATCTGTAACCGTGTCTGAAAGCGCTGCTTCTTTAGAGAAGCAGAGCATCTGTTTGGGATTCCCAGCAAGCACTGTCCCAGATCTCTCCAGCTACCCCAGGAAGGGTTTCAGTGTTCCATCCCCCTTATCAAGGGTCCCACAGAGGTCCCTGCTTCCTAGAGGATCAGTTCTGTACACTCTACCTGTCATTCCCACAGCCCCACCTCCTCCTAGCAGGTACTTTCTGTTTGACTGCATGCTGTTCCTGGAAAACCAAACTTTCAAGTACCTAAGGTTCACCGTCTCACCACAGCTCGGCGGTAGGCTCCACCCCTTATCAGGAATTCTGGCATTCAGAAAGCCAAGCCTCTCCCTGACCCCCTTCCTCCGACTTCTTTCTCTCTTCACACTATAACCACCCAGTTTGCCATCATACATGTAACACCACCTGCTCTCTCACTAAGATCACAGCTACGTTCTTTTGAGTCTATTTCCGAAGCTACCTTTACATTTGTTTCCTCATTACCTCTGCCCTGGCTCTAGAAGAGACTTGTTTTTCATCAAAAGCCTCTCTGAAGTATTTTCTGGCCCAGGACCATTTCTTTGCTTTTCTGATGAGTCTGCTTCCAGAGTGAAGCTCTGACTAACTTCTCTGCTGTGCCCACTGCTTCTCAGTTTGGCTCCTGTGTACTTTCCTAACCGCACTTTGAGTCTCTTCTGCCAAACTAATCCCCTCTCCTCACACCTCTCCCAATCAATGACAACAGGCACAACCCCCAGGGGTTTCCAGCCTTTTCAACAAGGTTCCTTTGTTCATTCAGTTTTCACCCTGTCTGCAAATATTTCATTTGCCAAGTGCTTAAGACTTTTTTTTTTTTAAAAAAAAAAAACAAAACATGTACTTTGTTTCTTTGGGGGTAGCCTATGAGTGCTGGGATCTGAATTGTGTAAGTCGGAGGTCAACCTATAGGAGTCAGTTCTCTCCTTTCACCCAGTCGGTTCCAGGAATGGAGATCACATGGTCAGAGTTGGCGGCAAGCCCCTTCACCTGCTGACCTGCATTGTCCCCTGCTTTAAGAAAATAATTAAAACTAACCTAAATATTCAGGGTTTCTGGAAAGAAATAACTATAGTTACTTTCTAAGGTTTGGCATAATTTGAGTTCAAAGCAAAGAAATCCACTCTTGTCTGTCTGTCTGTCTGTCTGTCTGTCGAGACAGGATGTCTGACAGCCTCAAATCATATATGTTAGTATTCTGTACTTCTTAGAACAACCAACTAACTATATATATGTATATGTATATATATATATACATATACATATATATATGTACACACACACACACACACACACACATTAGAGGATGGCCCTGAATCCCTGGTCCTTCTGCCTCTGAGTGCTGGGATTACAGGTGTTACCACACTGGCGTGGCTTCTTATTTAGTCTTTTCTTTATTAAATAGCTCATTCCATTACATTATTTAAAAACCCTATTGTCCACAGATTCCCACCAGATCTCAAAGATACCCTATGCAGATCCACAGTGATCTGGGAGCTCAGGCTTGGAAACCTTGCTAAATCCACTGTAACCCCACTGTGCCCTTGCTTGTGTGATTGATTGTATTGCCTATTGTGCCTGAGAGAATTTCTTTTTTAAATTAAATTTTTTATTACTATTATTTGTGTGTGTGTGTGCTCATGCATATGCATATGGATAACACAAGATAACTTTGGGAATCAGTTCTTTCCTTCCACCTTACTTTTAGAACAGGATGTCCCTTGTTTCTTCCAGACACTGTGTATTCCAGGCTAGCTGACCTGCAAGTATCTGGGTAACTCTCCTGTCTCTGCCTCCCATCTTGATGTAGGAGTGCAAGAATTTCAGATGGACTCCAGAGATCAAGTATAACCGTCAGGCTTCATGGAAAGACATCTTATCTACTGATCCATTTTTCTGGCCTTTGACATCTCTTTGACAGCAATATTTTATTTTTATTTTATGTGTGTTTTGCTTGCATGTATGTATGTGTACCATATATATGCCTGATACCCTGGAAGTCAGAAGAGGGTATCAGATCACCTGGAAATGGAGTCATAAATGGTTGTGAGCTACCATTTAGGTGCTGAGAACCAAACCTGGGAACTCTGCAAGAACAGCAAATGTTCTCAACCACTGAGACGCCTTCCCAACTCCCACCCTGAGATATATATATATATATATATATATATAT
>JANHMN010000008.1:8855762-8912048 GCA_030674055.1 Rhabdomys pumilio | reverse complement strand
TTTTTTTTTTTTTTTTGGTTTTTCGAGACAGGGTTTCTCTGTGTAGCCCTGGCTGTCCTGGAACTCACTCGTAGACCAGGCTGGCCTCGAACTCAGAAATCCGCCTGCCTCTGCCTCCCTAGTGCTGGGATTAAAGGTGTGCACCACCACTGCCCGGCAACATTTTTTTTTTTAAGGATAATATGACAGTGACATTCTCAGTCTCTTTACCTTTGTGCCATTATAAAGACACTTGACTACCTCCACAGTCTGGTCGCTTCAGTAAACAAAGTTCTTTCTGTTACACCCCGAGCTTCTCTCTACTCTCAATACCTAGCCTATAAAAATAAAGAAATGTTTATTACACAAATTAAATACACGATGTAAAGGCATTATCCACATTATACAGGCAGGGAGGCTGAAAAAGATGCAAAGACATGGAACTTGTCTCAGGTCACTCACAATAAGCATAGGGCAGGAATAGGGAATTTCAGGCTTCCCACCCTATTAGTCTGTCAACTCTAAATCTGCCTATTATGCTACTATAATATGCAGCCTTTTTTTTTTCCAGATATGTCATCAAGGTGTCATTTATCTTGTAACCACTTTGATTACACTCAACTTAGCAGAAATGACGTGAGGCCAAATGAATATACAGATTGCCTTGGCTGATTTAATTTTAAAGAACCCTTGATTCAGATTAAGTTGCTCAGAATATCCATCCACTGACGTTAGGTTTGCTGGATTCTGGTAAATGTTAAACTCCTTCAAAGGAGTCTTATCTCCTGTGGACAGTTCCAACAGGTGACAGAGGGCATTATCTGGATTGAATAATTATAGATTAACAACTGTTACTTTAATATTTTTTTATTTATTTCCTTCTAGTGAACATACCTTACAAACCTGAAAATGTGATTTGATATATATGTTATGGGGCCAAGAATTTTCAATCAAAACACACATTCAATAAAGGAAGTGTGTGTTCTCATACCACAAAACAAACCAGTACTGATTGGATTTGACACCTAGCCCTCAACTACTAAATAAACCTTTTAATCAAGCTTCCTGTATTTAAGCATATCATAAGAACAGCCAGGCCTCAAGTGAAAACAAATATAAAGCCTAAAGCCGTCAACTATGCTCAACTGTTTGGAGATATCAGCTAGACCTTGAAGAAGCTTAAGCAAATTCACAGGTAACAGAAGAGTAACAGAGAGTCCTTTTAAAGATGGAAACATTTTCCAAACAATGGTGGCAGATGCCTATAATCCTGCTAATAGGGAATCTGGAGGATCAAGAGCTTGGGCCAGCCTGGGCTACATGGTAACATTTTTGTCTTTAAAAAACAAAAGGCCCAGTATTTAGATGGTAGAGGCCAGAAGATCATGAGTTCAAGGCCAACCTGGGCTACTTGAAGAAAATAAAAAAGTATTTCCATATCATACAATGAAACAATTTACTCAAAAGGTTTACTCACAGATAGAAGAGGATTTTTAAAACTACATATTTAATTTCCCCTCTCACATTTACCCCTGTAATTTACAAGCTCTCTACCATTTGTTATTGTGATTTTATGTAGGGTTTCTTTCTTTCTTTGCTTGCTTGCTTTTGATATTTTGGATTAACCTCTGGGCCTCTTTTATGCTACCCATGATCCCCCAAAATGTTTTAAAACAATTTTTATAAACAGGTACATATAACATATATGTATATTGTTTTCATTAAAAAAAAAGAAGAAGAAGAAAGAAAAAAAAAATACTGAGGAGCCACATTCTAGTTACTGCTCAAAGCAACGGTCGGACACGGAGCTGAGGTCAGACAAAGGACAGCCTAGTCCCTGTCACAGATATTCAGTGTAGGCATCAGGTAAGCCGAAGGAAACTACAGAGAGGAAAGACAGTCCATTTACTGGCCCCAAGTAAGTTTAGTTTGGCAGCAATTTTTTGCAAAGTTACATGTAAGTTCTTCTTTAAATGGGATTTTTGGTTAACCTCCAGAGTCTGGAGTGGAAGAGTGACCCCTGACAGGCCCACATGGTTGACAGTGCTCTCTTTCAACACAGTATTTGGAGATACTAGATTATTTAAAGGCCCAGTGGGGTTTAAGACAACAAACAAAATATTATGAATTTGAACATCTGAGGAAAACCAGCTTTCTGCACCTTTGGTTCCTATCAGCTCAGTCTGGGAAAAGACAAGAAATGAAAGAGAAATAAAGAGGAGTTAAATCATCTTACATTTGCAAAAATGTTTAATGTTATCTCAAGTCAAAAACTTCTGTTAGCAGGTGCACAGTGTATAAAGACACCAGGAAATGTCAACTTCAGTAATACTTTTGTTAGGAAGTAGACAGACCAAGCAAGGCAAAAGGAAATACACTTTGCAATGAGTGTGACAAGCAAGATTAAATTAGTTTTTTATAACTTCAAAATATCTTCAGCAGGAAGATAAAAAGCATCCACTGCGGAAACCCCAAGTGCATGTCACAGGCCCAACCCACTGCGGGAACCTGGAGCAACCCTTGGCAATTTGTTAACATGGTGGAAGTAGAGCTGGTAACATTGTTAGTAGGTATTGACAGTTAGTTAAGTGTGTGATTGAGGCGTTCTTCCCAATTTTCTCGGTGAGGGGTGGGGGTGGGGAAATACCATTTACCAGTCTAAAGATTAGAAGAAAACTTTCCGAGACTGCTACTAGAAAAACAAGTTTACATTTTTGGAAAAAAAGGATGTTTATCCAGTCAGTCACAAGCCTGAGACAGAGGGAAAGTGCAAGCACCCGTAAGGAGGAAGAAAGCCAACAAGGGAGAGAAGAATGAACCTCCGGTAGGTTCCCATCTTGCTAAACATCAAAAGACCAAGGCACAAAACTGCAGACCTTAATCCCCCCACCCCCTTCTGCAAGCGTCCTAGTTCTTCACAGCTGTTTGTAATCAACGCTTGGTTAACTCAGTTCTGCCCCTCTGGTCCTCCCCTTGAAACAAACAGGATATGGCTCTATTATTATGGAACTAATATTTTCAGATTTTTGACTTGTGAAGAGCACTTAGGCAAACGCTAACTTTTTATCTCCTGCTCACCCACGGCTTGTCACTCATTTACGCTATGTGGACTCTACACTGCTGTGCGGTCCTGTAAGCAGGAATCACACACACACTCTCCTCCCTGCACACTTCCTCTATTTTCACTTGTGTCTGAGCAGGGAAGAAAGTGGTCCTCCTGACTGACAAGCGAATCCTTTGCCGTCCTTTGTAACCCAGAACTCACAGGAAGCCTCTTACCTTTGCCTCCCAGGTGCTGGGATTGCAAGCAAGAGCCACCTCGCAGGGCTTGCCTGTATCTTATTCTTTCTTTCATTTTCAACCTGTCCGTACAGGCTCCCTCCTGGTAGACTATCAGTGAGGAAAGATGGGAGTGATTCAGAAAGAGAGTAATCCTTACCCTTTTGCAATTTACTCCCCTGGTTTACTGAAACTGTTAAGTGTGCTCATCACCAAAAATTTCCAGACTCAGACCTATACTCCAAGCTAGTCAGCTATGCTCCTGCTCTGTACAAGACTTCCTGGGGCTTTCTTGTGGGCTCCTCTTTTCCCCTTATAACTATAGCTATCTGTCTGTCTTCCCTTTAGCTAAAGTGTTTCATTTCTACCTTCTTGCCAAGCATCCGTCTGGATGACCTACATCTCTGCAGCATCAGGACCAACATCCCTTACCTTTTCTTCCCAGATTCTCTAAACCTTTTGATGTTTCTGTTTGCTATTATTTTCTGGCCACCAACTCTTGATCTTTAGACAGGTATATCAAGAGATGAAGAATCAATTCACTTGCTAGGAACTAAGACTTTGCTTCAACTATCTCTCATATTAGTCTCATGTAATGGAATATAACACTAGTATCTTTACCTCAAGTTTCAGTAAACCTTGTTGCTAGGGAAACAGGCCTGACCTTTCAAGATTAAGATTTCTCAAACTAATATGCATACACATCACATGGTGATCTATTACAGTGCAGACCCTGGGTCAGTAAGCTGGGAGGTACTTGATTCTGGAGGTCTAACATGTTTCCAGGGGATAATGTTGCCAGGACAGGAACACACACACACCCCAAAATGGTCTCAATATAATTTCCAACCCTCATTCTTCTTGCTGTCTTAAGTCCACCATCTACCAGAATTCTACCCATTTTTAAGACCCAAGTCATTCTGTCACAGTGATTTCTTATCAACAAGCCTGTATCACCCCTTTGCCCTACACAGCATATACGAGAAAACTGTGGATCAGCCGTGACAGTTCCTTTGCACTGCTTTCTACAGTTCGTTTGAACTGTAGAGCCCTACAGTTAAGAGCTTCTGCTTCATCCTACTGCTGGACTGCATATTCCTTCCAAGGGCAGGGGCTTCCTGCTCAACCTCTGTAACTCCAGTGAACCCTGGGTTCTGCTCAGCCTTAGTAAGTCTCAGCTGCTGCAGGTGTGTGTTCTAAGGAAAACAATATTTCATTCTACTTCATGGCATTTACTCTGCACAGCTGGTTCACTCATCCAGGAGAGTCCATACATTAGCAAAAAAAAATGAAAATTGTATTCTTTACTACTTGAAGACTCTTAAACATAAGCATTCAAATAGTGTATGGAGAATTTTAGGGCTTACTCTATTTCTGATAATCACTGGGTACATAGATCAAGGTTCTGATACTTGTTATAATCTAGTAACTACTATGTTACAAACTTAGGTACATTCTAATTTAGATGTAGCTCTTAATTTGCCTAATGCTCTTCTAGCATTCTTTTCATTAAATAGTACCACTTTCTCCACACATGCTTTCTGAAAAATACTTCACTAAAGTATTTTACATCCTGTGCAGACTTTGAAAATTGCTTTAAAACTTGTCTCTTGAATTCGTATGTTTATAAGGCTAAGAAATCCAACTGAACTATGCTAACCCCCTGTAAATATCAAAAAACTTCCAGTATAAAAGAACCCAAATACACTCCTTAAAGTTTAGTTTGTTCAAGAGCTCTCAAGAGTGCTTGTTCAACACGCAGATTCTAGGTTCTTATCCAGAAAAAGTCTGGTTTAGTAAAATCGGGGCGGAGCCTATAAACTGTCCATTTAACCAGCATCCCCCTGGTAATTCTGATGCAGGTGTTCCCGCAGATCTCAATTAGAGAAACAGAAAATCAAAACCCTCGACCAGGAGCCACAACAGACTTGTATTTGAAGGATAAATGTAGACATCTCTTTTGAAAGTCCTTTCTCAAAACACCTGTCCCAACAGAATCAGGACAGAACGAGACAAATATCTGGGAGTGAGAGTGTAAAAGGGACCAGGCATAAGGTTAAAGCCCGATAACAATGAAAGCGGGGAAGTGACTTCCCGAAGCCGGGTGCTGCATTCTCCAAGCATCCCTCATCTTCCCATGAAGATGCAGCTGCCCTCCCACAGGCAGGCGCTCAGAGCCGAGCAGGAAGGTGTCGCGGCTCTCTGTCCGCAGTCACTCGCATCCCTGCGAGAGGTGCCCCGACCCTGGTTCCCAACCTCTCACCTGCCGCGAGGCCGCAGTTCCACGTCGTCATCGGGCTCCGTTGCGCGTGACTCCTGTTCGCCCGCGGTAGCCGGCAATGCCTCGGCGTCCTCCACAGTCACTTCGGCCGTAGCCACCGCAGGTACCCGGGCGGCCGAAGTCGGGGCGGCCGCTGCCCCCAAGCCAAACGCCGTATCCGACGTGGGAGCAAGCAAGCTGCGGGCGCGCGCGACCGCCGAGATCCCCGTCGCGCAGCCCAGCAGCAGGAACAGCAGCAGCAGCAGCGCGCGCGGCCCGGGCCGGGTGGCGCGCTCCATCAGCGGCCCGCCCCACGCGCGGGCATGGAGACCCTGCCGTCGGCGTCCGCTCGTCTCGCCGCTCGGAGCCTCGGAGCACCGCGAGCGCGTACCACGGAGCCCGCCGCCTCTCGACTTTGCGCCGCAGCAGCAGAGCTGCCCGGCCACGTCTCAGCCACTGCCACCTGAGTGACAGCCTTGTACAGACATCGCCCATTGAGCGAGGGGGTCCGTGCGGCTGCTATACGATTGGCTGAGCGCCTTGTCACTCCGAGCCAGGCAGACGCGTTCCTTGTTGTCAACATTATACCTACCAATCAAATTGTAGTTTTCTGTGTGGAAGTCCAGCCCTTTTCCGGAAACGGTGGCCAATGAGAAATGCCCCTCCCCAGAGTCATCTTAGGTGATTGGTGGATCGTTCAAGTTCCCGAATGCCTTCTCTGAAACAGATTGGTCCACTCTGTGATTGGCCTCGCCCCTCAAAGTGAGGCGCTGGAAAAGGCTTGGAGATTATTGGTGCAAGTGGATGCCGCTCAAAGGCCTGAGATAACTGCTTCTTGATTGGTTGGAAGCGGCACTTAGTACGTGGCTGATTCTGAGTGTGAAGAGGACGGTCCCCTGTGAAAGGAAGAAGAGTGGAAAGGAGTCCCGGGTGGCCGGGAGGTGGCCGATCTTAAAGGGATAGATGCTTTTGCTATTCCCAAGCCGAATTTATTTGGAAAGAAGGGATGAGGGTTGGGGGAAAGTGACTGTGTCCTTAGAAGTGGATGGAAGAGAAAAGACGAGTTCAAGAGTTGTCCAATTAATGGCTAGGAAGGTATTGAGAATTACAATTACAGCGTTGATAGAGATGACAGTGACCTGTAGAACAGATAACCCAGCGCGCCCGGAACGCCTCTTACCTGTTTATAAAGGAGGATAACAGGCCTGGCGCACTTAAGTAATCTGCCCAAGGTCACAGTATCACAAGAATTTATTAAGTTTCCTGGTTGATTTGGCATGCTCTACACTGCCCTCAGGAGAAATAAAACGACAAAGGGCCAAAGTGGAGAAGGTTTGAATGTTTAACCAAAGCATTTAAAATTCTCTTAAAGTAGTTGCGAATACTCTGAAGATTTCAGAGCAGGTGTGTGAGAGAGTAAGAAGTTGCGTCCTGAACAGCAGTGTATTCAGAACACCCACCAAGCGCTGGGAAGATTTTTAAAGATGTTTGTAGTTTGTGTGTGGTAGTCTCCATCTGCACGAAGCACACTGAGTTCCCACCAGCCCCAATCCATTTCTCTCTTTAGTTCTTACCACATCTCTTCAGCCTTCTGTACAACAAATCTCTAAATGCCTTATCTTCCTTTTCTCTCTCATCTCACATACACTGCACAGGCATTAGTACTCCTCAACTCCACCCAAATTGCTCTGATCCTCTGACATATTTTTGATAAATTCGAAGGAGAGTTCTGTTTTCATCCCAAGTGTCCTCAACTGTGGACACTTTCCTCTATGAAACATTTTGTCCCTTATTTTCCTGCTTCACTATAGGGCAGGATACGACCTTCAGATGACCCTGTTTTAATCAGGATGAAAGCCAAGGACCTGAATTCCTGTATATTTGTTCTCTAGGGTTGTCATATGAAATTCCCTCTAGCATATATGTTCTAGAGGCTAGAATTCCACCACCAGGAGCCATCAGGATTGAGTTCTTCTGAGGCCCCTCTTGACTTGTAGGCAGCCACTCATGTGAACTTTCCTCTGCTCATCTGGATCCCTTTCCTCTATTTATTTTTAAAGGTTTTATTTTAAGCTTGTATGTATACCGGTACTGTTGTGTCTGGAAGAAACTCTGTCCTTGAAGTTCTGTGCTACCTGTGGCTCTGACAATCTTACCACCTCTTCTGTGCAAAATGCTAAGCCTTGAGGAGAGAAGTTGGATACAGATATTGTAGAGTGAAAAATTATAAAGACCATTTTATAAAATATATACAGGCTCACTAGTTCCAAGAAAGCAGGACTGAATATAAGATTCCAGGCCTTTCACTGTCCCGGGATACATTCCTCAAGCTTCAGGGAAGAAAATCCACCTGTGGGTGGAGTAGGCCCAAAGCAGGAAGACACATTCCTGGCCACAAAGAAAGATGCAAGACATCTGGGTGGTTCCAAGAACTAACTAACTTTCCACTGATCTTGGTTACCCCTTCACACCACTCGGGATCAAACTGTACTCCTGCACGAGTGTGCAGTTTGAACGCTGGCTGCCAGCTCTCTTCCCTAATAAACCTCTGCTGATTGCATCCAGGTACGGTGTCTTGGAGTTTGTGGGTGTTTGCGACTTCCCGAGACTTGAGTAAGGGTCTCCCGTATTTGGGAGTCTTCAATATCTTATTTAGGGCTAAGGGCCCCAAACTCTCTAACTTTCTGGATATTGTTCAGTTGTGGATCTCTTTGTTAATTACTATCTATTGCAAGAAGACGCTTCTCTGAAGAGGGTGAACAGTGCTGTACTCTATGGTAGAGCGATATGTCATCAGTAGTCATTATGTTGCTATGTTCTTAGAACAACAGTAGTAGGTTTGCCTCTAAGCAGGTGACTAGTTCCAGGTTTTTCACCACGGCAGCATCAGCATCAGCTATGGGTTCCGTCTTACAGGGTGGGTCTTAAATCCAATCAAAACTGGTTGGCTACTCCCAGAACATTTGTGCCACTATTGCATATATGGATTCAATAGAGACTGTGACAGCATACAAAAGACCTGCACAGGTTCGAACCAGACAAAATCCCAGCACTGACAATAGGACGTGGATACAAAGTCCTACCCCCTAATCAGGAAGCTATTTGCAAGATAACTACTGGCAAAGGGAAAGCTAGTTTTCACTGTTGGAGTCTTCCTGGGTGTATCAGTCACAGTCCAGGGAAGCCCCCCCCCCCCTAACTAACTTACAGTTAGTGAGTCTGCTCACTATCTGTAAACGATGTAAATGGTTTGCTGTTGTTCACACATTTATGTCATCAGAAGTTAGGAAGTATCTCATGGCACCTGCATGCATTAATGAATAGGAATGTGATAGAATCAGTTGTAGTCCTTGTTCTCCTGAAGCTTAATAGCTTAATACGGGTAAGACAACATACAACATATGCTGGACTTTTTTGTGTGTGCTTTTTGTTTTGTTTTGTAGGGGATTTTGTCATATTAATTTTTTTCAGTTTGCTTGTCTACTTTGATTTTTTTTTCATTTTTGTTTTTATTTTAGAAAGAAAACATGAAGTTGGGTGTGTAGGGAGGTGAGGAAGAATTGAAGGGGGGAGAAATGTCTACATATATCATATATATGTAAGTTTTAATGTAATTTTTTTTACTTTATTTTTAATATGTGTATATATGGGTCTCTATGTATAAGTTTGTATATGTGGGTGCATACAGTGGCTGTGGAGGTCAGAAGGTGGCATATGACCCCTGGAGCTGGAGGTACAGGTGGTTCTGAACTGCTTGATGTCAATACTGGGAACCAAACTATTGTCCTGTGTTAGAGCAATACATGCTTTTAATCACTTAGCAATTTCTCCCTCCTTTCTTTTTTATTCTTGATAAGACATTACCTATACTGGATTAGGACTCCACACTGGGGTTTCAGTTTAACTTAATCATCTCCTAAGGTCTCACCTCCAAATTGTGTTCTGGGATACTAGGGGTTAGGATTTCAGCAAACAGATTTAGTGGGGAAGAACAGAGGTGGGTACATAACATCTGGACACCCGCAAGACGTGTTTTCATGTCATTCAAAGTTATTTTGCCTCCCAATGAGGCACCTCCTGTCCACCTTATTTAAACTGAAATCCTTACAGCCTGACTTCCTGTGCTCTGCCTGCTTTATTTCTCTCGGACTTTAAATACTGTTTTTTATGTCTGTTACCCGCATACCTCTTTTTGCATGTGAGGTATTTGATCATTTGCTCACCTGTGCAGTTCTAAGTTCAAGAAGTTACTAAGCATTTAATAAATACTTATCAGATGAATCAATAAATACTCAAGGTTGAAAAGGAAATAAACAAGTGGAAAGAAAGGATAGAGGGAGTTGTGGAAACAATATCCTAGCCTGCCTGAGGACACAGAATCAGCTCTGCTTTCCACTCTGAACGCAGAGAGTAGGAGGCATTCCTGGAGAAAAATTATTTTGAAACATAAAGAAAGTACATTTTTTGTTTGTTTGTTTTGTTTTTCGAGACAGGGTTTCTCTGTGTAGCCCTGGCTGTCCTGGAACTCACTCTGTAGACCAGGCTGGCCTCAAACTCAGAAATCCACCTGCCTCTGCCTCCCAAGTGCTGGGATTAAAGGTGTGTGCCACCACCGCTTGGCCAAGAAAGTAGATTTAAAAAAAGAAACAAAACAAAACAAAACAAAAAAACTCAAGCCACTTGACTAATTACTCACTCAAAAACATGTGATAGATCATAGTAAATGACATGAGGAAGTTGCCAGAAAATTAACATGAGATGAAAATGACTCTTAACAGCTTGTAATAGCCCACTTAAAATGAGCCCGTGTCTGTATGTTAGCGGAGACTGTCTTCCTGGCTTTGTAAATTTTTCACAAAGTGATCAGGGGATGAAGAAGGCTATTAATGAAAGCTAACGAACTGGGAGTCTGCTCACTATCTGTAAATGATGTAAATGGTTTGCTGTTGTTCACACATTTATGTCATCAGAAGTTAGGAAGTATCTCACGGCACCTGCATGCATTAATGAATAGGAATGTGATCGAATCAGCTGTAGTCCTTGTTCTCCTGAAGCTTAATAGCTGTCCAGGTAGGGAGACAGACATTAGTGATGAGGCATATGCTTAATTTATCTATAAAAATAAAGATAAGTGCTCCGTTGGTTGAAGTAGTGTAAGAGAGCAGTGGCAGCCAAGGCTAGCTGGGTTTGTTCCCTTGATGCTCAGGGAAACAACAAATCTTTCCAGTTTGGAAAAAGAAAACAGTCATGACTCAGAAGCAGCTGACTGGGGTAATAACGTGAAAGACAGAAAAGGAAGCCTGCCAGTTTCTGGTCGGCATGGTACATTATGGCGGTAGGTAGAGACTCTGAACCTGGATCTAAGTGTTTGGGGGAAGTGGGGACTGGGCATATACAGCTGAGCAGTGAGTCCAGGCTAGGGAAAAAAAAAAAGGCACTGAAATGCTCTGAGCCAGGGCTTCTCTGAACAATTAAGATCTAAAACAAGCTTGCTTTAAAAGGTCTGAGAGGTGGATTTGAGAATTACAAACTGCAAACTCATTCCATTAAAAGAGGGAGAGTCTGAGTCTTTGACATCATGTCTGAGTGTAAATAACAAGAGCCTTTTGTACCATGACTAAGGAGGGTTTTTTTTGCCACAGCACTACAGCCCCCACAACGATGTAGACTTGTGCTCTTTCTTTCCCTCCTTCCTGAATGACATCCTGCTTGTCACCTCACAGTCTCAGGATAGCAACTGCAGCACCAGTTCTTTACTTCTGGAAAGGGGAAAAGTCATGAGCACGTGGCTACCTGAATTCACCCTTAGCCAAGAATAGAAGCCCAACAAGGGAATTCATATTTGCACAGCACAGACCAGAGCATTTCCAACAGCTGCAGGGAAGTGTACTGCCACTCCAAGTAAGAGCAGGGTTCTTCTGCTGAAAGTGGAGGGAGCAATTGTTGGAAGTAAACACAGTGACTTTCAGTAGAAACACACTATACAGTCAAGATACAGAGAACTTGGGGCTGATTCAGGTGGCTCCGCAGGTGAAGGTAGTTGGTGCCTACCTACCCTGTGTACCTGAGTTCGATCCCTGGGACCACATGGCAGAAAAAGAGCAGACTCTTGCAAATTTTTCTTTGACCTCCACATGCATATTTTAATATTGGTGGCATGTACACACACACACACACGCACACACACACACATTAAATAAACTTAAAAATGTAATAAAATGTTTTTAAAAGATACACAGCAATCTCAAGTGTGTCTTCAGGTGCCCTGTGGTCAACCTTTTTCTTGAGACAAAGTCTTTACTATGCAGCCCAGCAGGGTGGCCTTAACTCTGAGGTTTACTTGCCTCTGCCACCCTGTACTGGGGCCTGGTTCTTGATCAATTTTTTCTTTTACCCTTCTTCCAGATAATCAATGATTTGTTTCCTGTCACAATTGACTAGTGCAAATTTTCTGGAATATTTAATAAATTATAGAGCATATACTTTTCTGTGTAGCTTC
This sequence comes from Rhabdomys pumilio, assembly GCA_030674055.1. Classification (NCBI taxonomy): domain Eukaryota; kingdom Metazoa; phylum Chordata; class Mammalia; order Rodentia; family Muridae; genus Rhabdomys; species Rhabdomys pumilio. The sequence continues at coordinate 8,900,031 of JANHMN010000008.1, read as the reverse complement.
TTTTAACCTAATTCTTTTGAACCCTTGCATGTTGTACGTAGTGATCCTTCATTCTTTCTACTATTTGGTGGTATTTCACTACATATGTGACATATTTATTTTTCAATTTACTTGTTGATCCACGTTTGTGATGGGATAGATATTATAAACATTCACACACAAGTAGTTGTACAGAAATACACTTGTGTTTCTCTCCATCAAGTACCCAGATAGAGAATAACTAGCTCATATGTAGATGTATGCTCAAGTTTATGATAATCTGGCAATCGTTTTTTCTAAAAGGGTTGTACAGGCATGTGACATGCCCTAGTGGTGTGTGGCTATTCCAGTAGTGTCTGGTCACTGCTCATCTTTTTGAGATATTCGAGTGTGTGTGTCACATTACCTCACTATGATTTTTTTCTTTGAAAGCAAGTCAACCTTGATAAACACTCTGTGCATGGGAACCCAGGGGCCACACTGGGCAGGGCCTCGGAAGCCCTACCTACAAGGCAAGCCACAACCAACACCCATTTCTAAGATCCAGAGACAGGAACAGATCATGCGCCCAACAAAAACAAGACCAGAGATCAGACCTAGAATCACCCCAATCATCCCTACCTCAGATGCCTAGATACTAGAAGAAAAAATGCAATAATTAACAGAGAAGGCAATAAGCACTAGCCAGAACCCAGCCAACCTTTCACAGTGGACACTGAGAATGCAATACAGCTGAAACACATGACAAAAGCTTCAAGAACACAATTATGAATACGTTCCAGAACCTTAAACAGGTTATGAATAAATCCCTTCATGATGTCTGTGAAAACACAGTGGACTAAAACAATGAAAACAAGTCAAGATATGAAAGTAGAAACAGAATCACTAAAGAAAACTTGCATTGAGATAAAACTGAAAATCAAAAAGTTAGGAGGTCAAACATAAACCTCAGAGATAAGTCTCACCAACAGAATACAAAACATGGAATAGAGACTCTCAGGCATTGAAAACAATGTAAAAGAAAAGAATATGCCAGTCAAATAAAATGTTAAATAAAAAAATTCTTGGCAGAAAACATCCAGGAAAGTTGGGGCATTATTAAAAGGCCAAATTTACAAATGATAGTTACAGAGAAAGAAGAAGAAACACAGGTCAAAGACATTAAAAACATTTTTAATAAAATCATAGAAGAAAATTTCCCTAACCTCTTAAAGAAGGATGTGCCTGTTCAAGAAGCACATGGAACACCAAATAGCCTGGACTTGAAAAGAAATTCCCACAACACATAATAACAAAAATACAAAATGCACAGAACAAAGAAAGACATATAAAGGCAGAACTATTAGAATAACATCTGGCTTCTCAATGGAGATTCTAAAAGCAAGCTGTGCCTGGACAGATGTTCTACAAACTCTAAGAGAATCGCAGATATCAGCCCAGACTAGTTTACCCATAACAACTATCAATCTCAATAGACGGACAAAACCAAATTGAAACAGCATCTTTCTACCCATCTGCCTCTACAGAAGCATTAGAAGGAACCACACCCTAGAGGACGCAAGGAATAAATAACACCAGACCAGGAAATAAAAAGATGGGGGAGGGGGAACCCACAGAATAACAATGAAAAATAACAGGAATCAACAGAAACTGATAATTGATTGCTCTCAATATTAATGGCCTCAATCCCCCAGTAAAAAACTAACAGATTGAATTAAAAACAAGATCTATTCTTCTGCTGTATCTAAGAATAGACATTACCTCAAGGTAAAAGGATGGAAAAATATTACAAGCAAATAAATGCAAGAAATAAGCCAGGATGGTCATCTTATTATCTGTCAAATACACTTCAAGCCAATACTGATCAGAAGAGATAGTGAAGGATGATGGATTCTTATCAGAGGAAAAAAATCTGCCAAGAAGATATTACAGGTTTTAACATTTATGCATCAAGTGCAATGACATCTACTTTCAAAAATGAAACACTACTACAGCTAAAATCACATATAGATTTCCACATGGTGAGAGTGAGTGACTTCAGTACCCCACTCCTGCCAATACACAGATCATCCATACAGAAACTGAACTGAGAAATGCTGGAGTTGAGTAACATCATAAATCAAATGGACCTAGCAGACATTTACAGACCATGCCATCCCCACGCATAAGAGAATATCTTCTTCTTAGCAGCTCACAGGACTTTCTCCAAAACTGGCCACACACTTGGACACAAAGCAAGACTCAATAGATATAAGAAAATTGCGATAACATGCTGCATTCTATCTGACTGCCATGAATTAAAATTGTTTTATTAGTATTTGTTTGTTTGTTTTATTTGCCTGCTTGTTTTTCTAAAGAGAGAAAGAAGGCATGGAGTTGAAAGACTGGGAACCTGGGAGGAGAAGAAAGGGAAGCCATAATCAGGATATGTTGTATTTTAAAAGATTTATTTTCAATTAAATAAATCAGCCGACCTTAATTTTTAAAATTTATTTTTTACGCAAATGGGTGTTTTGCCTGCATGTGTTTCTGTGCATCATATGTGTGCCTGGTACCCTTGGAGGCCAGAATAGGACATCAAAACCCCGAGATTGGAGTCACAGACAGTTGTGAACCATCCTATAGTCACTGAGAATTGAACCTGGGTCCTCTGGAAGAGCAACGAACCGTCTTTCCAGACCACCACTGTGGTTTTAATTTGCTTTTCTCCAGTAACTAATGATCTTCAGTACCTGTTATTATACTTCTTGTACATTGAATATCTTTTGTAAAATGATTCTTCAAGGTGCTCATCAAAGAGACACTTTTTAAACTCTTTATTGATTCTTTGTGAAATTCACATCATGTCCGCCCTCCCACTCACCTCCCAGTCTCTCCACACCTGCCTTTCAACCTTGCAATCCCCCCACCCAAAGAAAGCAAAGAAACCAAGTGAGCTCTCGAATCTCACGGTGGAAGCTGCACTGTGTCACACAACACACCCTTTTGCCCAAACTGCTTTTCTCGCAAATGCTCATTGCTGTGAGTCACTGGTTTGGTTCTAGGTCTTTGTCTTCTGCTGCACCGTTATTTCTGGATCCTCTCCGGGACTCCTCTCATCACCTGTTGCTGCCGAAAGTTGTGGAGATCTTGCAGCTTTGCTTCTGGAGGGCCAGCAGCACACAGATTGGGTAGATACTGAGGTGGACAAGGGTCAGCTCACCTGAGTACCACAGCTGGTAAGGGTTGGGGCCAGCTTTCTTGCTCTCACTCCCTCAGGGCCTGCAACCAGGGCCAGCTTTATCGTGCTTCCTGGGGGAGGTGCTCACATTATTGGTGCCTGGGGTCTCTGAATGTCTTCCAAGTGGCTCTGTAAAGGGTCATTTATGAAGGAGACAATTTTATTTTATTTTTAATTTTTTGAGACAGATTCTCTCTACATTGTCTTGACAATTCTGGAATTCACTATATAGACTAAGCTGGCCTTGAACTCACAGAGATCCTCATGCCTCTGCCTCTGGAGTGCTGGGATTAAAAGCATGTGCCACCACACTTTTTTTTTTTTTTTTTTTTTTGAAATCTTATAGGTGGTGGACTAACATGAACTTTTTAGAAGCAGTACACACAGCCGGCCATGGAGGTGCTTAACTTTGAGGTAGATCTGTAAGTTTGAGGCCAGCCTGGTCTACATAGTGAGTCCCAGGATAGCCAGAGCTACACAGTGAGACCCCAGGTCAAAGAAGAAAGAAGAGGAGGAGCAGGAGGAAAAAGAAGAGGAGGAAGAAGAAAAGGAGAAAAAAAACCATACACAATGATATCATACTCCATAATTGTGTGAATAGCTACTTAAAAACATGAGAAAATGCTGTATAAAGTGAAAAGGGGGTGGGGTGGGGATGTGGAACAGGCTCAAAGTACATCACATACTTGCATGAAAATGGCCTTGGGCAATAAAAAGAGAAGAAAACACAATATCAAATGCTAGCGAGGTATGGAGCAATTAGGACCGTGCACAGTTGCCGGGCGGCGGTGGCGCATGCTGGTAATCCCAGCACTTGGGAGGCAGAGGCAGGCGGATTTCTGAGTTCGAGACCAGCCTGGTCTACAGAGTGAGTCCCAGGACAGCCAGGGCTACACAGAGAAACCCTGTCTTGAAAAACCAAAAAAACAAAACAAACAAACAAACAAACAAACAAAACATGCACAGTGCCAGTGTGGGGTGCAAAGTGGCAAGACAGTTTGGAAACAGTTGGATAATTTCTGTTACAGTTAAACAGACACAAAGTGATCCAACCTTAGTCCTAAGTCTTTTAAGAGTGTCCATTTATTTACAAGTCTGTGTGAGTGCCTGCTTAAGTTTATGTGTCCCTCATGCATGCAGGAATCTGTAGGGGCCAGAAGAGGGCGCTGAATCGCCTGGAGCTGACTTAGGAACTCAGCAGTAGTAGGTTTAGCCCTCCCTTGGGAGCCTGAATCTCTCTCTCTCTCTCCAGTACTATGCAAGCTAGTCTTCAGGGAGGAGGCTTTTGGGTCAGGTTTGTCTTGAATCCTCCTAGTCCTGTGTATGAAGCGTGTGGTGTCTTCAGCAGGTTGCATCTTTCTTAAGCATAAGTTATTTGGATGGTGAAGATGCAAGAGAAAATTCAGAGGTTCAGATTCAGTAAAGCCTGTTTTTGGGAAAACTGTTTCAACCCTCAAAACGATATTGGTATCTGGGTGTGGTAATCTCTTGTGTCCTATCACTTGAGAGGATAAGGTAAGACGATTGCAAGTTCTCTCTCTCTCTCTCTCTCTCTCTCTCTCTCTCTCTCTCTCTCTCTGTGTGTGTGTGTGTGTGTGTGTGTGTGTGTGTGTGTGTGTGTGTGTGGTGTCAATATCAGTAGAAGCCAGTAGAGGGTGTCAGACCTTCTGGAACTGCAGTTAAGGACAGATAAAGAAGCCATGAGGGTGCTGGGAACCAAAGCCAAGTCCTGTGCAAGAGCAGGGAGTGCTTTCAACCACTGAGCCGTTCCTCTGGCCCATAGTCTCTGAAGTTTTTCGTAGTCTAAACTCTTCCACAAAAAGAGGGTTATTTCCCTTTTATATTTTTAAACTGTATAACATCCTATCTCGTGGTGCTAAAGCTTCACATTGTGCTGAGAGATGAGGTTTTTTTTTGGTTCAATATTTCTTGTAAGCAAACCCCAGTGGTTCTAAAACGACTAAAACTGCAATCCAGACTAAGAAAACACACACACACAAAAGCAACAACAAAAATGCATCCAGGTGGTCGCTAGGTCACTGGACCTTGAAACAATACAAAATACTAAATCTACACAACTCCAAGGGTACCCCTTAACATGGGCACAGCTCTGAGGTGCCCCTTGAAAACTGCCCAGATCTTCATTGCTTTCATTTCTCTCTCTCTCTCTCTCTCTTTTTTTTTTTTTTTTGGTTTTTTGAGACAGGGTTTCTCTGTGTAGCCCTGGCTGTCCTGGAACTCACTTGGTAGACCAGGCTGGCCTCAAACTCAGAAATTCACCTGCCTCTGCCTCCCAAGTGCTGAGATTAAAGGCGTACGCCACCACCACCCGGCTGCTTTCATTTCTCATCTGAAGACGTAAAGCGGTAATTTCTTCCTTCAGTTATGTGGAGGAGACCATCCCTAGAATTGCCAAGTGACTTGCTGCATTCTCAGGGACCATCTGCCTCCCCTCTCGGGCCCTCACAGTGTATTGCTAGAATCTTACTAGACACTGTCTTTGATCCCTTACACAGGGATTCTGGAAGCTCACTTACACCAGATGTACCCTGATGCCGCTTCTTCCAGGCTGTCTCAGTGGTCACTTGTTCCACATTTCTACAGTATCACTCCTCTTTTCTTATAGAGAAGGTTACACAATTTTTTGTTTTGTCTTTTGTTTTTCAAGACAAGATTTCTCTGTGTAGAAATGGCTGTCCTGGAACTCACTCTGTAGACCAGGCTGGCCTTGAACTCAGAGATCCACCTGCCTCTGCCTTCCCAGTGCTAGGATTAAAGGGGTGTGCCACCATTGCCAGGCTCACAATTTTATTATCAGAAAATCAAAACAAGTAGGTAGTAATAAATAATACAAAGGTTCAGCCATTTAAAGTGCTTACTGCTCTTGCAGAGGACTGGGCTTGAGTTCTTAGCACCTACGTTGGGCATTGTTCAGCACCTTTAACTCCAGCTGCAGGAAATCCAGTGCCCCTTTCTGTCTCATGGGCACCTGGACACATGTGGCACACAGACATGCATTTGTTTTTTAGTTCTAAAAAAGTTAAGTAGCATAAATGCTAAGTATCACTTTATATGTCAAGTAGTATATAGATGCAAAAATTCTCTTACAAAACCCATCAGTACAAAAAGTGTTAATGTTCTGTAAAAATAGAGTGAGACGATAGGGACTTTAGTGTTTTCATTTACATGGTAACTTTTTAATGTATCCTAGGATCACATGGTTAATTCTTGACGTCTGAGGGTCCATCTTTGTTTTTTGTGTCTGTCAGACCAATGAAGCAATGCTGTTTGAATTGTCAGAAGCAACAGAAGAAAAAGAGACCTATGTTCTTACCCTCAAAGAATTTTTACTCCTTCTTAGTAAGTACCAAAATTCTGGCAATCTGTAAGAGCAAGCACTCTGCAGTGATTCAAAACACAGCAGCGAGGGTGAGAGAATCAAGTCCTTGCACAGCACATGGCTCTGTAAGTGAAACAGCCCAGCCTCACACTCACAGCATGGCATTGGGGCTTCATTAAATCATCACCTGTGGGCGTCTGCCTCCAGAGTCGCTGGCTTTAGAGAAAATCTCTTCCTGACTCTGACCATATGATTATATTGAAACAGCAGCAGTAGCTGTCTGAAGGCATCAGGAAAGAACCAAAGCATCTAAGGCTTGGGCTGAAAATCAAGAAGAAAGAGACAGCCATTACATTAAGGTAACCATCTCCACTATGTTCCTCTTCTGGACGCTTGTTGAATTACAAGGAAGACTCTCAAGACCATAGAGGAAAGTGTGGCTCGGAGAGAGAGTATTAGAGCATCAAGAAGCAACAGAAACAGAATGTAGAGTTGAGGGCTAGCCTGGGAACCAGGATTGGAGGGCCAGAAGAACAGCAAAATGACAGGCACTGAGAATCAGGGCTGATGTACCTACTACCCTGCCAAAGCCTGATTCCTAAGTCAGCAGGTGAAAAAGCAAAGCTCTAGGCAGACAGAGGCTAGAAAAAAAAAAAAAAAAAAAAAAACTTCAAAAAGTACTAAATCTCACTGAAGAGTAGAAAGTACAAGTTAAATCCAGGATTACAGCTCTGGTAAATAACTCCAGGCTTTTGCTGAGACCCCGATGGAATAAATTGGCCTCAGAAAAGTGAAAAGTCTCAGAGCACTGAATTCCCTAACTGGATCAGGGAAACGAACAAACACACAAAACTGAACAGCTCTTAGAAAAAGAGACATCACCTAGAATATTCACAATTTACATAAACAGTTGGTAGAATGTGAACCGCTATCGAGGCGTATTGGTATACAAAATCAGAAACAGAAAATCAAAAGAAAAAAACAGACAGAAATAGATTAAACTCAGCTTCCTTATACACAGCTGAGCCTGTGAAACTGCAGATACTTTGGGAAAGACTTGGGGCATTTTTCTAAAATTTTAAATATAAAGTTATCATATAATGCAATACATACCCAAAATATATAAATATTTATCTACAAAAATGGCCATAGGAATATTATTTTGTTTCTCCATGGTGTCTCTTGCTGTTGATTTATAGTTTCATTCAATAATAAACAAGTAGAAGACATTGAGTTACTTAAATTTTCTTATATTCATTACAACTTGTTTTGTGTCCTAAAATGTGGTCTATTTTAGAGAAACCTATTGGCTACTGAGAATGTATGTTCTGTTGAGCAGATGCAGTCTATAATGCCATCTAACCTTGCTATTTCTTTGTTGATTTTGTCTGAATGACTTGTCTATTAATCCAACTGGGATGTTGATGTTACTTATTATCACTGTGTTGAGGTCAATCTATGTATTTATTTCTAGTGTATTTACTCTATGAAACCAGGAGCGAGCATGTTTGGTTCTTATGTCTCCTATATTGTAATATAGTCTTGAGGGACTGGCTCCTTACTCAATGTGTAGTGCCTTCCCTTGTCTTGTCTGACTAATTTGGCTTGATGCCTCTCTGGTCAGACACGGGTATGGCTACATCTGCTCCTGAGTTTCATTTGCTTGAACTGTTTCTATTCTTTCACCTCTAAGACATGCTCATCTCTGCTACTGGTGTGCTTGTTGACGTGGTTTTTGCAGGTAATAAAACATTGCCCCATTTTAAATCCAATCCAGTATGATTTTTTTTTATTGGAGAACTGAGACCGTCCATGTTCATAGTTGTTACTGGAAGCTGTCCATTAGCGCCAGCGTTTGGCTGTTCCTGGAATGTTGCCGCTCTCCTAGTCCCTATTTGCTCACTGTTCTGGTGAGCTCATTCTTCCCCGTGGCCTTGTGGGTGTGTAACATTCTTTCAAGTACCTTCCCTAGAGCTGGCTTAGTGGTTACAAAGTCCATTAGTTTGAGTTTGTCATGGGAAGACTTTATCTTTCCTTCAGTTTTGAAGTGTATTTTTCTGGATATAGTAATCTGGGTTGGCAGTTATTGTCTTTCAGAGACTGAAATACACCATTCCTACCATTCCTTTACTTCCTGGATTTTATAATTTGTGTGTGTGTTTGTTTGTTTTAAAAATCTGCCATTTTCTTCTGAGTTTGCCTTTGTATGTGTCTTGGTGCACTCTCATGCAGCTTTCAATATTATTGTATATGTTTAATATTATAACTATAGTATGAGATGTGAGATATTCTGGGTTTGTCTATTTTGTATTCTTTTGTTTGTTTGTTTGTTTTTCGAGACAAGGTTTCTCTGTGTAGCCCTGGCTGTCCTGGAACTCACTCTGTAGACCAGGCTGGCCTCGAACTCAGAAATTCGCCTGCCTCTGCCTTCCAAGTACTGGGATTAAAGGTGTGCGCGACTACTGCCCAGCTACTTTGTATTCTAAATTCCTTTTATATTTGGATAGCTATTTATTTCTTTAGATTCAGAAAATTTTGTTATGATTTTAATGAAATTATTTTCTATGCCTTTAGCTTCCATTTCTTATTCTTCTATGCCATGGTTCATAAAATGGGTCACATAAATCATGTATATTCTGTTTATATTTTCTTTTAAAGATTTATTCTATTTTAAATTATAGGGGTGTGTGTAGGTGTGTGTGTGTGTGTGTGTGTGTATGTGTGTGTGTGTAAACAGAAATTACAGGTGGCTGTGAGCAGCCTGACGTGGTGTTGGGTATTGAACCCGGGTCCTCTGGAGGAGCAGCAAGAGCTCCTCCCTAGCGAGCCACCTGTCCTTCCGCTGGCCTTGCTCTTGCACTGTCATTGTCTGAACTCCTCTGCTTTGTTCAAGTCTTGGCATCTTGTACTCTTGAGCTACGCTGTCGTAAGGCTTTTCACCACGTTTAACTTATTTTAACTTTTTATGTGAATTATTGGGGCTTTTGTTTTAAAATCTTATTGATTTTTTTTATCATCATTTCTAATCTAATACAGAATTTCTGTGTCATAACTTGTGCTGGTTTCCTTATTTCACTTAGCTTTTTATTTATAATCCCTTTGAATTCATTCAGGAGTTAATTTGTTCTCCTCTTCCTCCTCTCTTCTTCCCTTCCTTCTCCCTTCCTCTTTTTCTTCTTCTTCCTTCTCTTCTTCCTCCTCCTCTTCCTCCTCCTCCTCCTTCTCCTCCTCCTCCTTCTCCTCCTCCTCCCCCTTCTCCTCCTCCTCCTTCTCCTCCTCCTCCTCCTTCTTCTCCTCTGACAGGATTTTTCTTCATAGTCCTAGATGTCCTGGAACTTCCTCTGTAGACCAGGCTGGCCTAAATGTCATACAGACCTACCTGCCTCTGCCTCTGAGTGATTAAAGACCTGCACCACCACTGCCTGACTAGTTTGTTTTTCTATTGTGTTGAAAATGCTTATAATCATTCTTTTTCAATCTTTGGGATTTTATCTAATTCATTCTCACTGCTATGGAACTGGTAATTTTTGGAGGAATTGTGCTATCTTAAATTTCAGTTTTCTTGCATTTCTGCAATGAGACATGGACATCTGGCTGTGTGGTTTGGGTTGAAATTTTTTGGTCATCTGCGTTGCTCTTTCAGTTGAAGTGTTTGCACTGTTGAAGTGGGATTAGGTTGTGGTAGGGTTGAGGTGTAAATCTTCTTTACTGGACTGAGGCTGTAGCTCAGCAGCTAAGCCCACAGACCACGTGCTCAGTTATTGGGCACAGTCTTCTGCACCACTCCAAGAGTAGAAAAACTAACTTCAAAGCAATCATAGGTAATGCACAGGCCTACTACAAAATACAGAAACATAGATGGGCAGAGTCTCCACACCTTTAATCTCAGCACTCATGAGACAGAGGAAGGTGGGGTTTGTGAGTTCAAGGTCAGCCTGGTCTACATTGTGAATTTCAGGACAGCCAGAACTATGAAGTGAGACCCTGTCTCAAAAACCAAAAATAAAGAAGTCTTTGAGTCCAGTAACTTTAGTTTTATATATATACATACACACACATATATCGCCTGCATATATATGCAGAGACATATGTGTGTGTATGTGTATATATATATATATATGTGTGTGTGTGTGTGTGTATGTGTGTGTATGTATGTATGTATGTATGTATGTATGTATTGCATGTGTGCCTGGTGCTTGTGGAAGCCAGAAAAGGGCATCATCTGATCCCCTAGAATTGGAGTCACAAACAGTTGTGAGCCACTATGTGTTTACTAGGAAGAACAGTCAGTGCTCTTAACCACGGAGTCATTTCTTTAGACTACAATCAGTTTTGGAGAATAAAAGAACCAGAATAGCACTAAGATAGTTGTTACTTGCAGGGCATGGTGGTGCATGACTTTAATGCCGGCACTTGAGACGCAGAGGAGGAGCATCTCAGAAATCAGAAAAAAAAAAATCTGAGTAAGACTAGCCCTTAGTGTTAGCTCAGCAGAGAAAAAATAGAAAGGGAAAATGGAAACAGAAAAGAGGGGGCAATAAAGAGGAGAGGAGACAAAGCAGCTCCAGTCAAAGTGAAAGAAGTGAAGAAATGTAATCATTCAACCTAAGACAAGCCTAACACTCAGGAGCCACTGGAGAGATTCCTAAGCTCAGGTCCCAACCTTTAGGAGAGCTATGAGAAAGAGAGAGAGAGAGAGAGAGAGAGAGAGAGAGAGAGAGAGAGAGAGAGAGAGAGAGAGGACAAAGTGGGCTCCAACATCTCCATCTCCATTAGACACTGAGTTCCTGCCCCTACGCTGGCACTCACCTGAGCACAGGTATAGATCCTGTCTTTCACCATTTCAGTTTTCCTTCTTTTGTTGTTTGTGTCTGTGGCTTCTGACCAGAGCAAACCCTTTGAGATATTTCATTTCCTGTGTTGACCTTCATGTTGTTTGTTCAGTAACCAAAGGGTAATGCTTGTGTCTTGGGCCCTAGGTATTGTAACCAGAGGTGTCTTTAAGTCTCTGGTACTAGGAAAGGCTGCCCTGCCGGGAAGCTCTCACTGACCTTTCCCCGGACACCAGCATCTTCAAAAACTTGGTACTACCCTTTCCTCTTTCAGGAAACTTGTAAATCTAAGTCTGGCCTATAGCTTAGCCAGGTACCCTGTGGGCCAGCACTCAATGAAGAGTCCCTTGATACATGCCCTGCGTTCACAGTGTAGTGAAAGGAGGCACCTTTGCCTCTACAGACACCTCGCCAATTACTCAATTTATGGTCTTTAAAAATAGCTCCTGGAGGTTGCTCTGTCAAAAGCTGGGAGGAGATTATTTCCTGATATATGAATGGTGTGTGGACCGAAAGATTACTGTCTGGATAAACTGCAAATCTACTCAGTGGTACGTCTAGTGTTGGTGTACATTTTCAACCTCCGTTTTGTTTTTATTGTTGTTTTGTTTTTATTATTGTTTTGCCTTTGGTCTCTGCCAGCATATACAGGTGCCATGGACTCTCTGAGTTTGTCTGTCCCTCTCTCCCTGCCTCCCTCCCTCTGCCCCCTCCCTGCTCTGCAAATCTGGTACTGAAAGCATTGTGCAAATGTTCAGGGTTTCTATCTTAAGCTTGTACTCACTTGGCGGAGAGCTGGGCCTTCTCTGAAGGACTCTGGGCTATTTCTGTCTGCTTTCTAAAGTTTCTGTCTCTCTGCTTCTGACACTAGTGTCATCTGCCATCCTAAGGTCTCCCTCTTTTGTGTGAGTGTGTGTGTGTGTGTGTGTGTGTGTGTGTGTGTGTGTTGCTAGAGACCAAAGTCAGAATCTTGAGCTTGCTAGGCTGACAGGTTCTCTGCCTCTGAGCTGTAACCCTAGCCTTTGTTACTCAGAAAAAAATTCTCGTCATTGGGAGAGGTCTAATGGAGACGTCAGGGCTTGAAGGAATACCTCACCTGTGCTTCCTTTAGTATTCTGTACCCCTCACACAATGTTTGCAGCTAGATATGATGAAGAAGAAAACAGGGTGTAAGGGCACACCCCACAAGAGGATCTCAAGTAACTTCTGTCAATAACCTGGGGTCGAAGCAAGCTCCTGTACAGACCAGGGCCTGGGATCCGCTCGTTCCCACAGTCTTTGCAGAGTGCTGACTTCAGCATAGCAGCCTTTCAGTATTTCCAGGTAAGTCCAGGATAACACCACCAGATACAAGGGAGTTATTACATGTTCGATCTCTTTGTTTCTTTTTTTTATTATTTATATTTATTTATTATGTATACAGTGTTCTGCCTGCAGGCCAGAAGAGAGTACCTTATTTCATTATAGATGGTTGTGAGTCACCATGTGGTTGCTGGGAATTAAACTCAGGACCTCTGGAAGAGCAGTCAGTGCTCTTAACCTCTGAGCTATATCTCCAGCCTTGATCTCTTTCTTAACTTCCTCCAACTTGGCAAAAGGCAGATCACTTTTTGTAGGTGTTTTTATCTACACCGCCCTTCCTTAATTCATTCTTTCTACATTGACCTTGCATTACCCTGTTATTTTTAGGTTAAAAATAAGGCAGAGTCCACTGGAACCTCTGTGGCATCTTCCTAGAAGAAGGCTTCCTTGCCTCTGGCCCCACTCTACCTGTGGTAGCTCTTCTTTTGGCTTCCATACAGCCCTGCTCACCTCTAGCAAGCACTGACCATAAGGCATTTGACTCACCTGCTTAATTACCTGCTTCCTCTAAGACTGATTTCCTTAAGGCAGGTTCTATGCCTTCATAACTGGGTCCCTAGGGCCGGCCATGCAGGAGGCTGAGGAGCTTTGACCTTTTCATCTCCCCTGAGTTTTCTGCCTTTACTACTTTTCCACTCTGTCAGCAGCTATTCTCAGAGAACCCAAGGAAGACTTCCTCCCTGCAATCAACTGGACGCCTTACTAAGTTCACTACTGTGCAACAACATGAGAAAATCAGGGCTCCCTCAGGATTGGCACAGCCATCTCAGGAACGCTGATGGCCAAGGTGGTTGTTGAAGTATTTTATTCAGGTGAGAGTGGCAGTCCTCTGGAGTTTCAAGTAAAGACAGTGGGGAGAGATCAGAACTGGGATGGAGAGCAAAGCACAAACTAGGAGATGAAAATCAAGGAAGGCAGGAATCTGAGATATGTATGGGAGACAGTTTGTTGGAATGGAGACCGTATTGCTTAGCACAGAACTTACAAACACAACTGGATATATGTGCAGAAAGGAAGAGAAGGGGGAGCATGAAATTAGGTTGAAGAAAGCATACCTAAGAAAATAATCCAGGCCAGGCAGTGGTGGCACACGCCTTTAATCCCAGCACTTGGGAGGCGGAGGCAGGTGGATTTCTGAGTTTGAGGCCAGCCTGGTCTACAGAGTGAGTGCCAGGACAGCCAGGACAACACAGAAAAACCCTGTCTTGAAAAAAACCAAAAAAAAAAAAAATCCAAACCTTTAGATTTTTATTAATGTACAGATGAGACTATCACTGTCCCACTCAGTGTCAGCTCTGATGAACTTGAGGAGGGATGAAGGACACCTTCGTTAACCTTTATGTGTGAGAGTCAGTCTTTGCTGTACTTGGATTTCCAATGAAACTTTATAAAACGCCTGGACCCGACTCCTAGGGAGTCTGATGTAGTTAATTTCTTGTGACTTCTTCCTCAGCCTCGTACAAAAACTCAGCTTAGGCAAATAGTTATGATTTCCCCACAGTTCTGCACAATGCTAAAACACCATTTTTTGCTACCACCACTTTTCAAACATTAAGGTGAAGCATATTGTTGTTGTTGCTTTTCAAGACAGAGTTCCTCTGTGTCGCCCTGGCTGTCATGGAACTGGCTCAGTAAACCAGACTGGCCTCAAACTCACAGAAATCCGACTGCCTCTGCCTCGCAAGTGCTGGGATTACAAGCATGTGCCAACACTGCCAGACTAAGATTAAGTGCTTTAACACCTATGTTATGAACGCTAAAACCGAAGTTTCTGTTAAAGAAAGATTTCTTAGAGAAACTACTCATTCTAGAATTAAACAAAAAATATACAAGGGTGTCTTGGGATAACCTGCTTTAAGAGAAAAAGAAAAACTGAAAAACAAACAAAGAAAGTGAGTTGGTTTGCAAAGACCAGTACTTGGACCACACACAAAGAACCCAGGTTCTGGAACTGAGGAGAAGGTTGGACAACTAAGAGTGACTACAGTTTGTGTTAAGTTGACAACAGAACCTAACAAATATACTGATTAAGCAAAATCCAGCCTACAAGAAACAAATAACTGAGAGTAAAAGGGAAACTGTATTCGTTTTTGAAAAAGCACTGACATGCCAGGCCTGATGCTGCTCCCTGCAAATCTTACAAAGGTGCTCCTTGGTTGACTTTAGGAAAGTTCCCTCCATCCCTAGCTGACAAGAACAGCCCTTGGTGCTTTAGCTGCTGTATGATGCGGTTTATGGTGATGCATGCTTTTATTCTGGAGTCCTTAAATTACAGTATGTGCAGATAAGGGTACCTATAGAACCAGCTGCCAATGAATACTTTGGACATTGAGTTTTTGATGAGCTTCTCTGCATGACAAGAATCCACACTTTGTCAAAGTTAGATGCTGGGGGCCTTAGTGTGTCCTGGGTGCTCATATTGGGAAAGAGCTCTTGACCTGTCTTACTCTGGATGTTACCCCCACATATGTATTGCCCTCCACTGACTCTTCTTTCTATCTTGTGGTATTTTGAATGAGGATGACTCCCACAGATATATATAGTTGAATGCTTGGTTCTCAGTTGGTAGAACTGTTTGCAAAAGGATTAGAAGGTGTGGCCTTGTTGGAGGACACATGTTACTGGGCACAGGCAACTGAGGTTTCAAATCCCATGGCATTCCTAACGTTTCTCTCTGCCTCTTGCTTGTAGGCCAAGATGTAAGTCTGCTATTGCTCCAGTACTATGCCTGTTTGCCTGTGGCCTTGCTCCTTGTCATGATGGTAAGACACTCTAACCCTCAGAAATTATAAGCCCCAAATAAAATTTCCTATAAATTACCTTGGTGTTTTATCACAGCACAGAACAATAGCTAAGTCACAACTTTTTCTCTGGTTAAACTTGTATATGTGCATGTGGGTTTGCAGAGGCCAGAGGACATCTGTGTCCAGTTCGACCACATTTCATCTTTTTCCGTTGAGGTACAGTTTCTCACTGAACCTGGAGCTAGGAAGACAATCAGGAAGCCCCAGTGGTTTTGCCCCTCACAGTACTGGGATTACAAGTGTGAGTGTAGCTACCTTAGCTTCTCTTTTTTATTTGGGGGGCGGGGGGAGGGGAGTTTCGAGACAGGGTTTCTCTGTGTGGTCCTGGCTGTCCTGGAACTCATTCTGTAGACCAGGCTGGCCTCGAACTCAGAAATCCGCCTGCCTCTGCCTCCCAAGTGCTGGGATTAAAGGCGTGCGCCACCACCGCCCGGCACATTAGCTTTCTTAATGTGGAATTTAGGATCCTAACTCTGGTTTTGCACTTGCCTGATGACTGTTCTTACCCACTGAGCCATCACTCCATTCCCTGACTTTTCTTGTCCCCCACTGGGCGGGGTGGCTTCGATCCTGTGTGGATTTGTCTCCCTTAGCTTCCTTTAGAACTCTGTCCTAGGTCATGTGTAACTCCAACTAGAAATACTTCCCAGTTGAGCTCCCAGAGGGATGTCCCAAAATGCTAAAACAAATACCAACCTACTCAGCAGTACTATGGATCAGTGCAGCCCAGGCAGAGGTGCGGGGATTCCCAGAGGACATCCTACTTGAGGCAAACTGAGCTGAGGCAAACCAGAAACCTGGGGGTGAGAGCTGCCTAGATGCTTTAGCTTGGAGCTGACTGAACAGAAGCAGACAAAAGTGTGCTGGTCTGACATTACTGTGCCCAAATGCCCAAAAGAAGTCTAAGAGGGGAAAGATGTGGCGCATCGTGGAGGAATAGCAGAGCAGACTGCTTCCCCGTGGCAGGAAGTAACAAGCTGATGCCTACACCACTGGCATTTCCTTGTCCTGTTTTTCTTTTTCTTTCTTTTTCTCTTTTCTATCTGGGACCCAAGTTTATAGCATAATACCACCCACATTCACAGAGAGATTTCTCCCCTTGTTAATTCTTTCTGGAAATATCCTCCTAGACACAGCAGGAAGTACACTCACTAATCTAGGTGCTTCCTCATCCTTTCAAGCTGACACAAGCACTAACCTGTCAGAGTCACCCTTGTCTTTCTCAAGCTGGAGGAGGCGATGGAATCAGAGGACAATAGAAGTTTCTTTTGGTGGTGGTGGTGGGGTCCTAGTTCTGTGGCTGGTGGTAGGTAGTTACGCTATTCTGAGATAATTTTCTGTAAGGCTTTGAGGAATATTAGTTAAAGCTCTTCTGTGGCAAGCCATATAAACCAACTCTCACAATTTTTAGAGAAAAAAATTAAAAGACTATTGCAAGAATATAGGTACCTGACAGAATTAAAGGTAACACACCATGGTCTGGATATAACATGCTTTCTTGAGGATTCCTAGGTTGGAAGCTTCTCCCTTAGTATACTGCTATTGAAATGGTGGGACTTTGAAGAGGTGGGCCTAGTAGGAGGTCGTCTAGAATGTATCTTTCCCCCAGCCATGAGCAGGCCTGAGAGACCTTGCTTACCACAACAGACCAAGTGATAGGATCTAGGTGGAGTTACCCACCTTAGCTGCACAGAACACAGAAGCAGAACTGCCCCTAGGCTTGCCTTGAGACATCTCCAGCTGTGACCTAGAACGATTATGGATTATCCCACCCATCTCCACCTGAAACCAGGAGGGGCTTTGGGTTGGGCCTTCCCCTTTAAATTGAGAGCTGAACATTAAAGCTTGGAGCCTTGATCAAAGAACTTTGTCTTGGCTTCATCTCTTCTTGCCCTCCGTCTCCTTTCATTCCCAGCCCCCCTTTCAGGTGAACCCAGTTGATTCATGGCCGCAGGCGACTACACTAGAAAAAAAAAAAAGAATATATATATATATATAATTTTCTCTTCATGTGTGTGTGCCTGAGTGCAGGTTTGTATACTATATGCATATAGTGCCAGAAGAGACCAGAAGACATCAGATCCCCTGGAAATTGAGTTGCAGATGAGCCTCTGTGTGGGTGCTGGGAATCAAACCCAGGTCTCTCTCAAAGACTAGTCAAGGCTCTGCTGCTTCATCTCTCCAGCCCCAAGTAGTGAGAGTTGTCATGAGCACTGCTCTCAGACAAGAAGAAGAGCATTATTTCCTACAAGAGTGAGTTGTTATAAAAGTCTCAGCCTGATCCCCTGAGGTACTATCTGGCCTTCTGGCTTTCATCTGGCATTGAGATATCACCCTCTCGCATGCTTTCCTACCAACATAATAGCCTTTAGGAACTGAGCAGACACTGATGCCACATTCTGAACAGAGAGGGGAATGGACCTAGCTTGGGTTATGGGTGTATTTTGAAGGGGAAGCTGGGCTTGATCACAACCCTCTCATCACATATAGAGAGAGGGTAGAAGAGGGGTGTCTTCCTATAGGGAAACAGTGGGATGATGACTATGTCAAATACGGGGGCCGGAAATGGCTCAGTGGTTAAGAGCACTGGCTGCTCTTCCAGGGAACCTGGGCTCAACTCAAATGATATATATTATACTTTAAAAAGAAATGACAGTTCCCCCACCCCGCATACACACACTCATACCCAGGCTGACTATAGCTGTTGGTTTCCTTAAACTTCTGATCTTTATGCTTCTGCCTCCTGAGAGCTGGGATTGCAGCCTGCAGCATCACACCTGGTTTGTGTGGTACAAGGGATCAAACCTCCCTTTGCGTCAGAGTTGTCTTGTGGCATAGCTCACATCCTGTTTCAGGAAGATGAAGGGGTAGATGACACGGGGCTCTAGGTCCTCATCTACCACCTGACAGTATACACATTAAATATTTGATGCTATAAATGACAGTTAGACAAATGCATGACTAGCATGAACAGTATTTGCCTGGGCTTGTCTGGAATGAGAATCCGGGGCCTCCACCCTTCTCTAACGCTGAGTATAGAGTCTCCAGGAAAAGGAAGAGTTCAGTAAGGTCAGTCCCCACTCAGCACCTCAGTGCCAGCCAGAATCCACAATCGGAGAGACGTGGTCAATGGAGAACTGAGCTGACGCAGACGACCTCTGTTCTGTGTAGAGACACACAGACCGTACTTTGAGCTGATCTTGTTCACAAATCCCCACACCTTCCTGTCCTTAGCAGTCTGCAGCTCCTGGACTCCCCTTGCCGCTTGGAAGGCAGCTTTCCTCTGCTCAGAAGCAGGACCGTGCATTACTCATCCACCTTCCTGATTGGCTGAGGAGTTGTGTTTTCAGCATGATGACGGTCACCTGACCCTGAAGCGCCACTTCTGTTCTATTCATCTGGCATAGCCTGAGACAGTGTTTTTCTGGAATGCCTGAGGGTGGGGCTGTGGCCCCGTTGTTCCTGGGTGGAGCTTGAGAATGCTGTATTTTCTGGTTTACCCCGGGAGGACAAGCAGAGCCGGGAAAGTGAGATCAGAGAGGCTGAAGGTGTTATATTCCTCCCCAACCCCCCACTTCCCTGATACTCACCTCTCTTTGCTAGTTTGGAGGTTGGGAACTGCTGTTTAATAGGAAAAACTCCACCCTTAGACCTGAAAAGAAGACAAAAGACAGACAGCTATTTTCATACACAACACTGGCCTCTCACATTCCTGACAACAGTGAATGCTCTCCTGGCACATGAGAGCTGCTTGGCCAGGCAGGTAGCTGTCAAAGGCAGATGTCAAAGTCAGGTGAGGGTTCCTTGGTGGGAGAGAAAAATCTCTCTGGGAGGAAACTGTGAAGGGCATAACATGGCCAATGGAGGAGTGTCTGCTGGTATTCACAGCCAAATGAAGCTCCTTGCCAGCCCTGCCCACATCACTCTACACAAGCTTTTGAGTGTTTCTCAGTGTGCAAACCGGGTGTGGGACGCCCATTTTTATGCTTTGGGTCCTTTCCCATCTCTACCTCTGTAGTGCTCGAATTACAGGTGTGTGCCACCATGCCTGGTTAATGGGGTGCTGGGGCTTGAACCCAGGGTTTCAGTCCTGCTAGGCAAACACTCTGTCAACTGAGCTACATCCTTAGCCCCATTATTTTGGGGTTGTTGCTGTTTGTTTTGTATTTCTCTTTGGTGACTGAAGGAGAACTCTATAACTGGTCTTCTGTATAACCACGGCATAAAAGAAGGAAACTTTGGGAAAAGCCCTTTAGATGTAAAACTACCGTCTTGTGGCTTCATCTTAGTGTAAGATCAGCTGTTACCACAGTAAGGCTCTCACAGAACTGAGCAGGTCTACGTATTTGTTTTTAATATTCTGACAGTCCTTCGCCCTACACACCAAAACAGGATGTCTGGATAGAAAGTGTTTAGTGCCACAGCAAAGCCACTAACGCTTTCTGTTAGTGAAAGACTGACCTGGACTCTAGACATGGAAAATTTACTGCAACCAAACAGAGACTGTGGGAGATCCAGCCGGGAAGAAGGAAGGGTCACAAGGAGCTCTCAGACTAAAGTCTTTGTTTTCTAAGCAAAAAAAGCAGAAAGGATTGGGCCCGGAGGATAATAGAAAATGAATATCTAAAAGAATTAATTAATTAATTAATTTGTGTGCGCCTGTGCATGCCATAGCGTGCATATGAAAGTCAGAGGACAATTTACAGGAGTCAGTCCTCCTTCCACCAGGTGGGGCTCAGGGATCACACTCAGGCTGTAAGGCTTGGTGACAAGCACCCTCACTAACTGAACCATCTTGCCACCCCAGGAAAACTATATTTGAAAGACAAATGCTTTGCCACTAGTTCATGTGTTACGTGAAATGTGAGTCCACAAAACTATTCTCTTATACAGCTCCCACGGACAAACAAGCTTGAGAAACTCTGTCTATTCGAGTTGATGTTACAGGATATTTGATTATTGTACAGAAAACCAAACTGTTAACAAAACACGAAAGCCTAGAAAGACATGGCATTTGTCAGGTGCAGTTAGGTGTGTCCTAAGGAGACTCAGTTTGTGGTTTGCGTGTGCCTCTAAAAGACTAGCTAGATAAGAATGCTAAAGAATGGAAAATTCTTGCCTATTTTAAGGCTTGTTGCTAGGGGGACGTTTTGTGGTCTTTGCTCAATGACCAGAAGCAAAGTTTGTTGGATGGTCTTGAACCACAGAACTGTAAAGGTGATGGTTCAGTCCCTACTGACTTGGCTTGGAGCTCCTCCCATTCCTATGAAGGTGACAAGGTTCAGCCTGCCTAGTGTGTAGGGGAGGAGCTAAAAAGTTCTTTTATAGCAATTGGGCCCTTAAGAGATCCCTTTCAGCTCTCTTTGGCTTGGAGAGCTTCATGGGAGGAGCTCCTGGTTAGAGATAGAGATTTTTCTCTTTGAGCTTGCAGGAACCACAGAGAAGCAGCTGGCAGGATGCAAATGAAACAGTATTCTAGGAAGGAGAGCAAAAGAGCTCTCTTGGGTTTGGAGGAGCTCAAGAAAAAGGTAGACTAGCTCTGTAGAGTGACACAGAGATGTCTAAAGAGCTAGCAGCTTAGCTGTAGAATCAGACTTGAAGATAGGTAATTTGTATACAGTTAAGAGAACAAAGTTACTTCGCTGAGCTAGCAGGTTTAATTTCAGTTCCTGCCTCCTGTGTCTTTATTTGTCTAAATATTAGTTACATTTAAATAGTTAATGTACTACAAGTCTCCTGGTGATCCACAAAGCACATTTGTTTTTCAAGTCTCTGAGAAGTCACAAGAAAAACAAGTTTGCTTCACTGAGGGAGTGTGAAGGAGAATTTGATTCTAGATCTCTAGCCAACCTCACAATGAAATAACTCCCGTTCTTCCACAGTGTAAGCAAGTCTGAGACACACTTGTAGGTAGTTTGTCTTCTGCTTCAGTGTGTCGGCCAACTGGCTGAACAGCAGGCAAATCTAAGTAGCATGTCCAAGTAACACCAAAAAGTATTTTCAAAAGTTCCATAACCGACGGGCGGTGGTGGTGCACACCTTTAATCCCAGCACTTGGGAGGCAGAAGCAGGCAGCCTGCCTGGTCTACCGAGTGAGTTTCAGGACAGCCAAGGCTACACAGAGAAACCCTGTCTCGAAAAACCAAAAAAAAAAAAAGTTCCATAACATAGCCATTACACACATGAACTCACAGTGTGGCCATTTGCATGAGACTGATGGAGAACCCTATTGCTAAGGTTTCAGTCTTCCGTGACTGGGATGACTTTATGAGCTCAATGCAAAATGGAGGACTCCCTTACTCAGTGGGGCTTCCCTGTCTCTGCCTGTCTTTGTCTGGAGACTGCCCTTGAACACAGGTGGTTGGCCTTATCTGGAACGTGACCTTGTACAGAGCTCCCTGCAAGGCTGCCTAACTCAGCACACAAGTCCGGCTCTGGCTTCAGGACCACATGATAACTAGGTGCTGTATTATAACCAATCAGTCCTTTCCACCTGCTTGATGCTGTGATCAATTAGCCCTTTCCACCCATACCCCTAAGAAAGTCCTTATATACGCTATCCCTGGAACAATAAAGTAGACTTTTCTTGCTGCAGGGGGCTCCAGAAGTCCTTCTGTCATACTCATAGCCGTCTGAACCCTGCTTGTCACGTCTGCTTCCTTTGCCCTTGAGGGCTGGTGGCCTTGAAGGCATGCACTGAAGGGGAGAGACACCTGAGGCCCAGCCCCTCACTGAGGAGCCAGTGGTTGATGAAGACTGGCCATTGGAAGGCTCCCACTCCCCAGTGATGACCACACATGTGCCCGTGGACAGTACTGACTGGACCTAGTGGATTATAAAAAGGAGAGAAAGATGAAGTTGGGAGGGAGATAAGAGATTCTTTAGAGGAGGTAAAAGCTGGAATGTGAAATGAGCGGATGAATATGACTGAGATACATTATACACATGTAAGAATCGTCACACAAATGAAAAAAAAACATTAATACAAATAACATGGGACTTAATACGCAGTGTGTTTAAGGGTGTTATATTTTTAGAAGTTTCCCCCTGCAACTGTTCCTGTTACCTTACAGTACAGTCAATGCCTGTTTATGGTTCTAGATTATTATTTTTTCTTTAGTTTGGGGCACAAAGGTATTGAAAGGGCAACTGTCCCTGATGCCCCAGCTCACACTGTCTGCCTGCCAACCTTCTGTTGTATCTCACTGCGTTCTCTGTTCTCTCGTTCATGGCTCCTTCCAGGTGACTGCACCACACTGTGTCCCTTCTGGTCACTTCAGAAGTATCTTCAGCAGTATCTCAGAAGATACTTCAGAAGTTCGTGTCCAGGAGAGTGTTAGGGACAGCTCATGCATCAGAGTTTCCCTTCTTACGATATTCTTCCCTGTCTCAGAGCACAAGTCTTTACATGGGCACATTGAACATGAGTGCTGGAGAGAGTCTGACTCTGTGTGTGTGTGTGTGTGTGTGTGTGTGTGTGTGTGTGTGTGTGTGATATTTTAGAAAATTGTTTCTCATGATTATTCCTTTTTAGTATTTATTTTTTGATTATCATATAATGAGTTAGATGCCATTATGATATTTTTGAACAAAATCTTAGTAGTTCTGCTTCTCCTATCTTCTACCCCACCCAACTCTCAACGGCCCCTCTTTGCTTCCTGTCTGCCCGAGCTGCTTTTCTTCTTTTGTGTCTTGTGTGTTCTTTTGCCTTCCCCAAGCCTTCATCACACCCTGTCCTTACTTACTCTTGGTTTCCCATCTAGATTTCTAGGCTTCATTTTACACTTACCTCTGTTTATATGTATCCACTATAGGGTGGTTTTACATAGGAAAAAATATATAGTTCCTTTTTTTCTGAGTTAGGGTCACCTTTTTTAATATTATACTTCCTAAGCTATCCATTTTCCTGAAAAATTTATTTTTCTTTTCAGCTGAATAAAATTGCATTTTTATTATCCATTTGTCCATTGATGAACATCTGGGCTGTTGACATTTTTTATGTGTACACCTGTGTATGAGTGTATACATGAGTCCCATGATGTACTGTGGTCAGAGGGCAACTTTCAGGAGTGGGTTTTCACCTTTTACCTTACTGAGGCAGGGTCTCTCCTTGTTTCTTCTGATACACTTCATATTACAGAATAGCTGCCGCGTGTTCAGGCTGCCGGGTGACTCTCTTGTCTCTGCCTCCCGCATCTCCTTAGAGTGCTGGAATTAGAGATGTGCCCCAGCACATCTGGCTTTGTACATGGTTTCTGGGATTGAGCTCATACTGTCATGCTTTTGTGGCTACCCTTTACCTGTCAACCCGTGCCTCCAACCCCTATGACTAAGGCTAGCCAGTCTGTAGTCTGCAGAATGAGATAGAAACCCAGGGAAGAGTCACGTTAGTGTCAAGTCAGAGTTTGGAAACAGATTCCTCCTTTTCCTCTAGGAGCTTTGGTCCTTCAGGTTTGTCTACTATACAAAGCCTACACACATTATAGTTCATCTGGTTTGCATAACATCTGCTACCTCAAACATTAATCTCATTGAGATCGTCTTCTTACAGTGACACTTACATTAGTGTCTGACACTGAATGACTGTAATGGCCTCAGCTAACTTAACTGTCTTCTTAGTTGTCTGTGAAGTTGGGCCCATCCCCTCAGACTTCTGAGTCTTGTGAAGTGGCATTCTTCTCCGGTACTGTCCCTCTCAGAAATCTAACTTTCATGGAGGTCAAACCTTAACTAGACACTTAACCTCTGGTCCAGCCAAAGTGATCTGTAAAGTATAAAGTGTTAACAGTCCTTAACCCATCAAAGCAGCATCAGTTTGCAGGAAACTTTGTAGTTTTTCCCTCAAAAGTTCCATTCCCAAAGAGTTTCTTTATTAGTCAAACATCAGAAGTTTTAAGTTTAATTATTAAAAAGTCATCGAAGGCCAACAGAGAAATGGAAGATTAGGAGCTGGCTACCAGTCAGTAGCAGGAAGGCAGCCAGACAAGCCACCATTCCATGTTTGGAAGACTGAATGGAGCTAGTTAGGGCATCATTGTGGGCTGAACAGAAAGAGTAAGTGACTGGACCCCTGTGTCAAGGTAGGACAGGGAATATGTCTTTAAAATCTTAAATGTCTTAATAGAGCCTAGGATATGGCTCAGTGGGTAAAATGCTTATATAACTTGGGCAGGTCCCTCAGTTTGATTTCTAGCATCATATAAATTGGACTTGGTGATCCATGACTATAACTGTACCACTTAGTAGGGTCAGAAGTTCAAGGTCATCTCAGCTATGCAGCAAAATCAAAGCCAGCCAGGCGTTAACAAGACCTTGGCCGGGCGGTGGTGGCGCATGCCTTTAATCCCAGCACTTGGGAGGCAGAGGCCTCAAAAAAAACAAAAAAACAAAAACAAAAACAGAAAACAAAAAACAAGACCTTGACTTAAAAACAAAACCACAACAACAAAAGCCTAAGGGGGGCTGGAGAGTTGGTTCAGAGGTTAACAGCACTACTGCTCTTCCAGAGGTCATGAGTTCAATTCCCAGCAACTATATGGTGTCTCACAACCATCTGTAATAGGATCCAATGCCCTCTTCTGGTGTGTCTGAAGATAGCTACAATGTACTCATATACATAAAATAAATAAATCTTTTAAAAAAGCCAAGGGGAAAGGATATGATCAAGATACATTGTATATATGTGTGAGATTGTCACCAATAAGATACTAGTAAAAGTTAAAAAGATAAATGTAATGAAAAAAGAAGTTATTGTCCCCCTGTACCCGCTCACTATCCTTCTACACCTCCCCTACTCTGGTATCTACTGGTTTTTTTGTTTGTTTGTTTTTTGGTTTTTTTTTTGTTCTGTTTTGTTTTGTTTTGGTTTGGTTTTCGAGACAGGGTTTCTCTGTGTAGTCCTGGCTGTCCTGGAACTCACTCTGTAGACCAGGCTGGCCTCGAACTCAGAAATCCGCCTGCCTCCGCCTCCCAAGTGCTGGGATTAAAGGCGTGTGCCACCACCGTCCGGCTTAAACCAAGGATTATTTACCTGCTTCAGAATATAACTCACCCATGTTCACTGGAGTCCACCATTTGAGCCCAGAAGTGTTAAGTCATAATTTTGTGATATGTTCTTATGAATATGATCAGCCTGAAAGCATTTGTACCAATTAAGAAACATTATACGCTGCAAATATCCAACTCACTTCTGAGGCATGCTAATGGACATCAGTAATGTACAGGGGCATTGTGTCAAATGTCCATGCATAAAATGTAGGGAAAGGGTACAGTCCATTTTGCTATCCACCTGATCTGTTATTTTGTTTTTCTTATGGCAATTTGGAAATTGTACCATTCTAATATTCATGATCTGCCCATCCCTCCGCCCCAAATAGCAAATCCTTGGACTAGTCTTCTGACTGTGACTGCCTGAGGCCCTTGATCAGGCTAAAGGGGAACCAGAAAGCTACCCCAGCAAGATAGTGAGGGAGGGCTTGAGGTTTGGTCCCAAGGCCAGACTACAAAGCCCCGAATAAGGGTTTCTTGTTGACTGGAATGGTTGTTCTATTTTGCTGCATATTAAACTATTAAAAGCTCCACACCTGTAAAATTAGTCTGACCATTGCTTTTCCAACTTGAGTAGTTAGTTATATAAGTTTCTCAAGGAGCGAACTCTATGCAGTCTGTGTAAGTAGGTGTGGGGTCCAAGAATCTGTATTTCTAAGAGCTCCCAGGCAGGTGCTGGTGCTGTTAGCCCACAGCTATCTCTGGATTCGCAGAGTCCCAGAGTATCAGGTAAGGGAATCGAGAACTTCAGTGGGTCAAACAATCAGGGTAGGACCTGGATGTTGTGGATTGTCTTTGTTCACATCTCTTCCAGCCTTGAATAGCATGCTCTCTCTGCATTGTAGAGGCAAGAAACTCAACCTTGCATCTTGGGCTCTGAATCTAACTGCAGTTCTGCCAGTCATAAGCACTTAGGTGACATTTGAATCTGTGACTGACTTAGATAGGGGAGATGACACGATAAGGGACACCTATCTTACTCTGTGGATTTTATTACAAGTGCTGGAGCTGGGGGCAGGGAGAGGCAACATCTGCACACAGCAATGTTCCTGGGAGCCAATTTCTTTGGTGTATAAATCAGGTGTTTTTCCTGAATGTTCAATCTAGACTCTGTCTTTATAGCATGCCAACATTGCTGAGAGCTTTAAATTAATTTGAATGGAGTACTTTCTTTGTGAGCTAATGAAGGTGAATTCTTCTTTCTTAGGCTAGGTCTTCACTAATACACCAGATAAGAAATTGCTTTAGGCACTAGTCACAGTGTGGGGCACCTACTGAAACTTTCAGGTTCTTGTGGCTCAGGACAAAGCATTGCATCAGGGACACATCATTATTAGTAAATGTACAGAGAATTTATTAAGATGTTTTTCTAATCCACTCCTGGAAATGGGCGTAGGCTAGTGAGCTGAGAAAAGGGACAAGCTCAGAAGTCTTGACCACCAGTCTCGTGATGGTTATATGTCAGTGACGTAGCACTTGACCTTTCGGGCATTTGTATACTATGAAATATTCTGGAACACGCTCACTGTGATACATGTAGCCCAAGTAGAGAGGGGTTTTCAGTTATTTTTGTCAACTGACTTTTAAAAACATGTTTGTCTTGATGTCCCTTCCTTCACGGGGCACATTAATTTGTCTTGTGTGAGACTCTATTCCCAGGGATATGTAAACAAATGTCTAATCACCCTATGTACGGAATCAGTAACAGATCGAAGTAAAGATAACATCAAAGTCCTCCTTAGTGAACCAGTGAATGTATTGGAGTTGCTTACAGGAATATGGGTGAGGGTTACTCACAGGAGCAGCGCTGACTCAAAGGCAGCTGCATCACAAAATCCCACCCCAGTATGGGTGACTCCCAAAAGCGGGAACCCTGGAGTTTTCTGCACTACCAAAAGTAGAAGCCAGAGGTTGACGTTGTGTGTCCTCTTCTATGGGTCTCCACTGAAAGTTTGAGTCAATCTCTCACTGAACCTGGTGCTCACTGATTGACTAGACTGGTAGGTTACTGGGCTCTGGCGATACACTTGTCTCCACGTGCCCAGTGCTAGGATTATAGATGTCTGCCATTACATCCAGGTGTTTTGTTTGTCTGTGAGTGCTGGAAAAGCCGCCTCAGGGCTCCATGCTTGTACACCAGGTACTTTCCCAGCTGAGTGGTTTCCCATGCCAGCTTTATCTCAGGTTGACCAGAACTGACAAAGTCAGCTTTATTTTTATAGACATCTAAGTCTGTGCCCCCAGGACCCTACTATGTGAAATGAGACTGTACCACTGAGGGAGGGAGTGAGAGCAAAGCCGAGGCTAGCCCAGGCTGGGTCTAGGTTCTCCCATGATGTTCGGGTGGCAGCTCACCCCTGTTGCCAGGTGCTGCCCTTCTCAGGAGATGTCAGCAGCAGAGCCATGAGTCATCGTCACGGGTTGTCTGTGTCTGTTCCCATTCCACTCCCTGCCAGATCAAACACTGATACGGAGGCCCTGGCCCTGGGTCCCAGAGCCATATTTACCTTGAAGTGAGTGTAGTCTTTGCAGTGTGCCCACTGTTGACTTACAGGTTTTCTGTGGACACACCTTGATGAGGCCCAGCTTCCTTCACTCTTCACCGTCTATGTTCCCATGTCTACGTTTTCTGAGAGGAGGCTGGCAGGGGACAGCCATCTGGAGCCAGGTGTTCTGCCCTTTCTGAATTCTCCTAACTTTGGTGACCACTCTTAACATGCTAACTATGTGCTTCTCATATCGAGACTGACAGGGTGGGCTTTTTGTTTTTGTTTGTTTTGAGACAGGGTCTCATCACGTAGCTCTGGCTGTATAGGAACTCATTATAGAGATCAGGCTGGCCTCTGCTTCCCATGGGCTGGGATTAAAGGTGTGCGCCCCCACGCCTGGTCTTTCTGGACTAACTGGCCACATCTTCTCAAATTGTCTCTCCAAGTTTCACTTCTGAATCTCTGTCTGTATCTTTAAATCCAAGATGAGAGGGGGTACGCAGATGTGCAGGTACGACGAGTGTCTCTAGAAGCTCATACACGGTTCACCAGGATCCCAGCAATGCCAAGCATCTAGGGATGCCATTACTTCAGACTCTGTCTGACCTTTCCAGGGCTGAAAACAAGTTTGATTGTGTAGCCTTATTGTGTGGTTCTGGCTGTCTGTAGCTTGACCTATACAGCAGGCTGGCCTTGAACTACAGAAATCCACCTGTCTCCGCCTTTTTGTTTTTTCTTTTTTTCCCGAGACAGGGTTTCTCTGTATAGCCCTGGCTGTCCTGGAACTCACTCTGTAGACCAGGCTGGCCTCGAACTCAGAAATCTGCCTGCCTCTGCCTCCCAAGTGCTGGGATTAAAGGAGTGTGTCCCCACTCCCCACACATGTGTCTATCTCACCTCCCACCTGCCAGACTCCCCTACCCTGTTAATCTCCTCTCCTACCTCCCTTCCCTACGGACAAGCTTGCCTCCCACCCCACCCCTACCCCTACCCCTACTTTCATTCCTCCCCAGTCACACACAGAGTTTCTGGTTCTGATGAACTTTTCATTTGTTTCCTTTGTGCTCGCTGCTCACTTTGCCTACAGTGCTTTCTCTCCTTTTCTCTCAAGGATCAATTGCAGTCCTTCCTCATCTCTCACACTGGAGTCTCTCCAGGGCTCTGGTGATTCAGATTTGCCTATGAATGTTGTCCCAGCATTCAAAGGGCATCTTTAGGTCATCTGACAACACAGAGCTCTGCTTGGTTGTCCTCATGACAGGACAGGCTTAGCAACAAGAGAGGAGAAAGCCATCCTGAAATCCATCGCCAGGCTTCACACTGACATGTCCTTAGACTGGGAGAGAACTGCCCCCCCCCCTTCCCCCATATTGTAGCCAACCAACTGTTCTTATTTTCTAGTTTTGTGAGATGTGAGTCTTTTAGATTTCAAGCTGAGAAAGTTTCAAGAAAACTTCAACAAGCTAGTTATTCTGTGACCAAAGATTTTTGAAGGAAGTTCAACAGTCAGTTTGGAATCCAACCAAATTCCAGGTGTCCACAGCATGCTTCTGCTAAGCTTTCCTCAAACTGGAGGAGCTAAGGACCACATCATGAACGTTTATAGAACTTTCCTATAGGTAGGTTCAGTAGGAACACACCCTGAAGTACACACGCGCGCGCGCGCGCGCGCGCACACACACACACACACACACACACACACACACACCTTACACGCAAATGTGCTGGACAGCTGACATTTTACACAACCCTGGCCCAAGTCCTTGTAAGGTAGGTACTCCTTGTGGGAACTTGGTAAATATTTGACAGACCATTGAACCAAGTTTAACTAAGTGTATTGTTGGATCATTTTCAAAACCTTTGGGCCAGAAAATCTAAAGAAACTACATTGCTCCAGAAATTCTTCACAGCGGGAAACAGAAGAACCTCACAATTTAAATATAGCTGGTCACCATTTCCTGTGGTGACCAAAGCAGCCAGTCAACAGGGGTTGGTCTGTCACCTGGTGGCTATGATAAGCATTGCTGTCTGATAAACCCCAGTTTCCATGTTGGTTAAATCATCGGATTTAAGATCTGAAAAACTCATCAGTCTCTGTATTTATTTATAACAACTAAGATAGGAAAAATTCTGAAAAGGATATTTTTAGATTATTTATGAATGTTTTCCTATGAAACTGTAATGTGGTAAATAAAGAGACCCTACACTAAAATCTGCTGATGATTTTATGACATTCTACACATATGTTCTCCCTCACAAGCTCTCGTCATTTCTAGATCTCATTCTGCCTGGTGCTGGCAACACAGGAAGTGAGTCTTCAACTTCCTGCTCTTGCTGCCACGCCTTCACTCATGGACTCAGACCCCCTGGAGGTCCGATTACACAGTGAGACTCTGCTGCACAAATAAAAATAAAATAAATTCTTTTAATAAGTTGCTCTGTGTGTGAGAGAGAGGGGGGAGGGAGGAAAGGAGAAAGGGAAGGAGAGAGAGAAGAAGGGAGGGAGGGAAGGAGAGAGAGACAGAGGACACAGAGACTAGAAAAGGACCTCAGATAACTTGGTTATGGTTTTTTTTTTTTTTTATCATAGCAACAGAAAAGTAACTAGGATGATAGGTATGCAATAACGTATTCTTTCTTTCTTTACTTCTTTCTTTTTCTTTTCTCTTAATTGGGAGCAGAGTCTCACTGTGTAGTCCTGATTAATCTAGAACTTGCCTTGTAGACCAGGTTGGACTTGAACTCACAGAAATCTGCCTATCTCTGCTTCCCAAATGCTGAGATTAAACACACCCAGCATGGATGTGATTTCTAATAGAGGTCTTCACATACATTTCCTAAGGCCTAGTCATGTTGATCATATTTTCACATGCTTTTTTGACTCTACAATGTTCTCTTCCATGAAAGGCCATTCTTATGTTACAGGTTGATTTGTTTTAATTTGTGTGTGTGTGTGTGTGTGTGTGTGTGTGTGTGTCTACAGAGACGAGAGTGGCCATCAGATCATCTGGAGCTGGAGTTATAGGCAATTGTGAGCTACCTAATATGGGTTCTTGGAACTGAATTTGGGTCTTTTGTAAGAGCCAGATATGCTTTTAACTGCTGAGCCAACGTTCTAGTTGGTAACGTTTTGTTTTGTATTGAATCAGGGTCTTTCTAAGTAGCCCTGACTGTCCTGGAACTCTCTACATAGATCAGGCTGCCCTCAAACTCACAGACATCTATTACTTTTGCCTCCCAAGTGTTAGGATTAAAATCATGTGCCACCTAGACAGTCTGGGAAGAGACTCTTTAAAAAAAAGGGGGGAGGGCTGGTGAGATGGCGGAGGGGTAAAGAGTGTTGACTGCTCTTCTGGGGGTCATGAGTTCAAATCCCAGCAACCACACGGTGGCAGATCTGATACCCTCATAGGAGTATCTGAAGACAGCTACAGTGTACTTACATATAATAAATAAATAAAAAACCTTTGGCCTGGAACAAGAGCAGGGGCCAGATTAAGCAGGGCCAAAGCAAGAGGGAGAAAGGAAGGGGAAAAAAAGAAAAAAAATTATTTATTTTATATATGTGAGTACACTGTCGATGTCTTCAGACACACCAGCACCAGGAGAGGGTATTGGATCCCATTACAGACAGTTGTGAGCCACCATGTGGTTGCTGGGAATTGAATTCAGGACCTCTGGAAGAGCAGCCACTGCTTTTAACTGCTGAGCCATCACTTCAGTCTGGGAAGGGACTCTTAGAGAAAAAGGTATTTGCCATAGCAACATGAAACTAAGACATGTGTTCCCCCATTTTGTAACTGATTTTTGTGTTGATTTTACTATTGAGCTCTGAATGATCACATATCCTTTAGGTCCACATGTTCTATATTCCAGCTGTATTGTTGGACATGTGTGTGTGTGTGTGTGTGTGTGTGTGTGTATCTGGTGCTCCCGTGTGAACAGCCCTGGCTCTTCCTCTCCTACCACCATGCCTCTGCTGTGCAGATGGACTGGGGCTTGTGAGCCAAAACCAATATTCCCTTTGTGGAGGGCTTATGTCAGGTTTGTGTCACAAGAAAAGTAGCTAACACAGTGACTCTAGATCAAGGATCTGAGTCTCAAACTAAGGAAAACCTGCCAATGCCAAATGATGCTCACCCACTGAAGATTCTAAGTAGATCTAGTTAGAAACGGAGGTAGGTGTCCAACTCCCGACCTGTGGGCTGCACACGCCCCAGCTGTAGATGTGGACCAACACAGAACTGGAAACTTAGTTGAAATATGACTTCGGTTTGTTTTTTTCTGTAGCCCTGTTGCCTGATGCTCCAGCATGAGCCTTGCAGATGACAGTGCTGTGTTGCTGTGACACAAAACAAATGTAATTAAACTACGGAAACCCAGGCTGGGAGCTGCAGGGCAACAGAAGGAAGCAGAGGCCTTTGCTTGCTCGGTGGGGGCACTGCAGATGCTTCTGGCAGATATGTGGGCACGAAGGTGAAGTTCATCTGGAGGTTACCCGGAGGCTGAGGCTGAGTCGGTGCTGGACCAAAGCACATCTTTT
This sequence comes from Rhabdomys pumilio, assembly GCA_030674055.1. Taxonomy (NCBI): domain Eukaryota; kingdom Metazoa; phylum Chordata; class Mammalia; order Rodentia; family Muridae; genus Rhabdomys; species Rhabdomys pumilio. The sequence goes on along the minus strand of JANHMN010000008.1, from coordinate 8,867,415 downwards.
GAAATCTAGATCAAGCTGAAATTAAAATGATTTGGTTTGGGGAACCAAGCTATCCCTGTGGCCACTTTGGGCCAAGTTTTGTTACCTAGAAATGTAGGATTTCCATATTGAAGACTTCCCTAGAAGGGGCACCTTACCTTGGGAAAGCCAGAGCCAGCCAGAATGAACTGACAGGAGCCACAGATCTAGGCCCATCCTCTTAGAACTTGAGGCAGGTAGGCAAGAGACCCAAGGGAACAGGAGACCTGACAGGACTCTGGCCAGCTCAAGCAGGCTGAGCGTAGCTCTGGCAGGCCTTGTCTTTCTTCGCATTCCCTCTGCCCAGCTAAACAAATAAACAGACACGCAAATACCAAACCAAACCAAACCCCCATTAGATTACATTCTTAAAGCTAGCCAAGGTCTATTCCCTTATTTGGCTTCTTCCTCCTCCTGAGACTGACTACCAAGGTCTGGCTATAAAAGTATTGAAGTCCAATAATCAAAAGCCCCCTTTTACTCACCTAATTAACATGCTCAATTAAAATTAACCACCTTGTCCTAACACTGGGTTAACTCTTGTAGCTTTATAGATTACCATTTTCCTATGTGCCACATGTTTGTCTCCTCTCTATCCAGTCCTTTGTTTCCTCCCTGGACAAATGGCCCTCCCCCTCCTGTACCTTTTCTCTCCTCTCCTTTGCTTTCTTCCCCTTTTTTCTCTTCCTCTAGCTTCTGTCTTTGTCCCCTTTATCCCTCTGGGACAAAGAAATCTCCTATGTGCTGAGAATTGGTCTTGGGGGTCCTGAGCTGAAACCTTTCCTTTCAATAACAATTCAGAAGCTTGGGCTCCCTCAACAGAAAGCGCTGAGTGAGAGTGACTTTCTCCAACTGGCTTTCAGAGAGATGCCGGGTACTCGGAAAGCTGACACAGGCAAGTCTGAAGAAGCCTCCTCCAGACTTGCTTCCAACTGAAGCTTCAAGACCCCCCTTCTTTCTACCTCCAATATCTGCCCTTTACCACACAGAGAAATGGCACTGAATACATCTTTTCCTGCCATCATGCTCTGGTTCTGCACTTTAAAGGCTTTAAAGTTGTGTATTTTAAACCACTATTTGCGGGGGTTGTAAAACCAGACCTGCAGATCCCCATCCTGCTATCTGCCACTCTAACAGAGTGCTAGAATATGAACTGAATACACAAAGAACATACATTTCTTTCTCATTGTTCAGGAAGTTGGGCAGTCTACGATCAAGGGTCTGACAGCTGGCAAGGGCTCTGGCTTATTGCCACATGATGTAATACCATCCACTGTTGCAGGTCTTTGAGGATGGGGGGCGGGGGGAGTCTTTCTTAGCCTGCATATACTTGACCCCTGGAACTCAGGAACCAGACAGTCACCAGTGACAAAAGTCAGTCTGAGATAGTGGTTTCAAATTCATTGTCTCATGTAAACGAGGGATAAAATGTGAACCAGGGAGAAATGGGCAAAGCAGAAGTGTATTTTGTTTGTTTGTTTTCTTTTCTTTTTCTTTTTTTTAAAATTTTTTTGAGATAGGTTTTTGGTTTCTCTGTGTAGTCCTGGCTGTCCTGGAACTCACTCTGTAGACCAGGCTGGCCTCAAACTCAGAAATCCACCTGCCTCTGCCTCCCAAGTGCTGAGATTAAAGGTGTGCACCATCACTGCCCGGCGGCAGAAGAGTGTTTTAGTAAGGAATTTCAAAGAACAAAGAGAACTTGAGGGAAAATGAGAGTCATAGAAGGCTCGAGAGGGAAAATCATGCTGGGGTCTAGGAGCTTTTTATAGGACTTTAGAAGAATCTGGGAAGCCGGGCGGTGGTGGCACGCCTTTAATCTCAGCACTTGGGAAGCAGAGGCAGGTGGATTTCTGAGTTCGAGGCCAGCCTGGTCTACAGAGTGAGTTCCAGGACAACCAGAGCTACACAGAGAAACCTTGTCTCGAAAAACCAAAAAAAAAAAAAAAAAAAAGAAAAAAAAAGAAGAAGAAACTGGGAAAACGAAGGTAATTTCCATTGGGATTGATTAGTTTCTGGGCATATCATGCATATCCTGTCCAAGCCAGTGCAGACTGGCAGACTGGCTGAGGGAGGGCGCACACACTCTGCTCCTCCCTCTGGGCCAGCCTGGGGAAACACTCACGTGCTGCTCATGTACTCTTGCATGATTCGCTGCAGTCACGTGTCGAACACCCCAATGCTCATCTTTGAGTTCTGCTTTGTTAGTCACTGACCCTGGCTGCCTGGCTGCTGCTGGCCCTGACCCTCCTTGTTAGTTACTACTCTGAAATTTGGCTGGTGTCTTGCTGGCTGTTAATTAAACTATATCCTCGCTGCTCTCGCTTTTATGTGATCAGCGTGTAATTTCCATCAAGGAAAAGTCCCTTACTGCCTAATTAAGGCCTCACCATAGAAACTCCTTTTACTGTAATTGACTGCTGTAATCCTGGCCTTCAGCCACTAGGTGGCAGCAACATTCCGTTCAGGTGTTAAAACCCCCAAAAATCTCTCCTCTGGGCTGGGAAGATGGCTAAACCATTGAAAGAGCCTGCTGTGCGAGCATGAGGATCTGAATTCAAATCCAGGATGTGCATAAAAAGCCACATGTGGCTTTTATAACCCCAGGGATGTGTGGTGCAGAAAGAATTGTTAGGACTTGTCTGTTGCCAGCCTGGCCAGATTCCATGAGACTCTGTCTCAAGGGAATACGGTGGAGAGTGATAGAGGACACTTGGTGTCCTTACACCTCCACCCTGCCAACACACACACACTCTCCCTCTCTTCTGAATGTGATGAGGATTATGCCCTGAGAACCGACCACCTACTAAACTTATCAGCCTTTATTTAATATACAATATTCAAAGGGAAAGATGTCCTTACTTGAAGACCTCTCTGGACGGGGATTCTTGCTCTAGGGAAGGTGAAAACTAGTGAAGACTGAAGAGAAAGAAATTTGATACTGTCTGCTGACACTAACTAACTAACTAGCTAGCTAACTAACTAACTAACTAACTACTGTCTCCTGGTTGAGAGGGAGGGGTCATGCAGAGGTTTATGATTGTCACATTGAGATGTTGCTCCCCCTAGTGGTACAAGGAAGAGTTGCCATCCCTAATCGTGAAGAATTCCTCAGTTCAAAACGCAATTGTCTGGGTGAATCTAGTGCTATTTTCCATAAGTTTAGTCAGAAAAGGTGCACAAAAGGCTCGATATTGGCAGTGAAGGGACAATTAAATATCATCAAGAAGGGGCCAGGCGCTCCTTTAATCCTAGCACTTGGGAGGCAGAGGCAGGTGAATCTCTGAGTTTGAAGCCAGCCTGGTCTACAAAGTGAGTTCCAGGATAGCCAGCGCTCCACAAAGAAACCCTGTGTTGAAAAATCAAATAAATAAATAAATAAATAAATAAATAAATAAATAAATAAATAAATATTATATATATAATAAATAAAAATTCATCAGGAATTTTGGAGGGAACAAACATTCAAGCAAAAAGCAGTAGGTATTAATACACATTGAATAGCAAAAGGATACAAAATATCAACACCTTATGTGAATAAAGAGTGAGTGCTGTTTGAATGAACATTCTTTTCACAGTTGGTTAGGATGTGGTTCTTGATGTGGGTTCTACGTGAAGAATTGAACTAGTTTGGCTGAGATTCTTTCCAGAAGAACTGGGTTCAGGGATGCAGGCGTGGCAGGCAGAAAGAGGTGAGGATGGAGGGAGAGAATTGGGGTGGGGAAGGAATTAACCTCCAGATTGCAAATTTATGCTTGTTTTTGTTGGCTAGAGGAAAGATATGGTGGTTTCTACTGCCACCTAGTGGTATAAGGCTAGAGTTGCTGCTGTAGCCTGCAATACACAATTCCTCAGCTCAGTCCTGCTTTAAAACTGTCGGAAAGCAGGATGTACTCCACCATGGATCTCTGGGGGTCCAAGGCAAGCCTGGTCTACATAATGAGTTCCAGAACAGACAGAGCTACACCGTGAGGCCTGATCTCAAAACAAAACAAAAAACCCCAAAGAAAACAAACAAACAAGCAAACAAACCACCACAACAAAACCATATATGCTGTTTGTAGCTTTAGAGGGGCAGGATGCTTGGGAGCCTTGAAGCTGGCATTGCACAGGATATTTTGTGAGCCTGCAAGCAACTGTATTGCCTAGACTATACAGGGCATGCTTCCAGGTCATTGGATTCTTTTTTTTTTTTTTTTTTTTTTTTTGGTTTTTCAAGACAGGGTTTCTCTGTGTAGCTCTGGCTATCCTGGAACTCACTCTGTAGACCAGGCTGGCCTCGAACTCAGAAATCCACCTGCCTACTGGGATTAAAGGTGTGCACCACCACTGCCCGGCAGATGTTTACTTCTTAATAGTAATCTCCATACTATTCCTGACTGCTTATCCTTTAATAACTGATGGTGTCAAGGGGTCAAAAGGGTTAATGGGAATGTGACATTTGCATAATGATAATATCCAGCAGTTGACGCTCTCCTAGTTAATAAGGCACCAGGGAGTAGGATGGCACTTCTATGAGGCACCTTGAGCTCCCGGGCTGAGGAGTCATTTTCTAAACTACACACTCAACTCTGCCACATCCGAGTCCCACTTGAACATCACAGACCCGTCAAATGAAAGACTATGGCTAAAGGCAGTGGTGGCACACGCCTTTAATCCCAGCACTTGGGAGGCAGAGGCAGGCGGATTTCTGAGTTCAAGGCCAGCCTGGTCTACAGAGTGAGTTCCAGTACAGCCAGGGCTACACAGAGAAACCCTGTCTCGAAACCGCCCCCCCCCCAAAAAAAAGAAAGACTATGGCTTATTTAAAACATAAATCAAGTAAACCATTGGGATACACACCACACACACACACACACACACACACACACACACACACACACACACTCGGCAATATAACATCTCTAAAGATTTCTAACCTGGCAGGAATGGTGGCTAGTGAGAATGAGTTAGTAAAACCCCAGTCAGAGAAGTCAAAATAATGATTACAAATATGTTCAACGACACAAATGAACAGCTGAATAAAGAAGGAGATGAATAATGTGAAGGAGACGTTCAACAAAGAGGCAGGGACACTGGAGCAAGCCCAATTCAAATGCTGGAGACTGAAAACAAATGAAAACAGTACGTCAAATAAAAACCTCGCGGAGAGTCTCAGCAACGGCTTATGGGAAGGACAGAATGTCTGAGCTTGAAGACAAGCTGGAGGAAACGAAAGCACCCAACAAGGACAAAATAAAATAATAAGGAAGTGCTGGTGAGAATATCAAGACATATGTGGCGCTCTGAAACTAGCATATCTGTGGCTAATGCGTACAGCATAGGTAAAGAATCTAGTCTAAAGGCAAAGGAAAAATTTCTGAAACAATCAATAGGAAATGTTCAGAGTTAGTGAAGGAGCCCACATGAATTTTAAGAAAGAAAAACAGGAGGCCTGTGTTAGAATGATCGAGGCTGTACTGGTGAATTCTCTTTGGGTATTTTAATTAGGGTAGTTAAAATAATAAACTTTGATTGCTGGACATTGGTGTTTTGATAGTTGGACCTTGGTAATCAGTTCCCGAAGTGAATCAGACATAATAAAGTGGCCAAATAAGGGGCTATTTGGATCTTGGGGGTTAGCTTTAGGAATGTAATCTAATGGTTTAGCAAGGGAGAGGGAAGGGGAAGGGCAAGACCTACCAGCATTATGTTTGCCATACTCCAGCCTGCTAGCGTCCTTCAGTCAGGAAGAGAGATTACAATCCAGATATAGGAGGTATTTAGGATACCAAACAGACAAGACCAGGGAAGAAACTCCCTCTCATATTCTAATCAAAATGCTAAATATGCACAACAAAGAGAATAGTTAAAGCTGCAAGAGAGACACCATACCACACACTCAGGCAGGCCCGTCAAAATAAGAGCAAAATATTTATCTGGAACTTTAAAAGCAAAGAGGTTCTGAAGGATCCCAACTGTCAACTCAGACAACTACACTCAAAACTATGTTCTAACTGCATGAAAAGCAAAACTCTCTATGGTAAATATGGACTAAAGAAGTTTAAGACCATTAAGCCACCACTCCAGAAATTCCTGGAAAAGTCTTTCAGACTGAAGAGAAAATCACATCCATCCGTGAGGATGTTATGGTGTCAAAAACCAGGAGCAACCACCGAAACATTGCAAGGTAAGATTATTTTATGGCTGGGCCAAACTTGCTGTCTCCTTTAAGTAGGAGAGAGACATGGCCAGGAGAAGAAGCAGAGGACCTCGTTATGTAGCAAGCAAGCAGGTGATTACAAACCATGGAATTTTGCAGTTATTTTTATGATCCTGGGAAAAGTACATACTGTGGGATACTGTGGGTTCATGGTCAGGCAGTTCCCAGAACACATCAAGAAACATACTATGAAACAATGGAAGCAGATTGTGTGGAAATCCTGAGGTTGTAGAGGAAGAACAAGTCAAAAGAACAAGTTGACCTTGGAATCCATTAGAGAAAACCACCATAGGGACCAATACAGAAACAAATCACATTCTAACATTATGTTTAATAACCAAGAAAAGGAATAAAAAGCTGGGCGGTGGTGGCGCACGCCTTTGATCCCAGCACTTGGGAGGCAGAGGCAAGTGGATTTCTGAGTTGGAGGCCACCCTGGTCTACAGAGTGAGTTCCAGGATAGCCAAGGCTATACAGAGAAACCCTGTCTTGAATCCCCACCACCCCTACCCCCCACCCCTCCAAAAGGAATAAAAAATGAAGTCATTATTTTCTGGCCCTTCACAGGGGACACAGGAAATGATCAACATCACTAGAATAACAGTTAAGCATGAAAGGGAAAGGAAAAACAAAGCAAAATAAAAAACCAAACCCAAACCACAAAATCAGCAATGTGGCAGCGATCAATACATACCTTCCAGTCAGTAACTGAAGATGATTGGTCTCCATTCCCCAGTCACAAAGCATAGAGCTGTAGGAGATTGGGTTAAAGAGCTGGAATAGCCCAGTGTGGATGCATTCTACCATTCTAGCACTTGGGAGGCAGAGGCAGGGGGATCTCTGTAACTGTGAGGCCAGTCTGGTCTGCCTAGTCAGTTTCAAGGGCAGCCGGCCTATACAATGGAGTGACTCTGTGCAAAACAAACAACAAACAACAAACAAACAAACAAACAAACTGCAGGAACCATTTATCTGTTGTATCTAAGGAATGTACTTTGTAGGCTTAGATTTTTTGTTGTTGTTTTTTTTGGGGGGGGGGTTGTTTTGTTTTGTTTTGTTTTTTTTGAGACAGGGTTTCTCTGTGTAGTCCTGGCTGTCCTGGAACTCACTCTGTAGACCAGGCTGGCCTCGAACTCAGAAATCTGCCTGCCTCTGCCTCCCAAGTGCTGGGATTAAAGGCGTGCACCACCACCGCCCAGCTAATTTAGATGTTTTTAAATCTACTTTTAATAAAGTTTCTCAGACGCTTCGAGCCCCGCTGCTAGCCTGCCGACCAAAGGTAGAGGAGAAGATGGTCAATAGGACAAGAGGATGTGGACCTGTTTACAAGTAGTACTCTGAGGCAGTTCCAATCTTCATTTGTCAGGATACCACTAGTCCAGTGCAGTTCAGGATACCAAACACAAGTCAGCAGCGGTGGCACATCCAGCAGAAACAGTCAGGCTTCTAAACGGTCTCATTCAGGTAGTGGGAGCTACCAGAACCAGACGGGGGGACACCAGGAGAATTCTCTGCCGTGTCTCTCTCAACAAAGTGAAGATCGGTGTGAAAACTTGAGGCCAAGGAAGCGTTTCACCCCATTGAGTTCTATTTACACTCTCTTCAAACATCACCTGTCCTTTCATGGGTCTTATCTCAGCAAAACACCGAATTAGTCTGCATCACATGACAGCCAGAAACGTCCACTTTAGTACTTCACCACAAAAGTCAGACAATCTCTTAGGGTGATGTGACCAAAAAGGACGTTCCAAGGGGATGAACCTGGGGACATGCAGATGTCCTTGTTCTAATGGTTGACAGTAGATTTCAAGTCCAAACAGTGAGAACACACAGAGAGGGCTGCTTCGTGCCGACCAAGGGGATGATCTGTCAAGAGGACGTCACAGTTGTAAACGTACATGCCCTAAGCACAAGGACATTATAGTTCATAAAACAAGGACTGCTGGATGCAAAGACACAGATTGACTCCAGCAGGATAGTAGAGGGTAACTTCAATACCTCACTCTCAGCACTCAGAGGCCATGTTGACAAGAAATAAACAAAGAAATATCTGAATTAAATGACATAGACCAAGTAGACTCAACAAACATCTATGGCATATTCTACCCAAACACTGTAGAATAGACTTGGTTCTCACAGGCTCATGAAACGTTCTCTAAGATAGATGACATGTCAGGGCACAAATCAAAATCTTAAAAAAAAAAAGCTTGAAAATTGAGAAAATTCATTGTGTTCTGTCGATTCACAACAGAATATGACTGGCACCAGCAGCGAGAGAAACTCTTGAGCAAACACAAACATACGGAGATTAGACAACACACTACTGAATGATGGACAGACATTTCAAGAGATCAAGAAGAAAATAAAAAGCAATCCTAGCATCCAACGAAAACACAGCACATCACAACTAATGCTTCCAGCACGGTAGTCCTAAGAAAGACAGTAAGGAGCCAGAGAGACCTTTACACTTTAAAGCACTGGAGAAAGAGGACTAAGCCAAACGTCAAGTCACCAGACAGAGTGAAATTACTAAGATCAGACAGAAATTAACAAAATGGAAACAACAACAACAGAAACCAAAGTGATACAAAGAATAAATAAAATAGAGTTGTTTCTTTGAAAAGCTAACACAAGATGAACAAACATTTAGCTAAACTAACCAATATAAACAAAGAGAAGACAGAATTTATTAAAATTAGACATGAAAAAGGATTTATTACCATAAATACCAAAGAAATTCAGAAAATCATCAGGTCTTTCCTAAAAAGTGTACATTCTGTTAAATTGGAAAATGTAAAGGAAATGGGTGAATTTCTAAATATAGATGACCTACAGACATTAAACCCAGATGAGATAAACAGAACCAGTCAAAACTAGTAATAACCAAAGAAACTGAAGGAAAAATAGAAACATTCCCCACTGATAAAAGTAAGATCTAGGTGGAGTCACTCTTAAATTTTACCATCTCTTGAAAGCATTCAATGCTTCTCAAAAGATTCTACAGATTATAAAAAGGAGGAACGACATTAAAGTTTTTATGACACCAGTATTACTCTGATTGCTAAACCAGACAGAGGTGAAACAAACATATATAAAATCAGGCCAATCTTCCTGATGAACATACACAAGTCCTTAACAAAACACTTGCCAAATGAATTGAAGAATAAAGCCAATCACTCACCATGGTTTATTCAAAAAATGCAGGGATTATATGATATAAATAAATCAATGAATGTTATAAAGTACGTAAATGGTCACGCAGTCAGAATTACCTTGTCATGTGGCTAGAATTACAAGATCATCTCAATAGATGTAAAAAGTCTTTCTTCTTTCTTCCTTTCTTCTTCCCTTCCTTCCTTCCTTCCTTTTTCTTTTCTTTTCTTTCTTTTCTTTTCTTTTTTTTTTTTTTTCTTTTCTTTTTTTTTTTGAGACAGGGTTTCTTTGTGTAGCCCTGGCTGTCCTGGAACTAGCTCTGTTGACCAGACAGGCCAAAAACTCACAGATATCCTTTTCCTCTCAAGTGCTGGAATTAAAGGCATGCACCACCACCACCCAGCAGAAACAGCTTTTAACAAGATCCAATATCCCTTCATGTTAAAAGTCCTAAAGAACTTAGAACAGAAAGAACATATTGTAACTTAATGTAGTCTATATATTGTCATATATAGACCCTGTAGCTAACATTATATTAAGTGGGAGAAAATTTTTAAAATAACCATTAAAATCGAGAAGATGAAGAGGTGTCCACTCTCTCCACCCTCACTCAGTATGGTACTGGATATGTAAGGCGGAGCTGTAAGACAGGAGAAGCAAATGAAAGACTGGAAGGGATACAAACAGGAAAGGAAGAAGTCAGAGCGTCCTTATTTGCAAATGATTTTATATGTAAGAGACCCTAATGGCTCTTGCCTATAACTCTTAGAGCCGATAAGCAAATTTAGCAAAGTATCAGGACATGAAGTTTACGTACAAAACCCGGCAGTCTTCTTATATGTCAATGACATATAGAAGACATAGAGAAGAAGCCAGAGAAACATTCACAGTGGTCTCAAAAGTACCTTGAAACAAGCCTAAGCAAGGATGTGAAAGACCTCTGTCACAAAAACTTTAAAACTCCAAGGGAAGTAATAAAGGAATGTACTAGAATGTAGAGTGCAGCATCAACACTCATGGATGGGTAGGATAAATACGGTGGAATGGCTATATGACCCAAAGCAATCTGAAGATTGAGTGCAGTCCCTATCAAGAATGACTGAACTTCTTCAGAATTAATGGAAGTACAAGAGACCCAAGATCGCTACAGCAGCCGTGAGCAGAAGGAATAGTAATGGCAGTATCCCTGTACCTGATTTCAAGTTATTCTACAGCGTGTAATATCAGCAAGGTACTGGCAGGATACAGACCCAGAGATCAGTGGAACAGGATAGAGGACCCGGCACAAGCCACACGACCACACTCATAAATACACCAAAAGCCCATTGGCGAAAGGAAAGTATTTTCAACAAACGGTTGCTTGTCTGCATGTGGAAGAATGCAATTAGATCTTTATCTCTCACTTGCAGATCAAAAAGTCAGAGCAGGCAGATTTCCTCTTATTCTCTTTCCCTAGGGTGGGGACACAACCCCACCCCCTTTTTGGGGTTTAGACCCTGGCAAGTTAGGTTGATGTGCTTAAGTTAGAAGAGAGAAAGAGGCTCATTAGGTGACAGTGCAGGGTTAGGGCCACCCTTGATCTCTTTGACAGCTTGGAAAGGATTTTTGTAGATGACTATCTGTCCCAATTTCTTTTCCATTCTCATGGTTCCCCTGGCTCCATTCAGGGTGAAGGTATCAATGGCACTAGATGACAATGTTGACAGAGATGAGCTTCCACGGGTGCTGTGGGCTCAGGAATGCAGGAACACAGGGCAACAGGAAACATGGGTTGGTGTTGCTGCTGGGGGGTAGGGGAGTTCCTTGGCAGGATATGTCTGGAGAAGACTAATCACACAGGAGTTCTAGATGGAAATGAAACAGGTAAAACAAGCTGCTTGTGTTAGCTGGACCACCCACACATCCCTAGTGAGGATGCTTTAAAGCCAAGTTAGTGCTATTGACACTTGAGGAGGGGAGACATTGTATGTGTCTGTCTGTCTTTCTGTCTGTACACCACAAAGACCAGCATCTCTTCGTGACATCCCTAGCCTCTGCCTACTACATGCTAGTAGCACTTACCCAATTGTGACAATAAAAAATGTCTCTACATATTGCCAAGCCCCCAGTCCCCTGATGGGCAGAGCAAAACCAAACCCAACCCAACCCAACCCAACCCAGCCCAAAATATTCTAAGCTGATAGCCACTGCTACAAAGATTTCAAAAGGCAGCCTGATCCTTAAACCAACCAACCAACCAACCAACCAACCAACCAACCAACCAACCAACCAACCAACCAACCA
>JANHMN010000008.1:8806217-8855752 GCA_030674055.1 Rhabdomys pumilio | reverse complement strand
CCAACCAACCAACCAACCAACCAACCAACCAACCAACCAACCAACCACCAACCACCAACCAACCACCAACCAACCAACCAACCAATCAACCAACCAACCAACCAACCAACCAACCAACCAACCAACCAACAACCAACCAAACAAACAATAGGTCCACCCCCCCTACGTGGTAAGAAATTGTCCTATATATCTCTCCCACCCCTAGCACTACCTGGCTTTAGTCAAAGTCTAAGAAGATAAATAAAGTGCACTATTCTGTACTCCATTGTTAAGTACAGAAGACAGTAACGCTGGCACGGCAGTGAATCATTTGGTCACTGAGGACTATGAACATGGATTTATTTTTATGGATTTAATCATTAACATTGTTAGTAGATGGTAAATCTGAAGCTTCAAGGACTATTTTGAGCATGTGAGACGAGAGAAGAAGCCACGTGAGCTTAAGCTGCTTCTTTTCTCAAATTGATTTTCTGACCTTGTTAAAAAAACAATGCAGACCAGTTTGAAGCTTCAAGGACTATTTTGAGCGTGTGAGACGAGAGAAGAAGTCACGTGAGCTTAAGCTGCTTCTTTTCTCAAATTGATTTCATTCATTCATTCATTCATTCTAGAGTGCATGTGCACACATGCAGACTTGCTACAGTGAGCGGTTAGAAGACAACTTGCCAGGCTGGAGAGATGGCTCAGCGGCTAAGAGCACTGACTGCTCTTCCAGAGGACCTGAGTTCAGTTCCCAGCAACCACAAGGTGTCTCACCATCCTCTGTAATGGGATCTGATGCCCTCTCCTGGTGTGTCTGAAGACAGCAACAGTGTCCTCATACAAGTGAAATAAATAAATCTTTTTAAAAAAAGAAGACAACTTACCAGAGTCAGTTTTCTGCTTGCACTGTGTGGGACCTGGGGATCACATGCAGGTATCTGGGTTTCTGAAGTTGCTTTTACTTTCTAAGGCTTCTCACGCTCCAGACACATATGTGAGCCAGGATCACTACAGTCTCTGTCAGGATTCTCAAGTCTGGTTTGTAGTATAATATTCCATGGAGATCACCTTCCCAGCCTGTCTGTCTATCTATCTGTCTGTCTGCCTGCCTGCCTGCCTCTCCCTCTTTCTCTCTTTCCTTCTCTCTTATTCACTTTACATTCTGATCGATGTGATGTCCCCTTCCCGGTCCCCCCTCCCACAGTGCCTCCTTCTCTCCCCTCTCTCCTTTTACTTGTCGTGCCCAACTTGGCCAGCAAGCAGACACAACATGGTTGGATTCTTCTCATCAGCCTTTATTGCAGGAACTAATAATAATACTATGGAGGACCCCGTGCAGCCGGAGGGTGCTGCTTATATAGAGGAGCAGATGTTGCCAATGTAAGGATTGACTAAGGCTACAGTACCTCGTTAGCATATGCCCACTCGGGAGGGGCACACACCAGAATCATGCAGACGCATGTGCAGAATACCTGTTTACCAGAAAAATCTGAAGAGGCAGGCAGGCAGTCAGCGCCATCTTCTTATGTCGGCTACTGACATTTACTGAGAGTGAAGGCCCCCCTTGGGTATCTCCCAACCCTGGCCCAGCAAGTCTCTGCAGGGCTAGGTGTTCTTTTTTCTTTTTTAGTTTATTCGCCTTCCAAATTTTCATGCCTTGAAGAAAACAAGTGGAGAAAGAAGAGGAGATGGATGAGCGAAAACCAAGGGATAATTTTTTTTGTTTTCACTGAAGCCAGTTAGGCTCACAATGGTGGCCGTGTCTCCCCAGGCATGCCTTAATCTCAGCAGTACAGTCACTTAGATCAGTGCATCTCAAACTGGTTCTCCTGGGAGCCCTCAGGAGAGTATTGCCTAAAGCCTCTGCAGATCCAAGCACCCCTCCCTCTCACCAAAAGCAGTGGCTCAGAATTGTGTACTCAACTTTCTGGGGTCCTTTACTGTTATTCTGTGGACTCTTTTCCAAGAATTCCTTGGAATCTTAACTAACCCAGGCCCTCTAGATCCCATGAAGGAAGGAAGAAACCTGGTGTGGTGAAGGGAGGGTTTAGTGGCCATTAAGATTATAAAGTAGGCTAAGCCTAGAGGTGAGACACAATGGTACAGTGCTTGCTGGGTGTGGACAAGGTCCTGTGGTTGATTCCTAGCACTGGGGGAAAACAACAACAAGGAAAGCATCATGTGACAACAACAACAACAACATCAACAACAACAACAACAACATCAAGGCAACTTCATGTCGTTCCTGCAAATGATGGCTTATGCCTGCAGTCACACTTAGGAAGTAGAGGCAGGAGAATTACTAGTTGGAGGCAGCCCTAACCTACATAGTGAGAATCTATCTCAAAAAAGGATTTTACTAAAATATATATATTAAAACGGAGGCAGGGCAGGGACGGGGTTAGGGGAGAGGCTGGTGAGATGGCTCAGTGGTTAAGAGCACTGACTGCTCTTCCAGAGGTTCTGAGTTCAATTCCCAGCAACCACACGGTGGCTCACAACCATCTGTAATGGGATCTGATGCCCTCTTCTGGTGTGTGTCTGAAGACAGCTACAGTGTACTCATACATAAAGTAAATAAATGAATTATTAAATAGAAAAGGATTTTACTTTGCTAGAACCTTGAAGTGCTTCAGTATGTCATCTGGGAGACACTCTCTTTGGTTATCTCCACTGATGGTGTAGCATTAGGCTCAGCAATCTCATGTTGCTATGACTCATGGTGTAGGCTGGGCTGGTAACAGCATCAGAGCTGGTAATCACAGCTATGGCAGGGGCATAAGGAAAGAGCCCAGGCCTGATGCCAGAGCCTTGTGCAGAGCTGACCACTTGAGGGCACCACCTGATGTCACCACCACTTGAAGCTGTCAAATGCCAAAGGACAAAAAGTTACCAAAGATCAGACTCACAGAGTTCCTTTTCCACCCACAGTTTCTAACTGGGTAGAGATGAGAGGACTGTAGCGGGGTGACGGGTGACTGTGGTGGTTGATTTTCATTGTTAACTTGATGTCTGTGATGACTCATTGGATCTATGAGCATGATTCTAGAGTTTAACTGAAGACCCACTCTGAATGTGGGTGGCATCATCCATGCATCCACATTCCCAGAATGAATAAGAAGGGAAGAATGGGGAAGCCAGCTGAGCTCTGGTGTTACCCTTCCTCTGCTTTCTGGTGTGTACTGTGGACCAAGCAGCGGCTGTCAATGCTTCCCTGCTATGATGGGCCTTGTCTTCTCAGACTGTGAGCTAACATAAATTCTCTCTTCCTTAGGCTGCTTTTGTTGTAATAACAAGTTAAAAAAAAAAAAAAAAGAGAGAACTACTATAGAAAACCAGTAATATGATGAGGTTACTGCTTTGACTACTTGACTGTGTGATTCCTGGCTTCTGGCTTCTGGTTTGCTACAGGGGCATGGAAGAGTTTGGAGCGGTGAACTACAGAAGGCCTAATGCAGAATGCAGAGCTTAATGGGTCATTCTGGAAGGAATCTGGAAAACCAGGATGCTGAGAGAAATTTGCATGATGAGATTTTTCAAGGGACTCTTAAGAACCCTAACTGGGAACTGGGCTAGAGGACATTCACATTGCATTCCGGCAAAGAATCTCTGCATCCTGTACATTTCCTGAGAAAACGAGCGAGGCCAAATTAAAAACAATGGACTAAGTTGTTTGACGAGGAAATCTTTACAGCATAACATCCAGGATGTAGCATGGTGTCTTACTTAGGTTTTTACTGCTGTGAACAGACACCACGACCAAGGAAACTCCTATAAAGAACAACATTTAATTGGGGCTGGCTTACAGGTTCAGAGGTTCAGTCCATCATCATCAAGGTGGGAACATGGCAGCATCCAGGCAGGCATAGTGCAGGAGGAGCTGAGAGTCCTACATCTTCACTGAAGGCTGCTAGTAGAATACTGGCTTTCAGGCAGCTAGGATGAGGGTCTTAAAGCCCACACCCACAGTGACACACCCACTCCAACAAGGCTCCATTTCCTAATAGTGCCACTCCCTGGGCCAAGCATATACAAACCAGCACACAAGGTAACGGCTCTTTGTTAGATCTATAGTAACCCCAAGTAGAAATATATGAAAAAAAAGGAAGGGAGTATGAGATTAAAACAGCAGACAAGGCAGGCTGGGGAACCAACCGCAGTTATCAAGATCAGCACCATTACAGAGCTTATGCCCTGTACCAGGGCAATAGGAATGGTCCTCTGAGGGACGTCATCCATGGAAAGCTTCACATTGTAAACCGCAAGTTCATTTAAAAGGAGTGAGCCAAGGATGCCACAGATGGTGTTCTCTGCTTGAAAGCAACTCCCTGGAGAAGTTCAGCTACTAAGGCACGGGGGCCACTACAGTTCTGGTACAAAATGACCAGACTATGTCTCACGCAGACGAGAGAGCCTAACAGTGTTATTTATGTAGGTTTGTGGGCATGAAAAACGAGTTATGGTGTCACAGAGATTTGCCCTGAAGCCATTAACATCAGACAATATACAGCCTGGTTGGATTCCATGCAAGGAGTCCCAGGAGACTCTTCTGTATGTTCTGGACAATGATCTATGATACTTTTGGTTTCAAAGGAGTGCACTTATCAAGTATATAGCAAGAAACATAAAAGAATAAATACCAAGGACTGGATACAGAGAAGCATCAGACAGACCGGGAACCATAACAAAACTGGGCACTCACAATACCCTGCAGAGATGGCTGGTGGTGGTGAGGGATCATTAGACCAGGACTTACATCACCCACAAGACACAGACTGAGGGAATGCTGTTGAAGCATAGCTGGAGTTTTTAATTCATAGTTTTCTCTCCAAGGACGACCTTCTGATTTCTGGTTTCTATGGTAGGCATGTAAACTCTGTTGGACATGGTTCACTCTCTAGCTGCTCTCAAAGCCACAAGGTTTTTTGTTTGAGACAGGGTTTCTCTGTGTAGCCTTGGTAGTCCTGGAACTTGCTCTGGAGACTAGGCTGGACTGGAACTCAGAGACTTGCTTCCCTCTGTCTCTCAAGTGCTTGGCTTAAAGGTATGTGCCACCATCAGCTGGTTCTTTCCCATTCTCCCTGTCACAAAATTAGGGGTCCAGTCTGACCTAGGTCCTGGAGCTTTGGAGGACACTGAAAATAAACATGCTTCTCTAGGGTAACAACAAGGAGACAGGAGAACCTCCCTGCTCTCTACGTTCATTTTAACAAGCTTAAAGCAAGGATGACTTCCTGGTATAACGTACTGTAGAGGCTACTGAGGGGAGCTATGAAGGTAAGACGAAGTTGCAGAAGAGACCCCATCATGTCAAAAATGCCAATAGGATGCCCACCAAAGAAAGCAATAGGCAATAAGTGGGGCTGGCCCAAGAGAGAAACTGAGTGTGATTTAGATGGCAGAACTACAGTGTTAGGGCTGCCCCAGGATGTTGGAGTCTGGATGATGTTAATAAGAGTCCCAGATGCTGAATATGAAGGTACAGGATTCCGTGTTTGCCCTGGTGGGTTTCTGTCTTGGTTTGGTTGGTTTTTTCCCTTGCTATGTCCCCGTTCCTCCCCCTTTGGGATGAGAATGCTCACTTTGAGCCATTGTATATTGTAATTTATAACTTGTTCTTTTCTGCTACCAGGGATTGTATCTACCATGCTGGTCAAGTGCTCTATTGCCTACAGTGGTTGTAACTTAAACCATTTTGTTTTAAGTTGCACGGAGAATGCCTTAGTTTCAGAAGAAACTTTGGACTTTAGAAAAACTATGGAACTGTTAAGGTTTGGGAGATTATAACAAAGCAGAGCAAGAGAAGGGTACAGGTGAAGGGAAGGATGCTGGGGGGGGGCAGCCTATGAAAGTGCGAGTGGAGTTCAGTGTGTGGAGATACAAACAGTGTGAAGTTTTGAAGGATTTACTTTTATTGTGTATGTGTGTGAATGCCTAAATGTATGGCTATGCACCATGTGAGAGGTCAGATGAGGATGCCAGATCCCCCGTACCTGGAGGTGTATGTGGTTGCAAGCTGCATGATGTGGGGTGCTGGAAACTAAAGTCTGCCCTCTACACGAGCACCAAGGACTTATCTCTAGGCCCCCTCTTTTGGCTTTTGAAGCCAGTGTCTTGCTACGTTGCGGAGACTGACTTTGAACTCTGCTATCTATGCAGCCTGGTCTGGAACTCCTCCAAATCCACCTACCACTGCTTCCCCATGCCCTACAAACAGTGAAGTCTTGATAACATGCTTAATCCCATAGCTAACTGCTTACCAAGGGACAGGAGTTCTGAATGACTGAAGGCAGCGTGTATCGTTGAGGCATGGAATGTGTGCTAGTCTGTCTTGCTTCAGATACACGTTGAGGATCGTTTGTGTGTGAGCAGCAGCTCTGTAGCCTCCACAAAGGATGCACAACAAGCACAAATAAGTAAAGAAATAAATGACCGAGGAACAAGCATGTAGGACATTTCTTAATTAGTAATTATGGTATGAGATGGCCCAGCCCACTGTGGGTGGGGCCGTATCTGACCTTGTGGTTCTGGGTGTTGTAAGAAAGCAGGCTGAGTAAGCCATGAAGAGCAAGCCAGTAAACAGTACCTCTGCCTTCAGGTCCCCAACATTGTTTTCCTCAATGAACGGTGATTCAGGATACGTAATCCAAATAAACCCTGTCCTCTCCAAGTTGCTTTTAGTCATGGTGTCTCATCACAGCAGCTGGGCTCCTCAAAAGAGTGTCTGAACAATTGGTGCCTCACCTGATTTTGGTGGCTCCCGAAGCTACATTTGTGATGGTGGCTGGACTTCTCCTTTTTTGGTAAAGGAGACTATCAAGTGGCTCCTGAGTGATTTGGGCAGGATTACAGTCTGATAAAGATAAAACTCAGGTTACAAAAGTTGCATCAATATATTGAGATCTGTTTATTGTTCCTAGAGGTTCTTGGAAGAGTCTAGCTCTTGGGGGTTTGCAGGCACACACCCATTAATCCCTGCACTGGGAAAGTAAAGGCAGGTTGATCTCTGTGAGTTCCAGGCTATCCTGGTTCGCAGAGTTCCAGGACAGCTAGGGTTACAAAGAGAGACCCTGTCTCCAAACACCCAAGAACAACGAAAAGGACTTCCAGCCCTATTTGATGGTGTAACCCCATATCAGGAAAAATGCTCTAAGTTCCAGGCCAGCCTGGACTGAACTCAACAGTGAGTTCAGGCCAATGAGGCTGCTGAATGAGACCAAGAACTTCCGAGTGTTCAGTAAGGTTTGGTCAGCACTAGTTTCTGTTTGTAAAAGGTGGTGATTAAGAATTCCTCATCCTAGCCGGGCAGTGGTAGTGCACGCCTTTAATCCCAGCACTTGGGAGGCAGAGCAGGCGGATTTCTGAGTTCGAGGCCAGCCTGGTCTACAGAGTGAGATCCAGGACAGCCAGGGCTATACCGAGAAACCCTGTCTCGGAAAACCAAAAAACAAACAAACAAACAAACAAACAAACAAACAAAAAAAAACGAAAAAAAAACCAAAACCAAAAAAAAAAAAAAAAAACCCCAAACACTCCAAAACCACCAAACCAAACCAAACCAAACCAAACCAAACCAAACCAAACCAAACCAAACCAAACCAAACCAAACCAAACCAAACCAAAAACCAAAAGAATTCCCCACCCCTTACATAGCAGCAAACTAAAGGCAGAGAAGGAAGCCCAATAAGGCATACTGGCCTGTGAGCGCACAGCCGGGTTCTATTTAGACACCCTGCATCCAATACTAAGAGCAGAACATTGTCCCAGGCAGAAGATACCGGTTGAACTTGTAATCTTGAGTTTATGAAGGTCTAGCACAGACCTTAGAAAACCTGGGAGTCCCAAATGTATATCATCGAGGAATGCATCTAGAGCACTGTAAGGCTTTGACACGGGATGGCTTTGCTGGTAAAGTACTAACTGATACTACCAAGATGGTCAGATAACGGACTTCTGCACTCATACACACAAGCACAACTTAAAAAATAGTAAAATGTACTTAAAAGATTTTTTTTTAAAAAGGCTGTTGTGTTGATAGAACCACTTGCCTGAGAATTCACCTACAACATCGCAACGTTCTCATTTGCTGAGCAAACAAGGTTAGGTTTTTAATAGGTCTCTCTCTCTTTCTCTTTTTTTGGAACACGCGTACAGCCAGAAAGGTGCTTGGAGTTCACCTAAAGGTGTAAACACTTGACCCCATGGTAGAGAGTTATTAGCTTCCTAGACAGCAGTTATCCGGACCTTCCGGACAGAAAGGCTGGTGTGAAGGCGGGTGATTTGCACAGTATGTCGATGGCATTGTGGGACTTGTAGTCCCGATTGCAGACGGACTTGAGAATACTTGTCGCCTCAGGACTACATTTCCCAGCAACACACATAGAGCAATACGCGCGGGCCAGGTTGCGCAAGCGAGCCGGTTTCCGGAGGAGTTGGGGGTGGGGCGGCCGCAGAGGCTGGAGCGAGGTGGCGGGATGCAGCGCCCCGGGCCCTTCAGCACCCTCTACGGGCGGGTCCTGGCCCCACTGCCCGGGCGGGCCGGGGGCGCGGCCTCGGGCGGGGGCGGGAACAACTGGGGCCTCTCGGGCTCCCACGTGCAGTTGCCGGGGCGTGCACAGTCGGAGACCCGCGGCGACAAGAGAGGCTCGAGCGCGGGCGGCCCGGCCCCCTCCACGATGTCCAAGGCCGAGGAGGCTAAGAAGCTGGCTAGCCACACGGCGGTGGAGAACCACGTGAAGGTGGGCAGCTGGTGGCGGCGTGATGGCTTCGTGCTGCGCGCCCAGGGCACTGCCAGGGTGCGCCTGACTTCTGAAAGGGCGAGGGTTGCGAGAGAGGGGAGAGGGTGAGCCTTGTATCCGAATTCGCGCTGTTCTTCCCAACCCTTGAAAGGCCTTTTAGACGCCGAATGGGTGGGTGTCAACTCTCCCTCAACTGGAGCCTTTTCTACAAAGATTCCCTGTTCGACTGGAACTGGGTGCACAGTAGAGCCTGGCATTACCCTGAGTCTTGTCAGGCTGTTAATGCGTGCCTCCTAATCAGCCCATTGAAAATGGTGAGCCCCGAGGCTGCTGTTCTTCACTTC
This sequence comes from Rhabdomys pumilio, assembly GCA_030674055.1. Lineage (NCBI taxonomy): Eukaryota > Metazoa > Chordata > Mammalia > Rodentia > Muridae > Rhabdomys > Rhabdomys pumilio. The sequence continues at coordinate 8,846,688 of JANHMN010000008.1, read as the reverse complement.
TCACTTACCGGGAAGCCGGTGGAGAGCTGTTTTGCGAAGTGTTTTGAAATTTTACTCCAAACAGGCTTTTCAGCTCCTCCCGCTGAGGAGCTTGAGGGCTGTCTTTACAAAGAAGCTATCGCGTTACTGTTGACAGGGCTCGCTGGACAGACATCTGGTGCTGCTCTTTAGGCGGGGTCCAGATGTTTTGCAGTTACTCAGTAAGGCTGTGTCCCCATTTATTAAATGGCAGGTGTGGTGCTGTGAGTGGACTCTTAGTGTAGGTGGGTTTGCTGCCCTGTAGCAGGTTAATTATCTTAATTGTATTATATCTGTTGCCCTGTGGTGAAGTTTCCTGGTCTTGTTTCCTATTTCTATGAACATGTTATCAGAACTCGTATCATAAAGGGAACTCTTCATTTGTTAATGCCGTGCCGCCCAAAGTTACTTTGCAAAGATGATGTCTTTAGAGCTTTATCTGTCTTCTGCCTAGAGTGAGGGTGGCCTGAGTGGGCGGGACCAGCTCTGATAACCTCTGGCTTGCCGGTTCTGTAGAAGAACACCATTTTTCAGGCAGGGCTCTATGCTTTTCTGTTCTGGTGTAGCTTTTTGCTCATCTAGTTAGCATAGGATTTTATTCTCGAACTAAGAGGGTGTAGGGTATGCATATGAATATAAAATGTGTAATTTGGCTCTGTGTTTGGAATTCAGTGCCACAGCTGTAAAACTGGGACAGTAAAGAGAAGTTTCAAAAATACCTTCATGAAGTGACTTAATAGATTAATATATGAAATCTCTACCTCAGGAAAGCCCATTATCTTAGTTATCCTGTTAATGTTTAGTGTACATGTCTCCTTGACCTTTGCTTTATCGTTATGTATTTGACTAAATTAAAATCTGCAAGCCTTCACCTCATGTTTTAGCCATATTCTAGTTTTACTACTTTCAGTTTTTCCTTGGCTTCTTAAGGAGACTAGGAAAGGACAATTTCCTCTTCCTATTTTGAAACTCCAGCTGGCTTTGAAATCCTTCCCCTCCTCTCCTCTCCCTTCCCCTCCTCTCCTCTCCCTTCCCTTCCCCTCCCCTCCCCTCCCTTCCCTTCCCCTCCCCTCCCTTCCTCTCCCCTCCCCTCCCCTCCCTTCCCCTCCTACTTCATAGCTGGCTAGTCCATATCAAGCCAGGAACTTGATATGTGGACTCTGCTGGCTTTGGAATCTACCTGCTTCTGTGTCCTGAGTGCTGGGATTAAGGGTGTGTATCACCACTCAGCTTTAACTTCTTGATTCTGCCTCCCAAGGGCTATAAGTATGTGGCACACTCAGCTTCCTCTGATTATGACTCCCAGACACTTCAACATGACCTATCTTCCAGTCCTCTGTGCCTTTCTCTTGCCCAACTCCTTATGAGCTCTGGGAGGAGAGTTAACGTTATCTGTACATTTAGCGTTGGGTACAGTGAGAGCTGCTCAGGCAGTGTTCAGTGAGTTGTGTAGAGTGGGAACACTGATATGGAGTTGGAGGTTGTAGTTTTGGTGGCCTCTTTCCTAGGCTCTCTGAGTGTGGGGTTTCCAGTCCCCTCAGTCCGATGGTATTCCACTGTGACTATTTCTATTTCAGGGTAGATGGAGAACTTTGAATTCTCAGTTGAATCTTTGTCACCAGGTCCAGACCTGCCTGATTCTAAAGGTGTAGTTACCTCAGATGGGTTACTGTACATGTCTATGCTATCCTCATGGTTTGTTGTTTCTTCCTGTGCTCTCTGTGGAGCCTGGGCTTTGATTTGAGATTGGCCCAGCCTAAGGAAACTAGTGGGCAGACAGTATTGTTTTTTTTTTTTTTTTGTTGTTTTGTTTTTGTTTGTTTGTTTTGTTTTTCGAGACAGGGTTTCTCTGTATAGCCCCTGGCTGTCCTGGAACTCACTCTGTAGACCAGGCTGGCCTCGAACTCAAAGATCTGCCTGCATCTGCCTCCCAAGTGCTGGGATTAAAGGTGTGTGTCACCAATGTGGGCAGGCAGTATTATTAGTAGTATTTTGGTTTTTTGAGACAGAGTCTGTCTAGGTATTCCTGACTGCCCCGGAATTCACTATGTAGACCAGGCTGGCCTCAAACTTACAGCAATCTGTCTGCCCTTTGCCTTTCTAGTGCTGGGATTAAAGGGGTGAATCACTATGCTTGTCAATTTTTGTGTTTTTAATTTGGTAGAAGTCTGTTTTACTAACATATTATTCCAAACTCACCAAATATGCCAAGAGGTGTAGCCCACTAAAGCCAGTCTCATAGATTTGTGAGATTACTCTGCTGGACTGGATGACATGCTGTTTATCATTGTCTTTTAGAAGGGCTATCAGCTGTGGGGCCAGTTTGCAGGCAGCGTTTCACCACTTTGGTTTTGGTGAAGGCACTCACTCCTGGGTCTGTCATTCTGGCAGCCCCCTGCATTCATCTTCTAGAAAGGAGCCTGTCTGATGTACAAAGTTAGCCTTTGTGCTGGGAGTGATGTGAGCTAATGAGGAGTCTGGTAATCAGATTTGGCCTTAGGTCAGAAGTGAAGGTCAGATTAAGTTTACGTAGGTTTTAAGACATGAAGGTGTTCACCATTGTTTGGATACTTCACATCTTGATATTTAGCTGTTTTAAATAGCTTGTTAGGCTCCTTTACTTTACTTGAATCCCTTGTATTTTGAGTTTGTGGGGCAGCTGATGACTTTATTAGGTGCACTGTCTTCTTGAGGGTGTCCTGGCAAGTGAAATCTGTAAGACTGGCTGTGGTTGGCTGAAATCTGTAAGACTGGCTGTGCTGTATTTGGTGAGTTTGCAAGAGTATGTTAATCTGGGCTTCTACCAGATTAAAAAACACATTGCTGGGTGTGATGGCTTCTACCAGATTTAAAACACAAGTTGCTGGGTGTGGTGTACACCTTTCATCCATTACTTGGTAGCAGAGGCAGGCAGATCTCTGAGTTTGAGGCCATCCTGGTCTATGTAATTCCAGGGCAGCCAGGGCTACCTAGTGAGACTCTCTATCTCTATAAACAAGCAAACAACACAGAAATTGAGCCCCTCACTTCCTAGTGCTCATACCTCTCCTGCAGCCACCTGTTGCAGACTGTTTCTACCCAGGGAAAGAAATCTGTTATGTGCCTGTCTCCAGAACCCCCTGTCTTCCACCCATTTGCTGGTGCAAGTAAGGTGATGGCTTGTTTGCTGTCAGCATTGAAGATTCTGTCTCCACAAGAATTCAACAGAAACCGTGGGAAGACCCTTACTCTTTGTCCCAGGAGCAGCTGCTGGTCGTGATAAAATAGTGAAGGCAGTGGCACTGCCAAGTGTCCAGCATGTGGAGATAACCCAGCTACTTGGTGAATAGGCAGGCGCAGGCCAGTTCCTGACAGACTGGATTGGCCAAGGATGACTGCCTCAAGTTCCTGGGTTTAAGTGCCTGTGACTTTCTAAAGCTTAAGTGAGGATTTCCTTGCAAAAGTAGAATTTTCCTCTGTCCCTTGTTTAAAAACCCCACAGCTTGTACAGTGCTACCATTTATTTGAAGTGCTTTTAACATTGCCTTGTGAACTTCCTGATGCAATAATCTGAAATTAAAAAAAAAAGCCCAGAGAAAATGATGGGTAAAGTCTACTGCAGGCAGGAGAGACCCAGCTAGAAACGATTTTAGTGTGTTAAGTGTGGTTGCCATTAGGATTCCTTGTACTTGTTGGTTATTCTTTCGTCTTTTAGGTTTAGGTTTAGTCTAATTTTGAGAAGGAACAAATGAGGCATGGGGCTTTGGGGCCTACCCTGCACATTACTGGGGGTTTTGTGCTCCAGGGATGAGATGTTTTAGCTGTAGCTTAGTTTCTTCCTCCTACGAGGAAATTTCACAATAGCCTTTCCCTTGCCAAGCGAATTGCTAATAGTTGTCCCACTCCAAGAAATTTGAGAAATAGTGTTCTTTCGGCAATCTAACTCATTGAATCGTTTAAAGTGAGGCTGTGTGCGTGGTTGATAGGGTTGAATTTTCTTTTAAGGAAACATGATAAGGACACTACTGTTCTTATATCAATATTTTATTCAACTCATTAAATTAATGGGATGTGACTAAAATGAAATGAATTTTTAAAGACTAGAATTTATTGTATAATAAATGTAAAGTAATGACGAGTTGCATCTCAGAACACAGTGAATTAAATTTTATGGACAAAATATGCTAACAGTTTTCTACAGGTTGAGGTCGGCCTTTACAGAGCTGTCAAATTGTACCCATTCTTGTAGGATTGAGTAACACGGGCAGGTGCTACATTTCTATTGAAGGGATCTTTGGCTTACTTCAAAGTCTCCATTTTTTTTCTTGCATTGTTGCACACGTCTGTCAAGTGAGCTAGTGTGTCATAGAGGTGGTTGTGAAATTTGGCTTATTGAGATGTGTAGGTCCTCTTGGTGTCACTTCTTGGTGGAAAGCTAGTGTGGGTCTTCTAGGCCATTGTTTCTCAACCTTCTTAATGCTGTGACCCTTTAACACAGTACCACATGTTGTGGTGACCCCCAACCATAAAATTATTTTCACTGCTACTTCATAACTGTAACTTGTTACTATTATGGACCGTAATGTAAATATCTGATACATAGTACATCTGATTTGTGACCCCTGTGACAGGTTCATTTGACCCCCAAAGGAGTTGGGACCCACAGGCAGAGAATTGCTATCCTAGGCAGTGTTGAGTGTCAGCTGCTGCTCTGTTGGTGGTGGTTGTGCCATAGACCGAAGTCGGGTGTTCCAGGAAGTTGCTTAGGAGCCAAGCTCCATATTGGTTTTGATAGTTAGTGTCCCTTTTTGGTTTTTCTTTGTGGTCCTATCATCTAGCCATAGGTATGGCAGGCTTAGTGTTGGAAGCTAGGGACATATTGCTGTGTGGTGAAGTCACCCCGTAAGTAGGAGCAGTCATTTCATGCTAGTTTTTTCCTCCAGCAATAAGGATGTCTTTGAAGTAGACATCCTAACTGTGTCAGTGATCAAACAGAGCAGAGTTTGATCAGCATTGCTTAATTATGTGTCTCTCTCGCCCCTCCCCCCTGCTAAAATCAAAGCTCAGGACAGTGCCCTGGGGATGACCAGAATGCTTGCTTTGTGTCTTAGTGTCGCTACATTGAGTAAAATGCTTTCACCACTATATCTGCATTCTGGGGTGAGTGAGGCTGGACCTAACACATTCGTCCTCACAGTGTCAGGGCTCCAGCCCAGATTCTTGCTCTGGAAATGCTGTGCACACGAAGACTTCCTAAGCGTTCATTCTCTTCCCATGAAAAGTAGGACCCCTTGGTGTTAGCTGGATAGAAGGAAGATTTACTCCTGAAGTCACTTCCTACTCTACCCCCCTACCCTGTTCTTTTGCTGACTTGGGCAGAGTTCTGGATGGTAGGCTTGATGCATCCTGAGCAATCTTGAGTTACAGTTGTGAAGATGGGTGTGAGAACAAAGCCAGAAGGCCTGGCTTTCCGTGCTTACTCAGGCTGTTTCCTTCCTTCCTTCCTTCCCTCCCTCCCTCCCTCCCTCCCTCCCTTCTTTCTTTCCTCCCATAGATTGGCCAAGAATCTTTCAGTATTATTTGCAGGCCATTTCTGTGAGGGCAGCTTCAGTTACTGTGGGGTTGTTATGGTGTAAATTGAGCCACCAATTATTCATTTGTCATGTGTTTGTGGAGGAATGGTGAATGGGGATGGTATTAGTATCAGAAAGGAAAGAGAAGGACTCTGTTTGTGGGATAGCAGGATAAAGTACAGCTTTGAGGTTCAGAGGTTACATGTCTGTAAAGTAGGCACAAGTACCTGTCTTGCACCTGTGCTATGAACTGCTGTTCATGATTTCAGTGCTAGACCAAGAGAGTAATGAATTTTGCTTTTCCATCCCTCTTTTTGGCAGAATAACCAAGTGCTGGGAATTGGAAGTGGTTCTACAATTGTCCATGCTGTGCAACGAATAGGTATGTTCTCATTCTCAGACTGTACTAAGTGTTTCTTGTGGGTTCATGGGAGTAGGAGGTGGAGGAAGGGGAGGGCATGGGTGCAGGTGTGGCATTTGTCTTAGTTCCCACTCAGCCTCGAAGAGATGAGAAGAGCATGTTTTTCATCTGAGGTTGAGTGTTTCTGTTCTTAGGAAAGAGGAATTTTTGGTCTTCTATAACTGATTTTGGGGAGGCGATGCCTGTGTTTATTGTATAGCTAGAGGGGAGAAATTGAATCAGGTGAGGCCCCAGCAGAATATGATGGTGTACACCCATCAGGGTTTCTGTATTGGTCTCAGGTTTCCTCTGAAGCCTGTGTGTTTGTCAGACAAACAAATTGTGGTAACAGTGTCCTTTCTATGACCAGACAAGGATGAGGCTCTTGCAGTTGGTGGCTGCTTTTTGTAGGTGTTGACTTCACTTTGATTGGGTCCCCTCTGTACTTCGGAAAGGCTCAGGCATTATCAGCTCAGGTGGCTGCTCAACAGGTTCTACAGCCCTGCTGTTTGTTGGTAAAAACAAAGCCTGGAAGAGGCTTGCCTGAATGCCCATCTTTGGCAGGTGCCAAGGGTCAGAGCCTAGGAGGCAAAACCAAGGTTCCTGTTGTGATCAGGAAGTGGCTGCATTACAGGGACCTTGACTGATGGGAGATTTAATGTCCAGTACTTATCTACCTTAACTCTGTGTACAGAGAATTTTGAGGTCACAGGATTTACTGTGGATTGACAGGAGTAACATCTAAACCTTCCAAGAGAAAGACTTGATTAAAAAGACTTGACATTTTAAGAGAACAGCTTTTTAAGGCTTGTTAAAATTAAGATTTTCTAAAATTTTAAAATTTAAAATTAATATGTACCTTTCTCAACCTTTAATCATCCTCTGGGGCCTATAGATCCTTATATTTCTTAATAAATGCAAAGTGAAGTTCTGATGTTTTCCTGGAAAGGCAATGTAAGATTTGTAGCTAAGATTGAGAGTCAGAAGGGCAGTGGTGGCTCACACCTTTAATCCCAGCACTAGGGGAGGCAGGTCGATCTGAGTTCAAGGCCAGGCTGGTCTAAAGAGTCTAAGACAGCTAGGGCCACATAGAGAAACCCTGTCTTGACACCCCTCCCCCCTAAAAAAAAAAAGAAAAAAAGGAAAAGGGAAAGACCACTAAGGACCACATTCCAGCCACTTGTTAGCTGTGTGACTGCCAAGGTAATTCACTTCTCAGTGACTCTGTTTCCTCATGTGCAAAGAAGAGGTGAGTGTCATAATTTATCTCTTGGGCTGTCTGCATTAAAAGTTGTATACACAGCCCTTAGCAGATTGCAGATACACAGCAGCAGTACCACTGAAATTGCTTTTCCTGTGGTCATTACTTGCCTCCCAGGCCCTCTAGAGTCCACAGAGGCAGCTGTCTTCAGTGGGAGATAGGGCTTTTCCCTTTGGTTGGATTTGAGAAATGCACGTGTGATAAGAAAATCAATTGTGGGGAATGGAACAATACCAGTGTGACTCTTGTCTCCACAGCTGAAAGGGTGAAGCAAGAGAATCTGGACCTCATCTGCATCCCCACATCTTTCCAGGTACATCATGTTCGTGTCCATGTCTTAGCAGCTGTCAGGTCTTCTGGGTTCCTGAGCATGTGTACTCTAGCTTTGTGTTGTTATCCGGGTTGGTTTCCTTGGGAGCCAGGCTCAGAGGAGGAGCTGACCAAGCATTGTTCTTTGGTATAATTTTTTTGAGACAGGATTTCACTATGTTGCCTTGGCTGACCTGGTATGTAGACTCATCTTCCTGCCTCTGCCTCCTGAGTGCTGAGATTAAAAGCGTATTCCACCATGCCGAGCTGGGGCTGTAATTTTATTTGTTTCATTTACTTTGATGTTTTTGAAGACTCCCAAATACGGGAGACCCTTACTCAAGTCTCGGGAAGTCGAGAACACCCACAAACTCCAAGACACTGTACCTGGATGCAATCAGCAGAGGTTTATTAGGGAAGAGAGCTGTCAGCCAGCGTTCAAACTGCACACTCACGCAAGAGTACAGTTTGACCCCAAGTGGTGGGCTAAGGAGCTTTCTATAGTAAGGGGTAGGGAAAGGAAGGAATTTTCGAGCGGTTACACATGATTGGTTGTTTTATAAATTTTGAACTCAGCAAGCTGTAACACTGGAAAGGACCTCAAGGGGGGTGGGGAGGGGTAACCAAGAACAGTGGAAAGTTAGTTAGTTCTTGGAACCACCCAGATGTCTTGCATCTTTCTTTGTCAGGAATGTGTCTTCCTGCTTTGGGCTTTCCCCACCCACAGGTGGGTTCTTTTCCCTGAGGCTTGAGGAATGTTAATACTCTTCCTGGGATGTATCCCAGGGCAGTGAAGGCCTGAAATCCTACATTCAGTTCTGCCTTCTTGGAACTAGTGAGCCTGTATATATTTTATAAAATGGTCTTTATAATTTTTCACTCTACACAACTACTCCATTTTACACATATCATTCATCTCCGTTCTTCATTCAGTGCCTATGAGGGTATTCCAGCATGACCAAGTATACAAAGACAGTCCCAAGGACTAAGAAAAAAAAGAAAAGAAAAGAAAAAAAATACATCATTTGCCCAAACACATCTATTTCTTTGTAAAGAGTCCCTTGTTGATTTTAATGTTTGCTGGAAAACCAGAATTACTTGTTTCATTCCAATTAGAATAGCATTGAAGAATTTACTTTTCAAATAAGTTTTCTTATGAGTCAGTGAACTAAGATATTTCAATTAGAATTCATATGGAACACACATATTAGTATATCATCAACAGAAAAAGCATTTATTTTTTGAGGAACAGTCATCCCTATTAGTATTCCTCCAGCCTGATGGTGCCTAATACTTCCCAAGGTGCTAGCTTAGCTCTAAAGTGGCATATCATTTAACTGGGACCCTTTCATGCTTTCAAAAAACAACTTGTCCTGTTTCTGACCATGGACACAAACTTATATTCAAAAAAACTCACCTATGATAAACAATTTAAAAACACACAGGAAGCCAGCAACAGCAATTTGATATCACAGAAAGTCAATAATCCCGAATGGAACCAAAATGGCAAAAATCTGTTCATTCCCATCACAGATGATATAAAAATGAAGCATGCGCTGAAAACTATCAGTTTGACTCTTCCTCTTACCATACACAACATATACTACAAACAAATCATAAAACCTAAAACTATAAAACGTTATGAACGTGTCAGGAAAGACATCTGAGGACCCATACTAGTAAAAATAGATTTACTGGCTAGTTAAACTACATTCTTGACAAACACAACAGCAGGAGTTCAGAAGCCAAGAACCCATGGATCAGAGGTCAAGAGCACTGACAGGTCTTGCAGAGGGCCTGGGTTCAGTTCCTAGCATCCACAGGGTGACTCCCAAGAACCATGTAAATGTTAAGTATATGTAGCAGCCCCCTGTAATTCCAGCCTCAGACAGCTGAGAAGAGGAATCTCCAGAAAAAGCTGGTTATGGAAAATAACCATATGAGGCAGCCTTGGAGTTTCACTGAGAGACCCTAATATTCAACATCATTAGCTATGAAAGAACACAACTTAGAACTGGATTGTCTCCATTTTTTTTTACCTTCCTGTATTTAATGCTGTTATATAGGCAGTCTACTGATTGTTTTGTGCTAACTATATCCTCCTATTTGGTTGAGTGTGTTTATCAGCTAAAAGAGTTTCCTGGTAAAGTCTTTAGGGTTGAGAATTAGAAGTATGTCCTTCCAGTTCTCTTCATTTCCGCAGTGGCTGTTGCAATGTCTCCCTTCTCATCTCCAATTTTATTTATTTGGATCTTCTTTCTCCTTTTTCAAAAATTGAATAGAAGTCTGCCAATATTCTTAACCTTTTCAGAGAGCCATATTTTTGTTTTATTGATTTTTTTAGTATTGTTTTCTCACTTTTACTTTATTAATTTCAGTCCTGGTTTTAATTATTTCTCTTCATCAATGTTTTTTTGGATGTCTGATTTTGTCTCTTCCAAAGCCTTTAGGTAAGTGCTTTTGCAATTGTTAATCAGTAGGGTCCCTTAGACCTGCAAACACTGCAGCCCATTACCAATGTCCTTGGTTACCTTCCTGAACTTGACTGTAAGACTCTAGTTCTGAAGATACCACATACCTGAGTCACAGACCAGGGAGAAATCAAGTTGGCCCCAACCTGGAAGCCTTGTCTTTACTCGGTTACTTTTATAATGCTGGCAGTTGATAGACAAGATCCCAGAGGACAAAAGTACTCAATCAGTTTTTATCACTTTTTGAATCCTGTGAACTACAAATAAAGACTGGCCTGGCAAGATATGCCTGCTGGTACAATGATGGCATAGTGTCATGAGAATAGCCAAATACTTTCTGATTGCATTTAAGGCCTACTCCTAAAGAGAGAACTTATCCCTGGTTCCATTAACAGGGCCAAGAACTCAAAGCTAGATAGATTATATGCTCTAGGGAAGAGCCCACTACTATTACTCTGCTAAATGGACATAATATTAAAATGATTCCTAATGTCTAGTCATTATACTGATAGATTAGCAGTCATCAAAGGAGCTTCTCTTGCAGTAGATAGTTATTAACAGAGACCCACAACTGGTTAGCATGAAGAGAATAAGAGATTTCAGAGTAGTCGGCACTAAACATGAACTTCTATATTAGACCTACTTCTCAGAGTTCATCATAGAAGAGGGGACAGAAAAAGTACGAGTCAGAGGCACTATATGACCGGAATTACAGTGTTTTCTGAACACAACAGGGCAGTGTATGTGTGAACTGACAGTGGCAACAAGTGTATGCATAAGATCTACACAAAGGCTGGCCAGACAAAAAGGCCAGGCATTGGTGTGAGGACGTGGTGAGAAATCCCACCCCTATCTGAGGAGCTATGGGCAATTGACAGCTGCTAGAAGACAGTTTTCTTCAGAGATGAAGGCCCCCCAAAAGCTACTCATTTTCCAGTAGATGGATCTACACTGATGCACATATTATCAGTACTAAGTAGACCCTGTGGAGTTTTTTTGTTTGCTTGTTTTGAGAAACCACATGACATTGAGAGGGAATAATGGTGATGGCGGGAATAGCAAAGGAACTGATTGGAAGAAATGTGTGTGTGAGGGGGAACTTGGTGAAAACATTACATGCATGTGTGAAATTCTCAATCCATAAAAAGACAAACGGCACACACACATACTCCCCAAACAAGCAAATACAACTAATGGAGAGTCTGTTGAACCCCCATCAGAATGGTTCTCATCAAGAAAACAAGGGACAATAATTGCTGGCAAGGATGTCTAGAATGAGGAATCTTTTTACATCCTTGTGGTAGTATAAACTGATGCAACCATTGTGGAACTGGAGATTCCTCAAAAAACTGAAAACAGAACTGCTATATGGTCCAGTTTTACTACTTTGGGGTATATGGCCTACGGATTCAAAGTCAACATATTCTAGAGATAATTGCATATTTATGTTTATTCATAATAGCTAAGACATAGAACTAGTCTAGATGCTCATAGAAAGTGAGCGGACAAAAATATATTATATATGCACATAATGAAATTTACTCAGTGTAAAGAGGAACAGACTTGTGTCATTTACAGGAAAATGAATGGAACTGGAGATCAGCATGTTACCAAATAAGTTAGACTCAGACAAATAGCACATTTTATCACATATCAATCTAGGTTGGTTAGTTCTTGGAACCACCCAGATGTCTTGCATCTTTCTTTGTGGCCAGGAATGTGTCTTCCTGCTTTGGGCCTACCCCACCCACAGGTGGATTTTCTTCCCTGAGGCTTGAGGAATGTATCCTGGGGCAGTGAAAGGCCTGGAATCTTATATTCAGTTCTGCTTTCTTGGAACTAGTGAGCCTGTATATATTTTATAAAGTGGTCTTTATAATTTTTCACTCTACATCTTCTCATGAGTCAGGCATTATTTGTAGTATGCAGAGACAACTGTGTGGTCTTTAGCCTCAGGAACTATTATCCTGTTAAGGGATGAAGGGAACTTCACAAACAGAATTTGTGAAGTGATAGTGACCTGTCCCCTGAAGCTTCACCCAGCTGATAGTCTGTTCTGGAAGATATCTGTACTCCTGGGTCATCCCCTTCCCCCACATCCTGCCCTTTTGTGTATATAACCCCTGTGTGAAAAAGTAAGAATTGCAATTTGATCAGACTATAGACAGATCACCATTCTTTGTGTCTTTGCCTGTCCTCCATCCCACCCCCCCATCTCTTTCAGGTGACCTCCCCAGACCCCTGTTTAATGCCCTGCTGGACAGGACATGTTCCAGTGCAGGTTTTCCAGAAACAGAGCTAAGAGAAACAATTGCTTTACAAGTGGGTTTATAAGAAAAGTTGAGTATTCCCACAGTGACTGTGTATAAGAGCTGGGAACACTGAAGAAGCTGGAAGCCAGTTTTATCTGTTCTTCCCTCTCCCCCACCTCTCCCATCCCACTTGATCTTCCTGTTTCAGGCCCCTCCCCCCACTACCCTATTTCCCCTTCCTAGGGTGAGCCAGTCCATCCGCAGTTTCTTACTCTAGACCTAAACTCTGTGGTTATATGGGTTATAATCTGTTTAACAAAGGCTTAACAGCTAACATCCATGCTGAGGATCAGCCTCCGCTTGGAGAGGGGTACTGAGAGAAGGGGTGTTTGGGGCTAACAACTTGAAGTCAAATTATTGAGCGTTGAAGCTGTCGGCCTGTGCTCTGTTCAAGACAGCTTTCTAGCCTGTTTTCTCTCTGTTCTGATTCTTTCTCTCTGATCTGCTTTCTCTGGAGATCTCCAGACAGCTCTTTCTGTGTTCTCCTCAAGACAATTCTCCAAGCAGTTTTTCCTTTGCTATTCTCTTCTAAAAGATTCTGGATAGCTCATCTCTTGCAGATCATAAGTCCAGTCTTTTATTTTTACAGATCAATCCAGTCATTTACCCCATATTTCCTTTTGATTATCCTATGAATCAGCATCTCATGACTCTAGCCCCTTAATTCTTAGGAGAGAGCAAGCACATTTTTTCTTTTAACATTGCAAAAGGATTCAGAGAATTTTGCCTCTTTTAAGCATAGACAGTAAGCTAACTGGGTGGGGACCCCTCCTGAAATTTACTTTTTCTACCACTCCTGGACCTAAATTAGCTCTGTCCCAGGCTGGTCTTGAACATGATAGGACTGGGAAGGAGTGTGACTGGGTGCATATGAAAGTCCCAAAGAATCAATAAAACTGTTATGTATGAAAAAAGAAAACAAGAACAAGACATATCATGCCAGAAACTATATTAACATGATGATTTTTTTCTAGCCTCATTCATTTAATCTTTTAACAGCTGAGTAACAATCCTTTCTGTACGTGTACCACGTTTTGTTTCCCCTCATCTGTTGTTCCCTTTACCCTCTTTCTGTCTGTCACCAATAGAGCAGTAATGAACATGGTTGCAGAAATGTTTTGAGGTAGGATGAAGCATTTTCTGGGTATATGCCCATAAGTTGTATAGCTGGATCTTGAGGTAGATAATTACCATTTTTCTGAGGATCTGCCTCACTGATTTTCACAGTGGCTGTCAAGTTTGTACTCCCAACAGCAGTGGAAATGTGTTCCCCTTCTTCACATCCTCAGTGTCATCTGTGTTATTGAGCTTAGCATTCTGACAGGTATAAGCAGGAATCTCAATCAAGAGTTGTTTTGATTTGCTTTTCCCTGATGACTGAGGATGTTGGATATTTTTTTAAGAGCTTCTCAGCCACTTGTGGTCCCTCTTTTGAGAATTCTCTGTTTAGATCTGTACCCCATTTTAAAATTGGGTATAAACTGGTAAAATTTGCTTTCAGTTTCTCTCCATTTGAGTTGATGTTGGCTTTGGGTTTGTTGTGTTTGTTATGCTGAGGTATGTCCTTTGTATCCCTAGTCTCTCAGGACTTTTAACAGGAAGAGGATTTACTTATCTCCTTTAAGGTCCCTCATCATATGCATAACAGCCATTTTGAAGTCCTTGTCTTGTGCTTCATCCATATTGCCTTTCCCAGGGCTTACTGTAGTAGAGTTGCTGGGCTCGGAGACTTACTGTCCTGGCTGTTACTGTGTTTTTACTCTGGTGCTTTGGCATCTAGTTTTGGGATGACCAAAATTCTAGGTGTTGATGCCTAGTCTTGTCTTTGTTGATAAGTTTTTTGGTCCTTAGTTCCTGCTGCCATATCTGGATCTTAAGAGTGTGTGGTGGCTATGGGTGGTTGTCTGAAAGAAAGAACTTTTGTGTTTCTGCCCAATGTAGTTGTGGTGGTGGTGGTGAATCCCAGGTAGAACTTGTTTTTAGGTATTGAGAGCTGACATGCAGGAATGGGTAGAGGGCAAAAAGTCCTTTACATAAGATAAGCACCAGAGAAGCCAGGAAAGGTCAAATATACAGGCCTATCTCTTCAAAGGAGGAAGATCTTTACCTGTTTTCCAGGAATGCTTGGAAAGAATGTACTTTACATTCCTAAGTTATCTTATGGCCAGGCCAATCCTGACACCCACAGGCATGATGCTTATCTCAGCCATTTTCTGTAGACCCTAAATCGTGGGCACTATCTCCACTCAACAGTACCCATTTTTATGAAAGAAGCTGGGTGTGCCTTAAAAAATTTTAGTGTAAACATGTCTTGCATTCTGTTATACTCATGGGACTGAGTTAATGCTTATCAGAACCTCTCCCCTCCCCCCAATATTGTGCTGTGCTTAAATATGGCTAAAATATGGTGTCAGACTATGGAAGTTTGAACCAGTGATGGCCAACTAAGTTGAGCTGAACAGTTTCATTCTTTCTTTTTAAGATTTGTTTTATGTATGTGAATACAATGTCACTGTCTTCAAACACACCAGAAGAGGGCATCAGATCTCCATTACAGATGGTTGTGAGCCACCATGTGGTTGCTGGGAATTGAACTCAGGACCTTTTGGAAGAGCAGTCAGTGCTCTTAACCGCTGGGCCATCTCTCCAGCCCCAGAGTTTTATTCTTATCTTACTCTGATGGTTTTCCTGCTGGCCATAACGCCTTCAGGCCTCTGCTTCCCTGAGTGTAGGAGGGTCCGTAGGAGGGAGGAAAGCACTGTCTGCTATGAGGATCTGACTCTTGCTTTCTGGGAGTGTTTTGAGTGTCAGTAGGGGAAGGAGAGGTTTGTGTCAAGGAAGGAAGCTGTGGGGAGGATCTGCTTAGTTCCCTGGGACTTTACTCTTCCGCCTCATGGATCTCCTGCCCCTGCCCAGGCTGGGGTCCAGCCTGCGGCCTTTCCTAGGAGAATGCAGTACCACTGAGCTCCGTTCTCAGTCCTCCGTCTTTTCAGACAGGGCATTACTGTTATAACTCAGGCTAAGTTTGAGTTGGCTGTGTTTCTCAGCCTCTCAAATGTATTCTTAGAAGTTTTAGGAGCACCCTGTATTGTTTCCCAAGTCGGAGAGGGGCAGCTCTTACCTCTGGAACTGGTTCCCCTGTGCTGCTTGCTTCCAGCTCCTGCAATGAAGAAGCCGTCAGTGTCGCTCTTAGTGGGGCTAGATCTCCCATGTCACAAGAATTCTGCAGACCCTCTCCTCAGTATAAATGACCGTGTTTGTCTTTTTCTGTCCTCCCTAGGCCAGGCAGCTTATCTTGCAGTATGGCTTAACCCTCAGTGACCTGGATCAACACCCAGAGGTGGGTGAGTGAGTGAGTGAGTGAGTGGTGTGTGTGTGTGTGTATGTGTGTGTGATGTGGGGAGGGAGAAGGAGAGAGAGACGTAGGGTGGGGGGGGGGTTTTTTCCTTTTTTTTTTTTTTTTTTTTTTTTTTTTTTTTTTTGTGGCTTCTTTCTAGTTGTTCATGGGCTCCAGCTATCTTGATAGGTCCAGAAAACATTAGCCAATTATATTTACTTTTGTTCTGGGGCCTTGAGTGTTAATTCTGGTCAAACTGACAAGCAAAGAAGTGGCAGTCTAGGCACAGTACAGGTTTAGCTTCCCAAAGCTTTAACCTTCAGGGCTCGGTAAAGGGAGTGGACAGTTCCAGAGTTGGGCTGTGGTTTCCTGAAATTCCCTTCTCCTAAGTGAGCCAGCCTGCAGAACTCACACCTGAGCTAAGGAAAAAGTCATATCTTAGGCAGTTGTGGCTACTTGAAAACTAATTAAAGCTAATATTTGTGGAAAAGACTGTTAAGCTCGAGAATATTCCAGTAGAGACTGAAGCTGTGGAGAGTGGGCAGCATCCCGTGTCACCCCAGGAGCACCTGGGCTGTCGTTAGGTGTGGGGCTGAGTCTCATCTTGACAGTGGGTACTGTAACTATCACAGTAAATAGATATAGAGAGGGTATGTCAGTTGCTAAAGTGGCAGAAGCAGAATTATAACTTGTGCATGTAAGGCTCTGGAGCAGTGTCTCAGTAAGAGGCTAGCTTTGTGGCTAGCTGCCCAGGCTCTGTGGCAGGGCCAACAGAGGATCTTCGGAGGGGCATAGAGTGAGGATTTGACAGGCTCTAGCAGGTCATGCCATGGAGTAGTACATGGTGAGACATTGGGAAGGACCTCCTGGGGAAGTTCTGTGTGCAAAAATAGTTTCCAATTCAAGAGTGCATTGAACGTTTGTCATCTTTGGAGATTCTTCATTTAACTTGAAATAGCCTATATCTGCCCACATTAGTTCTGTCTTTGGAATCAGGCAGATTTAACTCTGCTCTTTCATTATTGATCTTTGCTCTTCCTTGGGAATTGAATGCTCCAGCCCTGCTGTTTATCTGTTTACGGTCCTTTGGACAGCCCCAAACTGCAGTGCCTTAAATGGAGAGTAAAGGAAGCAAATGCAGTGGTTCAGAACTGACAGTGCATTAGGCCCTCTGCTCCCTCCCCTGTCTCCAGCAAAGCACCTTGCTTTCTCGGGGCCCTTGTCTCTTGGGCAGTTGAATGGAAATCCTGGGCCTACCTAATGGAGCTGCTGAGAACCTGATGCCTGGTCAGGGGTTGCACAGTGTCTCGGCTCATGAGGCTCCTCCCTCCTTCCCCAGATCGACCTTGCCATCGATGGTGCTGATGAAGTGGATGCTGAACTCAATCTCATCAAGGGTGGCGGGTGAGTGTCGTGGGGACCTTGTTGCTGAAGAGACTGTCAGCTGACCCTTAGCAGAGTGAGGTGGAGTACAGAGTAAACAGTTGTTCTGATACACATGAGTTTTTCTTCTGTCAGCACCCTGCTGCCATATGCTGTTGAGCCAGCCTAGCATTTCTGATCATTAGTGTCTACCTGCTGACAGGTAACCTGGGCCTTTTCAGGGAGATGGTTTATCTTGCTGTTCTGTTCGCACGCGCACACGCGTGCGCGCACACACACACACACACACACACACACACACACACACACACACGCACGCACACTCTTGGTTTGGACTGTTAGGTCTGTGCCTTTTGTCTTAAAGCTGCGCAGTCTGTAATCACGGGGGGCGGGGCGCTCTTCCTTTATTTGGAAACATTTATTAGACTGACACAGTGTTCATTTTATTTTATTAAATGTATTACATAATCCTTGTTCCAGGTGTGAGGTAATTTATCTAGGGAGCAGTAGCAATAGGCAGGTTATTTATTCAGTATCCCTGGCCTTGTGCTGTCACATAGCCCACAGAGCAGGTGTTCCAAACTGGTTGTCATTATCTCCCTAACACAGTGCTTCCTTGACGCCTGTTGGAGGGGAAGTGCTTGGCCTGAGTAGAACCATGTTTACTTTCTAGGTTTCTACCAGACACAGGCAAATGTTCTGTATTCCGTTTACTAGGAAGTAGCATTATAGGGTTGAGGATGGCTCTTTAAAAATGGAAGCCACATTTCTCTTTAAGTGTCAGGATTGAACACATTTAGGCCTCTCAAGTCGTTCCTACTTCCCAAATGAGGATGATCTCACTGTAATCTCCACCTCCTTCTCTCCTGTCAGAGGCTGCCTGACGCAGGAGAAGATTGTGGCTGGTTATGCCAATCGCTTCATTGTGATCGCTGATTTCAGGTACTGTTCCGGGTTCTGCCCTTCAGCTGAGAAGCTGTATGGGTTTCCAAGTGAGAGGTGGAAACCTGTGAAGGAATGCAGGAAGGATTACCTGCTCTCTAGGATTCTGGGCAGTGCCTCTGCTGATTATCACAGCACTCTTGGATGGGGGAAGGAAGCAGTGTCCAGGCAGAGCTCCTGCATGTGTTACTCACTAGGTTCCTGCGGGAACCTCAGGAAGCAGGTGGTGACTCAGCACATCCTGCTTCCTCTGGGGTCAGCCTTTCCACACGTGACTGTTATGCTCACTCTTTGACCAGGCCGATCTTCTTTCAAGGAACCTGTTAGAGAGAGGAGGCACTGTTCTGAGCATGTTAGAGAGAGGAGGCACTGTTCTGAGCCTGTTAGAGAGAGGAGGCACTGTTCTGAGCCTGTTAGAGAGAGGAGGCACTGTTCTGAGCCTGTTAGAGAGAGGAGGCACTGTTCTGAGCATGTTAGAGAGAGATCTGCATTTGTGTTACTCAGGAGATGCCGTAAGTGCAAGGGCCACCTAGGTTAGCCAGCAGACCATCAGAGCAGATTTGATCATTTTTGCCTTGTTATTCAAGTCTCTTCAGTGTAAAGCAGCCCATATTTCTGAAGGCCCCTGTACTGTCCTGATCTCTTTCCCCTCCAGCTGTCTAGTTAGCCCCTAGCCTGAATTTGGTTTTGTATATTGAACTTACTTGTTTTTTCCAGGAAAGATTCAAAGAACCTTGGGGATCGGTGGCACAAGGGAATTCCTATTGAAGTCATCCCAATGGCCTATGTCCCAGTGAGCCGAGCTGTGACCCAGAAGTTTGGGGGTGAGGTGGAACTTCGAATGGCTGTCAACAAGGCAGTAAGTGTCCAAGGAGGTTTCCGAGCACCCACCCAGTGTCTGCTCTAGTGCCTTCTGTGTCAGTTAGGCCCTGAGGCCTTCAGAAGGCATGGTTCTGTCCTGACATCCCTCAGGGATACTTGAGGTCTGTACTGCCTGGTGAACAGCCTCTAAACATTGTCTTTTGGGAAACTCTAGATGATGTGTTTATAAAAAGAGAAAGGGAAAGAAAGTATGTTCTGTGGAGGTGTCTGTGGTGAGGTATGAGGGAAGGGGATGTCTCAGTGGGCCCATGCCGACGTGTCTTTTCCCCCTGAGGGACCAGTCACGCACCGGTATAGTATAGAACAAAGTTTATTCAGGGCATGGGGAGGGGATTTAAGAGGGTAGTGTGGGGGGGAGGGAGAGAGGGAGAGAGGGAGAGGGAGGGAAGGAGCGAGGGAGGGAGGGGACAGAGAGGGATCAAGAGATCAAGAAAGCAAGAGCAAGAGAGCGAGGAGGGGGCAAGCATCCCCTTTTATAGTGGGCCAGGCCACCTGGCTGTTGCCAGGTAACTGTGGGGGTGGAGTTTAGACAGAATGCTAACATTAAGGGGCAGAAAGGTTTTCAGGTTCTGTGGTGTGGATTTCTTTTTTCTTTCATTCTTTCTGAGGCTATCAGTGTAAGAGTACAACTCTCATTTCAAAGAAGATAGATCATTTTACTTTAGAGCCAAATAGGCCTGGGAACACAGGTTTAGGTTATTCCAAATTCTGCATTCTAGTCGGGTAACAATTTTTAAATTTGTACAGAGACAAAACAAAGGCCACAAATGACACTTTACAAATACATTGGAAACACGAGGTAGGCAGGTCATAGAAAAATGGGAAAGGCCTCATCCATATCTGGTAACCCCCCACCCCCCAGGGTTTCTCTGTGTGGCCTTGGCTGTCTTGGAACTAGCTCTGTAGATGAGGCTGGCCTCAAATTTATAGAGAACTACCTGCCTCTGCTTCTCTTGGGATTAAAGGCGAGCCCCACCGTTGCCCCAGCTCTGGTATCATTCTTAGCCTTTTGGTTGGTGGGAACCACAGTGTGTATATTTCAAAAGGTTTACCTTTCAAAAGGTATAGATGGCCCAAGATAATCTGTCTGTGGATTCGTAACAGTCTATGCTAAACTCCAAAGCCATTGAAGTTGCAGGTGGTTAATCCAAGCGCAGAAGGCCAGAGGAAGACGATTTTTTAGGCACTTTCTGTACAAGGTAGCCCCATCCTCTTTTTTTCCCCCCAGGGTTAGGAATTGGGTTCAAGGCTTTTGGAAGTCCTGGGCAATATTCCATCACTAAGCTACATCACCTGCATTCTCTATTGTAAAGTAGACTTTCTGGGGTTGGGGGCGGGGTGTTGTGGACACATGATTTTCCTGTGGAGATGTTTCTCTTCAGCTTCTAGCTGTGGGTTACAAAGAGCTTTTTCTTTTGTATTTAAGTAAACAACCAAATGTAATGATCTCAAACTGAAGTGTATTAGAACAGTTGGGGTGTTAGAGAAAACAAATGATCAATAACTGTGCCCTGTTGTCAATACTTTCTTGACTTCCCCTTAGGACGAAGCTGTGATAACGGGTTATGCAGTATCCTATCTTAGCCCCTTCCGTCCCACATTTTGTTTGGAGAGAGGCTCCTTTGAACTTGCTGTGTGGTTTAGGTTGACCTTGAGCTCCTGATCTTCCTGCCTCCTACCAAGTGCTGGGATTAGAGACAGACGCCCCACTCCTGGTTTACCTCTGCAGTTTGCACTGTGCCCCATGCCAGGCTGTAGAGGAGTCTTACTGCTTACCTGTGCCTGTGTTCTGTCAACATTTATGTTACTATAAACAATCCGATTTTTCCAGCTAAAGTGTCGAGGAAACGTTCTGTCCCCTCATCTGTCTGACCTCTGTCAGTCTGCCCATCCTTGCTGATGGAGAAGGTGATGTGGACGTCACGCAGCCTCATGTCACCTTACTGCTGGTGCTTATGCTAAGCTTTGGTGTGGCGATGTGGGCAAGCCGTTCTCTTGGTCTTTACGCTGCGAAGTTGAAAACCTCACTGCCGTTCCTGTTCGCATCTCTGTCCCCCTTTTTGCCACTCAAGAAACAAGTTAGAGCAGTCAGCGGCCCCTCTTAACTGTATACCGGTGTGGCATTAAGACTTAATCCAAGTCTGTAGCACTCCAGAGGGCCTGCCCACCACTGCTCTATGGAACCACCTTCTAGAAGCACAGAGTCGGGGACATCTTTCTGGCTGTTGTTTTTCTTTCTTTTGCCTACCTGTGTTTTCATCCTTGGTCATTGGAAAATTGTCTTCTAGGGGCCTGTGGTGACAGATAATGGGAATTTTATCCTGGACTGGAAGTTTGACCGGGTACATAAATGGAGTGAAGTGAATACAGCTATCAAAATGACTCCAGGTAAGCTGGGTGGAGCTCACTGGACAGTGACTCCCCTTTATAACCACCCCCTCTTCAGGGCACAGAAGGCAGCATGAATACCATGTCTGAGGTTCTTTAACTTAACTTGAATCACCTCCCTCCTCTTGGTTTGTGTAGTAGTGCTGATGTATTTTATAGCCTGTGTTTTATGTATTTTATAGCCTGTTTGAATTGGGATAGCCTCGGAACTGATGGAAAGTCAGAGGTGCTTCCTATGAAATAAGGTCACCATCCCTGGGGGGAATCTCCTCCCCTTTCCAGGAGCCTGATACAGCCTCTTTGCCCTCTGTGGGGGAAGTGACTCAGTTCACCTACCTTGACTGGTTACGTGTCATAGGCTGTGCTTGTATTACGTGGAATTGGTCCTAGATTTAAAACTGATGGAACTCTGGGAAGGCTGTGTGAAGCTGTGCCTGCAAATTCTGAAAGTGCTGCTGCTTCTGGAGAAATCGCAAAAGTCTGATCCACAGAGGTTGCTTTGTTAAGTGTGGGGCAGTTTCTTAGATGTGGTGTTGATCTGTCATCTCATCTTCTAGACAGTGCTTAACATTCTAAAGTTGTATTAAATTCCACTGGATGAGGTAGTTAACAGAGGACCACACAGGCCAAGAGCTAAGCTAAGTGGTTTGCCAACAACTGCAGCATCAAGGTGTCAGCCCTAGGTTTGCCTAGGTTGCCTCTTGACCTTGAAGTTTTAAGATTTGTGTTATTTTTAATTATGTGAATATGTGCTTTTAGCTGCAGGTGCCCATAGAGACCAGAAGAGGGCATCTGATCTCCTGGAACTAGAGTTACAGCTAGCTGTGGGTCTTCTGTCATGGGTGCTCAGAATTGAACTTGGGTCTCTACAAGATCAGTATGCTCACTTATGCACTGAGCCATCTCCAGCCCCAAGACCCTGACTGAATGCTCAGTCACTCAAGTGAGGCTGTGTGATGTAAGCATAGACTTTATGCCAAGGGGTAATCAGGTAGGAGTTGAGGACCTGCCTGCCTGGGGGAAGGTTGGGTAAGCTGAATAGAGATGAATTGGCGTTCAGGCTTAAGTCTGGCAGGTCAGAGCTCGTAGGAGGGGATTTACAGGAGGAGGTGACTTGAAAGGCCTCATTCTCGAAGTGCTGAGGAGCAGTCTAAATCGCACCTGGGTAGTGGCTGAGCGGATGCTGGGAGCAGACTGGATGGGCTTCTAACCCAGCCATGCTCTAGCAGTGTGAACTTGGATCCCCCTAGCTGACAGCTGTGTGCCTCAGTTTCTCCTTTTTAAAAAGGGCCAGAACTAGTACCTACCTTATGGGGTCATTGTGAGGATTAATTAGCTCACCTCTTAAAACAGTGCTGGAAGACTAAAGTCCCTAGGGGAAAGGAGGCACTGCTGTCACCATTAACCAAGCACTAGATTGTGCCCACGCAGGGACACACGCCTGTAATCCTGGAACTTTGGCGGTAGAGGCAGGATGATCAGAGGTCAATCTTCCCTCCCTGGCTACATAATGAATTTGAGGCTAACCTGGGCTACATGAAACCTCACCTCAATGCCCACTGACCCCTCCCCGCAACCTGTTCTTTTGAGACAAGGTTTTTCTGTGCCCTGGCTGTCCTGGAACTCACTCTGTGAAGCAGGCTGGCCTTGAACACAGAGATTGCCTGCCTCTGCCTCCTGATCGCTGTGATTAAAGATGTGTTTTGTTTGTTCCACCACTGCCTGTTTTTTTTTTTTTTTTTCTAGATTGTAAGTTATTTGTGCCAGTTGGGAATGAAAACAGTTTGAATATATGCTGTGTGATAAGGCAGCTACTTCTTCCAAGTCCAGCCTCTGACTGTCTTTAGTTTTCTGACAATCTTTCCCTCATTCATTAAGTGAAACAGATGAATTACTCCCTGCTTAGTGTTGCCTCTCTAACTGAAAGGCCAAGAAGGCCTGAGGATGATGACATGGAGGCCATGCTTGTTGATGCAGACTGACCCAGGGTGGAGTGGGAAGGCCAGTTCCTGATGTGCCCACTAGGGGGCTCTCTTGCTCTTCCTGGGGCTTGCCTTGCCTTTTCCTAAGCATGAAGAATCTATGTACTGGAGACTTCAGACTTACAGCGTGGAGTGAGGAAGATGGACTGTAACCACTGGTCCACCCTTGGTTTGTCTTTGGCTTTCCTTTTCTCTTACTTTTTGCCTATTAGATTAGACAAACTGTCAGGGCAAGGGACTGGGCAAGCTTTCCTCTTTCTTACCAGGGTCATTTACATGAGGGAGACACTCAGAAGAGTCCCTATCCATGTTTCATTGGTCCTGCCTCTGCTCACATTCAGCATGCTCTTTGCTTTCCTCTGGATTTTATTTGGGGTGAGGGGTCAGTCACTCCTAGCACCTCATTAATTTGAGGCTTCAGAATCATATCTTAAGATGGCTGCCCTGCTATTTCTTTATAGCTTTTGAAGTGGGTTTGACTTTCTCTGGGGCCAGTTTGAAGCTTCTAGGCAGTGCTACAAAGGCGCTGATTAGAGTGAGTATTGAGGACTGTTTTGTCCGTCCTCAGAAGACTCTAGCTGTGCAGCAGGCGGTCTGTGCCAGGGCCGGCGTACTCCAGTGACTCAGCCTCCATTTTGCTTGTGTATTGAGGGCTGTCCATAGATGTCTTAATTATCCTTTGTTCCTTTATACCTCTATATTCTTTATACCTTGTTCAATATTATGGGTAGATAGTGGCACACCTTCCCCCCGCCCCCCCAAACCCCTGCACTCTCCATAGGCAACTAGTTACCCTGTCTGGAGACAGCTAGTGTTATTACTAAAGGAATTGTATGGCCTTTTCTGAGACGATCTTCCACAAAAACATAAGTTGAAACTCCCCTGCCTTATCCTTACTCAGCATACCATGCTTAGGTGTCTTCTGTCCTCTCTCTTCTTAGCTAATTATTACATATTGACTCCCAAGAGATAACATTACCTTTTTTTTTTTTTTTGGTTTTTCGAGACAGGGTTTCTCTGTGTAGCCCTGGCTGTCCTGAAACTCACTCTGTAGACCAGGCTGGCCTCGAACTCAGAAATCCGCCTGCCTCTGCCTCCCAAGTGCTGGGATTAAAGGCGTGTACCTTTTTTTTTTTTTTTTTTTTTTTTTTAATGTACATTGGTGTTTTTGCCTGCATGCATATTTGTGTAAAGGTGTCAGATCTTGGAGTTATGGACAGTTGTGAGCTGCCATGTCTGTGCTGGGATTTGAACCTGGCTCCTCAGGAGGAACAGTCAGTTCCCTCAAGTGGCTAGCCATCCCTCTAGCCCCTGACCTTACTTAAAAAAAAAAAAAAAAATAATGGCGAGAGCTGGAGAGATGGCTCAGTGGTTAAGAGCACTGACTGCTCTTCCAGAGTTCAAGTCCAAGCAACCACATGGTGGTTACAACCATCTGTAATGGGATCTGATGCCTTCTTCTGGTGTGTCTGAAGACAGCTACTGTGTACTCATGTACATAAAATAAATAAATCTTAAAAAAAAAATACCGGTGATATTCCAATTTTGTGGCTGTGTAACACAGTTTACTTAACCAGATCCCTGTTAGTGGTTATTTGCATTTCTCATCCTGTGCTAGCATGCTAGCATTACAAGATGACATTAAATTGCTCCCCCATAAGAGTGTCAGTTTACCAGTCCCGGGCACAAGTGCAGGTCCCTGTTTCCCTCCACACTAGTTCACTCCCATTTTCTTTGGTAGTTGGCTATCAAAAGTGTTAGTGTTAGCTCACTGTAATGTATGTGTATATGTGAACATCTTTGGTGAAGGCCTCTAGAGTTAGTTAATTCTCATTGCTGAGTATCCCACTGTTAGTGTGTGTGTGCAAACAGTATGGTGATATGTTCATGCTACTGTGTGTGTATGTGTGTATGTGTGCATGTGTGCATGTGTGTGTACACCCATGTGTGTATGTGCAAAAGCCAGCTGTGTGCTGTCTTCTCTGAGTCAGTCTCTCATTGAACCAGGAGCTGGACGATGGCTAGCAGGCTTCAGGAGTATTCCTGTCTGTGCCTCCACACTCTGGTCACCTGCTGCTACTCATCCTGGTGATTGAGTAGGCTTTCATGCCCTGCTGTCACTAGTGAGCTTGGATGCTTTTTGAGTTTGCTTCTTTTAAGAAGTGCTTGTTTAGGTCTTTTACTCCTTTTTTCTGTTGGGTTGTCATAATGGCTTGAGGAACTGTAGTCTGATGTGACTCCTTTGTCAGATGTATGCTTTGTGAATCTCTCCTACTCTGAGGAAGACTCAACGATGGCAGTTGACTGCACATAACTGGGAGGAGTGGTATCTACATAGCGTAGTCTTGGAGGGTCTCTTTAGCAGGCACATGGGAGGATAAGGAGCTGCCAACCTTGACACTGAGGAGGATGAGCAGCAGGCAAGGGGACAGTCTGCGCAGAGGGTCTGCAGTGGGGTGAAGCTGGCACATTTGGTTACACAGAGCAAGCCATGATGTAGTTCAAGGAAGAGGTGCCAGGAAGGAACAAAGATAACCCGGTTTCTTTCAGTTTATATTTTGTCCCGTGCTGGCTTGTATTGTTTGCTCTCAGGGACACTTGATGCTTGCCTTGTTTTGGGAAGCTGGAAGCTGGACTTTAATGTACCTATTCTTCATTTTGCAGGTGTGGTGGACACAGGCCTTTTCATCAACATGGCAGAAAGAGTCTACTTCGGGATGCAGGATGGCTCGGTGAACGTGAGGGAGAAGCCCTTCTAACCCTGAGAGGAGCAGGGTGCTCAGCTTGAGTCTCCAACCCAGGCACAGTGGACATGCCTCACCAGGAGCCTTTGCCTTAACGTACCTTCATGTAGCTGTCCACAGTGCCAGAGTGGACGGCTGGCCGTGGTGGGTGGGGTAGTTAAATCCAGTCTCATGAAGTATTGCTATGTGTCTTTTTAAAAAGAAATTTAAATATATATATTTTTACTATTAAAATATTCAGTTTTTTATAAAATAGAACTTGATTTTATGTTTTATATGAAACATTTACCAAAAACAAAAAAATGTATAAATAAAAATAAGAGATCAGGACTGTCCCTGAAAGCTTTGACTGGACCTGCTGGTTAACCTTCCGAAGTTTTGGGTTTGCTGAGAAATAACATGTTTCTAAGCTGGTGCAGTGAGGAGCCAGCCAGCAGGTCTCCTGATGCCTTATGGGAAACCTTGTTCACTGTTTACTTTCTCGCCACACTCTTCTGTTTGAGTTGGTTTTCATTGTTACCACTCCCACATCCTAGTTAGATTTTAAGATCAGGTCTGGAGAATTGTGAGTAGAGCCAGGGGTCTGTAGCGACCTGGGTCTAAACTCCCAGGTGAGAATGCACCTTCTCTCTCGGGTCCTGGCTTTGCCTTGGTTCTGCTGTTGAAGCCCCTGGTGGAAGCGCCCGCTGGCAGCGCACAGCATTGTCTGAGATGTGAAGCACTTACTTTGTGTTGTTTGAATGATTTTCTTTATGTTGATATTGTTTTGTTCCTCCAATAACCCTTGTATGATTTGGTATCAGAAGCTGTCACTTTGTGCTGTTTGAAGGTTGAAATAAACATTACTGTGCCATTTTGATCCTTTGTCTTCACTACAGAATTTGGATGATGCGAGTCAATTTTGTTCAGCTAGTTTATATCAGACAAGAGGGATCCACTGAGGAATCTGAGACAGACTAGGAAAATGCTTCTGTTGTTTCTGACAGATTATCATCTCCTTTATTGAAACAAGGACATGCACGTTCTAGAGACCTTTGCTGTGGTGTTAGTTTCATCTGAGTGAGGGCAGTACAACTGAGCACAGGCCTGTCTGAGTGAGGGCAGTATAGCTGGGCACAGGCCTGTCTGAGTGAGGGCAGTATAGCTGGGCACAGGCCTGTCTGAGTGTCTGAGTGACGGCAGTATAGCTGGGCACAGGCCTGTCTGAGTGAGGGCAGTATAGCTGTGGTGTTAGTTTTCTGTCTGAGTGAGGGCAGTATAGCTGTGGTGTTAGTTTTCTGTCTGAGTGAGGGCAGTATAGCTGAGCACAGGCCTGTTTACTCCCCACAGCTCTGTTGGGTTGTACGGGAGTTGATGAGCATTAAAAGAGACTGGAATTTTCTCGTTTCCCTTAGTCTAGTTTAGATAAACTGCCTTGTAAACATCAGAGTGCCTAGAAAAAGCTTCATAGAGGAGGGCAGGCCGTGACCAGCTCAGTGGTGGTTGACAAGGGCCTCACAAGTCCATTCTGTTACACATCTCTGTGCAGTGAGCCCTGGTTCCTCCCGTGCTGACTCTGCATGATATGTAGCGGTCAGCTCTTCAGCTTACCTTCTGCTTTGAAGTTTGAACTCTGTGACATGCGTTGGTGTCCAGGTTCTTGCTGAATCAAGTCTCAGAATAAAAGCTAACCAGGACTGAGCCTTAAATGGACATTTTCCAGCCCAGTGTGGTGGTGCATGCCTTTATTCACAGCAGGGGCAGGTGGATTTATTCTAGGCTATCCTGGTCTACAGAGTGAGTTCTAGGTTAGCCAGGGCTATACAGGGAAACCCTGTCTTGAAGACAACAAGCAAGCAAACAAAGAAAGGCATTTTCCCTACTTACTTAATTCTAGTTTTTACTCTGAAAGTAATCTCTAGAAATAGTTGCCTTATGTGCTGTTAGGCTGTTGGTATTAGGAGTGCATTATTTTTAATGGTTCAATAAGTTCTGTGCAGAATGAGATACGAAATTTGATAAAGTTTTCAAAACAAGCAAGTAAGTGTGGCGTGGATAAAGAGACACGATTTCAGAAACACCTGTTCGCACCAGTTCACAGATACATTTCCTGTTGTTTTCACACCCGGGACCAAACTAGGGCATTTGAATGTTAATGTGAAGTTTTTCTTCTGATAGAGAAAAACAAAACACCTGGTAGGCACCAAAGGGCAGCCTAGAGGTAAATTTTGATGAAAGATTGAATTAAAACGAAAAATTTTCCACTAGAGTACTAAATGTGACCTTTTAAGGGATAAGTGAGCCAGGCCAGTTTCTGTTAGTGTTTGCTTTACCTTAGGCATGTAGAACAAGGTGGAGTTTGGCTTAAAAATACTTTTTAATACATTTAAGCCATATTTATATATCTAGGTGTAGTGGCACACACCCCAGCACTGGGAGGCAGAGGCAGGCAGATCTCTGAGTTTGAGCCCAGCCTGGTCTACATAGTGAGCTTCAGGAGAACCAGAGCTACACAGACCCTGTCACAAAACAAAACAAAATGAATTTGTGTTTCTGTGTATGTACACATGAATGTCGGTGCCTGCAGAAGTGAATCAAGAGTATTGGAAACTGGCCTGGAGTTATGGGTAGTTGTGAGCTGTGTGGCATGGGTATTGGGAACCAAACTTGGGTCTTCTGTAAGAACAGAGCCATCTTAGATTAACTCTGGAACCATCTCTAAGGCCTTGAGTCTGGCTTTTGGGGAAGGTTTGTAGTCATGGCAGGATGCCATGGGGAAAATCATGGGGACTCGGGTAGAGTCGACTGAGGGTTGGCTTCAGTCAGAGCGCACAGTGAGAAAGGAAAGTTGTCCTGTTGCCAGGCACCGCCATGGAACATTCCCACCATCCTGCAGCTCCTTTTTGTATGCCTTACTTTCCAGAGTGAGAAAGTGAGGCTCAGTTTAAGTACCTTGTTCCGGTCACATCCAGGAAAGCAGAGCAGACTTCTGGTTCCTGGCCTTGCTTGTACTTCTGGGTCGTTGTAGGGTTTTGCACTTAGTTGTAATGAGTGACAAGGCCTCAAGTTAGTGAATGGCTGCACTTGTGTGTGCCTGTGTGCTCATGGTTAATTCTGTTTGTTTCTGTATTGTTGAGCTTTTTTTTTGGGGGGGGGTGAAGGAATAGAATGTTGCATGTAATCTGTTTGGAGAGTGTCCCTTGTCTAGTCTGTCAGTCACAGAAGTGACGCTTAACAACCACTTTCTCTCTCCGGCTTCTCTGTGTCCTTCTGCTCTCTATGAATTGGGGGTGATGGCCACCATAGACACAACCCAGGAAAGGGGATTGCGAGTTCCCATTAGCCAAAGTCAAGTCATGGACCCACCACATGAAGGCTGGAGTAGCCTTTGCGATGTTTCGGTGTTAAGTGTCAGGATCTGTTCTGTGCTTGGTCACAGTTCATAAGGACTTGCCCAGGACCAAGAGCTGATAGGAAGCAGGAACGAATCTTTGGGCAGGCACCTTAAAATTCCTAACTACATGGGAAGAAGAATGGAGGGAGGCCAAAAGCCTCGGGGAATGTAGGAAAGCAGCCATGATTAGTCAGGATCAGGAGCTGTTGCTTGGTCCTTTTTATGACTTGGGTGGTGTTCCTGTTTCATGAATGTTCAGATATGAATGTGAGGGGTTTTGCTTTCCTGGTCATGATAAAAAAGTGGCCTTGCCTAGTGGCCACTGGGATTGTTTATGTTCACATAAAGGGACCAGGGCTTAGGTGTGGGTGTCAGGCTGGCTGGTAGCCACCCCAGGGCCTGACAGAGCCAGACCAGTTGTGGTAGCTGAGACCTATTCCTTTTTCTTGAGATCCAGAGGGCCTGGTCCTTGAATTAGCAATTCTTCAGACCTATGATTAACTGGCATTGAGCACTTGCTGTGAACTGGGCACTGAGGTGGATGATGTTGGGTTTACCCTATGTTATGGCTTCAATCTCCAGGTTTCCTTGGGGCCACAATAATTTCTTGTGCCCTCAGATGCCTGACTGCTTATTTCCTGTCACTCAGCAGCTGATGCAGCCAGATTTAGGATTGCATCAGCCGGCACACTACTAACCCAGTAGTCAGATGTTTTCATAGGTACAGTGTTATTTTGTTTTTTTTAGTAACTGGGTTGAATCACAGAATTGCAAAAACACTCCACTATAGCTTAGCAATGGGCTGGACACTGGGCCTCATCAGGTAAACATGCAGCCATGCTTTAGAGATGAAACAGTGCTCAACTGGGCTTAGGTGGAGGCATAAGTCAGAGATGGAAGGAGAGGTGTTCCTGGTAAAGGTGACTCCATTGTTTCCTGGACAGTGTGCTACACAGATTGAAGGATACAATCAATTCAGGTTGAAACCCTCTCATATTGGATTTGACTTAGCAGCAAGAAGGGAAAGGAGCTGTAGCTGCCTCAGAGAATTGAATTCCTGGCTGGTAACATCTCTTGTCAGGCTCAGTTTAGTGACAGTCAGACTCACAAATGTCCTCTGAAGACAGCTACATCTGAGGTGATGGTTTGGCATCTCAGTGTGAGTTTCCAAGAGGCAAGTGTGTTGATGCTCATTTTGGTCTTTTTGGAGAGTGAGGCCAGTCTCCTGTCACTGATGAGACCCCAAATTCCCAAGATTTGATCCCTGTATTTAGTTGTAGATGGCCTATGTTCCTCGGCGCTGAGGATGCTTCCTCCCTTCCTTGTATTTGCAAACCTGTAAGAGACATTCACAGAGCAAGTTCTACAGGGAGCAGCGTGCCAGGGCTGCTCCAAGATTCAATGACATCACCCGTGGAAATGTCAGTCACATGATTTAAGATGTTCTAGTCACCACATTAAGAGGGGTGAAACCAATTTCAAAATAGTTAATTCTAAGATACCATTTTAACAACAGTGTCTTACATTCTTTTTTTTTTTTTTTGTTACATATTCAAAATATGTATATTTTACTTGGGATTTTATCCCGGAATGGCCACATTCCAAGGACTCATTAGCCACATGGTGACAGGCTATAGTATTGGAGAGTAGACATCTATAATGCACATAGAGCTTGCCATGTCCACTGACTCCTCTGGAGGCTTACATAGGACTTTGAGTTGAGTAAGCTCAGGGTTCCCCTGTGGCCTTACTATGTTTCTAACAGACAGAGGAGATCTGGCAAAGAGATGACACACACCTTCACTCTGGGTGGGAAGGCTTCATTCTTTCAGCTTCTAAGTCAGTGATCCCTCTAGTTGGGAGCTCTAGTCTTTCTCAGGCAGAAGGTATGATGAAGACGCTTAGCTAAGTTTGAGTCCCATTTCTTTCCTCCTCATCTATCTTTTGGGCCAGTTACTTTTACCTGAAATACACTTCTAGGGTCATTTGAGGGTTCACTGAGCTGCACAGAGAGCTTAGAGCAGTTAGTGACACAGAGTTCTGAGTGAGTGTCGGTAGCTATTAAACCATTAATCCTGAATGCCTGGGATTGAGGATTAAGAGCATGGCCATGTAGTAGGTTGGACAGTGGAAGAGGAAACCTGGTGGTCCATTGCTCTCTGCTTAAAAATTATTGTTTATTAATGCCTTTGTATGTGGGTGTCTACATGAGCATGTGGTACCTGAGGAGCAGAGAGAATGTTAGATTTCCCGAGGCTGGGTTTACAGCAGCTGTGAGCTATTGGAAGTGGGTGCTGGGAATCAAAGTAGTCCTTTGAAAGAGCAGAAGGTGCTTTTAACTATGTAGCCAGCTCTTCTTCTTCTTTTTCTTCTTCTTCTTCTTCTTCTTCTTCTTCTTCTTCTTCTTCTTCTTCTTCTTCTTCTTCTTCCTCCTCCTCTTCTTCTTTCTTCTCCTTCTCCTTCTCCTCCTTCTCCTTCTCCTTCTCCTTCTCCTTCTTCTCCTCCTCCTCCTCCTCCTCCTCCTCCTCCTCCTCCTCCTCCTCCTTCTTCTTCTTCTTCCTCCCCCTTCCTCCCCCTTCCTCCCTCTCCCTCCCTCCCTCCCTCCCTCCTTCCCTCCCTCCCTCCCTCCTCTCCTCTCCTCTCCTCTCCTTAGAGGCTATTAACTGTGTTTTTGTATCACTTTTTTGGTGTTAGATATTAAGGATTGGACCCAGGGACTTGTGCATACCAGGTAAGTGTACTGTCACCGAGCTCTGAATCTCTGCTTTTTTGGGGAAAAAAAAAAGACTATAGCTTTAGTCAGATATATCCTACACTATATAATTCACCTATTTAAACTATGCAGTTCAATAAGTTTGAAAAATATTCACTTTGTCAGCCATCACCAGAGTTAATAACAGTATTTTCATTACTCCTAAGAGACTCTGCCTAGTAGCGGTTTCTCCCCACTTTCCCTTGGTTCCTTGCCCTTCACTTAAGTTCTAGGCAACGTGAATTCACCTGCCTACAGACCTGACATCTGGACATTTCCCAGAGCTGCAATACTGTACCGAACTGTGGTACGATAGTCAATAGCCTCTTGTAGAATGTTGTTTTTATTTAACATATTTTTGTTTTTTTTTCAACCAAAATGTCTTTTATTCTAGACTTCTTTTAGATCTGATTCATATTACAGCTGTTAAAGTAATACAGTGCCAAGGGAAGTCTGCAACAGCACATGCAAACGTACCAGGAAAGGTCAAAGGGTTATGGAGACAAATCACTCTTGATGTGGAACCAAAACATGATAAACGTCACTGGCATGGTCCAAGAGAGGTAGCCACGTCTAGCCGACTTCCTTAAGCAATTGCCATGCAGACTGAATGATCAAGTTCTTTAACATGTATAGAAAACTGTTACAGGGTTTACAATTAAGAGCTTTAAAGTTAACTGGGAAATAAAGGAAGCAGATGTCATCACCCAGGGCTCAGGTAAGCTTACAGAATAAGACCCAAAGGGTTGTCCAAACCCACATGAAACGTTGTATACAGATAGCTCCAGTGAGAGTCAGGAGAGAAAACCGCTCCTGTAAGGATGAGAGAGATACACAGTGAGTTCTTCCTGCTTGTGACGAGTTGGAAAAGCATATTAGCCTAGACACAACATGCAGAGCAGTTCCTTGAACACCAGAAATTTCAAAGAAAGCAAAACAGCTCGCTAGGAAAAATTCTGCCTAGTTATCACCCTGCTTCAACACTATCATGGAAGGGCAGAAGTCAGAATCCTAGGGGCACCCCAGGGCTGCCGTAGAAGACATGGGACTCTATGTGAGTGGATTAAAAGCATGAGAACATTCCCTCTTTTCTCTGTCTCCCATATTTGACCAGAAGTGTGTATTAAAAATTAGTATTAAATGTGACATTTCAGAGCTATTGCTGTAAGGAAGAATTTGTATCTTCCCTCTGACTTCAGAGAAGATGTGTGTGTGGGCAAGCAGGAAACCATTACCAGGCTCTCTGTAGCTGGCTGCTAGTCCCCAACTGCTGGCTTTTTCAGGATGCTGGTCCAAGGAGGTAAGATTTATGCAATTGTGCAAGCATCACTCTTACCTCCTGAGAATCCAGCTTCTGTGAATCTGTACGGTATGCTTACAAAAATAAAAGGTGTCCTTCCAAGAGCAAGACAGCACCGTCTGAGATGGTTTTCCTGTGTATCTGATAAAACGTGTCATGTCTGCTTTCAGGAACCTCGTCGTCTGTGATTACTTTAAATAGCAAAATGTCCAGTCCATGTTTTGGCATGGATCATCAGTACTTAATTTTTATTGCTGAGTAATATTCTCTTTTATGTATATATTTTTACATAAATTGTTAGAACATTTGTTTTTTTCCTACTTTTGGATATTGTGGATAGCCCTAGGGACCTGCCTGTACAGGTTTTCTGTGGTCATATTTTTTGCTGTCTTTGGCATATTTGAGTACATATGTAATATATGTTATATATAAATTTACACTATTGAAATTCTCCTTCCTTCCTCATTTTTAAAAATATCTATGGTTGCCCTGGGCAGGTAGGTAGGCAGGCAGTGCATGGTTCAGGGAGGGAGTCCTAGTTTATTCTAACTTTCTCCTTTCAAAGCATGGAATGCTGGGTAGTGAGAGATGCTCTGCTGCTAGGAATGCTGGGTAGTGAGAGATGCTCTGCTGCTAGGGACTCTTCTTTTGTGTGACTCTTTTCTCCAGGGGCATCGGATGGTGTCACTAGTTACTTTGACGACAGGAACTTTGGACTGTTTAGTTATTTCAGTGTTGGGACACCAGCTTCTGTTTAGGGATTTCCTTGCTACGTGGACGCCCTCAAGGAAGGACAAGCTCTTCTCTCTCCACTGAAGCTGAAATATCCACCCTCCCTGCTTCCTAGTAGTGCCAGGGTCTGTCCAGCTGCTCCTGCCCAGGGCTTGAATCCTAAGGAAGGATCTCAGCTCTACCGAGATGCTCCACGCCATGCCAGACTTAGTAGCTTAGAACACTTCTATTTGCTCACAGTCCTGCAAACGCAGCAGTACTGGGGCCTTCGGTTTTAACTCGAGCAAGTTGAAGTAATACTGGACTGTGGGGGCTTCTTGGGCCTCCTGCTCTCCACGGGCCATCTTGGGCTTCCTCACATCATGGAGCAGATGGACTCAAAGGAGTTAGCTTTCTAGCGCTGTGACAAATTACCTGAGATAATCAGCATTAGAAGAATATGATTGTTTTGGCCAGAGGGTTCGGTTCTTTCTCATTTGTCCCTGGACTGTTTGGGGACCTGTGGTAAAACATCCTGACAGAAACACAAGACTGAGGAAGCTGTTCACTTCATGGAGGCCAGGAAGTGGAGAGAGAGGAGAGGGCTGGGGTCCCAAGTAGTCCTTTCAAGGGCATGTACCACTAGGCTTCACTTCCTACAGGTTCTTCCACCTCCCAACAGTATCACAGGCTAGTGTCAAACCTTTAACACATTGGCCTTTGAGTGGGTACTTAATGGATCCATAGCAGGAAAGTTCTTATGGAAGCCACAGATCTCTCTCAAAGCATACAGCATCACAGCTACTTACTGTATTCTTCACAGGTAAAGGAGCTGAAGAAATAGACTCTACCCACCCATTAATGTTTTTCCATGTTGACACAGGGAATGACAAAGAAGTAAGGATGGTTGCTGTGCATTTGGCTGGTGGCAGGGGCAGGGATGCAGTCACCCCACTCAGGGCAGCACAATCTGCAGTACCAGGTTTTAAAGGTGCTTTAGAGCGGGAACCTGGCTGTTTGCCGATTGCCAGGCTCTATTGATTCTGCCTAATTTTTGAACCAAATTTTCTAGCACTGTGCTTTTCACAATTCCCTTCTGTTTAATGCCACCACAGCCAGTGTCTGTGTACCTAAGGATTTGATGATACCTTAATCTCTAAGAGAGCCAGTGAGCATTCTTTAGTAAGAGGCAGGATAGTTTACCAAAGAGGAAACACCTGAAAAAACGTTCTGCCTCAATAACACTGAAGACAAAACACCTAAATTAAACATCAGCAGGGTGGGTGACCTTCTTAAGGTCTCAGCATCAATAATATAAACAGAGCTGTGGAGGAGAAGATGGCGAGACAGGTTTTCCCAGCTTGCCAGTGGGGTTGTAAACTCTTCTAACCTTTCTTACTGGAGATTTTTGGCATAAACTGACCCATTCATTTTTAGCTATGTGTAGGACGCAGCCTGCACAAGTGCACTGAAGGGTGGATATCATTTTAGGTATGAAGATGTTTGTACCAATGTTATATTTTAGCAAATATGGAAACCTAAATGATATGAATTATTATTCAGTCTTTTAAGATGGAGTTTGTTCACTGGAGGTGTATCTCAGTGGGAGAGTGCCTCTAAGTTTGATCTCCAGCACCACTTGAACCCTAGTATGGTGACACAGGTTTGTAATTCCAGTACTCAGGAGGTAGAGGCAGGAGGATTGTGGCTGTCCTTGTCACGATCTCGCCAGCAAGAACGGATGCAGACAACAGGATTCTTCTACAGTAGGCTTTATTGCAGCCGGAATGGAAGGGAAGACCCCGATAGGAAAGGGAGACATCCTTAAATACCTATTAGGTCAGCGTGTTGGCGTGTACCTCTGTGATTGGCTAGCAGAGCTCAGGAGAATATGACGTCTCGGGATGCGTCACATGTAGGCTGGTTCAAGGAACTCTGAGCATGCTCTGAGCACTTGTTTACTAGTTAAGCGGGATGAGTCCGGGCTGATGTCGGCGCCATCTTTCAATGGCGGCGGTGTGATAGTGCGTGATGACGTTGGCACACCACGTGCAATGACGTTGGCGCACCACAGAGGATCAGAAGTTTAAGGTCACCTTTGGACATCCTGGGCTGCGTCAGACTTTGCCTCAAACAAAATAAAACAACAGCAAACCAAAACAATGCCACAACAAAAGAATCTGTCAAGAACTATATCTGACAGCCCATATGAAATAATTTTAAATAAATATACAGATAGAACTTGTCATGATTAGTAAAGTAAACCACTCTGGGTATTTCAAGCAATGTCATTGTGTCACCTACTTTGTAGGTGACAAAGAACAGAGAACCCATCATTAAGCTGAAGGGATCCAGAAACTGAGCAATGTCAGGATGACAAGAGGTCTTATGGCCTAGAAATGAAACACTTGTTGGGCACAAGAGTCATGACTACCAGAAAATTCCCTCCTCAGGTAGAGGAGGTGAGCAAATATCCTGGCTTGACCAGTGCCTCCTGTGGCCCAGTCTAGTGGAATAGTGGGAAGCCTGTTTGACAGCCGCCAGGGCCAGGGAATGAAACCGGAAGTGAATGGAAAATGACTACTGTATAGCCTGATCTCAACTATGTAAAAATGATACATATCAAATGATGTTAAAATAGTTATCTTTGCTGATGGATTGATAGCTACCTCTTATTTTCCTTTTTTTTCTTTAAAGAAAGAGGTCAGATATAAGCATCACCAATAGAATACAAGAGATACAAGAGATAGAAGAATCTCAGGTGTGGAAGATACCTTAGAAGATGTTGACACAACTGTCAAAGAAAATTCAAAACATAAAAAATTCCTAATACAAAATATCCAGGAAATCTAGGACAAAATAGTGACATTTTAGATAGTCTCTCCTGAGACACTCAGTGGCCTCAGAACTTGGTGTCACTGAAGGCAGTGGTCAGAAGGGGGCGCTCCAGCCCAGCACATCAAGGCCTCCAAGACAAGCTGAGGCTGGGATTTCTGTGGCCACTACAGAGTGGGATCCTTGGGAGACATGGCCTTATCAGTCCCTGTCTCTAAAGCCATATTATCTCTGTTCCCATTTCAACAGTCCTTCCTCTTTTGGAAAATTATTGTCATGGTTCGTCAGAAAGCTAAGCTGAACACCACCAGAACTCATAGTTTCTTCCTGGTCCTGTTGGAGTGTTAGGCACATGCTCACTGGTTGATCAGAGAGCCTCACTCTACCGGTTATCCGTGGCCTAAAGGAACTTGTACTGAGGTGCATAAGGCCCCTAGTGCTCGATAATATGTGTCCCATAAAACCCACTGTGGTGTTCCCCCAGTAAATCCCTTAGGTCTCTCAGTATGTTTGCATTTCTAGTGTTTCTCCACCATCTGACTCTGGGACAAGAGCCCGGGCACCAGTTAACCAGCAAAACTACTTGTGGCTGTTTATAAAGTGGCCAGGACATCTAGCATGGAAGATGGGTTTTTTTGAGTGTTCGCTACATCAGCTCACTGCCAAGCCCATAGTTTTGTTCTCTTAAGTGCACGAAGCCACCTCTATAGCTGACTGTGCTGACTGGGTTGGGGTGCAATTCTGCTAGTCTGAAGCCTCTGCCCCTACAAGTCCTCAGGCAAGTGGTTTTCCCATGGACACTTACTGACAGGTTATCACAGGTCAGAGGAGGTGGTTTTAAGGAATATGAAAGTTTTCCTGGGAGAAAATGGGTCAAACTTAATACTGGGCATTTTAAAGCTACATCAGGGCTCAAATCTGAGCTCAACTGCAGCTCTAGAAAGAGTCATCCTGGGCTGCCACTAAGGTCCTCACAGTGAGTGCTGCTAACCGGCTGCCCATGCAGAAACTGCGTAAAGAGCAGTGTCCTGAACTCCCCCACCCAGGCTGTGTACCCCTTACAGGTTGGTCTCTTTGTGTGTGTGGTTGGCATGGGAGGAACTGTTGGAAAGTTCAAGGGAGATTGAAGAATAATCTTAGGCAACTATTCATAGCTTGGCTTTCCCAAGTATTCCCTCACCCATATTCCCCATTAAAGAGAGTCTGCCTTAATTTCTGTGGTTTCCCCTAATAACTACTTCTGCTGTTTGTTGTAGTGTTAAACTTCTGTTTTAGAGAATGAATTAAGACCATGTACAGGAAAATACTGTTTTTTTTTCTGAAACACAAAAAGTGTGTGTAATCTAAACAGAATTTTAAATAACATTTGGTTAGGAAGCATGGAAAGATGCTTCCTAAAGGTAGAGAGGGGCTAACAGTACAGCTCAGATAGTCTCTCTTCCTCTCAATTCCAAGGGTCTGAGTTTGACCCATAGCAAAAACAAATAAACAAATGAAAACGTCAATAAAAAAAAAAAAAAAACAGAAAAAAATCTCAAATCAAGCCAAAATAAAGGCCTGCCTGTAATTGGTTAAAAAGAAGCCAGGATTCATTAGGTATGAAGACTGCTTCTGAACAAGTTTTATCCCTGGCTGACACTGTTGGCAGAAGCTGGCCCTAGGAATTTTTGGGATTTTGCAGAATTGGGTTTTGCACTCTCTATGCTCATGTCCAAACATCAATTCCTAAGAACAAGATTGCTGTTTTATTCTAAAATCCATTCTCACTGGGTTTACATACAATAAAACTCACAGGACGCGCGCTTGTTCTTAAAACATGTTGCTGTATAGTGTGCATGATATAAAGTTCCATATTTATGTTTAAAAGTTTCAAGAAGGGAATCTTTTTTTCTGAGTAATCTTGGTTGTGTTTCTGATTGCGTGTATACAACATTCGATGATTGTAAATTGCACCCATGGGCAGTCTTTTATAGGCATCCCACAAGATCTCTTTTAGTCCCCAGTTTGTATCTAAGTGTAAATAATGGCAATGGAGAAATTATCCAAAAACAGTTACTTAAACACAGGGTTGCTTTCTAGATTACATTTTTTTCCTGGATAATTTTCTGTACTTAAAATAATTATCTCTTATAGTTGTAATTTTACCAGTAAGGATAATTCTAAATGAATTCCAAAAGTTATTTTTGTTGTTGTGTTTTTGAGACAGGGTCTTGCTCTGTAGACAAGACTCCTGGTTCTGGAGCTCTGATGGTGATAATTTTAAGAGAGATTTTTTGCTGTTTGAAGACAGCTCACACAGCCTCTTCTTTTTAAAACCCAGTTACTTCTTGGACACAGTGATTTTTAGTTTTGATCTGGGCTTTAAGAAGTTCTCCATTAGAGCTAAAAAGGCTTCAGAAAACTGTCTTAGCCTGGAGAATGGGGTAGCAGAGAGGGTATTTTTCACGGCTATTCATTGTACTGCTAGAATATTTTGCTCCAAAAAAATTAAATGAAGAAATTTCCAGCAGGCAAACCAGTAAAAAGAACATGTATTCGTCTGTATTTCTTTTCTTTAACATATTCAGAAATCACTCAAGTATGCAAGTAGACACACATAGGTGGGAGTTAGAATTGGCTTAATCAAAACATGCACCTATCCCAGACATAACCTCACTGATTTATCCTAGACCACTGTGTAAGCATAGCACATTCTCACCATGGCTTAACCTGTTTTTATAGTGTACACATAGCTTGACAACAAGGTCTAACTGGTAATTCTGTTTGCTGTAGGCAGAGAGTTTACCTTTCAGGTCATTTAATCCCAGCTGTTAGCCTGTGTGTTTGGTTAAGTAGAGCTTTCTACTTCAGGGGCTGGAGCAGTCTGTCCATGCTGAGAGATGATCCCCAGAGAGCCTGGCAGGGAGGCATTGGCTTCATCTCTGTTAGAAAACAAGGGGGATGCTGATGTTATGCTTCCACTGTGATTGGTGGCAAGTTGTTCTCCTTCTTCTAGTTACTGTATACTCCATGTTATAAACAGTATTCAGCATCAAGAAATTATTAGTGTATATTAATTGTACAAAGTACTAACTTTCATTATAATATTTTTATACATGTGTGTAACCAGGTTGGATCATAGTCACTGGTTTCTTGTCCTTGTCTTCTTCTTTACCCTCCCACTGTCCCCTTTCTTTTCCCAATTGGTTCTCTTTATACATTCATGCTTAAAAAAAAATATCTAGCTTCCACATGTGAGAGAAAATGTGATATTTGCCCTAATATGGCTTATTTTGCTTAACATAATGATTTCCAGTTTCACCCATTTTCCTAGAAATAACACAATTTAGCTCTGTAAAATTTCACTGGAGGGGCTGGTGAGATGACTTACTGGGTTAAGGTGCTGGTCACCAAGCCTGATGAACGTCACTGGATCCTGGGACCTATGTAGTAGAAGGAGAGAATCAAGTTGTGCTCTGACCTCCACAGAGGTCACACACACACACACACACACACACACACACACACACACACACACAC
>JANHMN010000008.1:8767527-8806207 GCA_030674055.1 Rhabdomys pumilio | reverse complement strand
CACACACACACACACACACACACACACACACACACACACACACACACACACAGCCCTCTCACATTACATACTGTAATGAAAAGATTATTGGATATATATGCCATATTTCGTTGTCCATTCATCTATTGATGGGCATCTAAACTGATCGATAGCTTGATCACTATGAACACTGATGCAGTAAACAAGCGTTTTGAAGGAAGACACTCTACCACGTGCTTTTAATACAACATATGCTCAACATTTTGTCTGAGTGCTTGTTTCTAATCCTTGTTTCTAAACACATGTGTTTTATACAAGGCTGACTGTGATAGAACTCAGCGCTGTCCGTACTCACCAGTCTATAGCTGTCCATCTTGCTCTATAGGCCATGGAAGTTTCCTTTCACATGATAGTAATTAGTTCATTGAGATAATTTTCCATATTTTCTTGCCCATTTCTCCTCT
This sequence comes from Rhabdomys pumilio, assembly GCA_030674055.1. Taxonomy (NCBI): domain Eukaryota; kingdom Metazoa; phylum Chordata; class Mammalia; order Rodentia; family Muridae; genus Rhabdomys; species Rhabdomys pumilio. Next base: position 8,805,764 of record JANHMN010000008.1, on the reverse strand, counting down.
TGTTGGTCACTTAGCATCTTACTGATGTTTGCTATTTTATTTTATTATTGTTACTTTTGCAATGTTGGGGATTGGGCCGGGCGGCACGTCAGACAAGAGTTCAACCATGAAGCCACATGCCCTGATTTTTAATATTCAGTCTTTAGTTCTCTTGAACTTACTGCATTCAAGGGGATGGAACTTAAGTAGCTTTTGGTATGTGTTAACTAAATTTCCTTTCAAAAGATTATGTTGATTTATAGCACCAATTAAATGCTTCATAAGTTATTTCCCAACCATGTGAAGATTATTTTGCAGTTTATTTTTACACATCTGTATATCAAATTAAAAAAAAAATAAGAGCCCGGAGGTGAAGTAGGGCCTGGAGGAATTTGCATGTGTGTTGATGTTTACTGTGAACACTGAGTTCCACAGGTACTGAATGCTACAGATGTTCTCTTACCGAGAATTGCAAAAAAGACCAATTTAGCTCCAGGCCACATGTATGGACCTAGTTCCTACTTGAAAGTGTGATTCTGTAAGGCTTCTTTTCCATCTGTGAAGCAGATACCTTGACTTTCTGTTTCTGTGATAGCAGGTGTCTATACAGAAATACAGAAAGAAGGAGCCCAGGGAAGCCATTTCCATTGCTCTAATTACAGAGGCCTAAGTAAACAGAGACTCAACATGGAGTCTGTAAGGAAAGCAGATGGTAATCTATCACGCACACGCCATGGTGGAAAGGTCCACCATATTGCTTCTCATGAAATGAATCTTCACCATCACTGTGAACCTTTTTCAGAAGGTTGTATACATTTTAATAGATTGCAAAGAACTGGTTTTTTTCTTTGTGTGACCATTACTTGAGTGCAAAATGTAGGCATGTACTTTTAGATGAAGAACACGATCTAGTGTCACACCGGGGAGGAACCAGAACCAGGTACAGGTGTTCTCAAATACAGCCTTTTTTTTTCTTAAGTTTAATTTCCACCACTTAACTATTTTAAAATCTCTCTCTCTCTCTCTCTTTTTTTTTTTTTTTTGGTTTTTTGAGACAGGGTTTCTCTGTGTAGTCCTGGCTGTCCTGGAACTCACTCTGTAGACCAGGCCGGCCTTGAACTCAGAAATCTGCCTGCCTCTGCCTCCCAAGTGCTGGGATTAAAGGCGTGTGCCACCACCGCCCGGCAACTATTTTAAAATCTAAGTGCCCTTATTAGCATCCGCAGCACAAAGAAAAATGGATCATTTGCTTTGGCAATTTTATCTGATTGTTGACACTCAGATCAGACTACTGGGGCATTTCTAGACTTCTGAATATTTCCTAACAATTGCTTTATTTAAATTATCAGGACCATAGCCCAGTCTTGTTCTAGAGATTTCTGGGAATCTAGGTGTGATTTGCTTCAGATGTTCCTCACAGTCTGTGGGGGCCAGGAGCACTGAGGGGTCATGGGTCAAGCTGCATCATGAACTCTGGCAACTTGCCATTTTAGTCAGTTCTCTTTCTTAGAGATGTATTTCTCTAAGCGAGTTTTCATTTGGTAAAACTTAAAAAATCATCTTCCAAGGGGATCCTGCATGGCCCCTTTTCATGTTACGGTGGTTGTTCCCACATTATCATGTTCAAAGAAAGACCCATGAAAATTCTTCACATTGCCATGCAGAGACAACAGCTTGTTAGATGTGGAGAGATCTTCAAAGTCACCTGATCCAACCAGTTCCCCTGTGTTAGGGGAACTGGGGCCTAGTGAGTTGCCCAAGATCCCAAGATGGCAGAACAAAGTAGAGTCAGCCAGGGGCTTCAGTCTTTCTCTATGATAGCACTGTGGCCACTTGATGCTTGCTATGATGCTCAGAGTGTGAGTGAAAACAGACCCAGCAAGTGTCAATCATGACTGGGAGCTCCTTGTAATAATGGAGCCCATTGCAGTTAATAAACTCTTAAACACACAGAGGCATGGATATGTAGAAGGCTTACTTAACAGTTCACAAAATAGTGTTAATCTACTAGCTTTTTAAAAATAGTGCTTTGTTGTAATTTATGAATTATCAAGGGAAAATGTCATCAATTAAAGGAAGATATATACATATACACCATATACACATACACATACACATACACATACATGTACATCAAATACACATACACACATACATATACATATATATATTCCTTAAGTAAGGCAACAAGTGTGGAATTTTCTGAGGTTACTCAGCAAACTATGGACATTTTCTTATTTCTGCACTGAGTTTTTTTTGTGATGTGTGTACACATGTGTGTGTGTGTGCAGGTGCATGTGAGTGTATGTGCATGTGTGTGTGTGAGTGTATGTGCATGTGTGTGTGTGTGTGTGTGTGTGTGTGTATACCAGAGGACACCTTTGGGTGTTGTTCATAGAAGTGCCACTCACCTTTATGTTTTTGAGACAAGTCCTTTCATGGGCTTGAAGCTCACCAAGAAAGCCAGCTTGGCTCACTAGTGAGTCTCAGGAATCTAGCCTTTCCAATCCTGGGATTACAAGCGTGTGTCACTGTTTCTGGCTATTTTTACATGGGATCTGGGATGAATGTACATGACAAACACTCTTCTTATTGAGCTATAATCCAAGCTCTGAACTGTGTATCTGTGTGTATCTGTTTGTATATTTATGCCACTTGTGTTTGCATTCTTGTAGAGGCCCCAAGAGGGAGTCAGATCCTGTGGAAAGTCACAGGTGATTATGATCCACCAGATGTGGATTCTGGAATCTTAACCTGGGTCCTTGGCAGGAGCAGCAAGTGCTTTCAGGCTCTGAGCCACCCTCTCGCCCTGGGACTGACATTTTTTTATTTCATCTTTTTTTATGTGAGGTGCTGAAGATTTGAACTCAGGTCCTCATAAGCATGAGGACTTGCCCAGCAAGTACTTTACTCACTGAATCCTCTCCCCAGCCTCTTGATTTCTTTCTTTTCCTTTTTGCTAAAGAATTGTGTTTGCAGATATTTAAAAACTGTACACAGTAAGTCTTAAATTATCAGGTTTTGATAGAGAAAGATGATCTAATGGCATGATTTAAGCTAGACTTTGAAAAGTCTTTCAATCTGAATGGCAGATCCTCAGAAGAAGGAAGGTAGTACAACCTGGCCTTTGTGTCACTGGTAAGATGCTACAGACAGGACTGTTGCTTATGTTCTGGTGTAAAGACACAGAAGAGCCTCTAGTCTGAGCTTTGGCGTTCATTTAGCAGGGTTTACATGCATTAATAACACTGAGAACAGAGACCTGGAAAATTACTTAGTGGGTGAAGGCTTTTGCCACCAAGCCTGACAACCTGAATCCAAGCCCCAGAACTTACATGGTAGAAGGAGAGAATGAATTCCTCCCAAGTAGTACACTCAGGAATGTGTGTGTGTGTACATGCATGCGTATGCATGCACACAAGTGAATAATATAAAAATAGCAAAGCCATTTACCTTCCGTTGATCATTCCCTAGGTGCTGTTGTCACTATGGTAATAATCACACCCAGAAGTGTGCTTTGTTATTATCTTAAAAAGTTACAAGTGAGGAAAATGAAGTCTAGGAGATGTTAGCAGCTTGGTCAAGGCCAATCAACCAGGTTGAGAAGGTTCTAGGGTCATAACCAGGTTTGCTAGCTTTACAGTGTGTCATTTTCCCACTGCAGTTTTGTTAGTATACCGAAGACATGAGATGCTTTCCTGCTTTTATTGACAAACCATTCCAAGGCCTGTTTCTTTTCCCTTGGCTGTGGAGCAGAGAGCATAGAACCCTAGGTCCTTCACTTTTGGCCAATGGCAGTGATGTTCCCTCTTTAATTTCCCATTCCTTCTGCTTAATCAGCAAATAGGGACTACACATGAGCCAGGATAGCAACAGTTCTTCCCCCTGACTTTGCCTTGTTTTCTCCCTTGGTGTTGGGGTTCAAGCTAGGGGAGAGAAAAACTGGGAATCTTAGGGCAAATGGCCCCATCTGGATGGCCTACGTGGCTACCCAGTTCCTTGGCTTTGCTCATCTAACCTGTGTCCTGCATCTTCATGCCAGCGGACAGTGAGAAAAGCCTGTTTTCATTTCTTCTTTTGCGAAGTCCATCTGCACTGCACAGGTGCAGGGCTGGGCTCTTAAAATAGAAACTTGGTTCTGTGTGATGTGGCACGGTGGAAACCCCCTGGCTTCATTACTCGTGTTCAGATTAACGAAATGGTCATCTGTCCCTTCCCTGTGGCATTTTCTTGGCTTCTGTGAGACCTTTCGTTTCTCAGTTGGCTTCTCTAGTTTCTCCGTTTGTAACAGGACTTGATCTTGGTGGTGTTTAGGTCCTTCCTGACTTTAATTTCCTGTGCCTGTGTTTGTGATTAGGACTGTTTTGGAATTCTCTTCACCTTGTTTGATTCTCCCAGCCATGCTGTTCTGGCAAGGACAGCTGGGATAACAATGGTTTTTGATATTTAAAATTTCACGTCTCTCCACTTTGACATGATATTTTAACCTGTTGTAGCCACCCTAAAATGATTAGATACACTCTAAAGCTTGATTAAGGGCTCATGTGTACATTTTTGAATCACTGAAAATGAGAGGTGATTTAATTTAAAATTTGGGATGGGCTTTTCCATGACAACTGTTCTTACTTTTTAGTTAAAGCAGTACAGGTTCTTAGAAGCTCAATATCTTGAGACATTATGCTGTAAAGCATCGGTATTTATGACGATTTACTAATTTCTACAACTCCAAGAAAAGGGTATTATTATTAATTTGTGAAGAATACATTGAGGGTCAGGCTCTACTAACAATACCAAGTGGAAATTAAGTGAGAGAAGTTACAGCCTGCTCGGCAAGTGTCTGGCTAAGTGTCAAGAATAATGATCACTCTGGGTCAAACTGTTGGCTCTGTTTCCTCTGCTGTGAGCACCAGCTCACGGATTAACTATGAGTCTAGAAAATGTTTAAGATGAGCCCTCTGATCTCAACTAAGTTAGCAGTTTTATTATTTGTTTGTTTGTTATTATTGTTATGGTGATCAAGTTCAAGGCCTTGGGTATGTCGGCAAGTTCTCTCTACTACTGGGCTACACTTCAACCCATTATCAAACAAGTTAGCAGTGTTTTCATGAGACCAAATGAATACTGATGAAGCAATCACAGCATAGATGGTTAGGAGATGGACAATTGATAGATTGGGTCAAACATACCCCAGGGAGAGCAGGTGGATTCTCACAATGATGGAGACTGTGGAGAGCCAGCACAGCTGTCAGGAAAAAGTCGAGACCACAGATATGAGCTGTAATGACAGAGAGAAGACCAAGTCAGCCAGGAATAAGAATAATGCACAGTGTTCAGTGTCCAAAGTGCAAGATAGAAACAAGTGCTCTGAGGGCACAGAGCTGAACACCAAGTTGTGATCTTGTGGCTGATCCAGGGGCTATGCATGGAGTATGCAGATAAATACCAGAAAAGAATGCAACGTGAGAACTGAAAGGAATGGATGCTAGAATTAAAGATTTACAGGTGGATTAAGGCTTTTTCTTTAATAACTGACATAAGATACCTTTTAAAACTATTGAATAATCAAGTGGCCCCCACCCGAGGACTCCATCCATCTCTGGGGTAGAACTTTCTTTCTGGTTTGTTCTTAGCCTTGAATGGATGGTTTTCTTGAGGAGTGTGGGATGTAACACATACAGAGGGTGATGGGACCCTCTCTCCTGTTTGTCTTGCTGGGGCTCTGCCTTCTCACATTCTTTCATAACCTAGTATTGAGTCTAAAGGAAGGGGAGACTCTGGAATCTCTGATGTCAGGCTTCAGGGAGTTGTCACACTGTCTCTTTGGAAAAGTGCCCAGTTCTTCTAAAAACCAATAGAAGTACAAATCCTTTAAAAAAAAAAAAGAAAGGAAAAAAGTAAAAGCCATATGGTAATTATCAACGTACCAAGGGTTTACATCTTCCTTTTGAATTGTATGTGTGTGTGTGTGTGTGTGTGTGTGTGTGTGTGTGTACATGCGTGTACATGTTTTATGTGTATAATTTGTGTATTTGGATGTGAGTTCAGGCACACACTGCTTTGTGTGGAAGTCAGAGGACAACCATGGGCACTGGTCCTCACTTTCACTTTGTTTGAGAGAGGGTCTTGTTTGCCATTACTACTCCAGGCTGGTTGGCCTGTGTGCTTCCTTCCAGCGACTGTTTAGTTTCTCCCTCCTGTGTTCCTGTAAGAGTGCTGCAACTACAGATGAGTCCTACTGTGTCTGCTTCGTTGTGGGGATCTGAACTCAAGTCCTCGTGCTTGCATTCATGCAAGTGCTTTAAACGCTGGGGCATCTCCCCATCTATACATCTTTCTTGGCTGATGGAGGCTTTATACTCAAAAGAACACCTTATCAACTAAGTTTTGGTTCTTCAGCAATGTGTAGACTCCATGTAGCACTTTATTTTGTAGCCAGCAGTGCTTCCTATTTCGGGACTTGAACTGCATTCTTGCTGAGGAGAGGAACCTGAGACCACACAATACAACTGTGACAGTTGTGATTCAAGTCACACTAATAGCTGGAAGTTTTACCTAAGCCAACTCAGGAAAACTTGCCCAATGCAACCATCCAGTGATTCCATGAGTGTTAGCGCCAGTGAGTGTAGTGACCAAATTCCTGTCTGAGTTAGAAGTTAAACAGGGTGGCTGACATGCCCTGACCTTTTTGTCACTGAGGGAACACTCATCTCTCGTGCTACTGGACAGCTTCTCAGGGTCTCCTGGCCTAAGTGAGGTTAAAAATGTAGAGGAAGAACAGAATGGAAAGTCCTGAGACCTGGCTTCTAATCTTGTTTTAGTGTTAGCTACTAACAAGGGGGAGTAAGTCAGACCATGGCCGTACGTCATGCACACCTGGAGTCTAACCTTTAGACTCTTTCTCAAGTCTGCAAGACAGTTTTAACTCAAGTGAAAAGTGGCCATTTAAAAAAAAATAAATCTGGAATGTTTACATATCATTTTTATGTATGTATCTATTGCACTAAAAGAATAAATCTCTTAAAAGATTTATTCTTCTTATGAAATGAGGTTGTTTGAGAAATTTGTCTGGGGACACACACACACACACACACACACACACACACACACACACACACACCTGCTCCACTTGTGAAACTCCAGTAATTCTAAAGCAACCAGAGTGATTAAGTCATTCTTTCCCTGCCAACTTAATGAACTCTTACATGGGACCAAATTACTCGATCCCAATGTAGACTCACTCTCTTGACACTAACAGCAAATGACCATATGTACTCAGAGGTGGTGAGCGTGGCTATGCTAATGGGTGACGGGTGGTACTGGCGGAATAGGACTGAATAATCCAGACTCAAGAGACGTGAAAAATGATTGCTAGCTGTCTGGCTCCAGAAGATGGAGTCTGCTGTCCTTACAGGAAGTGTTTCTGGAGCTTCAGGCAACAATGCAGAAATATGACACAAGGACAAGTAGAAAAATACACACAGAATGGATCGCCTGTGCAGCAGGACTCTTCAGGAGCCAGTGACATTAATCCAGGCAATTGATTGTGTGCACAGAAGGCCTGACTGCATAGGGCAGGTGTGAGAGGTGACTTCCTCTTGAGCAAGTCTCCAGACAGTTCTGCTTCTTCATCTGTGAACAGAGGGTAATAATGTCATCCTCTGTCAGTCAATGTATCCAGAAAACAAACAAACACACCGTGCTTACAGAAAAACAACCCTATAAACACGGACAAACATACTCATCTGCCATCAACGACTCATTTGCTCATCTATTCATATATTCAACAGATGCTTGTCTGACCAAGGTGCTATGCTTTGTGAAAAGCTCTGCAACACTTGAAGAAAGGTTCAAGGTTTTAAAAATCCTGGTTCTGGTTTCCAATGAGTGATAGATAAATTGTAAGCTGAGGCATGGAAATCAAGAATGGCTTCCTCTAAGTCCTCTATGATTACAATCATTAAATGCTTTGGTGCACAGTTTTCAAGGGAACAGTGTCAGTTTCTGCTTATCGTACAATAGATTCTATCCCTTCAGAGTTTGTGAAATATAATCATAAAAGTTCACTATATAAAAATTTATTATAGTTATGTGCATTACATTTATGGTACTGAGGATTAAATTTGGGGCCTCTACATGTTAGACAAGTACTCTGCCATGGAACTACATCCATGTGTATATGTATATGTGTATGTGTATGTGTATGTGTATGTGCATGTGCATGTGCATGTGCATGTGCATGTGCATGTGTATATGTATATATATGATACATACATACACACATACATATATATATATTGAGAAATATATATATATATTGAGACAGAGTATCACAATTTGAGTAGGCTAGCCTCAAGTTTTCACCACAGCCCTGGAAAATCTTAAATGTGAGATCCTCCTGCTTCCCAAGCAGCTGAAATTTCAAGTTTTTGCTACCAGACCAGTGGCTTTGTATTTTAATGGGAAATATTTGGAACTTGCTCAAGTCACATATGCATACAACAGGCGATATTTAGTAAATCCTGTGACATGAAAAATGGAAGAGGGTGAGTGTGGGGTGGAGAGTAAGAGATTTCCATTGCAGATATGATGAAATTTCTTTAGGGAAGATGGAAGTAGAGCCAAGCTTTCATTTTTCAGACATGCCTAAAGAGGAACAGCTCATAGGAGTTTCTAGGTTAACAGAATTGATGGTGTTACAGTGAAGCCATTTATGTCTCAGTATTTTTCGACTTTATGTGAATCTGGGAAGCAAACTCAACTCCTCTGGAAGAGCAAACAGTCTGTGCCTTAAATGCTGAGCCATTTCTCTAGCCCTGTTACGTGTATCTGGCATCTGACAAAGGTGACAATGTTATTTGCCATGGTCGCATCAAGCAGGTCAGTGAAACAAATGTTAGGGATTTGTTTAATGTCACTTAACATGTATTGCAACAAGGTGTAGGACTGGAAAGAAGAGCTACTTTCTTCTCACTGTATTTCTGAACATCAGTATGTTAACAAGCAGTGCGATTAAGAGTGGAGGGAGCCAGTGAGAGACCGATGAGCCGTCTGGACAAAAGTCTGTTTATGTTTGTATGCACTTACGCTAGGGTGGCAGCAGTGCGGATTGTGTGCTGCCATTTGTCACATGTGCCTACTTTGCTTCTAAGACTTTGATACTGTATTTTTGATAGTTATCCTTAGAAGATCCCATCTGTATCTTTAACATTTGTAATCCTAAAAGGATGCTTGGAATGGAGGGTAGATGTATGTCAAAAGCAAGGCATAGCAGGGTTGTGTAGCAGGGCATTTCCCAGTGTTTTGGATGCAGTGGGTTCTGTCTTTATTACCATAATCCAGGGGAATCTTTCCATATTGGTGTGAGCTGCTTTGGTTAATAACACCACTGGAGTCTCCAAAAGCATGTCATTTAACAATGGGTTCTGGAATATGGAGTGCCTGACCAGGTGACAGCCATTGCAACACGCAACCTCATTTCTAGACACACACAGCTAAGTTCTCCAGTCATTGCAAACTCCCACTGGTCTCCTTTTTTTTTTTTTTTAATTCACGATTTTCTTCTCTATCCTTTCCCCTGTTTTTAAAAATATTTTCCACATAGCCATTCACATTTTTAATTGGGTATTATCAAACTAAATCACAAGCATCAATTTGTTAAATAAAATACTTCATAAATACTCTTATTCACACCCTTGAACTATTCTCAATTGCTTTAGAAAGAAAGTAAGAAAAAAAAGAAAGAAAGAAAGAAAGGAAGGAAGGAAGGAGGAAAGTAAGAAAGATTGGAGATGGTGGGACACACACCTGTAATTCTAGCACTTAGGAGGCTGAGGCAGGAGGATTGTGAAATTGAGGCCAACTTGGGTAGATTGTGAAATCCTGTTTCAATAAACCCAAATAAACAAAAACCAAACCAGACCTCTCCTCCCCCACAGATATGAGTGGAGAAGAAAGAGAGGGAGAGGGAGAGGGAGAGGGAGAGGGAGAGGGAGAGGGAGAGGGAGAGGGAGAGGGAGAGGGAAAGGGAGAGGGAGAGGGAAAGGGAGAGGGAGAGGGAGAGGGAGAGGGAGAGGGAGAGGGAGAGGGAGAGGGAGAGGGAGAGGGAGAAGGATTGGACAACTGTGGAGGGTGTCCCATTTCATGTTTGGCTGGTGAACATCATTCCAGAATTTCCTCATGTCTAAATTACTGTTTTTGGTTGATGACAAAAGTTGTGCAGTAGGAACCCATGTGTAGATTCTTAAGACTGTGAGAGAACACTGTGGACAGAGTAGGAGTAGGTCAGAAGCCCTCCTCCTCCTCTTCCTCCTTCCCAGGCAGCACATGTGGGCCTTTGTGTGGAGACTGAGGCTCTGACTGGAAGGAAGGTGAGTGCTGATCTCATGTGGGTCATGCTCCAGCACAGGAAGGGCAGGACTTGCCACAACCTCCTGGTCCTAGAGTACCTTCCCCAACCTTTCTCTGATTTTAATGTACAAGCCACATCTATAAGACAAAACAATTCAGGGATACCTGCAGGGGCCAAAACTTATAATCTCTTATAATTTCTGTATCAACTATGTCTTAATTCCCCAAGGTCACATATATTTTTGGCTGTTAGTTTTTTTTTCTTATGTTTTTATTCTCCTCTATCTACAATGTTAATTCATTCCCTTAAGAAAAATCTCTGCATCATGAAAGGCTCAAAATATAAAATTCACCATACTCCCTGACTGTGCACTGAAGGCAAGACTAACTTGATTTGTAGGCCACTGAGTGTTTGTGATATTTCAGTGTTCAGGGTCTCTTTTCTTAAAAGGGTAAAGAGCACACCCTTGACTCAGTGTCCTGGTGACTCGGTGTCCTGGTGACTCGGTGTCCTGGTGGGGGTCAGCTGGATGGCTGTGTCTCATGAAACTCATGCTCGTGATTAGAAAGTACTTTTCTTTTTTCTTCATTATAAAATATTAGTCTTTTGAGAAACACATGTTGTACTTTGCAACATTTCCTAAGTCCTTTTATGGTACTGGATGGTGAGGATGGGGGAAAGTGTGTGGATCTGACCTAGCTCCCTAGGCCTGGGGATGAGATACGGGATTGGCAAACAGCATCTTCACCTTGTGCCTCATTTTCTCTATCTTCCCAATTGTGAGCGTTTTTTTTTTTTAAATCACCCTTTCCTGTTAAATTGATAAATGTGTTATTGCATATTGGAAGAAACAAATATTTCAGTCTAAACTGTGGGATTACTGCAGGGAGAATATCTACTGGGCTCAGGATGGCACCCAAGAATTTGTTAATAATTAAAAATATGAACAATACATAGTGGTACATGGTAAGCACTTGGCAGGTGGAAGTAGAAGGACCACTGCAAATTTAAGACTACTTTGTTCTACATTGTGAGTTCCAGGTCAGCCAGGGTTATCCAGAAGGAAGCTTTGCCTCAAAAGCCAAATAAACACAGCAACAGCCACAAAAATCAAATTGTCAAACAAACAGATGAATAAAAAAGACACTATAAAAGGTGTAAGCATATGTGCTATGCCATATCCTATACTAAGTAGATTATATGCAGTATTCATTGCTCACAGTAACCCTGAGGTAGAGATTTTATAGGCATTGCTTTAATATAGACAGAGAACTAAAGACAAATGAAGAGCAAATAAGTTTGTAGTTGACGAACTCCCACATGACCCATTCCCAGAGGGCTGAAGCATCGGGGTGATCTGTGAGGATGTCCTTGTGCCAGATCGTTCCCGGCATGGCTAGCATTTGGCAGATGCATGAGGGTATATACCTTCTTTGACCTTCAACACATGTTGCATGCCCTTTTTGCAGCTTGGTTCTGTAGAATTGCAGCTTGGTTCTGTCTATATAATTCACTCATACCCATCTACTCCATGTTGCAACTTCTGGTTGATTGTGTCCACTTTAGACTGGGAGCTCCTTGACACTGGGACTTCTTATCATTGACTATATTATTCATAGAACAAAATCCAGAAGCAGGTATGGAGACACCAATGATTGGAATGAAGTCCAGCATGGTTGTATATATCTATAACCATGTTAAATGGGAGGACCAACCTAGGCTTCATAGTGAGATTCTGCCTCAAAAATAACCCACAAAATGAATAAAAGTGACTACTCACATATCCAAACACACTGGGCTTTCTTGTTGAAGGTCAGATGACTTGCCTTGACTTGAGAAGGAACCAATGACTGGAATGAATATGAAGACAGCCATCTGTGTAGATGGAAAAGGGATATAGCAAGAAGAGAATACTGCCATTGTAGGTTGTGGGGTGCTTACTGACAACTATCCTGAAATGCTGATATAGTCCATCCCTGTCTTTCCTAGTCTCTTATCCTTGAGACAACCAAACTATTTAGCACAACTATTTCTCGCCATTCTCAGGTACTTCTAGAACCTGTCTGGACCTCATGAAACACCTTTTCCTCATGTCTTACATCGTATATGGGCCCAGTGACCATATCAGAACTCTTTAAGGACACTGATTATTTCACGCTGAGTTTTGACAGTGAAAAAACATTGGGACTGGAGACTAACCTGGGGCTTGAGATAGAATAATATCAAACAAGATGGAGGTGGGTATCGTCTTCATCCCAGCACTGGATACAGTCTTGGCCAGGTGCTGGGTGGGGAGCAGGTGTGTGAGGCTTTGGAAACTTGAAAGGGTGTGGAGTGCACCACCCAGCCTGTCAGAGGAGGATGGGAGCGAAAGCAACAGATGTGCCTAAGGTTCTGTTTTCAGTTCCTCAAAGGGTCTTCTTGATCAAAGCAGTGTGACGGTTGCTATGACAGTTGCTATCTTGGTCCATGGGACACTCCCGCATTAGGTAGCATTACTTTTTTTAATCTTCTCAGGCCAGTCACCATGAAACTCAATAACCAGTTTGGGGTGGGGGGATGGGTGGGGAGATATGGGTGGGTACTCTGTACTGAAATGGTGGAAGATGTTGGCTGATAGTATTTTTTCCAAACAAATCTACCATTGTTGTTGCAGAGGTCAATAGATCTTTTTTCATTATATATCTATACTTAGATTTTTATTGCAATTTAAAAACATACCAGGTAGAAAATACTGCCTTCAAATCTCAATTCTGCCTCTTAATGACCAGATCTTAACATCCAATCTTCTATTAATTAAGTAGTTAGTAATTATTTTTTAGACAGTTTCCCTGTGTAGCCTAAACTGGTTTGAGCTCGAGGATTTCCTGCCTCAGTCTTCCTAGTGATAGGATTCCAGGAGTGTATAACTATGCAGAGTCAATAAACCATTTGATTTCTAACTTTTTTCCCACTGGGATATTTACTGATACTTTGCTTCTGGAATCAGCAATTGTACACAAGAGCTAGTGAAGGAACAACATTGTTTTTGAATTGCACGTCTTGATCAGGCCACGTTGGACTTAATTGGTGGTATGATCTCATGCATGGCATTTATTCCCTCTAAATGTTAGCTTCCCTGTTTTTAGAAATGGGGTAGTACAAGTAGCTCCAGCGGCTTCTTGAAGATTCAATGGCACGAGTTGAGACACTGTATCCATTACTGGTAGCAAAGTAGAAATCTGTTGCAAGATGGTGCCTGGGGAGCCATCAGAGGATAGGTCTCTACGTGAATTTCCTATTTGGTCACCAATGTTTCATTGTTATGTCTTAGGTTGAGGACTATTTTTGCATCTGAATCCACGGTGGAATCAAAAGTTATGTATTTATTATATAGATAGGTGATAGACAGTGGAGACCCTTATCCATTTGAATTTACAAACCAATGTTCTTTAAAAAGTCTATATAGAGCTTACCATGAGGCAGATGTTGGAAAAGGCATGGGCCATTGGGCTTTATATCCCTGCCTTAAGCCTGTTCTCTATTACAGTGTCTCTCAACTTTTCTAATGTTGCAACCCTTTAATACAATTCCTCCTGTTGTTATGATCCCCCAACCATAAAATAATTTTTGGTGTTACTAAATAACTGTAATTTTTCTAATGTTATTACACACACACACACACACACACACACACACACACACACACACACATGCATACGCATACGCACACGCACACAGAGTAGGATATCTGATATGCAACCTGTGTGAAAGGGTAGTTTGACCCTTAAAGGGGCTGTGACCCATGGGTTGAGGACTATTGCTTTACTAGTTCTGTAATGCTCAAATATGAGAACCTCAGTGCTGGCTTTTTAACCTATGAGTTAATAACATCTCAGTGTGGGGTAAGAGAAATTAAGGTGACATACAGGGACAATGCTAGTGTCAGCCTTCCCACCTCCACTATTTCCTCCTCCCTGTCATTTCCTTTTTGAGTCTATGGAGAGAACCTCATAGCTTCAGGAAGACAAAAGAAAGACAAAAGAGCCCATCCAGGTTTGGCAGGAACCTTTTGTGAGTTACTCAGTCATACAGGAGAGTCACACACTGCACTTGATCTTGAGATAAGAGTGGAGGCAGATGGAAGGACAGAAAGGGTAAAAGCAAGGAGAGAGAAGCAGGCAGAAGCTGGGAAGAAGAGTGGGGATGTGCTGTGTCAGCACACAGTGGAAAAGGAGCAATAGAATGGGAAAGGGGCAGGGATGGGTAAAGTGTGGGAGAAATGGGAGAAGTAGAAATGCAAGGACTATGTGTGAATATCTGTAAGGAATCTTTCAGGGAGGAAGACATTGTGAGGAGCCAAGGGAAGGCACATTGCAGTGGCAAGGGCAGTCTCTAGCAAGATCTTTCTCGTTCCCCACCCATACTCTCTTCTCCTAGCTTCATCCTGCCTACAACCTTGAGTGGCTTATCTCAATCTACAGGGTCTTAGACACCTGAAGCTACGACATCTAAGCAATACATGTTTACTGATGTCATGAACACCCAACACAGGACCTCTCTGCAGCTATGTGTGGCACATTCCCTTCTCCCTTTCTGTTGTGGTGAGCAGTCTGTGTCTGTTCAAGGGTGACACTTTCTCCTGTGTTTACTTACTGTCTCACCTATCCAGGGACAATGTTCCAGAATGTTCTCCTTGTATAACTGTGACACATTTTCCATCTCTGCTGGATCCTTCTCATCAACATTAGCAATAATGCCATTTCTCTGAATTTCACATATATCCTCTGCAGATACCCCCTTTCTCTCTTTTCTTTCTCTACTTACTGCCTCATTTCTCTCCCTCCATTTTCTACTTCTTCCCATGAAATAGGCTCCCATGCATTCTGCGTCCAACACGTTTCCTCTCATTTTCTCTTGATTTTTTTTCTGATCACATTTTTGCTTTGCTTCCTAGGGAACTTTTCTCACTTAGTCCAGTGATGATCCTCACTCTGCTGAGTCTGTCAGCCCACTTCCACTCCTATCCCCGCCCTCCAGCACAGTTGAAGCGTTTGTCCTCTTTGTAACATTTCACCTGGATTATACTGGATTCTCACATACTGCCATCCTCCTAGCGTCCCTATCACCTGGTGAATCCTTCCTGTCTTCTTTTAACTTGCCAATCATGGAGTGCCTCCTAGATCAGGGCTTAGATGTCTCTAGTCATGCCCTCTAGTTGATCAGGGCAGCATCTCTCTTTCCAGCATTCCTGCCCTGTCTCCCTTTTGTCCTGATTCTGGATTTAGTATCCTGCCGTCCTCCCGATGTCTCTGCTTGGTTATGCAACACTTGTCTTAGAATCGATATGTTTGAGAAAGGTCTCCTAAGGCCCCAGCAATCAAGACAATGTCCTCTGGCATAAGGACAGTCAATCAGATCAATGGAATAAAATAAAAAAACAGGTTTAGGTTCGACTTTCATGACCAGTAGACTTTCACAAAATATTCCAAATCAACCCAATGGAGGAGGGAAGTCTTTTTAAGGAAAGAGTATTAGAGTAGGTGTCTATCCATATGGAAAAGAAGGAACCTCGAGCCTTAGTTTACAGTATGAACAAAATTAATTCCAGTGAATGCTGGCCTTTTCTTCCAGACCTGAGCCTTCTGTTGGCATCCTATTTCTAGTTAGAACAGCTGGGTCCTTTTAATTATAAGTTGAAGACTCTCAATTCACCCTTGAATCTCACAGCTCCCCTGTTAGTGTGTCCCATCAGGCTGAGTTTCTAAGTAGCACCATGTCTTGTTTGGACTCCTGTCCACATTCGTTCTTGAGGATTTATCCTCAGAGTATGAAGAGGAAGCCAGATAATATATGTCAGGTGAAATTTATTCTTTTTTTTTCAGTATCCTCTCTGTTACAAAGCTTTATTCCTAGCACCCCCATTTCTTAAATTCAAAGCTGCCCTCCTTCACTTGTTTGAAGTGAAATTAATACTTTCTATGATTCTAGGGGGGAGTCTGTTGACCTGCATTTCATCTTGTCATCCTGAGCTGTGTACACATCAGGCAAGGGTAACCTTAGGAATTTCCATTGCTATTCATTAACACCTGAGATAGCAGCTGGTATATTTGGGGCATTAGGTAGACGTTTGCTGAATGAAATAACTGAAATTCAGCTAATTATGTTATCAATTCTCCCACCTTTTCTTATCTTATTGTATTTTATAGGACTGATTCAATATCCCTGATTATGGCTTGACTGTTTGCTGGATTAGAAGAGCAAGAATGACAGGAACTCCGGATTGTTTCTCACAGTATTCTCTACTACTGCAGTACCAGGAAGGGCACGTGGGAGTGGCTTACCTTCCCCATGATATCAACATATGCGTGTTTATGATGTCCACCTTTATTTTAGGCTTAGCGAGTTTATGTTCTGGGACAGCTTTACTCTGATCACAATGGCAAGCAAAAGCATTGAGGATATTTTTTCTTCAGAGTAATTGACTAGGATGAGATAGATATTGAGAATTTTCTGTATTTAAGTGTATTCACCCTTAACTCCTTCTCTAATGCCTCTCAAATCTACCCCTAATTGCTATCCCCAAACTTCATGCCTTCTTTTTATTTTTAAAACAATTTATGAACTTCAGTTTCTGCTTTCTGCATACTCCTGGGTGTGACATTAGCCACAGAAACATGGTTGGTCAACCAGAAGCTACACTTTAAAAAAAAAAAAAACCCAGTCTCCTTTCCCCAGAAACTATCAACTGTCTGTAGCTCTTCATTAGTTGCTGGGAGCTTATGAACCCTTTCCTACTCCAAAATTCTTTCATTTATAGACAATAAGTAAGTAAGTAAGTAAGTAAGTAACTAACTAACTAACTAACTAACTAAGTAAGCAAGCAATAAATAAGAGCTAAAACCAAACAGCTACTGCTCATTTGAAGTCAGAGGATCCCCCTCTGAGATGTAGACATTAGAGCAGGAAGGAACTCTGAGACCCCAGTGCATCTCTTTGCCCTGCTGACAGATGCAGGGGGAAAATCACACACCCAAGGGAACATATGTGTATGGGTGTGTGAGTTTAGGTGGGCGACTTGGCAGGGGTGACAGGAGGAAGTGGTGGCTTAGCTCTTGGACTGTTCCAGTCTGTGACACTAAGCTCTGTTTTTCCTACTGCTTTTGTCTCAGTATAATCCATACACTGCTCATAAGATGTCTAGGTCTAGTTATTATTCAGTAGTTGACATTCCTCTCTGCACCATGGGTATGGACCTGCCTTTTGTTCCCAAGACTCAGACAAGCCCCACAGTGTGCTAAGAATCTCTCTCTGACATAGAGAGAGGACACCCTCCTTGCTAAGAATGAGGAATGCCATGGCAGGGCCTTCCTAGTTTTCCTTAGCAGATCTCTTCCTCCTCCTCCTTCCTTCTTCTCTCTCCACCTGTAGACCAGGCTGGCCTGGAATTTACAGAGACCTGCCTCACATCTGCCTCCTGAGTGCTGAGATTACTGTTCTTTCCTCTCATCTTTCTCTTGCTTTCTTTCCTTCCTTCCCCTCCCATTCTTTTCTTTCTCTGTCGAGTCTCTCCTTACCTTACTCCTACCAAAAGACTCATCGGACTCCACCCTGTACAACACTGACAGCGCCATGTGCTCCTTTGCTGGCCAGCCTCACTGAGCT
Organism: Rhabdomys pumilio; assembly: GCA_030674055.1. NCBI lineage: Eukaryota > Metazoa > Chordata > Mammalia > Rodentia > Muridae > Rhabdomys > Rhabdomys pumilio. The sequence continues at coordinate 8,787,793 of JANHMN010000008.1, read as the reverse complement.
TTGACTATGAGGCCCACAGTGTGTCTAACTATGCGTTTGCTATATTTTTTAACCTCTACAACTTCTTTCCTGTCCAGTGGTTACCATCATTATATGCATTGCACAGGTAAGAAATCAAGTCCCATAAAAGGTAACTATCTGACTTAGGACCACACAGCTAGCACACGACACAGTTGAAGGCTGTTTCCACACTTTATATTTTAGAGTGGAAGGCATGTATGTTACTTACCGAGAGAAGTTGTCTGGATTTCTTGTGTATTTGATCTTTAATTCATATTGACTGAGCTTTCCAAATCTGAGGGTCTATAAGGGCCCGTGAATCGACACAGCCATCTCTAGGCTGATGAGCACCTGTACCCAACTCATCAATTTAGAAGGAAGGTCCTTGAAAACCAAGCTATCCTTTTGGCTGTCTGCATTTTACTGGTTTCCTGGCTCTACCCTAACAAGGTGCCACATATTGGGGACTAAAACAATAGAAAATTATCTTCTCACAGTTCTGAAGGCAAGAGGTCTTAAGCAAAAAGGTGTTGGTTGGGTTGGTTTCCTCTGGATGCTTTGAGGGAGAAACTACTTCATACCTCTTTCCTTTGGTGGCTTCAGGAAGTCCTTAGTGCTCCTTGACTGGCAGCTGTGTCACTTCAGTCTGTTTCCAGGAAGACATGGCGCACTCTCTGCATCTTTCTTCATTTTTAACCTCTATTAAGATGACAAACATTGGAATTAGGACTTATTTGGATCCAGTACTGTGGAGATCATGGGCCTACCAGCTCTAAAATTCTTGGCAATTAGGATATACACACAAGATTTGTCTTTTAAATATGCTTGGTTTATTCAGACAAACATTCCTTATAATATTACACTGACATAAAAGTAAAACAGACGTCACACCAGATGGGAAGCAATTGTTTGGGCAAAAAATGCTGTGGTAGGGGTCCAGTGGGGACTCTTCTTTAGTGACAGTGTTTTGGAAGCTTCTAGGTTAATATCAACACAAAAGATAGAGAAGCCGTGTTTCAGGCATACAGCAGAGCGATCTTAGACACCATTCCCAAAGTTCCAATTTTTGAATCATTTCAGTAGCTTTGTGCTATCAGGTCTCACAGTTTGGGGTTGGTTCACTAGCATGGCAACACCACCTTAGGGGTAGTTCATTAGCATATCAAGGCCTGTCCTGGGTTTCAATCCTATATGTGCTGGCATGCCAGGGGCTTGCTTCTGAGGTTTAGGTCTTATCAGATCTACCTGGTGACAGCTCAGTCATGATATTATATCAGGTCACACAAAATGGCTTTTCATTAGTTACACAAAATAGTTTTAAAGTTATGTTCCTAACAAATATGGCCTCATCTTTGATGCAAAATTCACCTTCTTTGTCAAAATATTTATTTATTGCATAATTATAGCATAATGCCAAAACTAAGGATTTGACATTGGCGCAATGTGTGAATATAGTTCAACACCATGTTATCTCATATCCAAATGTGTGTAACCACCACTGAAATCAACACAGTGATTCTGTGACCTCTGTGACCTCGAAGCTCCTCCTTGTGATGTCTCTTTGATTGTCACACCTGTTTTCTTATCCCTAATATCTCTAGATCCTAGGATCAGTGATCTGTCCTCTATCTCTCTAATGGTTATAATCTCACCAATGCTAAATAAAAAAAATATGGCATGTGATATTAGATTATTTTATTCACAAAGCGCAAGGTTGCTCAGAATTATATAAATGCTTAAATGTATTCTTTCTTCCTTTCTATTGTGGGCTCTGTTTTAGATAAGACTTTCACATTTATATTTTTGAGGAGCCTGATTCAGAACACAACATTTATTTTCTCTTGTTAGGGTCCTGATTTCAGAATCTTGCGTCTCAGAAGATGCATTTTGTATTCATGGCCAGATTAGAGGTGCTGTTGATTGATAAGCTTGGTTCCCAGAAATGGGTGAACGTCACGTTATTTGAAAAGACATATTAAAAAAACAACTCTAAAGTTTCAAAAAGTGGATAATAATGTACATTCTCAAGAAGTAAGATGGCAAAGTGTTGCCCTATCCCATTTAGTGAGTGTCCTTTCCCACTATCCTAGTGTGGACTGAGGAAGGGAAGGAGCAGGAAAACTGGACTGCGTGTTAACTGGGGGAAGGGCCACTAACTTATTATTGCTGTATCTCTTCCAGAGCATAGGCTGAGAAGAACCTTAGTAAATGTGTATTGAGTGGATGAGCCCATGAGGGACTAAATGCAGGGACTCCAGGAGCAGGGGGAGGGTAAAAGTCACTGTTATGTATCCTCTTCCTTCCCTAATATAACCTTTGCTACGTGGGCTCTTCATACCTGGACAAAATTACCTATATCCTTTGACCTGTTGATGAAGGTCTCTTCTATCCCACTTTATACTTGGCTATTCCTAATTCGATGGATGGAGGAAGAGACCCCAAGGAGGTATCATGTGTTTGAATCATGTATTTTGTACTTTGAGCTTTGGAAGGCAGAATAATAGAGGGCTCAAGGCAGCAGGAGATTTGATCCTGGATCCCCTACTTATTGTCTTTCTGGCCTTGACCTATGATTTATTCAAAAGTAGATCATGATCAGTTCTTAGCTTTGTAGAAACTTTCCCAAATTTTGCTGTATGTGTTTAACCTCACAGTGGAGCCGTTCTTGGAGTAGGTTGTGGATGGTGCCCAGTGTTGCCAATAGCAGATAGGAGTCAACTCATATTTAAAAGCTTAGTGAAGGCATAAGAACTGGTGAAGCCTAGGTACTATGATGGGCTTCCACATTTCCCTATTGCTTGCTTATTTAGGTTGTCTCCTCTTCCTGTGATAATGAATCTCCATTGTTTTGGCAAGTTTTCTGGGCAGGTTGAATCAGATTACAGAGTATATGCTTGTAAACACTGTCCCCCTTCAGAACTTTGATGACTTAGGAGAAGATAACTAGGAACTATGCCTCCTCAAACCTACCATGGCTCAGAGAAATAAGCCATGAATAGTACTTGTGAACCTTTGAACCTTAGAGAGGACTGCCATGTCATGGACAGCCACGCAGGGCATGTGGAGGGTTTTATTTATTGTTCAAGTGTGGTGGATTTCAGGGCAACTAAACATTTAACTTCTTTAGAAGAGAAATTAGGTAGCTGGAAAAACAACTATTAACCACCATGTAGTAAGAAAGACAGAGATCTCAAGTGCAAAGATTCACTTTATTCAATATCTTCCCCAAATAATAGCATGATAAAAGCCAAGGAAAGGGAGGAGGATGAGGTGGGGAGGTTTGGAGCACTGCAACAGTGGTAGGTCTCTTGTGGGGAAGTCTCCAAGACCTTAGGAGGGAAGATTGGACGGAGCTGGGGAGCAGGCGGTGGTGCCTCAGGACCTTTGGCTCTAACACTCATCCCTGTTGAAGCTCTTGATGATGGGCGACGACGATGTCTTATGAGTGGCCTCACAGGTATAGAGTTTATGTCGTTCATACTCTTCCTTGGTCAACGTGAGGGTGCTGCTCAGGCTGTAGGTGCTGTCTTTGCTGTCCTGATCAGTCAGACTGTTCAGGACACCATCTCGTCGTTCACTGCCATCAATCTTCCACTTGACATTGATGTCACTGGGATAGAAGTTGTTCATGAGGCACACGACTGAGGCACCTCCAGTTGCTAACTGCTCACTGGATGGTGGGAAAATGGATACAGTTGGTGCAACATCATTCCCTGAGGAAGGAAGCACAGAGGATGTATGAAGTAACGAAGAAGGTCTCCCTTTCAGTGCAACATGCGTGAACAGTTATGTTAAAGACAGACACACAGAAAAGCACACGTATCCCTGAAGATTAGCAACAATGAAGCCAGGATGCAGATGTACACAATCTTGTTGGTTTTGAGTTATTCTCTAGTTTCTAGCTACTTCTTTAGCAAGTAAATTGGGTCTGCTCCTTTGAAGTCACTCTCAGGCTTCCTTCTATTGCCTTTCCCCTGAAACTACGTTCTTCAGCTTCACTAGGTCCATGCTGCAGACAGAGACACCAGACCAGTTGTCTGACATCCCTGACGTTTGAGAGTCTGAACACACAAACATGTAAGGTAGGAGCAGAGATTGGCTTTCATTCTCTCCTGTCTCTTCCAAGAATACTCTGGTATCAGCCTCTCTATGGCTTCCTTTGGTGTGGTACAGATGGGGCCTTAAGCCAAGGTCTATGTTTGGATGGGTGTCCAGAAGCATTCTGAGCACTCACCAGACCCTGGTCTAATGGTCTGTAACCACATGGGACAATTTTTAGCCACACCAGAACAGGTCAACTGTAATCTGGGCCACCTGCCTGGAAGGAACTGGCTGACTTCACTTCTGACCTTAAGCAGTTGCCAGATGGCTTCTTGGAAAGTCCCCTCTGTTGAGATGCCAACCCTTGGGTGACAGAGGTAGTAAAAATGAAAACTGAGAGTTCTTTACCAAGAAAAACAACAGAATTATGAGCAGCCTTTTTCCCCCTTTAAATAAATTAATAGTTTTAAAAGGAGTTGATATCATTTTAAAGTAATTAAAAGTGGTTAAATAACTTAAATGTCTCTAAAGTAGTTTCAGGAGTTTTAAAGGGTCCTTAAATAGTTGCTTTTGGCTGGGGAAGGGTCAAACACAAAAACAAATTAATAAACAGTTTTCAGAATTATGGAATTATAGTGGCTGAGTTAAACATTTTTCTATCACAGAATTAAAGTATTGGGAAATATGTTTATGCTAAATTTTTATTAGTCATATTTTTTGTATGAAGAAAAACATCCTAACTAACCAGTTAAAATCATTTCACAAATCTATCTTATTTTAACCAATTAATATGACATATAATTTAATGGAGTTTAATGAGAGTTCAGTCAAAGTAGATTTACCATGACTCTTGCTGGATGTAGATTTTTATCTCCAAAAGATTATATACATTAAGGTTTTAATATAACACTGGATAAAACAGTTTACTGCCTTTCTTAACTCCCTAACAGACAATTAAAATAAGGAAATATAATGATAAATGCATTTTATTTCTGAAATCTCTAATAAGTCACCCTTTTCTTGTTTTTCTCATGTTAATGTAGTGTCTGTCACATCTCTGTCTCTTCAGATTAGTAGCTCTGGTCCTATCACTGTGCCTCAAGAAAGTGGTCCGCGCGGAGCAAAGAACGCTACCGCGGGGTTCACGTGGCCCTTAGCGGCAGGGTGAACTCCAAGCGGCTGACATAGCCGCAAAGTCACCCAGTTCTAAAGAAGAGTTTGTGGACTGTTTCAGCCCCTTGCTGGTGGCATAAAAATACAAATGAGTAATAAATGGGGAAAACAAAAGGGCCAAGTGTCTTACAAAACAGTGGCCATTAAAACATATAATTTAAACCCAACTGTATTTCTACTATTATAATAAAAGAGGTCATTTCAAATTTACATTCTTGTAGAAATGAGACAAAAATCTCCCCCGAGTTATCTGTCAAGAACTAGTTCCTACAGAGTCTCTCATTCTGACATTTTGTGACAGATTTTAGACTTTAAGAATCATACCTCTTCTGGTTATTCAGTAAGCCAGCATTTCTGTATGGCAAACTTCCACACTTTCAAACATTTTACTGATTTTTATCTCAGGGCATCATACTGACTTTTGTAGTCATAAAAAACAATTAGGAGACAAAAGAGTGCTGTCTACGGCTCACCCAACTCAGCTATCCCACACGTACTGCAAAGCTCAACACAGTCTTTGTGGAAACTCATCATCTTTCATCTGCATGGTTTTCTTCCTCTGGGTCATTCAGCTAATCTCAAAAGCTTTGCTTCCACATCCATTTCTAGAGCTGAACTTGACTTTAGTCCTTTTCTATCTTGAACTGTGCTCATTCTTCATCCCCTCAAATTTCCCACTTAAACTTCTAGAAGACCATGCTACCTGCCGTCAGACCCAGATCTCAATAACTATTTATGTTTACTCTCCGGTCCAATCTCTTAGATGGTGACCATAGTATTAATTACTTTCTCCTCAACTAAAGCCTCTTTTTTGCCCCTAGTCTCAATAGCTTGATAAACAGAAAATCTGACACTGTACGCCATGTCAGCTGATAAGGAACCCTCTACGTTTTCTGAAGATTTTCTGAACTGACTAATTCCTAACATGAAAACCAGTGTCTTACACTTAAAAAAAGATGAGAAAAATGTACTTACGTCTTATCTCCAACTTGGTCCCGGTACCGAACGTGAGCCACAGTGAGGACTCTGACATGCCCCCCTCTACAAAAACCTGCCTGTGAGGCCAATCCAACTAGATGGGCCAAATTCAGAGAAAAGTCCAACTCTTTCTTCTCCATTCCCCTTACAAAACTGTTCTCACAAGTCTAACATGAGTTTTTTGCTCAGCTTTCACGCTGGCTGCTTTCTGGGATGGGTCTTCTATTGATGTATAGGTTGCAGGAATGGCTCATTTAGCCAAAATATCACAAATTCAACCCAACAGAACCAGAATGTCACAAATAATTGAGCAAAAATCTACTTACGTTTGATTTCCAATCTTGTCCCAGCTCCGAACGTGAATCACAGCGATTCATGTCAAAGCCCCCCCTTTACAAAAACCTGCCTGAAGCCAATCCAATGAGATATGCCACGTTCAGAGAGAAACTGTTTCTCATTCCTCCCACAAATCTTTCTTTTCTCCACAAATCTGTTTGCTCAGCTTCTACACTACCTAGAGTTTTGGTTCTCTTCTATTTAACTTTTGGGTTACAAGGAACAGTTCATTTATCATATATATGCCACAAATTCATACAAAGGACAGTATGGGACCAAAGCTTCACAAAAAGTTGAGCAAAAATGTACTTAGGTTTTATTTCCAGTCTGGTCCCATCACTGAACGTGATTTACAGTGATTTACTTTAACTTCTACCTCTATAAAAAACATCCCTTAGTAGATAATTATCTCTCTTCCCCTAATTTAGTTACTTTGGTTTAGAAAACCTAAAAATTAGCCACTGGCCAGCCTCCTGTGGAACAGTTTTCTCTCCTTAACACCTGATCTGAGAGTGGAATTTGTTACATGCCTGAAATCCCATTAAGGAAAACACACAACAAAGAACAAAGTAACGTGGTTAGACACAGTGAACAATCAGTTGAGAAGACTACTTACGTTTGATTTCCAGCTTGGTCCCGGCTCCAAACGTGTACACACACTGGTTTCCCTTCACTCACCCCCCATACAAAAACTGAGCATGGTCTTCTGAGCACTGAGCAAAGGTTTTGTCTAGAGCAGCTACCCTGCTTCTTTGAGCATTTCTGAAACTATCACTTGTTTTAATTATTACACTGACGCTCATTCTCCAGAGAACATGTATAGCCTATTCCCAGCTTTGCTTATGGAGTTATTTTGTATCTTTCCCCCGGAGAATGCCAGAATCTGTTTTCAGAGTCAGATTTTATACATCACTTTTAGACATAAAAGCCACAAGACATAGACAATAGAAGAAAGATAGTTTAGGTTCTACTTACGTTTGATTTCCAGCTTGGTGCCTCCACCGAACGTCCACCACAGTGGTAGTACTCCATTGTCTGGCTGTACAAAAACCTTCCTCACTGAAGAGGAACCGAGCACTGGGTCAGCTGCTAAGGCTTAACCCCCTCTCCAAGCATGCGTGGAAGCTCTTGGGCTTCTCTGACAGAGAAACGCTTGTAGGTAAGACTTGAATTCTTAGAAGATAATGTATTTCATTATTATTACATGTGATACCACATATTATATCTTTTTCTTTAGCAGCATATCACATAGGACTGCTTATTTTTTGTTCATTGAAAAAAAAAAGAAACGGGCTGGAGCGGAGGCTCAGCAGTTAATGGCCCTTGCTGCTCTTCCGTAGGACCTTAGTTCGCAGCACTGTGAGCAGCTCACAACTGCCTGTATCTCCAGCTGCAAGGAATCTGACACTAGCTTCTGGCCTCTGTACCCATCAGTACATGTCATTCACTCACACATAAATAAAATAACTTTAAAAAGAAGGAAAACAAGCAAATTGAATAGCCAGTTCATTGTAACTTTTTCTGGGCTGAGTAGGTGGGGGAGACTTCTGCAAATTACAAATTTTATTTGATATTAATTTAGAACCCAGTAGCATTTCTTGGTTAATAATAACTAAGCCTGTCTTTCTATTTGAACTTCCTTGCTTTAATGATGTTTCATAGAAGGTACATGAAATTATATCTATATCTATATATCTATATCTATATTTAATCTATATCTAATCTATATGTATATCTCAAGGTTCCTATCCTTTGGAATTGAGTTTTGGATGACATATGAGACAACGGCCACCATCAACAAAGGAGAAAAAATAAGCTTTTACTCATGAATTGGTCTGATGTTACAGGACAGGTGAAGCTCTACTCTCATGGAGATCAACCAAGTTCATGATACCTTTGAAATTAGTGTCTCCATAGCAACCAATTAAAGACACCGAAAGCTTGCCTTGAGTTTCAGCTTCATTTACTACAGTCTTGTTACTCTTGCAACCATTCATTCCCATCCTCTTCCTACCTCCCCAAACTCCTTACAACTCCACCATGACCTCCAGCATCTACAAGGCATCTTCTCTGCTTCTGGACACCCTGTCCTCCCTAGGGTAGCACAGAGATAGCTGTCATTCAAGATTCAGCACCAAGATTCTTTCTATCAGTGAGCTGGCTTTATAGACAGGTTGTTAGGCCTGTAGAACCTATTTGCTCTTAACAGCTAGTAAGATGTTTGCTATTCCATTAGCCAGGTTTCTGGGAATTCCTGTCCATTATATTTAATTGACAAACACTCATCAGACATTTGCAGAATAAATGCAAAAAAAAGTAATGAAAAAGCCAATATTATAGATCAATGATAGCAAACTGCAATAGACAAAAGGTTAGTACTGACCACCACAACAACCATCGTTCTTAGAGAAATTGCAACTCTAGCCAAGATCAGAGAGGCCTATTTGTCTATGTTACTAGGGGTTTTGCTAATCTGGAAAGGCAGATTCTACATGTCTTTCACCAGAATCAAGTTGGAAATAGAAAGAAAAGAAAAACTGTCAATAAAAATTAACTATGTAAAATAGCTGAGAATTTCAACCAACATAAATCCTAAAGAGAATGAAAAGTGTTTTTTTCTGTAGTTGTGGAAGGGATATCAACCATAAAAGTTGACATTTATTGAGAACTTATAAAATGCCAGACATCATATATGGCTCATTATATTTAGCTATCCACAAGACTCCATTAGCTAGAAATTAATATTGTATGCCCATGACACTGAAGAACAAAGCTTAGACCTAAGTCTGCTGTTTATGCACTTAGTGGACACATATCAGAGTAGACGCCAGGGACAAAATCACCCGATAGGAGCAGCATGGTGTGAGAGAGAGAATACTGCAGTAGGAGGAAAGAAAACCCCTTAGGCCATCCTGGTGTGGGAAATGAGGGCTGAGTGTGCCCAGATGTCTGTAGAGACTGTATTGTTTTTAAGAGGTGAAAAGACTAGAAACACCAAATATCATTGATAAGAGTTTGGATAAGCTAATTAATATAGAGCACAATGAACACAGATCAGTCAATAAAAGGAAAATAAGTTTCTGGATATTTTTATGAAAATATGGGGGCACTGGATATTACATATAGTCTGACTGTAAGGCGGATGCTGTAGTACAGGCTTCTTCTAGAAGACTGCACAAGCTGTGCTCAGAGGCTTCCCCCACTCGGGGCAGCTCAGGGGAGCTAAGGACACATTCTATTCTGCTGTCTATTACATATATATATATATATATATATATATATATATATATATATATATGCCTTTACATTGCATATTGGTTGATTGTTATGTTTGTTTATTTTATAATAGTTCATTTTCTACATCCATTTTATAGTTGTCAGAAACCATTTTAAGTTGTATAGGTGTGCAGAGAGTACACCACAGAAAAATGTAAATTCTGAGGTTACTTTTTTCTTTTTCACAATTTTTAAAATAATATCTTTAAAAAGAGTTCAAAGACAGTAAAAAGTCTCTCTGGTTCTGCATTGGAGACGATTTTTTTTTTTCCAAACAGAGAATAGGGGACTGTAACATGGGAGTGGTCTGCATGAGCTGGCAGCATAAGAGAAACATTTCGCACTAAACAAGATCTAGTTTGACAGTCTTTTAAGGAAGTTTTTTTTTTCTTCATATTAGTAGCAGTAGCAGAGAATATTATCCAGTATGTCAGAAACAAACAATTTTGTTCTCTGCAGTTTGAGGGATGTTGGCTTCCCTACCTGGCACTGGAATATTCTTGTCTGCGAGCTGCCTTGAAGTCTCTGGTCCAATATTTTCTTCCCAGCTTATCAGTCACAACAGAGTCCTAGTCAGTTCTTGCTTCAGATGGACGGGTCTTTGGTAGTAAATTACCATGTAAGCGGTAAGCTGGTCCTCTTGTCCAGGAAGGAGGGAGACAAAGGAGGTCACTTGAGGATGAGGTTCTTCCTTATGCCTGTTTCCACTTGTCCCTGAAGAAAGGCACGTGGACAAAAGTGAAGTCCTTTCCTGCCTGTGCATGTGTGCATGTCACAACATGGCACAAAAATCTGGTCCCAGTCTGGAAAATGAAGATGTGTCTCTTATTTTCAGAAGGACATTAGGCTACAGCCATTTTACTTCATATGAAAGAGAAAATAGTAAGTGGGTCAGGGTTTACTAACCTCAGAGGGGCTAAGCCACTGAAATTTACATATTAGCTGCTGTGGGTTCCGGCTTATTCTTTAAGTGTGATAAGCCTAATTCTGAGCTCTCTGCCTTTCCCCATGTGTCTACCATGGACATATTGTGTTTGGTTGTCTTTACCATTCCAGTTTTGTTCCCAAGGTGATGTGACTTGGCATATATGTGTTATATTTGAATGGCCTTCTTTGGATAGCTCACTGAGGAAGAAGATGGTAAGCTAGCTGGTTTGAGGATGCTGTGTCTTGTCCATAGACTTGTAAGGTTATTTGTGATAAGTAGAGGAAGTTAAACATGAAGATTAATCTATAGGGAGCTCTAGCAGTAGTCACTGGATAGAACAATAATACAATTGCATGCATCCCTAGTGGAAGAGACTTAAGTAATATTTCCAGGCAGGAATGATAAGGCATGGAGTCTAAGTGCATCAAGATGTTCCAGAGAGGGCTGTGGAAACCACCGGAGAAACACTTCTGTTTACATGCATGCTCTGGGCAGCCAAGGGTTGGGTGTGTAACTATTGCCAGTGAAACCTGGGAACTGAAGAAACTGAAGAAGAATGTGGAGACTGGCTGAGGTGTATGGACCCGCAGGGCTGTAAGCTCATCCCCCTGTCTCCACCTCTGCTCGGGCCTGTTTACTTTCAGTATCCACTTTCCACGTTCACACCGCACATCACCTCCCTTACCCCCTCACCTCTTCTTTTAAAGCACTTTTATTTACTTCAGTGGGTCATGGTCTTTAGGCTCCTGACCTCTATCTAAACTCCCACATAAATACTCACACACAACAACTAGAAGCTGGGATCTGCTTATGAGAGATTTTTTTTTCCCCCCCCCGTTCTACTTATTTTACTATCTTACTGTTTGACTGGATACATCATAGTGTTTGTGGACATCAGGTTGATCTTACTTCTTAGGTTTTGTGTCTAGAACATCAGTAAACATGGATGTATAAGTCTCTCTAGTAGGAGACAGTCCTTTGGACACATGTCCAGGAGTGATATAAATCGATCTTCTGGTAGTTCTGGGTTTAATCTTTTAAGAAAACGAATTCTTATTTCCACGGCGGCCACACCAGCTTACATTCACACCACCAGTGAATGACGATTTCTCCTTTCCTTCATCCTTGTCAGTATTCACTCTCACTTCTTTTCTTTTAATTTTTAAAAACTTTTAATTGATTTTTTTTGTGAGTTTCACACCATACACCCCAGTCTCACTAATCTCCCTTTACCCTCATATCTGCCCTTTTGCCCTTGCAACCTCCCCTTCCTACACACACACACACACACACACACACACACACACAGTGAGAGAGAGAGAGAGAGAGAGAGAGAGAGAGAGAGAGAGAGAGAGAATAGAAGCATAGAAAACATCATGGAAGCTGTAGAGTGCCACAGTGTGTTCTAAAGTATGTCCCTCTGTGTGTTCTAAAGTATGTCCCTCTGTGTGTTCTAAAGTATGTCCCTCTGTCCACACATCTTCATTTGCTTTCCTGACTACTGAAGGTGTTGATGGGGGTTGGGGGTGGGCGGAGGGGAGAGGACATCACCTATGTAAACACACCACCTTGCAGCAGACTTGCGGTGGGCCTAGCTCTTGGTGCTGGCTCATCTGTGCCCTTGCCACCACGACCAACTCCTCTTTGCTGTCCAGGTGAGGTGCAGGGCCCAGATACTGGAGCGCTGCAGCTGGTAAGGGGCAGGCTTAGCCATTGGCGCTCACGACCCTGTCTGTGGCAGCTTTTCTGACTGCTGAGGTGGCGAGGGGTGGGAGAGGGCATCACCCTTGTCCCTGCCAGCTCACCGCAGAAGAGTGGAGGGATCAACTCTCTCATACTCATCCCTTGGGGCTTGTTCACCTAACACTAGGACCAGCTTCACTGTGCTACCTGGGCGAGGTACAGGGCCTGATCTCCCAAGTGCTGCCACGGTGAGAGGTGGGGCTATTTCTTTAGAGAGCTGCAGCCAGTGAGGGGCAGGGACAGTTCTGCACAGTCCCTGGACATTCATGATGACTCAAGTGGCTCCTCAGACCAGGGACACCCTCGTGCTCTCTGGTGGTAATGTGAACCTTGGATACCAACCTTGCTGCTAGACTCAGACAGGACCCTTAGCAGAAGCCGAGGCTGGGATCTCACCAGGGCCTCACAACAGGCGGCTGTCAAGTTGCTCCGTTTCTCTTTCTCTCCCATCTGTCCATCACCCACTCATGCATTCTGGTGGCTCCTGATGCAGGCGGGCCACTAGGTGACATTCTCTGTGCTGTGTGGAGTGGTGGCAAGTGGAGTTTTTAGCCTCCTGTGCCATGTATCTGAGGGAGGATCTGTGGGTGGCATGGCGGTTTTCAGGTCTCTGTCTTTCTCCTCCAGGGCTGTGCTGGGTAGTGGTAGGCAGGCCCCTGTGCGTCTATGGCCCTCCCATGTTGTAGGCTGGAGGGTCTCCAAAACATGGCAAAACTCAGGTCTTTGTCTTCCTCCTCTTGCACTGCAATGCCTGGATTTAATTTTATTTTTGAGTTCTAGGCATAAAATAGCTTAGGCCATCGAGCCAGACATCAAGCTAGGACTTGAACAAGCTAGGTCTTCGAACAAAGAACTGCCATCTGCTCTGCCCCTGACTGATATAAGAATACCACCACCACCACGGTTAGAGGAAGAGGGTCTGGAGAACTTGTGGGCTCATGCTTTCGTTTTTTTTTTTTTTTTTTTTTTTTTTTTTGAGTCTGTATTGTTTCTCTAGTTAGTATCAGAGGGCTTTCCTTGTTGCTGACTAGAGACCTCTGCTGGCCACACTGAGCTTTGCAGTCTGTCTTTCACCCTCCCGAGAGGGTGCCCATGTGGTGTTTTAATCCACGGCTGATCCCCATGCCAGAGGTTTCTGTATCCCTATTCTAGGATGTGAGAGCTCTGTGCCTGTCTTGATGGTGGCACTGCTCTGCTTTGGTAAGTTTTTCTTTCAGGGGTCGCTTTTTGTTCTCCTTTCCCCTCTAAGGAGGTGTAAGCCGGAGGCAGCATTTAGTTGACTCCTTTGCCACATTTCCCTTCGGCCTGCTTCTTTTCAAGCATTCTTTCACTTTTAAAATGAATTATTTCTCACTGTGGGAAAAAGTCCATTTTGTCCCGATTCACTTTTCTCAGCTCACATAGAGGCAGTCTTTTATTTTATCCATGTGAATTAAAGTCCTCGTCTCTCCTGCAGCTCCCTCAGCAAGAACCTGCACCTTACATTGATCACTCTACAAAGGCTGAATCATCGATTAAAAGCCTGACACCATTATTGATGCTATATTGTACTTGCAGACAGGAGCCTGGGATGGCTGTCCTCTGAGAGGCTCTACCAACAGCCGACTGAGACAGAAGCAGATACTTAACAGCCAACCATTGAACTGGGGTTGGGACCCCCATGGAAGAGTTAGTGGAAGGATTGAAGGAAAGGAAGGGATGGCAACTCCATAGGAAGATGAACAGTGTCAACTAACCCAGACTGACTGATGTGATTGGGACAGGCGCAGCCCTTCATGCTTGGTGAGAATACTGTTCTTCATTGGTGTGACATACTGTCATGCGCACATACTCTGGACACACCTCCACTCTGGAGCACTCTGGCTATATAAGTGCACTGCTTGGTTCACTCTGCAAGTTAACCTTGAGGTACCAGCTAGATGTTGCCCTCTGGTGGTGAAGCTGAAGCATTAGTTGCAATTAAAGGCCTGGTCTTGCCTAATTTTTTTTTTTTTTCTCGAGACAGGGTTTCTCTGTGTAGCCCTGGCTGACCTGGAACTCACTCTGTAGACCAGGCTGGCCTCGAACTCAGAAATCTGCGGGCCTCTGCCTCCCAAGTGCTGGGATTGAAGGCGTGTGCCACCACCGCCGGCTTTTTTTTTTTTTTTTTAAATCATTAGTAAAGTGAGTTGAGCTGGTAACATGAGGAAAGGAAGGAGGCAGGTGCAGTGAAGGCAGTGTCAGTGGTGAAGGAAGTGTCCCTGGTGACATTGGCAGTGACATCTAAAGGCTGTGGCAGAGATGCCGAGGAACAGAGGCAGTAGAGACAAGGAGGGCTGTCAAGAGCTGAAGACAAGAAACTTCTGGCCCTGGTACTGGGAGATTTCTAAGGATCTGTCAAAGGACCAAGGTGTCAGATACCCCGGATTGAAGAGAAGCAACACTTGTCACTGCAGGAGTGTGGGTTACAAGAGGAATCTTAGGACTTAGGAGTCAAGCACTCATTTCTGAGGATTGAGAGAGTTGTCAAGTGTAGGGCTGCTGCTGCTTACAGCCCAGAGCGATAGTCCTCTAACCTCTTCAGCTTTTTAAAATGACACATTTTATTTTTTATTATATAAAAATCATCATGGCTTATACATATGATGTGTGTGTGTGTGTGTGTGTGTGTGCATGTGTGTGCACACACGCTTATCTCTGGGTATATGTATGTGAGCACAGTGCTTGAGGAGGCCAGAAGAGAGGTTCAGATCCCTTGGAGATGAAGTTACAGGCTGTTGTATGTAACTGCCTGATGTGGGTGCTAGGAACTGAACTGACATCCCCTGCAAAAGCAGGGCACATCTTAACTACTGAGACATCTCTCCCTAGCCATCCTGTTGGATTTCAAAACCTGAAACACTAGGCCTCTAGCTCTCAGGACTTGGAGTTGTAAGCTTCTTCGACTACCTCCAAGTCCAGGCTTTTGAAACTCCAAGGCCTGGGACTAGTGACTGAGGCCTGGGACTAGTGACTGAGGCCTGGGACTAGTGACCAAGGCCTGGGACTAGTGACCAAGGCCTGGGACTATGACCAAGGAGAGCTTTACTCCTGAT
Organism: Rhabdomys pumilio; assembly: GCA_030674055.1. NCBI lineage: Eukaryota > Metazoa > Chordata > Mammalia > Rodentia > Muridae > Rhabdomys > Rhabdomys pumilio. The sequence continues at coordinate 8,772,244 of JANHMN010000008.1, read as the reverse complement.
CTAGGCAGGACAGAAGAAGCATGACAAGCCATCTGATAACAATAGAAGGTAGGAAAGTGTGAATTTGTAAGGCTGAAGTTAGTTATCCAATCTGATTGTGCCTTTGAGTTGTAGAAACATTGTTTAGATATCAAAAATGAAAGCAACGAAAAGGAAATGGCCTCACAGCGCCACCAGAGAGTTCATTGCCTGAGCACATCAGACTTCAGAAGCTGTGTCAGCAGATGGCAGTGCTGTATAAGCAGTGAGCCTACAGAGGCCTGGTCATGGCTCACTGAGCTGGCCTGCAAACAAAAGCAGTGATCTGAATCTGGTCAAGTCTCCACCCGCCTAATGGGATCAGACTGTTGTTTTTAGAAAATGTTTCCTCCCCCTGCTTCCACCCACACGCACACTCACACCCACGTGGGTAACTATCTATGAAGATATACAGATAAATTATACGCTTCCTTTCTATCTGAACGTTGTTTTCTTCTTAGACCATTTCCTTTTATTATTTCAATTTTTATTGGATATTTTATTTACATTTCAGACGTTATCTTCTCACCTCATTTCTCCCCCACCCAGGAACCCCCTGTTCTATCCCCCCTCTTTCTGCTTCTATGAGGGTGTGCCCCTAGCCAATCCCCCACCCCACTCACACCTCCCCACCCTCGAATTCCCCCACACACTGCATCCAGCCTTCATGGGACCAAGGATCTCCTCTGCCACCCATGGCCATGCTCCCCTACATATACAGCTGGAGCCATGGGTCCCTCCCTATGTGCTCCCAGGCTGGTGGTTTAGACCCTGAGAGCTCTGGTTGGTTGGTATTGTTGCTCTCCTCATGGAGCCACAAACCCTTTCAGCTCCTTAAGTCTTCTTTCTAATTCCTCCATTGGTAACCCCATGATCTGTTCAATGGTTAGCTGTAAGCATCTGTATATGTCAGGCTCTGGCAGACCTCTAAGGAGACAGCTATATCAGACTTCTGTCAGCATTCACTTCCTGACATCCACATCAATGTCTATATTTGGTGACTGCATATGGGATGGATACCCAGGTGGAATGGTCTCCAGACTGCCCCTCCTTCAGTTTCTGTTCCACACTTTGTCTCCATATTTGCTCCCATGAGTATTTTGTTACTCCTTCTAAGAAGGACCAAAGCACCCACATGTTGGTCTTCCTTCTTTATGAGTTTCATGTGGTCTGTGATTTGCATCTTGGGTATTGTGAACTTCTGGGCTAATATTCAATTATCAGTGAGTAAATACCATGTGTGTTCTTTTGTGATTGGGCTATCTCACTCAGGATGATATTTTCTAGTTCCATCCATTTACCCATGATTTTCTCGAATTCATTGTTTGTAATAGCTGAGTAATACTCCATTGTGTAAATGTACTACATTTTCTGTATTCACTCCTCTGTTGAAGGACATCTGAGTTCTTTCCAGCTTCTGGCTATTATAAATAAGGCTGCTATGAACATTGTGGAGAATGTTTCCTTGTTATATGTTGGAGCATCTTCTGGGTATATGCCCCGGAGTGGTATAGCTGGGTCCTCAGATAATGCTATGTCCAATTTTCTGAGGAACCGCCAGACTGATTTCCAGAGTGGTTGTACCAGCTTGCAATCCCACCAACAATGGAGGAGTGTTACTTTTTCTCCACATCCTCGCCAGCATCTGCTGTCCCCTGAGTTTTTGATCATAGACATTCTGACTGGTGTGAGGTGGAATCTCAGGATTGTTTTGATTTGCATTTCCCTGATGACTAAGGATGCTGAACATTTCTTTAGGGGCTTCTTGGCCATTTGAGCTTCCTCAGTTGAAATTCTTTGTTTAGATCGGTACCCCATTTTTAAATAGGGTTATTTGGTTGTCTGGAGTCTAATTTCTTGAGTTATATGTATATATTGGATATTAGCCCTCTATCAGATGTGGGATTGGTAAAGATCTTTTCCCAATCTGTTGGTTGCTGTTTTGTCTTATTGACAGTATCCTTTGCTTACAGAAGCTTTGCAATTTTATGAGGTCCCATTTGTCAATTCTTGATCTTAGAGCATAAGCCGTTGGTGTTCTGTTCAGGAAAATTTCTTCTGTGCCAAGTATTCAAGATTCTTCCCCACTTTCTCTTCTATTAGTTTCAGTGTATCTGGTTTTATGTGAAAGTCCTTTATCCACTTGGACTTGAGCTTTGTACAAGGAGATAAGCATGGATCTATTTGCATTCTTTTACATGTTGTCCTCCAGTTGAACCAGCACCATTTGTTGAAAATGCTGTCCTTTTTCCACTGAATGGTTTTAGCTCCTTTGTCAAAGATCAAGTAATCATAGGCATGTGGGTTCATTTCTGGGTCTTCAATTCTATTTCATTGATCTTCCTGCCTGTCTCTGTACCAATACCATGTAGTTTTTATCACTATTGCTCTGTAGTACAGCTTAAGGTCAGGAATGGTGATTCTCCCAGAAGTTCTTTTATTGTTGAGAATAGTTTTCTCTATCCTGAGCTTTTGTTATTCCAAATGAATTCGAGAATTTCTCTTTCTTACTCTGTGAAGAATTGAGTTGGGATTTTAATGAGGATTACATTGAATTTGTAGATTGCTTTGGGCAAGATGGATATATTTTACTATATTAATACTGCCAGTTCATGAGCATGGGAGGTCTTTCCATCTTCTGAGATCTTCTTAGATTTCTTTCTTCAGAGACTTGAAGTTCTTGTCATATAGATCCTTTACTTGCTTGGTTAGATTCACACCAAGGTATTTCATATTATTTGTGACTATTGTGAAGGGTGTCATTTCCCTAATTTCTTTCTCAGCCTGTTTATCCTTCAAGTAGAGGAAGGCTACTTATTTGTTTGAGTTAATTTTATATCCAACCTCTTTGCTGAAGTTGTTTATCAGGTTTAAGAGATCTCTGGTGAAAGTTTGAGGGTCACTTAAGTATACTATCATACTATCTGCAAATAGTGATATTTTGACTTCTTCCTTTCCTATTTGTATTCCTTTGACTTCTTTTTGTTGTCTAATTGCAAGATAACAATCTCTGAGCCAAAATTGATGTTTCTGTGTGAAGGAGGAGGAGGAAGGATTTTTAAAACTGAAAAACCACAAGACGACCTTGAGAATCTGCACAAGCAAGCCAGGAGTTGTTATGCTCTGCCAAGATAAGGCAACTTCAAAATAGCCCTCGATAGTATGGAGGTTAGAGAAGCCACAATGCAGTTAGTTGTATCTTAACATGTAGATGGTCATGGCTGTGCATTTCTGGGTGAGGGTCACTGAGTCAGGGTTACAGAAACTTACCTTCCAGGGACTGGAGTCAGAAAAAATCAGCTAGTGGTTACCAAGATGGATATCTAACATAAAATGGAGATTCTTTAGCCATCATAATAATTTCATGGAGAACATAAAAGAATTTGTGGTGGTTTGGATAAAAACACCCCATCATACATTTGAGTGTCTTGTTCTGTATTTGGTTGGCTGTTAGGAAGGACTAGGAGGTATTGAAGAAGTGTGGCCTTGTTGGAAGAGATGTGTGAGTGACACACTTAGGGTGGGCTTTGAAGTTTCAGTGCCAGGCCCCATGTCTCTCTCTTGGCCTGCGATCTATGGATCAGGATGTAAGTCTTTAGCAACTGTTCCAGCAACATTCCTGCCTATGTGCTACCATGCTCTGGCCGTGATGACCATGGAATAACCCTCTCAAACTGTGAGCAAGGCCTCAATTAAATGCTTTCTTCTACAGAATGTCTTGGACATGATATTTCATCACAGCAACAGTAACCACAACTAAAACCACATCATTAATATAAACCTTTCTTATATACATAGTGATAATGAATAGAGTTAATCAGCTAGCCTGGCTGGTGTGTGGTCTGGGGAGCAGAAAGGCCACCCAATGGCAGCAAACAATGATCTCTTAGAAGCCAATCTTGGCTAGTCAAGTGTATACTGTAGGCTTGTGTGTTTTTTAACACTTTGATGCTGTTTTAGAGCTGAATGGACTCATCCATGTGCCACTTATATGCTAATGTCCTTATTGGCACCCAGAAGCCTAAGGATCATTAGAGTGTCAGTAGCATTCTCTGGCCAGCATGTCTTCCTAATTGTAGGTGGGTGGGGGTTATTAATGAAACCATAATTCAGGCACTGGAATATACTCTTGATTGTACATCTTTTGTATTGTATGTGGCATTAGGCCAACTCCCTAACTTCCCCAAATCTCAATTTCCTGCCAAAGAATTTGCCTTTGTTGCAAAGCTTAAAGGGGTACCTCTAAATTCATAATTCAGATGAAGTATATTTAATATAACACAAAAAGATCAATGTTAAGCAACAGCACTTTATTTTGTGAATAAGGAAATGCTGGTAAGTAATTTTATGATGAGCAATATAGTATTTGAATGGTTAGGCCGATTCTCTGTATGTTCATGTCATGTTCCTGCCACTAGATGTAGGTAGTGTATAGGCTGAGAGAAGCATCAGAAACTCATGATTAAAAGTCCATGACCATTGCATGCTGCAACATGCAGAGTTGCTATTGTCAGCTGGTGGACTGCAGATAGGGCTGAGTAGGGGTGGTAGTGGTGGAGTCAAAATTTGTGGAGAGCTCTTGGAATCAAACTTGATGACCTAAGCAAATGACCTTCTATTTGTCACTTGCTGTGTGAGCCTCTTCCTCTCTTCCTCTCTCTCTCTCTCTCTCTCTCTCTCTCTCTCTCTCTCTCTCTCT
>JANHMN010000008.1:8744778-8767427 GCA_030674055.1 Rhabdomys pumilio | reverse complement strand
CAGTTCTAACACAACTAAAATAATACAAAAGACAGGCTCCAGTCAGAGAAAGGGCGGGTAGCACTAAGGAGATCCAGATGGTGAAAGTTAAGCACAAGAACATAAGCATCAGCAACCCAAGGTATTTGGCATCATCAGAACCTCGTTCTCTCACATAAGAAAGTCCTGCATTCCTCATATCACTAGGAAAGCAAGATTCAGATTTAAAATCACTTCTAATGATGATGATAGAGGACTTTAAAAAGACATAATAACACTTTCACAGAATTTGAGTAGAACACAGGTAAACAGGTAGGAGCCCTTAAAGAGGAAGCACAAAAATTTCTAAAAGAATTACAAGAGAACACAACCAGATAGGTGAAGGAATTGAACAAAAACATCCAGGATCTAAAAATGAAAGTAGAAACAATAAAGAAATCACAAAGGGAGACAGGCCCAGAGATAGAAAACCTAGGAAAGAAATAAGGAGTCATAGATGCAAGCATCAAGAACAGAATACAAGAGATAGAAGAGAGAATCTTAGGTGGAGAAGATACCATAGAAAATATTGACACAACTGTCAAAGAAGATGGAAAATGGAAAAAGTTATTAACACAAAACATCCAGGAAATCCAGGACACAGTGGGAAGACCAAACCTAAGGATGACAGGTATAGATGAGAATGAAGATTCCCAACTTAAAGGACCAATAAATATCTTCAACAAAATTAGAAAAGTAAACATCCCTAATCTAAAGAACAAGATGCCCATAAACATACAAGAAGCCTATAGAATGGCAAATACACTAAACCAGAAAAGAAATACCTCCTGTCACATGATAGTCAAAACACCAAGTGAACAAAATAAAGAAGGAATATTAAATGCAGTAAGGGTAAAAGACAAAGTAACATATAAAGGCAGACATATCAGAATTACACCAGACTTCTCAACAGATATTATAAAAGATACAAGATGCTAGACAGATGTCATACAGATGCTGCGAGAACACAAATGCCAGCCCAGGCTACTATACTCAGCAAAACCCTCAATTACCATAGAAGGAGAAACCAAGATATTACATGACAAAACCAAATTTACACAATAGTAAATTTACACAAATTTACACAAACTCAGCATTACAAAAGATAATAGCAGGAAAGCTCCAATACAAGGAGGAAAAATTATACCCTAGTAAGAGCAAGAAAGTAATCTTCTTCCAACAAATCCAAAAGAAGATAGCCACACAAAGATAATTCCACCTCTAATAGCAAAAATAATAGGAAGCAACAATCACTGTTTCTTAATATCTCTTAACATCAGTGGACTCAGTTCCCCAATTAAAAGACATAGGCTAATTAACTAGATATGTAAACAGGACCCAGCATTTTGTTCCATACAATAAACCCACCTCAGTGACAAAGACAGACTTTACCTTAGAGTAAAAAGCTGGAAAACAATTTCTCAAGCAAATGGTCCTCAGAAAAAAACTGGAGTAGCCATTTAAAATCTCCAGCCTGAGAACACAAAGGGAGGGACTCGAGGCTTCTTGCCAGGCATCAGTGGAAGTGGAGGGCCTTGGTGCCTGAAAGTTTGGATTCCCTAGTGTTGGGGAATTTCAAGAGCAGGGAGGCAGGAGGGGTCATTGGTTGGCCAGTCTGCTCTCCAGACCACACAACAGCTTGGCTAGCTTATTAACTCTGTTGCTAGAACAGTTGCTAAAGACTTACATCCTGATCCACAGATAGCAGGCCAAGAGAATGACACGGGGCCTGTCAGTGAGACTTCAAAGCCCACCCTAAGTGTGTCACACACATATTTCTTCCAACAAGGCCATACTTCCTCCAATATCTCCTAGTCCTTCCTAACAGCCAATCCAATGCAGACCAAGACACTCATATATATGATGGGGTGTTCTCATCTAAACCACCACAAATGCTTTTATATTCTCCAAGAAATTATTATGATGGCTAAAGAAACTCCATTTTCTGTTAGATATCCATCTTGGTAACCACTAGCTGATTTTCTTTGACCCAAGTGCCCAGAAGATAACTTTCTGTAACCCTGACTTAGTGACCCTCACCCAGAAATGCACAGCCATGATCATCTACTTGTTAAAAGATACAACTAACTATGTTGTGGCTTCTCTAACCTCCATTCAATCAAGGGCTATTTTGAAGTTGCCTTAGATTGGTAGAGCATAAAAACTCCTGACTCGATTGTGCAGATACTCAAGGTCATCTTGTGGTTTTTCAGTTTTAAAAATCCTTCCCTCATCCTCCTTCACACAGAGATATCAATATTGGCTCAGACATTGTTATCCTGCTAAGAGTAATCAATAAATCTTTCAAATATAACTGGATTGAGTCTGTATCCTTTTCCCAGGGGTCAGAAACCCCATAACATTATTTCTTAGAATATTTTCCAACTCTCCACTGAACAGCTCTCATGCAATGTCCCAAGATGCAAATTGTCTTAAAAATTAATGATTAGATGGCCGTAAATAAACCTGGAAACTGGAAATTTTTCCAAATAAATTTGTAACATGACACATTATGTTCATGGAATTTGCCTCCAGAGATCAATTTTATATTCAATCACAATTCTTTTTGTCTCTTCCTTTTTGAAGGTTTAAGAAAAAGATCAGTTAGGATACTAATTTGTAAGCAAGGGTGGCCTCAAATTTGCATTCTCATTCCTATGATTCCCAAGAATTTGGGTTAAAGGTATGCACCTTCAGCCATAAATAAGCCACCTTGTAAAGTATGTAATTCTATGTTTGGAGAAATATACCGCTGTGTTTTTACAACTTTATTCAAGATATAATCCATAACCATCTTCATGTCAGCTTCAGAGCCTTTCATGATCTGAGAGTTTGCTTTTCCAGAAAGTTTTATGGATAGAACCTATCATGTATAGCCATATTTGGGAACTTTATTTTTACTGAGTGGTCGATTGGATGGTTGGTTGGTTGGTTGGTTGGCTGGTTTTGAGAACAGAGTCTCTCCACTTTCCCAGGCTGACCTCAAAATTAACAATTTTCCTGTCTGTGCCTTAGTGTCCAAGGTAGCTGAGAGTCTAGGCATAAACTGTGGCACACAGCTAATGTGCAGCCTTTGAGACCAGCTTCATTTCCCCAGCACAGCACACTAAGAGAGTCACCAATGTCATTTTAGCTATTGGTAGTAGACTGTTTGGTGTTTGGTGTTATTTGACTGTTGGAGAGTCCCAAGCTTTCTTCTTTAATCACTAGTTCAAGGCCATGTGATTGTTTCAAGTTTGGGTGTGTTAGTAATAATGTTGTGCAGAATAGTGGCACATGCCTGTAATTCCTTCATTACTGGGGACAGAGATAGTCTACATAGTGAGCCCTGTGCCAGGCTCTGCTACACAGTAAGACCCTAAGTAATAATGAATGTTTATACAAATAAGTACTGGTTTTGTTTAAAAATAAGTCTTTTGTTTTTCATGGTTAAACAGCTAGTAGAAGACTGCAGGGTCATAAATTAAGCTTAGCTTTAAAAGACACTGGGAAAGTGTTTGACCAAGACACTGCACCATTTAACACAGATCATTTGTGTAAATATGGTCCTGTTGATCTAGTCTCTATACGTGGTATTATATAAATACATATCCAAAGATATATTCAATTTTTCGCATGTTATTGTTAAGGCATTTGTTTTCTGACTATTTACTGTGAGGATTCTTTGAATATGTGGCATACTTCTTATGAATGCTTTCTCACAGAATGTGACTTGTCTTTTCTTTTTCTCAACTGTCTCTTTGCGTTTAGTTGTCTGGTTTTTTAATCCAATTATCTTTCTTTTCTTTTCTTTTCTTTTCTTTTCTACAGCTTGCAGATCCTAGTTTGCTATCTTAATAGTTATGATTATTTCATATTTGGTTTCTATTCTAGTTTGCTTTCTGTTGCTGAGGTAAAACACTGACCAGAAGCAACTTAGCAGAAAGTGAGGTTAAGACTACAAAAAAACACTGCTTACAGACTTGCTCGGGGCTCACATTCAGTTACCTTTCTTCTACAGCCCTACGCCCAGACTCATGTGCTTAGGTTTGGCAATGCCTACAGTGGACTGAGCCTTCTTGTATCAGGTAGCAATTGAGAAAATGCCCCACAGGTAAGTTCAAAGGCCAGTCTGATGAATAAAATTCCTCAATAAAGGTGCCCTCTTAGTAGGAGTGTCAAATTGACAGCTGATACATTGTTAATTTTAACAATAATTTCCTTTTTATTATACTTGAACAATTCTTCTTTTCTTAAGGTATATTTCTTTACTTTATATGAGTACACTGTTTCTCTCTTCAGACATCACAGAAGAGTGCATCAGATCCCACTACAGATGGTTATGAGCCACCATATGGTTGCTGGGGATTGAACTCAGGACCTCTGAAAGAGCAGTAAATGCTTTTAACCACTGACACATCACTCCAGCCCCCAATAATAATTATTTCTGTCCAACAAACATAAAAGACAGATAATCATTCTCAGACATTGTGTGTTATTTTGCCTAATATAACTTAGATAGGGATTTGATGGAGACATCTCATTTGGAGGAGCATGTTCTGAGATGTCTCTCTCTTTCTCTTTCCCTGTAGGTCTCCATGTTTGTCCCATCTGCTGAAGAAGGAAGCCACTCTGAAGATGGCTGAAAGGCACTGATCTATGCTTATAAAAGAATATCATTAGCAGCCATGTTAGTCTCACTTGGTTAGAACAGTACTGTTTGGTTTTGTCTTAGGTCACTGAACCATCTTGTCTCTGGTTCTTGGTTATACAAGCAGTGTCATATATAGGTTCAAGCTTGTAGAATGAGAATTACATTAAATCAGACATTGGATGGTTACTCCCACAAGCTTTGTGCCACTATTGTGCTAGCACATCTTACAGGGAGCATAGATTTGTACATCATAGGGTTTGTGGGTGTGCTGGTGTTTATCCTCCTTTTTTGATAGCCTGCAGAGTACCTTCCCATACCAAAGACACTAGAACACAATGGGGAATTCCAGTTCTATGTCGGCACCAGTTCAACCTCTCCATGTTCAGAGAGTTGTGTGGGTATCCACATATTTGTGGAACAAGCAGAGGAAGCATTGACTTGAGCCTCTATATTAGTGTGTGAACCTCATCAGGAATTCAACCAACCTTAGATGAAAACTATTTGAAGACTTGTATGTGTACACATGTGTGTTCATGCTTGTGTGCTCATGTCCCACTGAGCAGTACCCCAGCTTCAAAAAAAAAATCTACTTTTTTCTCAGTTTGTGTTTTTTTTTTATTTCTTCTACTTACATTTTCAGGACTTGAACTTCTTTATTCATTTTCTTCACCTGTTTTACTGTATTTTTATTAATTATTTTATGTATTTACATTTCAAATGTTGTCCCCTTCCCTTAGAAGAAAGACTGAAAGAGTTGAGGAGGATTACAAACTGACAGGAAGAACAGAATTAACTAACTGTACCAATCAGAACTACAAGGAACTAAGCCACCAACCAAAGAGGGCTGGTCCATGGCCTCTGATACATATGTAACAAAGGACTGCCTCTCTGGCCTCAGTGGGATGAAATGGACTTGGTCCTGTGGAGGTCTGATGCCCCAGAGAAGAGGGATGCTAGAATGGTTAGGTGGAAATGTTGGGTGTGTGTGTGAGGGAGAATCCAAAAGATACTTTAATTACATCTATGCTGAATACACACAGACATTTTCCTTGCTGATGTTCCTCAGACAGCTCTGCATTACAAGATTTTATGAGGAATTCATTTTGGACTTTGATTTTTCTTGTTTTTTCATCTTTAGACTCTCTAAGCAGTCCACAGTGCAGCAGCTTACTGTGTAGACAAGTCTCAAATTCACAGAGATCTTCCTCCCTCTGCCTTCCAAGTGCTAGGGTCCAAGACATACACTAACAGGCTCAGTCTGAATCATGATGTTTTTAAACCATCTATAAATTGTTACAAGTAAACACCAGGCTTCACACAGGTTATATGCAAAGCCAGCATCTTACAGTGGAACGGAATTTACATTTGTTAATTTGTTGTTTGAGACTGGACATCAACATCTTGATCCTCAACAGGATACTTCCAGTTTCCATCTGCACCTGAAGCTGACCATGTGCCACAGTTCTCCCTACTCAAATCCCGCCAGGTAAAAGATGGTTTCCCAGGAGTGTTGACACACATGTCAGTACAGGTAAGACTGCCACTTCTGCTCGAATTCCTGGCCCAAGAGAAGCTTGCCCAGAGCCATCAGGACACAAGAACAAAGGAGCAGCCTGAGACAGAATCCTTCTGTTTTCATCTGCACTCAGAGCTGACCCTGTGCCACAGGTCTCCATACCCAAATTCCTCCTGGAAAGAACTGGTCTTCCAGGAGTACTGACACACAGGCTTGCAGGAAGGACAAGCCACAGTCAGAGACAGCAAGTCCAGACAACACCCAAGATAACCAGATGGTGAGAAGCAAGGGCAAGGACATAAGCAATAGAAAACAAAACTACATGGCATTATCAGAACTCATTTCTCCCACCAGAGCAAACCCTGGATACCCCAATATACCCTAAAACAAGACTCTGATTTAAAATCAAATCTCATGATGATGATAGAGGACTTTAAGAAGGACATAAATAACTCCCTTAAAGAAATACAGGACAGAGAGAGGAGCATTGTGGTCTCTGCCACCTCCCAACCCACCACTTCTCACCCTGCAGCCTCCATTGACACTGCCTCCAGGCATCTGGTCCATGCTAGTGGCTCCCAGAGGAGCAGCAGAGCACAGGGTCCAGTGCAAGTACAAGGTGTGGCCATGGAGGACAATTTAAAAGCAGCCTCAGCAGGCCAGGAACGGCTTGGAGGGGAGCTCCACGGGGCGGGCAGCTCAGTCAATCCTGCTTGGCTGCCTCTGGGAGACCTGCAGCTCAGCGCTCTCATAGTTGAGCTGCTCAAGAGTCATGGCCTGTTTGACAGCTTCCACTGGGACTGCCTGGCCAACATGGACACTAAGCCAGCTTGCCAGAACCTGAGGCAGAAGGTGAACAATTTTATGTCAACTCATCTGAAGAAACAGGAATGGAATCCTACAATAAACAAGAACCAGTTGTGAAATGAGCTGAGGCACAGCGTGGTTCAGTCAGGCATGTTCGAAGCAGGAGTGGACAAGATCATTTCTCAAGTGGTAGACCCCAAAGTAAACCACATCTTCAGGCCACAGTTAGAGCAAGCAATCCACAAGTTCCTACCTGCCAAAACCTGAAAGCCAGAATTCTCCAGTGCCATCCCAAGATGATTCCTATGAATATGCCTGATACCTTTGGAAAAGCTCTATTTAACAAAGAAATGGATTCCTGTTTCATACGAATATAATTTTAGTCGACTATGTCATTACTGATGTCAGGATTTTGGCCTTGATTGCAGGGGAGTCCACATTGCATGGAGAGCAAGTTTGGTGGTGTGGGACAGTTACCCATACTTGCTCATGGAATATGTTACCTTTGACCAGCCTGTCGAAGGGTACCCCAGTAGACACTACATAGGTTTAATCACTACAGTGATTAAATCAAGCCGCTACAGTGACATGGGTTGTCAAAAAACCAAAAAGAGAGAGACAGAGACAGAGACAGAGAGAATAGTTTATTGAATTTAATGACCTTAATAGTGGTCAGACCAGGGACATAGTTAGAACTGTGTCAGAATCAATGAAATCAAACAGCTATCAGGGCATACATTTATAGAAAAAACAAACATGTTCAAAAGTTTAAAAGGCAAGAGGGGGAGCAATAATACAATTTGGCTTACTAGACAAAGTATTATAGGCTAATCTTTAAGCTGGTTGGTTCTGAGTAAGAAAGAGAGATTGGATAGGTGATGAACAGGGGGATTTCAGAACACTGAGACAACAAAGCATTATTGATTCAACCATATCTTTTTGGCTTATCAATAACATTCTTCAGTGGCAGCTGTTGATAATTACTTCTGGGAAGTGGAGTCTGAGAACATTGACTCTATTCCACCTTATGAACAAAATAGACTGAATACAAAATGGCTACAGTTACATTAAAAGGAGCAGGCCTCAACACAATACATAGAATCATAGAGGGTAGGTATAGAGTACAGGAGTAGGGGGCAGAGAAACAGATAAAAATCTGTCACCATAGGTGCAAAATTTTTTGACAAGGGGAACTGAATGACTGTCTCCTGAAACCAGGGAGAAATGTGTGTTTGATACCAGGGTCGGCATTCACAGGGCCAGCAAATTTTCTATGTAATAGCTTTACACAGAATTATAACTTACTAATTGCTCACTTAGTTGGCCATGTGGAACTAGATATTGGTCAGAGGTTACAATATTTAATATCATTTTATAAACTCAGAAAATGATAAAATGAAAGAGTTAACATTTCATCTGAGACAGAAATGACAACACCCTTCACATGATTTTCTTTGTCGTATGTCAAGCACAACATTCATTAAATAATATTCACTGAAATACATGAACTCTTTGTGACCTCTGTCACATAGACTCTCTCTACACTATGCATAAAACTTATTCTTCTTAGCCAATTTCTACCATGTTAGCCTCAGGTCCGTGTCTGGTCTACACTCAATTTCTTTGTCCTCCTTTGTAAAGCCCAAACCATCTTTCCCCATACTCAGTGCACTTCAGGACTTCTGGGCACTTCAAAAAGCTCCTCTCTGAGCTGCTTATGGCCAAATTTCTTGTCTCAGGGCTGGGATCAGGTACCTACATTGCAATGGTCAACCTCGACTGCACATCTGTGATGCATTCCACACAGCAGCATCCCTGTCCCATGAATCTTCTGTTCTATCATCTTGTCGTTCTTTCTGTAAGAGAGTACTGAGTCTCCACTCATGATAAGAGGGACATTCTGCTGCACTGAAGTAAAAGTACCAATGTTAATAAATAGAAAGTTAAGGTATACATCAATAAAAGAAGAGAACAAAATCAGTATAAACAAAAATATCTATTAACAGGATTATATGTAAAAATAGATGAGATGTGGGGCTTGGAGTGAGGCAGAAGATTTGGTCATTTGGGTAACCCAGGCTACATGTCCTAAAGGGCTGCAAACTCAAGATCCTCCTACCTCAGCTTCTTACATTTTGAATTGTTAGAATACATCGTCATGTCTGGCAGAAGTGCAGTTCTTGATGCTATATACATACAAGGCATGTCAAGAGCTCCAAGAGCAATGAGAGCAACTCATGGAAGCAATATAATATTAGAAATATTTATTATTGTCTCCAACCAACAATAACCAGTCTTAAAGTAATAACTATGAGATTTAGGAATATTTAAAAAGGTATGGCCCTTTGCATGAATAGTATACATTGCAGAATATAGAAATATTTTTTATTCTGAACATAAATGAGAATCATCACATAACTTTCTATATTATAACAGTTCAACACTCTAATTTTGAATGTAAAAGTCAACTAAAAGTGACCATACCTAAAAGAGGAAGGTAAAATGTGAAGGATGACTTGCAAATTTCATGTGATGTATATTTGGTTTGCACTGTTTATCTCGTCTTTGAACTGCAGCTGGTTCAGTACAGTGAATATGTACAATAAAACAAAAGGATCCATCTCTACATGGCAGAGACCTGGAAACAGGAACAGTGAGCATAAGCTGAGGAGGGAATTGTATATCTTTCCTTTGTCCTCACTCTTTTCTCACTTCTTTCTTTCTCATACTTTCTTCTTCCCTCTTTCTCCCTTCTCTGGTTCTTCTCTTTCTCTTCTTCCTTCCTGCCTCCTTCTCCCTTCTTTCTTCTTACACTCTCCATTTCAATTCTTCCTTCTGTTCCTTCATTTTATAAGGCTTCTTATAACGTTTCTATTTTCTTATTAAATTAAAATACTACTATAAACGTGCCACCACCTTGCTAAGAAATCCAAACTTTTAGCTAGTTAAACCTAGAAAGTGGGCAGCAGTTTTAGAATATGAAGAAATACTCACTTTTCTATCTATATTCGTTTAGGTGTCTAATTATCCATCTATCTGTCTATCTTACAATTTGTCTGAGAAAGAATCAACAGTTTTATTAAATGGCTTTTTATCACTATTATGAAATAAAAGATGTCTTTTCAGCCTTGTTGGGCATAGGTGGGAGAGGAGATTCTTGGTCCCATGAAAAACAAACAAAAAATGGGGGGAAATGTTAGGGTGGGGAGGGGGTAGTGGGGGTGGGGGATAGGTGTGGGCACAGCCTCATAGAAGCACAAGGAGGGGGAATGGGATAAGGGGTTCCTGGGTGGTGAGGGAAATGGGATAAGGAAAAAACTTGAAATGTAAATATTATAACCAACTACATAAAAGGGAAAAAAGTTGTTAGAACCAACATCTATTAAAAAAAATGTCAGCCCTCTAGGAAAAAAATTTCTCAATACTAAAACTTGTTCTGAGAATTATATATTGCAGAATACACAGCCTTGGTGTATCTACTCATCAAGCAAAGTGAACAGACCTGTTCAAACCTCCGGTGTCCGGGTATTCCATCTGGATGCAGTGAAGACACAGCATCAGAGGCTTATCAATTTACTCTTCCCCCCACCCCTCTTCTAATATCTCAACACCCGTAATGAGCTTGAAGAAGTTAACGAAGAGTCAGTGCCCAATTCCCTGGGCTTGGAGACTAAGGTGGTTAATAATAGGATGTCTTTCTGTGGGAAAGTAGTGGTTTTATTGGAACAGGGAGGCTTAGCTAGGATTTATGGCATAGCCATAACCTATTGGTAGAAATCTGTAATATTAGTATAAAGATGAAGTTATAATTTCTTAAATGGTACAAAATTCACTTGGATTTCAAATTTTTTAAAGTTTTCATTGGTATGAGCTTCTTATTGATATGAAAGCGAAATGAATATTGATACTCTCATGGGCATTGTGCTATATAACACATTTATGAATACAAGGCTTAGACCCAGTCCTTCTTTAACATTTTTAACTGATTTAGAATGGTTAGCCTGTGAATTAAGGGACTATAGCAAATTCATGGCTTTGAGTTTATTGTTAGGGTGTTTTCTATATTTTATTTAGAAATAGCTGAGAGGAGTTAACAGACAACAGTCCAGGTTACCTTACATGAATAGTTGGATTTCAAAACGTCAGAAATAAATAGAATTGACATCACAGATATTTTTATATTTATGTTCATTTTGATTAGACACCTGTCTGCTCCTGACAGCTTCCTGTCTTGGATTCTAAGAAGAAATTGAGCATCCTTAGAGTTACTCCAGTTGTGGTGAGACAGCCACTAGGCAAGAATTGCCTCTCTCCATCTACAGACAAATTACTGTCCAGAAAAGGACACACTTGCAGAATAGTCAACTGATTCTATCTGTCTAGACAGAGTAATCAGCCCTTAATAACTCTGCAGCACTAAGGTCTATCAGATGAATTTGGGCCAGAAGGCTGAAGATTTGATGCTCCAACGTTCGGTATTACAGGGGCTGTCCAGGTGTTCAGTGGTCTCTATAAATTGGCTAAGTTTTAGAAGCTGTGCTTAGTGCTTCCCATAACTTCAGTTGACTCAGTCATTCTGGATTTCTGATGGGGTTGAAGCCCTATAGACTCATAACCAATCCAGGCTATTTACCTTGAGAGAAAAGATGTGAGTGGAGTGTTCTCAGCTGATGTTCATTTTAAAGCCAAGAAAAAACCAGCTTCAAAATAAGTGTTCTAGTCAAGAGAGACAGCGGAGGTTCTGGTTAGTCAACAAAAGGATGGACTGGGTATTAAGACTATCTTGTACCTCACTGGTACAAATAATTATGCTCTAATTGTATTTTGAGAGAAAAGTTTTATTTTAACAAGAAGGGTGATATGTAGGAGGAGCTAAGGGGGAAGGAGCATGGAGAGGAAAAGATGGAGTAAGGAGAGGAGAAGATGTAGTAGAGGAGAAGATAGGTGATGAGAGAGAGAAAGAGAAAGAAAGAGAGAGGAGGCATGAAGGCAGATGTTCATGTGTCTCCACCAGTCAAAGATAGTTGATATATTTATGTTGGGTATCGGGTTACACTTCTGATTGAGCATTACCATACTTATAAAGCCTTTGATTAACATTTAAAAAATTGTATAAAAGCAAAATGGAAAAGGGGTCACGGGATAAGGATTTTCTAGGAAGGGGAAATCGGGAAAGGGGATGACATCTGAAATGTAAATAAAATATCCAATAAAAAAGGAGAAAAAATGTAAAAAGAAAAAAAGATATCTGTTTTAATAATTTTTGATGCTTTGCAAATATACACAAAAGATGTATCTGTGCACATCTCCATTACATGTGCCTTTATTTCATTTTTGAACTCCTGCTTATCCTGTAGTATTACTTCTGTTCAATGAAAACAACTTCCTCTCAATGGCTTTACTTGAAAACAATGGACTAACAGGGTGGCTCTATGAGCAAAGTATTGTCACATAGGTGTGAGGACCTGGCTCACTCCCAAGTAGCCATATAAAGCCAGACACAGCAGCAGCATGGATTGTATTTGGAGTGATGATATGGCAAGATGAGAGATGGAAGGAAACAAGAGAATCAACACAACAGCCTGGCCTCGGAAGCATTTCATGAGTAGTGGTGAACAACAACAGAACTTGTCTCACCTCTACACTCAAACTTCTATTCTGATCTCCACACACATACCATGGCAAGAGAGGTTGCCTTCAAACATGAACGTGAAGAAATATATAAACATACAAAAACACATCACACACATGGATCTAAAACACGGATATAAAAAAAATAAGGGCCCGATAGCTGGAGCAGACACCCAGCAGGTCAGCAGAATTATATGTATATACAATACAAGTATGTGATGCATAACACATAATTGTCTAACACCTGAGTTGAGGATTCAATTGCAGTGTGACAAGGTGTGTTGACATGTATAGTTCAAAGTGTGCATGCTGTGTGTTCAGAAGCAAGGCTACAGTGAAGTCTCATAATGCAACACAGGTAAATAGTGCCAGGTACATCTCAAGTTCATTCTGCATCTGATTTTCAAATATGTTTTGTTCATATGTGTTCAGAAAAAATTATTATTGGCAATTTTTCACTGTTGGCTTACAGTATCAGATACATGACCCCAGAGATTTTGTTAGTGTTGGCCTTCAGCCTTACATTACAACATGCATTCCAGAAGGATTATTGCTTTCTTATCCTCTTCCTTCATTTTCTGCTTTTGGTTGCAACTTTTTGGTCTCTAGCATTTGAAAGGTTACTGTCAAATTTCTATTAGATCAAATTTTCATTTACGTTGACATTAAAATCTTTATGAGGATGCACATAAATCTATGGAGTGAACTCTTTGACTCATTTGGCTCTCTGAATGAAGCTCAGCTTAGAAACTACAGTTCAAGAATTTTCAGTTCTTTCCTTTGCCATCAAGATATGAATGGCTTTAGGCATGGAATTTTGGAGCAGTGTTACTTAAAATTGGTCCAAAATTTATTACTTTTTCTTTCTGATTTTTGTTTTTTTTTTTTTTTATTTTAATTCCTCATGTTTCTTCATCCCCTTTCTTCTCCTTACCTAACCAGAAGTCATGCCTGCCAGAAGAACAGGTAGGTTGCCTGTTGGGAGCCAACTTGTAGCAGAAAGTGACTATCATCTTTGTAGCCATTTTAGGCCATATACTCTGACAAGAGACTTGTTTTGCAACAGCTCACAAACAGCTGAGCGCACTCTGATAAACATTTTGTTTTTCTCACATATCCTATTTTGTTGTATAGTGCCCACAACTGCAAGGCATGTGGCAAAGTGCCTTCAGCTGCATTCCCCTGCTTGTGCCTATAAATACCCAGGATATTCTTTCAATAAAAGGGACTTGATCAGACTCTTTGTCTATTCTTCGTGTCTCTTGTCCCTCAGTTCCCACTCTCTCTTGCTAGACCCTGTTGACTGACCTGAAAGGACTGGGTCAGTTTCCCATGATATCCCCACCCCTTTGCCCTTTCTCATGACCATTTCTCATCCTCTAACTTGGGTGGACATTCCTTGATAGATCAGAGGCCACATTGTCCCCATAAAACTCCAGGTAGCCCAAACTCCATCTACCCAAAGACATTCTCCACCCTCTTCATACATCCTCACTCTGATCACTATCTCTGGTTACCTCTTCCTTCCTCTTTGCCCTGAAGCAGCATCCATGTCAAGTGTTCCTGCTGGTCAGATGGCATCCAGGCCACCAGAATTCCTGCTCACAGCTTAGACAGAGATCCTCTTCTCCACTACAGGCCACACACTTCAGAAGATCAGAAAGGTAACAGAAACCAAGTAAGAAAACACCTACCCAACAAAGGCAAACCCAGAAGTAAGCACCTAGACCTATAATCCCCACAAACCTAGATGCCTAAATGCCAGTTTACGAGAAAACAATCTACAGCCAGGGCAGTATATCATAACCAAAGCTCAACTATCCTACTACAGCAGTCTCTTAATATTCTGACACAATTGAAGTGCAAGAACAAGTCCTTAAAATCAACTTTATGAAGATGATATAGATTCTTATTTATTTATTTATTTATTTACATCCCAAATGCTGCTATCAGTGTTGGTCCTCCCTCATAAAATCCTTTCTTCTCCTCTTCTTTTCTGAGAGTGTGGAGAACACATGGGTATTCCCTGACCCTGATGCATGAAGTCTTTGTAGGACACGGTATATTCTTACCCAGTGAGGACAGGCAAGACAGCATTGTTGGGAAATGGATTCCACAGTCAGCGTACAGCTTTCGGGACAGCCCCTGCTTAAGATGTTGGAAAACTCACATGAAAACTGAACTGCATATCTGCTGTATTTGTGCTCTGGGAGCCTTGGTCCTGCTCGTGTATGCTATTTGGTTCATGGCTCAGCATCTAAGAGCTCCCAGGGATCTAGGTTTGTTGACTCTGTTGGTCTTCCTATAGGATTCCCATACATGTCAGTGCCTTCAATCCCTCCACAAGCCCTTACATAAGAGTCCCCACGTCTGAGCAATGTTTGACTGTGGTATCTGCATGTTTCAGTCAGCTGTTGGGTAGACTCTCTCAGAGGACTGTTATGCTAGGCTCCTTTCTGTAAGCATAACAGAATATTATTAATAGTGTCAGGGATTGGTCCTTGCCCATGGATAAGCCTCAATTTTGGTTTTTGTTGGCCATTCCCTAGTCTTGGCTCCATATTTTCCCCTGCATTTCTTTTAGAGAGGATAGAATTTTGGTTAAAGTTTTGTAGGTATGTTGGTGTTTGTGCCTCCACTGGAGACACTGCCTGGCTACAGAAAGTGGCTTCTTCTGGTTCCATGTCTTCACTGTTAGGTATCTTGTCTAAGGTCACCTGCATTGACTGTGGGGAGCTTTCCTTATCCCAACTCCTTTGGGAGTTCTTAAATATTCCTCCTACCCCTGGCAGCTGCAAATTTTCATTCATCCTTCTTGCTTTCTAGCCCTCTCTCTTGTCCACACATGATTCCCAGTCTCTCCCTTCCCCTCACCATACGGTATCTCAACCCCATTCCTCCCTCTACCTCCTATGACTATTTTATTCCTCCTTCTAAATGAGATTCAAGTATCCTTGCTTTCGCTTTCCTTCTTGTTTAATTTCTTTGGGATTGTGGGGTATATCACTGATACCTATATGGTATTACTAACCACTTATCAGCAAGTTTATATGAGGCATATACTTTTGGGTCTAGAATATCTCACTCAGGATGATATTTTCTAGTTCCATCTATTTGTCTGAAATTTTCATGACGTCTTTATTGTTAATAGCTGAATAATATTTCATTGTGTAGATGAAACACATTTTCTGTTTCCATTGTTTGGCTGAGAGATATCTGGATTACTTCCAGTTTCTGGCTATTATATGTAAAGCTGCTATGAACACAGTGGAGAACATGTTCTTGGGGTATGGTGGGAGATCTTTTGGGTATATGTCCAAGAGGGGTATATCTGGGTCTTCAGGTAGAACTATTTTCAGTATTCTGAGAAATGGTCAGATTGATTTCCAGAGTGTTTGTACAAGTTTTTAATTCCACCAGCAATGGATGAGAGTTCCCCTTTCTCCAAACAAAGCCAGAATGTGCTTTCCATTGAATTTTTGATCTTAGCCATTCTGATGGGTGTAAGGTGCAATCTGAGTTGTTTTGATGTTTATTTTGCTATGATAAGGATGCCAAAAAATTCTTTAAGTGTTTCTTGGGAATTAGACATTCCTCTTTTGAGTTGTGTTATTTTGGTTGTCTTGAGTTCTTTATATTTTAGGGGTGTTACATCACTGCCAGGTATGGGTTTGGTAAAGATCTTTTCCCATTTGGTAGGATCTCATTTTGAACTACTGATAGTTTCATTGATAGTTTCACTGATAGTTTCATGTATAAGGAGATTTTGTGTCTTTTACACAGTAATAAACAACAACACCATTTTCCCTATTCTGCTTATTTTTAGCCGTAATGTCTTGGCTCTCCCTTATGCCTGATCTACACTGCCTAATGACTTACTCAATTATTGACAGAACATGCAATTTGGAAGTTGTTTCATGTCCAGCCAAGACGCATTGCCAGTGAGCCAGTCAGGGAGGAACCTGAGGGTCCAGTTTGAAAATCTAATAAATCAGTAGCTGCTGCCACTCTCCTGTATCATGTACCACCCATTTCAAGTAAGTGTTTCAATCACTTTGTAGGAGGCTCTGATTTGACCTGCAAGAGATGAAGATTATGTCTATACTGATGATAGCCTGAGAGAATGACATAGTAGTGTGAGGCCATGTGAATTTTTTAGGCATTTAAATATTTAAATATTTTTTGAGGTTTCATACTAACTACTGAGTGGTTTTGTTTTGCGTACTCAAAATATCCAACTTAAAATACACCCAATATTGGCATGCAGTAAAAGGCCCTCTAGGATTTTCTCACTTCATCTCAGCCTTTGTATATGACAGTCATCACTAGAGCACAGGTCACTTTTTAAAAACACAAAGTTATTTCTTAGCTTATGCAAAATACAAGACAGAAATAAGTATATTACAGTTCAGCAATATAACTTTGAAAACTTTGAACCTGTATTAAATATTTTATCCCTTTGAGTGTGATTATGCACAGTATAGGTTGATTTTCAAGATACTTTTTAAAAATTTGATTAATTAATTAATCAATTAATTAATTTTTGCTTATTCACTTTACATTGCTCCCACTGCCCCCTTCTGGTCATTCTATCCCACAATCCTTCCCCTTCTCCTCTGGAATTGTGGGGGCCTCACTGGGTATGCCATACCCAGGCCCCTTACACTTCAATTCTCTAAGAGGTTGGGCTGTGTCTCCCAGATAAGGCAGCCTAGCCAGTAGAACACATCCCAGGGTCAGGAACAGCTTTTGGGACAGACCTCACTCCAGTTGTTCAGGACCCACATGAAGACTAAGCTTCACATCTGCTACATATGAGCTGGGAGGCCTAGGTCTAGCCAGTGAATGTTCTTTGGATTTTGGTTCTGACCCTGAGAGCTCCAAGGGTTCAGGACAGTTTACTCTGATGGTTTTTCTGTGGAGTTCATATCCCCTTCGAGACCCATAGTCTTTCCTCTTTCTTCTGTAAGAATACCCAAGTTACATTCACTGTTTGGTTGTGTGTCTCTGTATCTGTCTGAGTCATCCACCATGTGGAGTTTCTCAGAGGACATCATGCTCCTGTCTGTCAGCATAAGAGAAATAATAGTTTTAGGTTTTGGTGCTTGATCATGGAATGGGTTTCAAGTTGGTCTAGTTATTGGTTGACCATTCCCTCAGTCTCTGCTCCTTCTCCTCTGCCTATATTACTTGTAGACACGATAAATTTGTGTTGAAAATTTTGTAGGTAAGCTGTCTCTATCGCTCCACTGCGATTCCTACCTGGCCTCTTCAGGTTCAATATTTCCACTGTAATGAGTCACAGCTAAAGTCACTCCCAATTTTTCTCAATAATATACAGACATAAGACATTTTTTTGAAAACACAATCTTTCTAGATATCCCTGGCCATTCTGAAACTCACTCTGAAGACCAGGTTAGAATTTTACTCACAGAGATTCACCTGTATCTGCCTCCTTAGTTCGAAAAGATTTTAAAATGTTAATGTTTGTGTCATGAAATCTTTGAATGTGTGTGTGTGTGTATGTATGTATGTATGTATGTATGTATATGAATTTAATCTTTTCTTAATTGCTGGTGCCTATGTAAACATCCTGATTATTTAGTCTCCATAATCCATGGCTCTGTTAGCAGGAGAGAGGATTTCCATAAGCTTTAATTACAACCAGAGCCTGTTTGGTAGCTATACTCAGAAGAACCATCTGGTCTAGCACCCACAGAAACCAGGGCAGCCTCTTAAACTGTTGACATTCTAGGCATCCACATGGGCATCTGGAGTCACTGTTCAATTCACTGACAGTTGATCTGGGACAGATTGTATTCTCACTACCAGCAGTGTCCATGTTGAAGACCGGGAAGATCATTGCTGTGTGCAACACTATAACTCTCTCCCATAGTGCTTCACTCTCCAACAAAATCTCTCTTAGTATGACCAGTTGACTACCATGGTCACTTCCATTATCTGCCTGGTAGCCAGTGTGCCTGATATTTGATGAACAAAGTTTTCAGTCTCTAAAACAGAATTAATAGTCACAATGCCTCCAGAATTCATGGAACATAATATAATAAACTTCTCTGTGTAAATTGCTATTTTTTTCCGTAACATTTTTCTACAGAGTCTGTCTGGAATAGAATTATAGTTCTAGAATTTAGAAATCTAACATAAGACCCCATGGCCTGAAGTTAAGATGTTGGCAGTCTACAATTCCATATCAGGGTTTTCAGGATTTTAAAAATCAGTTAATTGCTTGATAAAAATCTGTTGATTGATTAATGCCTGTTTAATGCCCTGCTGGACAGGACAATTGTTGGTGGGAACAGGCTTGGTATTCGACCTGAGTTCTACACCAAAGTGAACTGAGCAATCCATCTAAGGGAAGCCAGTAAGCAGCACTCCTGTATGGTTTCTTGTCAGCTCCTGACTCTGGGTTCCTGCTTTGTTTCAGTTTATGCTCAGACTTCCCTCAGTGATGTACTGTTTTCTATTCCTATATTTTTGTTATGATATTTCATCATAGTGATAGCAAACCTGAGACACCTCCCTTACCCTCTTCTTTCTGTTCCATGTTTTGTTTCCCACAAGTTCTCTTTCCTATCTTAGTTTCCCTTATAGACATACACTACAATTGTGTTTATATTTATATAATTGTGCCTAAAAATCCAGGATATATGAATGAGATGGTTCATGTAATAGTTTTTTTTTCTAAGTTATTTGTCAATCTCCTGCTTGTTTCTCATGGGTTACATATCACTCTGAACTCTCCTTTTCTGCTCTCAAATGTGAAGACTCAGAAAACTCACATCATCCTAAGTAAGTATGACTTTGTGTTGATAGTTTGTATCTTGTTTTATTTGATATATATGAGTAAATTGAATAGTTATAGAGTGGAAATCTATGGCTCCATGTAAATCATATGCTAAATAATGCCAATGTATTCCTTAAAAACAAATTGACCAAATGGGTTTGGAGTCCATGGATGCAGTAGGACATGACAACATTGTAGAACACATAACATTGTTTATGTTTTGTGTATATCTTTCTACAGGTATAACATTCCCTGGTAGATTATTCTTTTTTATTAGTTACTTTTCTATTGGTGTTGAAAACACCATGAGCAAAGCATCAGAGGGTTAGACTACATAAAAGTAGAAAGAAGGCAGCAGGTGGAAGACTTGGTAGCTGGAGCAGAACTTGGGCTCAAATTTCAAATTGCATAAATGCATGTATACATGTATGTATGTATGTACGTACATATGTATGGATGTATGTATAAATGTTTGCATGTGTATGTATGTATTTATGTTTGTATACATGTATACCATGTGTGTGCTTAACTGATATTATAAATGACTGAGTATCATCATTTGAATGCTTGCAATGGGTCAAGACTGGGTCTGTTATAAGAGAAGCAATTGTTCTTAACTACTGAGTTGAGTCTCTACCCCAAACCTTTATTTAAAAATATTTCCTTTTTTTGTTTTTTCCATTACTTCTCTTATCTCCACATATGTTTTACCTCCCTGATTCAATATTTCTTCTTCTCTTTTCCATTGTTCTCTTTTTTCCTTTCTCTCTCCTCCTCTTCTCCTTTCCCTTTGTTCTTTCCTTTCTACTTTTCAACTTCTTTTATTATTTTCTAGTTGTTACACAAAATTTATTGTTTACTCAAGGTTGAATAAAAGGAAGTTGTACTATAATTTCTGCAAAACTCATTTGTTGGGGTTGGAGAAATATCTCAGTGGTTAAGAGCAGTGACTGCCCTTCCAGAGGTGCAAATTACAATTCCCAGAGACAATATGGTGGCAGACAACCATCTTTAATAGGATCTGATGTCCTCTTCTGATGTGTCTGAAGACAAATACAGTGTATTCGTGATATGTGTGTGTGTGTGTGTGTGTGTGTGTGTGTGTGTAGATAGATAGATAGATAGATAGAGATATATGTATATATATATGTATGTATACATATATATACATATATCATATGTATATATAAAATCATATATACACACATATTTTTATACACATGTATACAAACATATATATGTATACATATGTATGTATATGTATATATATATATATATATATATATATGTAAAATAATTGAATAAAATCCTAAAAATGAACCAAACTTTGACTGTTGATTTTTATGAAAGTCTGTCATGAGAGCATCTAGACACTTGTGGTTTGAGAGCTTTAAGTTGGTCCTTGAGCTTCTATGTTGACTTCCTTCCCAGTGATTACTTCCTGTTTTTGATAGTACTTTTGCCTGTTGACTTTTTCTGATTACTTTCACATGCCTGTGTTCAGGCAATTTACTTCCTTGTTTGATGACTACTTTGCATACATCTCTAGAAGGCAGTCCAGCTGCCAGGATTTATAAACCAGGCTGTTGCAGTGAGATCTGAAATGCACCAGACCAGTATTGGCATCAAGATGGAGTCACAGACTCAGGTCTTCATATTCTTATCGCTCTGATTGTCTGGTGAGTCATTTAAAAATATTATAATATCTCAAAATATTTTATTTGTACAGAAATCACTAGGTTTTTTTTATAGGAAGTCAATAGTAAGCAGACAATGCCAATAGAAAGGACATTTTAGATTATAACATTTGTATCATTAAGTCTTTGTGTGTATATATGTATTCTCATTATCTATTTCTGATTGCAGGTGCTGATGGAGATATTGTGATGACCCAGTCTCCCAAATCCATGCCTGCATCAGTAGGAGAAAGGGTCAGCCTGACCTGCAAGGCCAGCCAGAATGCACGTACTGCTGTATCCTGGTACCAACAGAAACCAGGGCAGTCGCCTAAACCTCTGATCTACTATGCATCCAACCGGTACACTGGGGTCCCTGATCGCTTCACAGGCAGTGGATCTGGGACGGATTTCACTTTCACCATCAGCAGTGTTCAGGCTGAAGACCAGGCAGATTATTACTGTCAGCAGGGTTATAATGCTCCTCCCACAGTGCTTCAGTCTCATACACAAACCTCCTCTGAGATTTTAACCAGCTGCCTGTACCACACAATCCCCAGACCTACAAACTTCCCCTTCTGTTGCAGCTGCTATTCCTAACTGTTGCAAAGTTTGGTAGAAACTTAATGAAGAGATACTTTGATTTGGAAGGTCCTTATGGCAAAAAAATAAAAAAAATGGTAAAGACATTTGTGTCTTTTTTTTAACTTCTTATGCTTAGAGTCTGTGTATTGAATATGACAAATTTATTATCCTATATTCTGGAATGAAAATCTCCAATGTGAGTCTCTATGGGCTAAACCAAGAGCCTGTCAAACTATATTAACACTGTAGGATGCAGAAAGGAAATTGGGTTTTGCTTAGCTCAGCTCTGAGAAGTCTCCCTCACTTTTGTACTCCTGGCAATATCTGTCCACTTCTTCTTCTTTTGAAAATTCTTATTTATACATATAATGTTGACTTTCAAAACAATATAAAATTATATCATGTATTTTGACAATCTTCATGCTTCTTGTTTTTATCACCATTTTCCCTCCACCTAACATGCTTCCAATTCCTAGTCTTCCACCATTTTCCATGTGACATACATATGTACCCATTTACATGTGCACACACACACACACACACACACACACACATGCACACATGGATTCACACTGTTTTATGAGTCTATAAAAATATATAATACAAAAATCAGAGAAAACACGAGATTTGAGTACTTATCTGTTCTATAGTACATATCTGTTCTATGCTTCCTATTCCTAGACCACATCTGCCTCTGCTGTCTTCTCATCTACTTTCCCAATGTGGAGACTGTGATAACTCATTCTACCCTACACCACATTAGAAGTAAGTATGATTTTGTATTATGAGAATTAAGTTTCTTTTTTTGCCTTATAATAATTAACAGTGTTTGATATTTGTTGAAGAAAATACTTTATACTTCAATAAAACATTATGTTAACTAATCTAAACATGTATTAATTAAAATTATTTGTAAATTTTTTCTCATTATTTGTTTTTGAGAGAAGGAATTCTGTCTTGTTAAACTGGGAAGTTGAT